>OZ038486.1:121809717-121932217 GCA_964036315.1 Acanthosepion esculentum | reverse complement strand
AATGCTCGTTTTCAAACAATCTTCTTACAGACGGCCATTTTTCATTTTTTAAGAAGTTTGTAAACAAAACAAAATTATTGGTTTTAAAAATCTACCAAAAAATATTTGTGATACGTTATTTGAGCAAATTTAAAGTTAAATTAATCTGATTTGAAACAAATATTACTTAATTATACCATACAAAATAGTAAAGTAAAGTAAAAAGTAAATTCAAATTTTACAAAATGAAAAAAATTCTCATAAAAATTCATTATTCATCGAAAACATTACACTGGGTATGTCTTGATTAACCAATTAATCTGACATTTAATTGGTTAATCAAGACATATCCACAAGTGGGTTCTTAATTCTGACCTTATGTTTCCGCCCCACCTTTAACATTCGGAAAAGAGGTAACACATTGTTTTTAAATTTTCTTAAGAATCCATTAATCACCAGTTACTTACCATTGCCTGAAGAAGTACAATCAAAATGTTGAAGCTTGAAAGCTTGTGTATAGCGATTTCAACACGTTTTTAATATAATCTCTTATAATAAAAATTATATATATATACATATATATATATAAACACAATGTGATATAAACAGAATGAAATAATTGCATATATACATATATATGTATAGATAGATAGATAGATAGAATATATATGTATGTATGTATATATAGATAGATAGATAGATAGATAGATAGATAGATAGATAGATAGATAGATAGATAGATTATCACATACAGAGAGAGACGAAAAGAATGAGAAAGAGAACTATATAGATATACATAGGAACAAAATATGATAGATATGATCAGAACTAAACATATATATATATATATATATATATATATATATATATATATATATATATATATATATATATGTATGTATGTATGTATATATATAAGTATGTATGTACGTATGTATGTATGAACAGAATTAGATAGATAAATAGAAATTACATAAATAATTACATATATACATATATATATGTATGTATAGATAGATAGAATATATATGTATGTATAGATAGATAGATAGATAGATAGATAGATAGATAGATAGATAGATAGATAGATAGATAGATAGATTATCACATACAGAGAGAGACGAAAAGAATGAGAAAGAGAACTATATATATACATAGGAACAAAATATGATAGATATGATCAGAACTAAACATATATATATATATATATATATATATATGTATGTATATATATATATGTATGTATATATATATATGTATGTATATATATATGTATGTATGTATGAACAGAATTAGAAAAAAATAGAAATTACATAAATAGACAAGAAAGCAACAATATATAAATGATACGTAAACCGGAAATCTACAAATTATAACTGAAGACAGGAAATAAATTGTACAGTGTCCTCAAACGAAATTCTTCTCGTCGCCACCGCGTCTTTTGTTAACAATAATATTCCTATGGCCACGCCTAACTCGTGTACCGTGCCCTAACGTCTAACTTCTACATCGGCTTTCACTGTCGGGCCGAAAGACCAGATAGATGTCTATCTATATCCGACAATAATTTCCAGTTTTCTGAGCAAAAACAGCACGGGGCACAAGAAAATTCGTTCCGCTCCCATCACCCTGCTATCTTAGCCTTGTGCCAAACTAATGTAAGATCGATACAAGGTTAACAACCTAGTTTCACCCGCACCTTCGCTAATGTAGCGAGTTCATTTAACATCAGGTGCTTCATAATGCATCATAAATTTCAGGATGTTAGTATTACTAAAAACCAAACGCTTCAAATATGTACATAGGTGTAGGGATCAGTTACAACAAAATCTTCTATAGGAGATGACGGAATTGAGCGTAGGGTGGGGGTTGTGCTGCGATAGTTCCACCCACAACATCGCAATTTTCAACGAAAGCAAAACACTAAACTAAAATACTGGAGACATGTTCTTAAATACACTTTGAAAGTCTCGTCAAAACGATACTTTCACGTGGATCTCATGCATGGCGCCAAACCCGTTCAGAAATATCGAAAACTGTCCGCTGTATACAACCGCTTTCTCAGATCAAGGATTAAAAATTCATTTCAGCAAATGAACCATGTTCGTCTTAGCGGAGGACAATCCTTCTCGAAACCTCGCTGACTGGTGCCACAAAATTTGTACCAAATGACAGAAACCGCATCGCTTAAAGACTTTCAACAGCGGCAACAACTAAAATGAATAGCACATGTAACTCGAACATGATGGCGTTCAACACTACTTCAAAAATAGTTTGGAAAGAAGCCCCCATCAGTACTGGAAAAAGCGATAACAGTCATCGGACTTGAGAAACCTATACCCGGAAAATTGTTTTAATAGAAATATTCTATAAATTTCCACCGACAGCAGCAGTGACTGTTCGGTCAAAGAATAACGAATATTTCTGTTGTAACCCAAAATATTAGGAATAACAAAATATAACAAAACAAAGTTAAATATATTCTAAAACACAACTATATTCGTTTTTATTCTCACAAACCAGGATACAGCAGGATTGGGTTGGATAAACAATTCACTGTCTACAGGTGGTGTATTGTCCAGCAGCCATGTTGTTATCTGATACTACCCTTTTTTCGTGAAGAGTCGATGATTCATTCCGGAAGAGTTGTCTCCCCTAACAATTTCCTGATAAGTAAAAAGGATAATATTACCATTACAATATTTGCTTTCTTACACTAGACCAGACGATGATGAACTTTCACACAAACACAACATCGCCAATTTATCTATACTCAGATCGAAAAAACTAATAACGTAAAACCAGAAAATAAAATCATAGTTTAACCTTTAATCAAGTGATCTTTTAAATCATTCAACCCAAGAAAGGCAATAGTGCCACTAAGACGAAAAGGGATTACTGGGAGTGGAAGAGAATGAGAAGACTTTAGTGAAGAGAAAGGATGAAAAAAATAACAAGATTCAAAAAGAATGCCGTTGCATTTAAAGAAGATTGTAGTTGAATAGGAAGCAAGAAATCGGAAGGGAGTACCACAGGCAAGATGTACAAGAAAAGTAATTAGAATCGGACATACGGTTGCATCTAGCTAGTTCAACAGTATAACCGTGAGACCTAATTGCCAATCGATTAGTACGCTTAAAACAATGCAGTCGAAGTACCAAGGAGGAAAGTTCATCAGAACAGTTGTCATGAAAATATTTGTAAAAGAAGACAGACGAAAACCACGTCACGTCGATGAGTAAGGGACTCAAGTTGAGATTCCAGGTCAGGATTGATTACATTACAGATCCTTCTCTGAATTTTGCCAAGAATCTCGCAATATACAGCAAGAGCACCAAAACAGATATGGCAACAGTATTCAATGCATGGATGAATCGTAGATTTATAAATGTGCAAGAAGGATTCTGATGAGAAAAGTTTTCTGGCACGACAAAGTGACCCTACCAAGCAACTGATTCAACATAGTCGCTCTTCTTCATGTCAGGGGGAAACGTGAGGCCAAAGAGGCGTAGTGTGTTGCTCTCCTGGAGTTTAGCGCCATTCATACTGATGGTAGGCAGAAAAGGTGTGTGTGTGCGTGCGTGCGTGCGTGCGTGCGTGCGTGTGTGTGTGTGTGTGTGTGTGTGTGTGTGTGTGTGTGTGTGTGTGATCGATTCCATTGCAGACACTGCTTTAGATTTTGTGAAGAATCTCTCGATATATAGTTAGAGTAACAGACCAGATATGGCGGCAATATTCAATGCACAGATAAAATGATAGATTTATAAATGTGCAAGATGGATTCTGATAAGAAAAATTGTCTAGCATGACACAGTGAACCAACTTTCCTTGCAGTAGGCCTAGCAATTGAGTCAATATAATCACTCCACTTCATACCAGTGGAAAATGTTTATTGATATTAGCGTAACAAATTGCATTCAATTGAGTAACAACAAATTTCCGTCTTTGACAACCAATTGTAATGACGAATGTATCCTATGTGGCAGTTAAAAATAAACTTGGGAATTACTAACAATTTCTGCATGGTGCTGGCAGCGTACACAGTGGGATAAAGGAAAAATAGTGATCGCCTCTATGAAAACGCACGGCCATATGCAGTAAGAAGAGCATAGGAAAAAAGATTCTGGAACTAGGTTGGTCTGTTGTACTCAGCCAGCCATACTCACCTGACCCTGCAATAACCGATTATTAATTTTTTCGATCGCTGCTAAACGTTTTGATAGAGAAATAATTTTCTTTGCAACCCAATTATTTTGCAACCACGCCGTGTCAGAAATCATGCACTCTCATATTTATCAGGTGCAGTGATAAGGAATTTCAATCTTTGGGAAGCGATTTTAATGGCGAATGCCACATTCGCCATTAAAACTGCTTGCCAAAGATTGTTAGTCTACTCCAGATTTATTCTTAATTGCCACAATTCAGAATAAATCTGGAGTAGACTAACATATGACAAATTTTAAAGTAAAAGGCAATGGATTAAAAATGATTATCTTTTAGAGATAATAATGATTTAATGATATAAATCTTACTAATTAACCGATAGCTGGGGGAGAAGAAGTGGATTCATACCTGTCCTAAGGGTATTTGCGCGTAAGAGAATATAACGAAGCCGACTGAAATTGGAACTCGATTCTCCAACTAACAATTCCAACCTAATATCCATTACGCCACCAACACATCGAAACGGTCACCCATCTAGGTACTGATCAGAATCGACATATGTTAACTTCGGTAATCGTACTTCGGTGTCTCAACGTGATATGGCCGTAAGCAAGAATAAACTTGGAGTATACTAACATACGACAATGTTCAAAGCAAAAAGCAGTGGATTCAAAAGGGTACAGGTCCACAACCACATGTGGTAAGACCATGCACATTTATAGATCCAGCTGCTGAAACGTGGCCATAAAAGTTTTGTCAAAAAGCGCCCTACGCTCGTTCGTAGGAAAAATGTTGTTCTTCTCTATGACAACCTAAAGTCAGTATCCGGCAAGTACAACAAAGGAAATATTTTTTGGAAATCACTTAGTCTGTTCAAAGCTCTATATTCACCCGATCTTCCACTGACCAATTAATACTTTTGTTCGATTAATAGAAAACCCTTCGATGTGGAAAACTTTCTCTAATAAAAGAAACAAGAGTTCGAATAATTTTTCACATGAAAAAACGCAAAATTTTACATAAAAATGATCGACATGATGCCTGATAGGCAGCTACAAGTTCATGCAAATAATGGTGAATATAATTGTTCTGGTGGAATTTTCCTCTTTGGTATCTAGATTTTATGAATTTAAGCGTAGCATTAGATTGGCGGCAATGATTCATCATTTTACAGTAGAACTGGCTACATGCAAGTTCTATGCTAATATTTTTCTTCTCTCGCAATTCTCGCTTGAGGAACTCTCTTCCGGCCTCTGGCTTTCTAGTCAACTTTGATCTTCAGAAATTTTAAATACAGTGTCGTCTTAATTCCTGTTCTTTTACTGTTTTTTCTCCTTAATAAGGTTTCCTTTTTCTTATATTCTTTCACAAACAGTAACACTTTGCATCTTAGCAACTTTATTACCTTGCTTGGGGGTGAAATGATTAAAAAAAATATCTAAAAAATTCTGTCTGAATTTCAGGAATGAGGAATTATCATTATTTACATGATATGTAGTTGGACTAAAGACTCCTTCTTGATTGTTTTCATCTCGACACTCCATCCGTTGTTATCTACAGGTGTTTGTTTCTCCCGAGTAACCTCCCGGAAATTTCAAACTGAACCCTTTATTGTTCTCAATCCCACTGTCCATATTTATTGTTGGTAAACTGTTATTGCTAATTCTGTTTTCACAAAGTATATCTATGCTAGCAGGCCCAAGGATTGAATTCACAATTACTATATCGGCAAACCAGAGTTTTAATCCTCTAGGCTACTGAACCATGGGACAATCCCGAGGCTAGAAACTGGAACATTAAACCTGAAAAGAAAAGAAAAAAGCCGAAGGATATAAAATACGATATCCGTAGAAATGGATAACAGGATGGAAAAGAACAATATGTCTCCATAGATTAAATAAAGTGTTCAGTTCGAAATCCCATGAAGATTAGCCGCAGCGACACCTGAAGAAGGCCGGAGGATACAACGGCTGGTTTGTTTTTTTTTTCTTTTTTTATCATTCAATTGCTTAACTTTGTCCTATATATATATATATATATATATATATATATATATATAAAAACAAAAGGAAAACTTATCTTAGCCAACGCGTTTCGTCATCTTTATCAAGGCAATAATAAAAGTTTTCTTTTTATCCTTATTCACATTGTCCGTTTACAGATATATTTTTAGTTATATCTGAAATTTTACACAGGCACACACACGCACATACAGTCTGAGATAGATAAATTGTCGTCTAAATTACACAAAACTGAAACTAACATTGACATTTCATTTTAAAAGATATTTTTACCAAAATTACACAAAAATATCTTGAAATAATAAACAGTAAATTTATTCAATAAAATCGACGTTGACTTCAACCACGGCCTACAGAACAGTTCGGAATCTCCTGCAACTCTTCTGGACGGTCTCCTTGTTTAATTTGGTGAATGCCGCCATAATGCTTGACTTCAGTTCATCTTTGGTGTTGCAAAGAGTTTTGTTGGTCTCTTGCTCAACTGCGTCCCACACATAATAATCAAGAGGGTTGCAGTCTGTGGGGTTAGGTGGCTAGATATAAAGGGTGATGTGGTTGCAGAAATTGTCTGACAGCAATGACTAAGTTCTCCTGCTTGTGTGGAACGGTGCGGAGTTCTGTTGCGAGACCTAGGGTCTTCCAGCAGCCATCCTCTTGACCCAGGGAACCACTGCCTCCTCAAGGCGATGTCAGCGTTTGTGTTGAGTCTGGGGCCTTCTGGGAAGATGAATAGAGGCATAACGTCGCCATCACTACTGATTACTTCAAATATATCATCCAGCTCTTTCCGGATCCTCTGCACTGTCCTCAGATTGACACCTAAACACTTGAAATGTTCGTATTGGAGCTTCTGAAGCGAATTCCAAGCAGTACAGCATGCTGTTTACAAATTTTCTGGCAGAATGAATTACGTCATAATGCTCTTTTTCTCACAGACTTACCCGACTATACTTGCGCGAAATTAGAAATAAAAAATAGCGACAATTTACCCATCGTACCCTGTGGGTATATATATATATATATATATATATATATATATATATATAGAGAGAGAGAGAGAGAGAGAGAGAGAGAGGGGGGGGAAACGTTACAGTTGTTTCAACGAAAGAAAAATGCATATTCTAAAAAAAGAGAGAAACCGTAAATTTTTTGGTTATAATGTGGATTTGTTTTAGTACATATATTTTATTCTTCATATTTCTGCTACACGTGTGTCCGGTCTCGTGACCTTCTTCAGGCAAATAAAAGAAATAAATTTTTAAAAGGCATAAATTTTCCTTATCTTCTTTGAATGTCTCGTTTTCTGTATTTGCTAGTGAACCTTGAACTCCTTTCTGGACTGTTGGCAAAAGTGAATTTCGGCGTAAGTGTTAATAAAATAAAACCATTAGGTTTGGTATGAGAGCTGGTGATGATAGATGTATTGATGATAGATGTCTTCCTATTCCTGCTAGTATATATTCATATATATATATATATATATATATATATATATATATATATATATATTGTTAATCTTAATTCTCCGAATTTTTACCGGTATTATGTAACCCAATTCTACCTGCTATATAATCGGGTCATTGGTGACCTCTGTTGCCCCTCCAGACTTTTCTGGTGAGGAGAATGTCTAGACAACTGATGAGTTTAAAAAACAACACTTGTTAAAGGACGGATGAACTTTCTTGTAAGATCAACGCCCATCTTGCAGAATGGGGTAAAGTGGGACCCATGGCCAATGTGGTGACGACAGAGCATCGCTGGTCGGAAAGTTTCCAAAACTGAAGTCAACTACATTCCTTGGTTCAGCCAGTTCTAACTATCACAGCCAGGACCCGCCATTTAATATAAAGTTTGATTCTATGCTAGTGTCTAAATAAAATTTTCCCGTCACTAGAACAATGGTTGAAAGAGGGGAGTGTAAATGAAACACGTGAAAAAAAGCACTCTCTGTTAAGTACCTTACCGGCTAGACAGGTACTAATAAAAGAAAAAAAAGCTGTTCATCCATTGTCAGTTTTGACAGGGACCAGATATATCCATATATACATGCAAAGTCCTTTTGACCAAATACGTCGCTCATCCTTCCTCTTAATACAACCATACACATTGATTTACCCCGATAAACATTTTTTTCTTACTTCAGTCGTCTATCCGACTTACTCGGACTACAATAACTTTCACCAATTCAGTTACGTATATGTTTGTAAATTAACATAACAAGAAATACAATCCCTATTCACGCTTGGATCAATGCAGACGAAACCCTCTCAAACCAGGGTTTTTTACGGCTCAGCAACGCAAATGACTGCAGCCATGGTTTTGCACTGAAACAATTCGAGGAAAGAGACAAGAGAATAGGACCAGTGAAAAGAACGGTCGTCTGGCTTCTTTACCCCTCCCCGCGCGCGCGCCAGCTCTGACCGATTTCAACTTAAACCGCATGGTGTTATTCCCCGCCTTCAGCTGTGGGCTCCGTTTCATCATCATTCTATAAAGCATTGTGGTGTCTGTCAGGTAACATTCTAAACGGATGAATAAAAGAGGCCATTTAGAAATGGATCGTGCAGGCAGAAGAGACAAGTAGCTGAAATAACCTGTAATTGTTTTATTTTTCCAAAGTAGACTAGATTTATTTTTTCTTTCACGATGACGCGACCCTTACAAATTTAAAACATTGTCTTTTTATTCGTCACACATATATACACACACACACACACAGATAGATAGATAGATAGATGGATCCAAACATAAATAAATCGAATTTAAAAAAATAAACCAATTTTCCTGAAGATCGCAAAAGCGTGAAACACAGGGTCACAAACTCATATCCATGCAACTTATTATATATATATATATATATATATATATATATATATATATATCGTGTAACCCGGATATAAGAGAAACCCGGATATAAGAGAGATTTTCTCTGGTCCCAAATTTGAGCCATACTTACCTAAACAAAATAGACCAAACCCGGATATAAGAGAAACCCGGATATAAGATACTTCTTCTCCGGTCCCGACAACTCTCTTATATCCGGGTTACACTGTATATAAGAGCAGATATGAATAGAAGAGATTCATGGAAGATTTAAGTTTAAAGATAGTAAAATCAACCTTGCTAACCAGACGCTTCTCTGTGGCCGAACGGTTATGGCACGTCACGCGAAATGACGGTTCCGTATAGGATACAGGTTCGATTCCTGTCGGAGAACGAAAATTTTCAATGAAAATTTCTCGGACATTCAGGCCGGTAAATGTTATTTAATACTGTTTATTATAAACAGAGCATTTCCTTAAATACTTGTATCTATAAAAAGAACGTTAAACATAAAAAATGTCTTTAATAAATTGTCGGACTATGTCCAATTCAAAATGTATATATATATATATATATATATATATAAAGATAGAGAGAGAGACATCATTCAGCACAGGAGATGGTATCATGAAGTGCATATGATACATTTAATATGCAATATATATATATATATATAAAATAAATTAGCTCTATCACTTATATTGATCGTTTTCCACTAAGTACCGCGCATATAAAATATATGTCTTAGCGATACTACTTAAACCTTTTGATTTTTTTCTATACTTTTTAATTGGATTTTACAGTTACTAATAGACTGCATAGTGAATGCCTTCATGCGTTCATCCAGACCTCTGTCCTGTAAAACGTTCTGTATAATCTTAACGTCATAAAAGGATTTATGTCAAAACAAATGAAACAATCTTCCTTTAGATATTACATTCTTTACTACAGTTTATACGTTCTTATTTCATTCCTGTGTAGGTACGCCTTAATCTTTTGCTACTGATGTTAATATGTATTTAAGAGTAATATAATATTCTGAAGAATATTTCACACTTGTGTCTTCTTTTATGTGTCAAGTCCTTATTTCATAGAGCTGAGAAAGTCTCGAGGAACAAATTTGAGACTTGTGCTAAGGATCAGATGAAAATATTTAAAACTTCTGAGGCGCATCATGAAGATTGGTGGAGAATTTGAAGCAGACAGGATATATTGAAGGTAAGACTGACTGAAGGAAGTATCGAACAACCAATTTTATAATCTTGTGTAAATGGATGGCAGGCCATTGACTGGAAGATACATATTTAAAAATCACCTCTAAGACAAAAAAAAAGATATAGTAAGCACCAAACGAAGTTGGAACAATAAGACAGACAGGATATATATAAAATAAAATGCACAAAATGCTCAATAATATACATCGGCGAAACATCTAGAAATCTGAAAAAAATGAGACAGTATGAACATCGTAGGAATAAAAACATTGTAAAAAGCTCTGATAGGTCACCATAACAGATTTTACTAAAATTTCGACCTAATAAATCAGAAGAGACGAGAATTCATTAGAAGAAAATCTATTGAATGCGCGCTGACCTCACAAAAATTCTCACAGCTGATTCTCAAAGATAAACATCACACTTGGCTCATAAATACCATCGTAAAAGTAATAGAAGCACAATGCGCTACACGATCTAACAGCAAAAAAAGAGCTCTTCTTGACGGACATTAACGACTTCAGTACGAATTATAGTATTAATTATTGCACACAATAAGTGCTGGTGGTAATAAATGTGGTCGATTTAAAATTACTCTTCTAAAATGTACACGATTAATTAACAGCAAAATATGACAAACTGGAAAGGGTTTGTTTATTTGTGACGCGTTTCATCCGGTAGGATTTCATCAGACTGGGTTTTGTTGACGTTGCCACGTCTACACATGCGCACGAAACAAGAGACACAGGTAGTTTCACAATTTTTTGAAAGAATATTTTTTTATCGCTCTAGCCCAATTCATCTGTATTATTTGTCTTTTTCTCTCCATCACCTTTGTTCTACACTGACAATATAAAATCTACCAATAATGGTGATTTCAAATTTATCGTGACTGAGCTAGCGATCAAGACATTTCCACACATTTTCGTCTCAGTCGATTATTTTCTCTTTTAATCAAATTAATGTCAATGCCTTTTTATGTGTTGTTATTTAAAATGTCCCAATATCAAGAATTAGTAACGGCAAATAAGATATATATATATATATATATATCATAATTAATTACTTAATTATGATTATTTCAAATCCTCATAATTATTTCTATCTATCTATCTATCTATCTATCTATCTATCTATCTATCTCTCTCTCTCTCTCTATATATATATATATATATATATATATATATATATATATATCGATTGCCTCAAGCCTACATTAGCGCACGACAGGGTGAAGGTGAATTTAGATGTATTTGTTTTTAGACAAATACGCCAGTGACCGGAGACTTGCATCAGCAGCAGTCACTGCTAAACCAAAATAATCTTTTCAGAAGTATGTATATATATATATATATATATATATATATATATATATATATATATATTGTCATCTGCAGACAAACTGTTTCGCTTTCACAGCTCATCAGTGTGGCTAGACATCCGATTGCCTTAAACCGGGATCGAAACCCGACTGATTTGGTATCAGTCAGAGATTTATACCAATCTAAGCCATTGGCAGCGATGAAGATGAATTTAGACGTATTTATTTTTATGGCAATTATTTAATATATTTTATGTTTATACGTTATTTTTATAGATATAATTTATAGACAAGCAGACGGACCCCGTAAAACGTTGGTCTGTTTTTTAATGTTCGAGAAATTTCGAAGGTGTGTGTTTATAAACAGTAATTCAGACTTTGCTAACTAGACGCTTCTCTGTGGCTGAATGTCCAACAGCACGTCAGATCAAATGATGGTTCCCATTAGGATTACAGGTTCGATTCCTGTCGGAGAACGCATATTTTCTACGAAATTTCTCGAACATTCAGGACCGTAAATGTAATTAATAGAGTTTAATTAAAAACAGAGCGTTTACTTAAACAAATTATATCTATAAAAATAACGTATAAGTAGAATATATATATATATATATATATATATATATATATATATATATATATATATATATATATATATATATATTCATTTAAATATTCATGTAGACCTACCGGACACTATTCGGAACATACTTGTCGACAACACTAATATAATAGCATCATCATGCAAAAAAAGGCTAAAAATAATGGAAGCCTTATTAATAAAAACAAACAAACAAACACTTAATAATGTTAACTTTGAACATGGACATAATATCTTGACCGTGAAACAAAAAAATGAAACATTTTATAAAACATACATATAACAAACTATTTCTAATTCTAACAGCTGAAATATAATCCTTGAAAATGGCTAAATGTATAGCCGAAAGCGCTCGGATAAAAAGAACATTCGGACAGTTTTTATATAATTTATCATCTGAAAAGAAAAACATTATTAGATCGCACGAGAAATTATATAAAAAAACTAAGTAAAAGCACCTTGTCAGTCGTTTTTAATGAAATGTGCATATATATATATATATATATATATATATATATATAAACACATGGTTCTGTTGATAACATTTCTTTCTCTCACGTGGTCATGTACGACGTCATAGAACCGCATTACGAGTTTACGACCTGCGCCCTACGTCTGCTATTCGGCAACCGTATTGTCGCATAACAAACTTTTATGTAAACATAACAGGATTCCATCTTTGATGGTAAACATCTCTGTTGTAATGTTTATATAACCATTCTGATGATGGCTCATGTGAGCCGAAATCTTAGATCGAGGAACAGCATAATAAAGAAAATATCCAAATGTTGGACATTGTCTTTATTTTCTTCCGAAACTAAAGCCACTATATGAAGCTTAGAACGGCCCATGATCAAACATAATAGACACTCGTTGTCTGTCATATTTAACAATACATGTTTGAATATATATATATATATATATATATATATATATATATATATATATATATATATATATAAGTTGTATGGATATGAGTTTGTGACCCCAGGTTTCACGCTTCTGCGATCATCAGCCAATTTTACGATCATCAGACAATCATTGTCTGATAATCGCAAAAGCGTGAAACCCAAGGTCACAAACTCATGTCCATACAACTTATTATCACTGATATTGAGCGCTTTCAACTAAGTATCCCGCATATAAAATAATATATATGTGTTGGGTGGGGTGGAAGGATGTGTGTGTGAGTGGGTGGGTGTTTGGGGGACTCTTCCGTCGTATTCAACGTCTGAGGGTCAAGCGGCTCAGTTCCTAAGAACCGACAGCCAGACACCTACACATATGATTTGATTATAGTAGTGAAGGAACAGGACTATCCACACTTTTGAAGTATATATACATACATACATACATATACATATATATATATATATATATATATATATATATATATATATATATATATATATATATATATATATATATATATATATATATACTAGAAAAACTTCTGTATTTTTCTTACAGTCATTTTGGATAAACATTTCTATTTTCACATTTCTACTTTTTTTATGACAATAAGAGTCATTGAAATAGGACGGACCTACATTTTTTGTCAATTTTTTTTTTTAGAATAATTCTTCTGTCATTTTCTGTCTCTCTGGGGTCTCTTTCTATTTTTGCGAAAAAAAATGGCTCCTTTTCTGTAAAAAAAAACACAGACTGATAGATAGATAGATAGATAGATAGATAGATAGATAGATAGATAGATAGATAGATATGAACAGAATGAGATAGATAGACAGATATGAACAGAATGAGATAGATAGATAGATAGATAGATAGATAGATAGATAGATAGATAGATAGATAGATATGAACAGAATGAGATAGATAGATAGATAGATAGATAGATAGATAGATAGATAGATAGATAGATAGATATGAACAGAATGAGATAGATAGATAGATAGATAGATAGATAGATAGATAGATAGATAGATATGAACAGAATGAGATCGATAGATAGATAGATAGATAGATATTAACAGAATGAGATAGATAGATAGATAGATAGATAGATAGATAGATAGATAGATAGATAGATAGATAGATAGATAGATACGTGTGTTTGTGTCCCTATTTACTCAGTTTGCACGATATCCTAAGTGATGGAACATCGAAAAAGACGAACTCACAACACGAATGGTCTAATGAGACCAGCTTGCTGACCAACGTTTTACGAGGTCCGTCTTCCTGTCTATGAACGTATATATAATAAATAAGCGATGGAATCATATAGCAGTCCATTAATCAACGCCTGACTTTGATATTTACACGGTCTATTATCATTATTATTATTAGTAGTAGTAGTAGTAGTAGTAGTAGTAGTAGTAGTAGTAGTAGTAGTGGTAGTGTAGAGATCCCCAAAGTATGCGAGTCGCTCCATCGTCTTGCTCGTTTGAGAATTCCTAATCCTGGCGCCAGAATGACAGAAATGTCTCATCATGCATTCCATAAACACGCAGATTAAAAGCATAACGGAGCAGCCAGTTTAAATCCAGGATTTTGCTGGTGATGTTTCGGCTAACATTCGGTTTCAAAGGGTCGTGCGAAAAGCACCTGTCTATCGTTAAATTGGGAACGTAACTCAATGCATGCAGCACAATGATACTCAAAGTGTTCATGCTGATTTCAATGAAAGATTTTCGCTAGCGAAAATAGGATTTCCGTGGAGGAACAGAGTACTTCTGGTCGTCGATGTTTCTTTCGTGGTTAGTCAGCAAATTTCGGTACTATTGACTCAGTTTAAACCACACTAAAACACACACCGCCACGATTAATATTACGCAAATGAAGAGAAATGTAAAATTGATCATATTTTTTAATCGGTATCACCCCATGCAAGGCAGTAAAGCCACTAAGACACAAGTGGTTACAGGTTGTGGAAGAATCAGGAACAGAAACATTAATAATGAGCGGGAAGAGGAAATAGTAATCAGGAGGATAGTAGATAGCGACTGACATTGCATTTAAATATTTGAAGATTAGAGTTCGCTGGAATGCATGGGACCGGAAGGGAGTTCCACAAGCGAGAAGTGCGAGAAAGAAACTGTTAACATAGATAAAATTAAATTTATATTGTTGGAAGAATAGGGACGAGGAGGTATAGTAAAAAGACAAACCTTAGTCAGAGTTACAAAAAAACAGGGTTTTGTAGAGACCAATGATAGCTCACGTCCTTAAGGTACACGGCACATAGAAAAAGATGTCAAGTGGGGACACACAGACAGAATTTAGTCTTACCTAAATTTATAAAATATTTTTATGTCCTGTGTTTACTTATGCCTCAAAAATCCAGATTTATCTTCATGAGTAATTATAAGCTTGCGTTCTATAAAATGGTGATAGAGGAAACTACATTTTATATTTTTGAGGGTAAACAAAGCGAACATTCATTTAATTTTAAAGAAATGCGTTTTCGACTAATATTCGAATAATACGCGAGCTTTACTGGGAACAAACAGCCTGTATGCGTTAATTACTAGTAGTGCTACTAAAAATGTTAGTTCAAGCTGTCGTGCTAGGCAATTTGTTTCTCGCCAGAATTTATCTTGCACATTTATAAGACTATAATTCGACCGAGCATGGGATATTGTTGACAAATCAATCGACTTGGTGCTTCTGATATGTATCTGGAGATGCTTGACAGAATCAAAGAAGAATATAAAATGTTATTGATCCTCACCTTGCATCTAGGCTTCAGTCAATTTCCTACCAGCGTCATTTCTCTTTGCCTTTTCTGTAAATATTTTCATGATAATATTACTTATGATCTATCCTCTTTCATACTTCAACTTCACGAAGCCAAAAGCAGTACTAGATTGGCACATGGGCCTCATCGTTTTAATTACCCGATGTAACCATAATTTCTATGCTAACAGTTTCTTCTCTCGGACTTCTCAACCGTGGAATCTCATCTTGCTTGCCAACTACGATCTACAAAGATTTAAATGCAACGTCGATCGTCATATCTTGTCTCCTTGGGTCCTCTTCTTTTATTGTCTTCTGTTTGTTTCACTCTCAGTAACCCCTTGCGTCTTAGTGGATTTATCGCCTTACTTAGGGGAATTGATTAAAAACAATATATGATGTTAAGTGTCTAAATACTGTAGTTTGGGAGTTTAAACAGGACACATACACAAAAGATTTAGAAAAGAATTACCGATTTAAATAGTAACAAAAACTAAATTATAAGGAATATTGTTATAATAAATTAAATGAAGTCAGGTTTAAATAAAAAATAATATTATAATTAATATTATTCATCATTAATTTTTACATTAAAGGCATTATCTTGATATAATACACGAGCAATGCCGAGTAGCCCTGCTAATCTCCTACAGGGCAGTAAATATTACACAATTTCCTTGCAGATGATTGATTGATTTGTTTTTTACGGCTTATCAACCTTCTGGGTGTGCGGATGGTGTAATAGATAACGGCACGGAATGAGAACTCAGAGAGCTGAGTTCGAATTCCAGTCGGGTCCGTTACATTTACTTCCACGCAAATACCCTTGGTATGAATCCGTCTCCTGACCCCGCCCCACACCCACCACCAGTTGAATAGCATGGGTCCTACAGCTTTTTCTGCAAAAAATGCAAATCCTAATGTTTGTATTTTTATTTCAAATACAGACTTTAATTCTGTCATTAAGTTTATTATAATGTCTCTAGTATCAAAAGTTTATTATAATGCCTCGAGTATTAAAAGTTGCCAAATGAATGGAGTAAGAAAAAGATAAACAGAGAAGGTTTTTTTTTCAAAGGCGAATTTTCTCTTCTCAGGATTTCCCACTTTTCGACTTACTTCAGTGGTCTTCGTTGCCTGTGCATAAACAGATTTGTTTCTCAAAATATCTCGAAAGTAAACTCTCGCTGAGTATCCGATAACAGCAACACACCTTTTATTGCCACTTACATAAGGCAGTCAGTCGGTCGGTGGGTCGTTTAGTGGGTCGGTCAGCTCGTCGGTCGGTTGAACCTGCAAAATCAGAGGGGGTGTCGCCGTAGTTTCAGTAACAGTAGGTTTTATGATGTGTAGTTGCTAGCCCCCCCCCCCAAGAGGTTTGAACTAAGAGTTCGACTTCCAGACTAATTGCCAATCAAGGCTAGGGAGCACAGTTTTCTCTGCTATTTAATCCATAGCTAGAGGATAAGATATGGATTCCTAAGGACATTTATGAAAATGTGAGCTCGATCGGAATTTAAACGCAGCTCGCCGGCCCTATTTATCGCGACGATAACCGATAACCGATAACCTATGCGTTCAATTTATACACATTAATAAAAATGAATAAAGACAGTTTTGTTTCAAATGAATGAAAAAAAAATGAGAGAAAAAGTTTCTTGTATCCTCCAGGCAAACCAAAACTTGCGCCACATTATACTTTCCTGTATTGTAGAAGAGTATTTTGTTGGTTAAAGTACTATCACAATTACCTGCAGGCTAAATTGCTACTTGTCTGGACATTCATGTACTTATTTTTTTTTCTATATTTAAAACAAATACGTATTAATTATGCTCGTTATCGTCTGCTTCATACTCCTCTCAGTTTTTTGTACAGTAGATGTTTATCTCTTGTTTCCTATTCAGGGTTGGGTTTCCGGTTTCTACTAAAGTCTACTTCAACCCTATACTTCTAACGTCTCCACCTACATTCCGAAATTTTATTTACTGTTTTTTTTTCTCAATATGAATAGATAGGTTTGCCTACCGACCAGTTCACACTACTCCCCGCTTTTTAGATCAGGTGTAGGCGTTTAGCCCTTGTTTTCTGTTCAGGGTTGTGTCTCCGGTTCCTTCTAAAGGAATTTAGAATTTCTACAACAAATCTATACTTCGAATGTCTCTGCCTACACTCTGAAAATGTCTTTAATATTTTTTCTCAATAGGATAGTTTCGCCTACCTCCCGGTTTACACTTCTCCCCAGCTTTTGGAACAGGACTAAAGGTTTATGCCTTGTTTTCTGTTCAGGATTAGGTTTCCGGTATCTTCTAAAGTTTAGTCTTTTCTTTCTCTTTCACTGTCAGCACCTCCTTGCGTCTTAGTGGCATTATCGCCTTGCTTGGGGTGAAATGTTTAAAGAAAAAAACTCCTTCATAAAAATGTGATATTTCTTTCCGAATGTTAACGCAATAGGGGGAGGGGAATGAAGATTAGGAAGATTGTGCCGTGCAGACCTTGAAAGACAAAGAGAATTTGAAATATACGTGTTTGTTTTTTGTTGTTTTTTTTCTGAATGTGAATACTAACCTCTGTTGACGAAGGAAAAAACGAAGGAAAATCAGGACTGAAAAGATTGCGCATCTCTTTCAAGAAAAACAAAATTCGAATTCCACATGTTGTATCTGAATTTGAACGCTAGCCTCGGCGAGAATATGCCTTCAATATCCGTTAAAAAAAAATCCAACAGTCTCAGCATCAAACCAGCCGTTACTTTCAAGATTAGTTTGAATTTATGCTGTGAGACTCCTTGCGTACTGGTGAGCCAGTCTTCAGTTGACACCTTCTTCTTTCTCGTAATCGGCGCGTTCACGCAATTTAAGGATGGCGTCCGCTTCATTAACCACTGCTACAAATAACCATATTGACTTATCCAATGTGTTCTATATTGGGCAATTTCCAACCTAAAACCAACAAAAGAATTAGCTGGACTCAGCTGGGGATGAAAGTCGTAGAAGACAGCGCCATTCGAAGAAAATCCAATTTTTCACACAAACGGCATCGTACCTATCTCCAGAAACGCCAACAAACACGTTGACTATTCTGGATTCGGTTTAAAATTCAAATATGACCTGAAGAAGACCGGATCGTACAACAGCCGAAACGCCGCGAATGTGACAATAAAGACGAGGACAACAGTCCGAAGAATGTAAATAATGTAAGGAATATGCCTTATTTAATCTCTCATTGGTGATTGGGTCACAAATGTACATTTTAGAACCAACGGGGTGTTTTTGAATCATTAAAGAACTTAATCAGAAATTGGAAATATTTATGCGTGTGTGTGTGTGTGTGTGTGTGTGTGTGTGTGTGTGTGTTTCTTTTTTCTCGTTTCTTTGCCCATGCGCAAGTTTCCGTTTCTACTCATCATCAACTCGTTTTTAGCCACTTGAAACATACTTTCCATGAAAACATTCTGCGCATGCCCCATCTCTGCCCATACTTAACCGGCTTTCTTCTCTTCCGCTCTCTTTCAGACACCCACACAATCTGAAATGCGTCCACTGTTTGTTTTCCCCTTCCGGCCTCTCCAAATCCCCACACACACCATGTCACACCCAGGAAACCTTTGTCTAATTGTCAGGATAAGAAACACATTTGGCAAAAGTGTGATATTTATTTATTTATTCTTTATTATTATTTTGGAACATTAGCAGAAATAAAATACAAATCAGAGATACAAACAATTAGATATAAAAAACACAAGATAGATAGATAGATAGATATATAGATAGATAGATAGATAGATAGATAGATTAACAGACTGAAATAGATAGATAGATAGATAGATAGGTATCGCTAAAATCATGCATGCATTCAACACGTATAAAAAACTATACTCAATGTTTTTTTAAATTTATCAAAAATCAGTGATTTATCGTATTCATTTAAATTTGCAAGTTCCAAATTTCTATTGCTATTTTTTTTTTGGTACCGCCAGAAAAATAACAAAAAAAAATACCTCAGGTTTAAAATTAATTTTTTAAAATGTAAAATCTTTCTTGAAGTATTTATTTTAGTTTCAATCCCAAGCTAATATATTCAATTTAATATTTCCAATAAACAAAATACTTTGCAGTATTTCAAAAAGTAATTTATTTTGACTAGAAGGAGTTTGTTTTTTTTTCGTCGTTTTTCATCGCAATGTACTTCTCTTTATTAAAAAGAAAATCTTTCAAAAATAAAATATACTTTTCTGAAAATTTATTTGTGGAATCTTAGCTGGTTTAAAGAATACTTAATCTGTTTTGAAACAAATATTATTTACTTTAATTTTTTTATTTACTTTTCTCGCAGAAATGCATTTTTAATCTGACAGTAGCCGTGTTTTTAACCGATAGTAATTCTGTTGACGTGTTTGACAACGTGATGACAGATCTAATGTTGTTCGACGGTGACTTTATCTTTTAGTTATACCATTTATGATTAGTAAATATAGTTTTCAGTTAATAATAACATCATCAAAACCACTGAAATTAATAATGAATTTTAAATGATTTAAAACTTTTTTAAAAATTAAAAAGAAATTCTAATCATTTTTTAAAAAATGAAAACAATTTTGTAAAAAATTTTGTAAAAATTCACCTAAACATTTTTTCTTAAGACAATAGTGTCCTCAGTATACCTTATTTGATGATTCTACGCTCCTCAAAACTTCCCGATCAGAATCTTGCTGCCGGATGTATTTTATCATCATACCCAGAACGGGGAAAAAAATCCTGACCCGCAACATCAACCATGTCTACAAATTCAGAATCAATTCATTCAATTCAGTCTGTTGCCAGACATAGAGTCTTCCAGCAGACACCCTTTTGACCAAGAGCAGCACTGCCACCCCAAGGCACTTAATATTAGGTCAGAGGCCATCACCAACAAATTCGGAAGTGCTTTTCTTTCCTGATCAGAACGATCAGAGTGAAGCTTCCGGCGCGAATGCCAAGCAGTACAGCATGTCGTTTCCAAATTTCTGGCGGAGTAAATTGCGTCATGGTGCTCTTTTTCTCAGAGACGGTGCCCAACTGACCCTATTATGCTGAGAAGTTGACAAAATCAAAAGCAAACAACGCGCATGCACGAAATTAAAAATATAAAACGGCGACAATTTACCCATCGCACCCTGTACTTCTCCCGCCTACCGTGTCCATTCAGGATGTGAATGATCATGGCTCTCCACAAACTCCCATCCTTTGTAGCTCTTAAATTTTTGTCTCATCAAAACTTGCGTCCCACCATTCAGCCATTCTCGTCAGGTAGGCTGTTCGCCCGCCGACTTCCTCTCTTTGTTTTACCTCCGATATGCCCTGTGAGTATCAAGTTCTCGAAGCCCTCGTTCCTCATTATGTGTTCAAGAAATTTTACCTGTCTCTTTCTAATCCTGGGTGTAAGTATCATTGTTGTTATCGTTTTCTTTAAGACTACTTCGTTTCTTACTCGATCCGTCCAAGATACTCTCAGTATCCTTTTGTAGAACAATCTTTCTGTTGCCGCCATTCATCTTCTCATCTATGAGATTATCCAGCATTCACTGAGGACTGCGTAGCAATATTATGTAGCAGTTCAGCACTCTTTTCTTTAATTCTAACGGAGTTTTGCTGTTTCTTAGTACTTGACTTAGTTTTTGGAAGGCATCTTTTGCTATTTCACATGTACTTCGGATTTCGGCGTCGCATTTTCCATCCTATGATATTTCTCAGATATTTAACCTTTAAACTCTGCAGGCGTACATGTCCTCCGGCGATACTCTTTCTAAATATTCTCCGGGCGGACATGCTCGCCGAGTGAAAGAGCTTTGTTTCAAAGGGAAAGGACGTTTCTAAAAATAACTTATTACTACGGGAATGACGTCATTAATCTTGTGATATAAACTGGGAATGACCGGATGTCAGTCATTTTGTCCTAATTCAAATAGTTATTTTATCAGCGAAATATAATAAAGTATTTTAAAAACGTTCGTTTTTTATCACAATGACGACACCCAGGGCAAGGCGAGGATCTATTACGTCGATAGAGGAACTTTTCATGAGAGCGACGAAGAAAGATTTCTCGGATTTACCCACGCAGATAGCGGTGATGTGTTTGACAGTGAGACTTAAAGTGATTTCAACCAAGAAAGAGGAATTTTCGAATTATCACAAGCATACAGTCATCCGTCGCTACCAGAGTTTTCCTGTACTCCTGGGCCTACAAATTTTTGATTAAGAAACTAGTTTGTTTTTTATTTTTTTATCTGACGAATTTATTCAACTAATGGTAGTGGAAACTAACCGCTATGCAAACCATGTTAAAAGAAAATTAGGTGATACAGCAGAGTCCAACTCGCAAATAGAAAAACGTTTGCTTTGAAGAAATGAAAGCATGTTTGGCCTTGCTTTTGTTGATAGGTTTCATAAAGACACCTTCGTATTTGTCTTACTGAACAACAGACACCCTTTTAAGGCTTTTACGATGTGATGAGTCGGTATCGTTTTTCAACAATTCTGCCGTATTTTATTTTTTTTAATGCTTAGTGGGTTTTTTTCTCAAAATTTATAATATGCACAGTAAAAAGAAATGTCTACATTTCTCTACATCCTTTCATGCAAATACCCTGAAAATTATATAATAATTATATAAAAATTATAATATAAAAATATAATATTATATAATAATATCTCTAGTAGTGCTAGTAATATAGTAATATTAATATAATATAATATTAATATGTAATATAATAATTATATAATAATATCACTAGTAGTGCTAGTAATATAGTAATTTAGTAATATTAATATAATATTAATATAATAATATAATATAGTATAATAATTATATAATAATATCTCTAGTAGTACTAGTAATATACCCACCATTCAAGAAAGAAACTTAGCACACCAAAAATTAATGTGGATCCAGGGGATCTTCTTCTTCTTTTATGTGTCGTGTCCGTTCAGTACGTAGGCGATCATAGCTCTCTACTTCTTCCTGTCCCTTCTGGCTCTCAATAAGTTTTGTCTTTCTGTTATTTCTACCAGACGCTGTTCTGTCATCAACTTTCTTAAGCCCGTTAAGTATGTCACGTGTTGCATTCATTTTGTCCCTCTTTCCTTCTATCCGCCCTGTGAGTATCAGATTTTCCAAGCCCTCCTTTTTCATTACGTAACCCAGAAGTTTCAGCTGCCTCTTCCTGATGTTAAGTATAAGTTTCCCCTTCGTTTGCATCCTCTCCAAAATGTCATTGTTGCTCACATGTTCGGTTCATGGAATCCTTAGCATCCTTCTGTACACCCATACCGTTGTTGTCTCGAGTTTCTTCTTCATCTTTGAGAAGACCGTCCAATATTCGCTGCCGTGGATAAAACTACGAAATTTAGTGCGGAATTGTGAACTTCTGTACTTGTTTTATTCTGATGTTTTCAATTTTAACTCGAACCATTGACAATCCATTTTGATAATGACCATACATTCTGTCTTCTCATAATTCATGGTTAGTCCTTTCTTCTCGCTTTCCTTTACTAACTTGACTAGAACTACATGCAGTTTTATAGATTGAAGAAGGCAACTTTCGCTATTCCAACCTTTTCCCATCGTCTGTTATCACACTTCCCAGATGGTTAGATTGATATATTTGCTTTATTTTGACCTCTCCTCTTTTAACTCGAACCATTGACTGTCCCTTTTGCTAGTGACCATACATTCTGTCTTCTTATAATTCATGGTTAGTCCTTTCTTCTCGCTTTCCTTTAATAAATAGCCTAGAAGGTCCTGAATGTTTCCTTCTGTGTCTGCCATCAACACAATCCGGTCTGCATACCCTATAGAGTCTCCGGTCCTCTTATCTGTTAAAAGCTTGTACAATATTCTCTGCTGTATAGGAGGACTGATCATAGCGAATTACCGTCCTGGGTATGACGATAAACTACATCCGCGTTCTGATAATATTTTGTATGCTCGCCCCTTTCACAAAAAATAGGCACGTTTGTAGAAATAAAAAAAATTCGAAAGTCTTTTAAAATATTAGTGTTTGATTTGTATTAAGCCTTTCCACTTATGATTGGTAAATTTAGTTTCCAGTTAATAATATCATCTAAAAGTCTGAAATTAATACAGAATTTTAAAAGATTTAAAACTTAATAAAGTTTTCTAATTAAAATTTTAAAAATGAAAACAATTCTCCTAAAGATTCATTATTCATTGATAAATACATTTTCTTGAGACAATAGTTTTCTTAATACATCTTATTTATAAAATCAATTAAAAGCTTTCCTAATTAAGTAATATCATAGTTTTATCGCATTTTTAATTTTACGATTCAGTCAGATTTTCGGTAAATGGTGTTTCTGTTTGACAAAAACAAATTGATGATTTAAATTCTCCAAGGAGTCCTGCTTTATCTAATATAAATATGAAGAGGGTGGAATTTTAATTTCTTGAAATTTGATAAAATTAAATGATGCAACGGATAAATATTTTTACCAAGATTTTCTAAAAAAAAATTAAAAAATATTTTCATTCATTTGTGTATAAAACCTGAAAATTACATTTGATTTTTCAAGAATTTCCTAAACAATGTGTTTTTAACGCCAAGAAAGATGCTAAAATTACCTATACTAAACATTGGCCCACCCGATGACGCAAGAAAAACAAGGTTTATAACGAAAATTTCGAATGTCCTAGAAAGGATTAAAAAATTTAATAAAATAAGCAAAAAATCCTTTGGTTTTTCCTCTTAATAATAACAAATATTTTTACGATAACATTTTGTTTTTATCAAGTTTAGGGCCCTTTTTTCATCATGGTAAGCATATTTTCAAAAACTCTTTGGCGGTACATATATAAAACGTAGACATTGCGACCTGCAGGCTTCAATGGTTAGATATCACTGGATTTTACTATCTTTAAACTTAAATCTTCCATGAATGTCTTCTATTCATATCTGCTCTAGCGTATCAAATGTAAACAAATGACGTCATATATTTTAGAATTGGACATAGTCCGACAATTTATTTAAAGACATTTATGTATATTATGCTTAACGTTCTTTTTATAGATACAAGTATTTAAGCAAATGCTCTGTTTTATAATAAACAGTATTAAATAACATTTATCGGCCTGAATGTCCGAGAAATTTTTCATAGAAAATTTTTCGCTCTCCGACAGGAATCGAACCTGTATCCTATACGGAACCATCATTTCGCGTGATGTGCCTTAACCGTTCGGCCACAGAGGAGCGTCTAGTTAGCAAGGTCGATTTTACTATCTTTAAACTTAAATCTTCCATGAATCTCTTCTATTCATATCTGCTCTAGCGTATCAAATGTAAACAAATGACGTCATATATTTTAGAATTGGACATAGTCCGACAATTTATTTAAAGACATTTATATTATGTTTAACGTTCTTTTTATATTTTTATAATGTTTTTTTCTGTGGCCGAAAGGTTAAGGCACATCACGCGAAATATCACTGGATGTATTCATGTTCCAAAGACAGTATATATGGAATCCATTATTTGAACTACTAGCAAATTCCTTGGGAATTTTTAAAAGATACTTTGATTAATTAATTCTTCGTTATCTCCAGCGATCATTGTGTTTAGCTTTCGTATATGCAAAGGCGAAACTTATACTTAACATCAGGAAGAGGTAACTGAAATATTTGGGACACGTAATGAGAAAGAGCGGCTTGGAGAATCTGATACTCATATGGAGAGAAAGAGGGACAAGGCAAAGCAACGCGTGACATACTTAGCGGGCTTAAGCAAGTGGATTACAGAACATGGTCTGGGGAAGTAGCGAAAAGATAAAACTTATTGAGAACGACAAAGGATAGGAGGAAGTGGAGAGTCATGATCGCCTGCATACTGAAGGGACACAGCACATAAAAAGGATTTCTCCGTTCGTTCATCACATCAACAAAGACATCACGAATCTGACAACTATACGGTACTGATCGTCAAAATCTCGGGCACGTCACAACTTTCCAAAGAGATTGAAAAGATGAAAACACTAATTTAAATAGCGAGAAAAATTAAGGAAAAATTTCATAGTACGTTCGAGGATCTTCTTTTACGTACCCTATCCGCGGATAGCGGTTCGGATTGAGAAATCGGAGAACCGAGTTCGAATTCCAGTCGAATCCATTACATTCACTTACGTGCTAATACTCTTGGGAAAGGTATGAATCCTATTCTTCTCCCACCAGCTCTGGGTAAATAGCAGGACAGATCAGGTTCTATAGCCATGGATGGCAACTGGTGTACTGCGGAAAAAAATTTGCCTCGTCAGTCATGCATCGAAAGATACATGATCGCCTAAGCGTTTATCAAGCATGGCACATAACTGACTAAAATTCACTTACGTGCTAATACCCTTGGGAAAGGTATGAATCCTATTCTTCTCCCCCGCCCACAACAGCTATGGGTAAATAGCAGGGCAGAGCGGGTTCTATAGCCTTGGATGGTAACTGGTCTACCACAGAAAGAAAAGGACAACTTGCTGCGGGGAAAAAAATCTGCCTCGTCAGTCATGTATCGAAAGATACATGATCGCCTAAACGTGTATCAAGCATAGCACATAACCGACTGATCCTTAAGGATGCGAGCGATCATGACTCTCCACGTTGTAGCCCTAAGCGATATTTATCCTTTTAGTTTCCCTCCCAAGCCCTGTTCTGCCATCCACTTATATAAATTCGTTAAGTAGGTTACTTGATGTCTCCCCCCACTCTGCTCCTCTCGCTTTTAATATACCCTGAAAATGTCAAAAATCCAAAGCCCTTTTTACTTACCATGTGTCCTAAAAAATTTCAACTGTTTCTAGGTACAAGTGTCCTTGTTGTTCCAATTTTCTGTAAAACATAATCGTTGCTTACGTGTCAATGTCATCTTCAGCATTCTTCTGTCGAAGCACATCTCTGCTGCCTCCTGTCTTTTTTTCATCTATGCTTAGTACCAAGATGGGTGAACGCTTTTGAATAGCAGATGCTGTAAGCTTGGATGTGCGGCTGGTGCAATGGTGTAATAAATATTTTTACCAAGATTTTCCAAAAAAAAAAAATTAAAAAGTACTTTCATTCATTTGTGAATAAGACCTGAACATTTCATTTGATTTTTGCAAGAATTTCCAAATCAATGTGTTTTTAACGTCAAAAAAATACTAAAATTACCTATACTAAACATTAGCCCACCCGCTGAGGCAATAAAAACAAGGTTTATAAGCAAAATTTCGAAGGTGCTAGAAGGGATTAAAAAAATTAATAAAATAATCAAAAAACCCTTTGGTATTTCCTTTTAATAATAACATAAACATTTTGACGATAAAACTTTGTTTTTATCAAAGTTGGGACCTTTTTTCATCATGGTATGCTCATTTTTCAGAAAATTTTTCGTGGTAGCTATAAAAAAAAATGTAGATATTGCGACCTGCAAGCTTCAATGCTTAGATATCACTGGCGGAGAGAAAGACCAGATGTATCAATGGAAATTCGGAGAGTCGAGTTCGAATTCCAGTCAGCAAATACCCTTGGAGAAAGGTATAAATCCACATCTTCTCCTCCTCCAGCAATATAATTGACCCATTGATCGGCAAGTAACCCTTCATATGTCCGAAACTTCGCCCACTTCGTGGAAATAATCAAAGATACCTCCCATGATATGAGCAAAAATTGCAATATGAGTACTGGTAAAATGGTTGCTGAAGACATTAGGTTTATTAGTCCCAGAAATTCATACACAGATGTCCCCAAGGATACAGGTCACAGTGGATAAAGGCGTTAGTTAGATCCAGTAACAGGACCCAAAGGGTGTGAGTTCAATACCTGTTTAAGGCGGTGGAGAACTTGGAGAGGGGAATTAACAGGAGATAACTGACATCCATTAGACATGACACATGGAACTAGAACAGTCTACTCCAGCGAGCGAAATAAAGGGTTCAGTTCGATATTCCAACCACCTGAAGAAGGCCGGAGCGTACAACGGCCAAAATGTTGTGATAAATAGGACAACAAAGATGAGGACAATAGTCCGAACAATGTAAATAGTGTACATTTTCCGTATTGTTAATTCTTATTGATTTTTGTTTTGTTTCTGAAGACATCCTCTTGTCTCTTAATTGTCTTCTGCGTGGCATCTTTAGCTATTCCAATCCGCCTTCGAATTTCGGTGTCATAATACTTCCCAGATAGTTAACCGTAAGTTCTATGCTAGCTTTTCCTTTCTCGCACACTTCTTGCTTGTGGAACCTTCTTCCGAGTTCTTGATTTCCTGTCAAGTCTGATGTTCAAAAATGCAAAGTCAATCGTTATCTTCTATCCTCTTAAATTTTGTTCTGTTATTGTTCTCGCTCCATAATAACACTTTTCTTTTGCTTATATTTTTCCACACTCGTTAACCATTCGTCTTAGAGGCTTTATTGTCTTATTGGGGATGAGATGGTTACGGTTAAGTTTCTGTACCTGCTTGATCCTGACGCCTACAATCCGTAGTTCTGATCTTGGTCTGTTCCTCTTGCTAACGCCCATTTATCCCGTCTTTAAAAAAATAAAATAAAAAAGTGATAGTCGTTTATTCTCGCTTTCCTCACGCCGGATTTATGAGGACATCCGTCTCCAAATTGTGTATAGATTAATGGAAATATCAAGTGTATGATTAATTTTTGAGAGTACTTTAGAATCTAAAGAATTAATGGATATTATTTTTTTAATCCGACGTATATTTATTGCTTCAAATTTTTATTTTTGTGGATACCCATATTTGAGTAGACGCTCCGTTCTCATATTAAACTATATACTCCGTCTACCCACCAGCACCCTCGAGAAAACGTATTATGGAAAACGTGCGCTCCAACATGATTCGAACCTGACTCCACTCTTCTTTGCAAAAGAAACTACCGTCTGACCCGGCATGCATCAACCTCCTCGGCTACAAAGAGCTTCACAAACAAGCAGGGTTTTATTTTACCGCATTTTCTTTAATACTTTTTCTTGAGTGCGCTGCCCGGTAGACGAAATATTGTTTTTCTATTTTTTTTTTCACTACACCCATTGCAGGGGTTACTGAATGTGAAAGAATAAGAAAAAAGAGAAACATTATTAAGGAGCGAGAACAATAGAAGAGTAATCAAGAAGACAGTAGATAACGATCAACATTGCATTTAAACATTTGAAGATCAACGTTGGTCGGAAAACACGGGGCCGGAAGAGAGTTCCACGAGACGAGAAGAGCGAAAAAAGAAACTCTTAACATAGAACTTACGGTTACATCTAGCCAATCAAACTGCGAATTGATGAGACCTTGATGCCAAGCGAGTAACGTTTGAAGTTAATAAAAATTGTACTTCATTAAAACTAAAATTATACAGTAGATTTACTCAATAGTTTTCGACAAACAAGGCGATGGGAACTTTTGGGCGCGCTTAATATATTATCTCAAACTGTGTGACAGCATAAGTATTGTCAGACATTTTGAGATAACATAAAAGCTGGTCCGAAAGTCTTGTCACTTACTAGTTCTCTTCCATACTGTAGGAGCACGCGTCAGCCCACCTGAAATAGGAAATTATGTTATCTATAGGTGACAAGACTTTCGGACCACGCTGTATATGCTAACCCATACCGCTAAAAAGTGGCAGCAACATTTAAGTAATTGTTCACGTACATTGGTTTTATTTTCTGCATGAATAATCTAGGACTTTTATCTATACAATTAACTCTATTGTCACATGTAAGACAGAGTTTTCCTTTATAAATCATTCGCATAAAATAATCTATAGAAAACTAACGACGCCCATACATACAAAAATGCCAGCCATATTTAAGTAATTTTGCAATTGCTTTGGTTATATTTGCTGCATGGGTAATTTAGGATTTTTATCTATACAGTTAACTCCATTGTCACATGTAAGACCGTGCTTTGCATTATAAATCGTTCAAATAAAAAATATCGTAGGAAAGCTCACATGCTCCATACAGTAAAATAAAATACCAGTCATACTTAAGTTATTTTTGTATTGCACTGGTTAGCGGGAGAAATGTAAAACTTTCTTTATATTTAGAATTTAAATCTGTTGTCACATGTAAGAAAAAAACTGCTTTATTTAAATCATTAAAAGCAAAAATAGCCAAATCTGACACAGGATAAAATAAATAAAAAATGTGCAGTAAAGTATGGATCATCAGATGTGGACGTTTTTTTGGTAAATATTTATTGTAGGTACCTCCAAAGATTTTCTGAAAAAGTGTGCCATGATAAAAAACAGCCCCAAACTTGATAAAAACAAAGTTTTACCGTCAAAATGTTTATGCTATTATTAACAGGAAAGACGAAAGAATTTTTTGATTATTTTATTAAATGTGTTCACTCTTTCTAACACGTTTGAAATTTTGATTAAAAACCTTGTTTTTCTTGTGTCATCGGGTGGGCCAAAGATTAGTATTGGGAAATTTAACGTCTTATTTTTAGGTTAAAAATACATTACAAGAATCAAATAATTGTCAGATTTTAATGAAATTTTCAGGACTTATTCACAAATGAATGAAATTATTTTTCAAATAAAGTTTCAAAAAGTATGTTTTATTTTTGAAAATCTTTTTAATAAAGACAATTACGTTGCGATAAAAGACAACTAAAAAAAAGGGCAGTAATGAGCTATTTTAGCAAAAAGAAAAAAAAACCTTTTCACACAATTTAAATTAGTTTTTTGAAACACAGCAAAGTATTTTGCTTATTAGAAATATTAAATTTAATCTTTTATCAAGACTAAAATCAAAACTTGAAGATTTTTCATTTTTAAAAATTCATTTTAAAACTTACGTATCGCGTTTTTTGTGGAGGTCTCCAATTTGATGACTCCTGGTACATTTGTCCGGCGAACAATATTTGGCGCATTCATGTGAGTTCGGGTAAAAATTAACCCAAAAATATGGAGTTTAAACAAACAATTAATGCAAATATTAACAAAAAGAAATCACATTAATGTGTACACATTTGAAAGTAAAGTAAAATTATATTAAAAACTTAACTATTAAGAATGAATGATTGTTAGCAAAAGGTTGAACCCAAAGTACTAATTACAAATCGGAGATGCCAAAATCAAACAAATGCAGAAAATTTAAATATCTGGGAAGTGTTTTAACAGAGGTCAGAAAGTGCAACACTGAAATCCGACGGCGCATTGGGATAGACAAAGATGCCTTCCAAAAGCTAAGCAAAGTACTAAGAAACAAAAATCCATTAGAAACAAAGAAAAAAAGGACTGAAATGTTACGTGATATCTATCCTCCTGTATGGTAAGTGCTGGACAATCTCCTCAAAGTTGAAGAAGATACTTGAAGCAACAGCAATGTGGTTCTACAGAAGGATGCTGAGGATACATGTGAGCAACGACGAAATTTTAGAGAAAATGTAAACAAAAAGGAAACTTATACATAACATCAGGAAGGAGACGGTTGAAATTTATGCGGCACATAATGAAGGAGGGCTTGGAAAATCCGATACTCACAGGGACAGATTACAGACAAGACACGGAAAAAAACAACGCTTAACATATCTAGTGAGCTTGAATAAACGGATGGCGAAACAGGGTTTGGGATAAATATCGAAAAGACAAAATTTATTAAGAGCTGAAAAGGGTAGGAAATTGTGGAGAGCCATGACCGCCTACGTCCTGAGGGGAAATGGCATATGAAGAAGATTAAGAATGTGCTTATTTCTGTGTGTGATACTCGTGTGTGTATATCCACGTGTGTGATATTTCGGTCGTCAGTGAACCGGGGAAGAGAACGTGACCTAGCAGGGACGCATTTATCGACGTACTGATGCATCTCGAGGCGAGAATAAGGAACACTTTTTTTTAGAGATTTAAACAGTGCCACTTAATGGGCGTTTGGCGAATCCAAGTGGGGTAAGACCAAGATGCGAGTTAAAAAATTGGGGATGTGAACATCAAGCAAGTGCAGAAGTTCAAGTACCTGGGAGACATTTTAACAGAGGATGGAAAACGCAACATCGAGATCCGAACACGCGAAAGAGGCCTTCCAAAAGCTAAGCAAGGTGCTTAGAAAAGGAAAACTTTCGTTAGAAACAAAGAAAAGAGTGATGGATTGTTATGCCATATACATCCATTTATACGGCAGTGAATGTTGGACGATTTCCCTACGGACGAGGAAAAAAGCAAGAGGCAGCGGACATGTGGTTCTACAGGAGGATACTGAGAATTACATGGACGGAGCGAGTAAGCAACGAGGAAGTCTTAGAGAAAATGGCAACAGAAAGAATACATGCTCAAAATCAAGAAAAGACAGTTGAAATTCCTTGGATACACAATATGGAAGGAAGGCTTGGAAAACATAACACTCACGGGGTATATTGAGGGTAAGAGAGATATGGGAATGCAGACAGACATGTACCTAACAAGCTTATGCGAATAAATGGCGTAAATTAGCAAAGGGAAAAAAACTGCCAAGAGTCACTCGAGAGAGAAAGCTGTGGAGGGCTTATGCCCTGAATGGGACGTAGCACATAAGAGAAGAGGAAATAGCAACCTAATCTCCTCTACGTAGGAGATTTTCTATTGTTATGGTAACACGATGTTTGTTTTATAATTGGCTTTGAGTAACGATCCCTCTTACCATAGGAACTGAATAACTCAATAACAAGTACGAAGACCCGGATGCGTAACCGATATGTATATAAAACTGAATTTTTATATATTATAAAATAGATACTGAGTGAAATAATGAAACTAATTCATCTCAGATAATTTCGGATGGCAGGTCTAATGTCACTTGTCCAGGGTATAAAAATCCATCATCTGGGATCTTGAGCAAATGACTCGAGGATAAGAGGATCGACTAGCTTAGAAGGAACAAAGAAAAACATGGGAGACGTGAATGACTGGGGCGAAAATACGAAAAATCAGGGAGGATGATGTATGACTGAAAAAGGAAAAAAAATGGCAAAGTTGGGAGAGGCGTTAATGCACACGGGAGAGAAAAGTTTAAAAAGCTAAAAAAAAATGAAAATAAACTAAAAAGGTTAGGAAGAAAACAATTAATGATAAGACTAAAGTGAAGACTAAAACACGAGAACTTTGCCGAGAGAAAAATCCCATAAAACTGCCAAATATTTATGGCCTGACCTCTCGCCATCAACACCAAAAGGCATGCGCCCCAGCGGTCGTGAAGTCAGTCTGCCACAAAGTACGCTCAACCAAACCAGAGATGACATGCAGAAGAATGACTTATCTAAACAGCTTTTTAACAATATCGAGTCTAACAGCGTCATGGAACCCTCAGAAGTTTTTTCTATAACTTTGTAACGAGACAATGTAAACCATTGCTAATGCAGTGGCTAATAAATGCCCTGTGTGTTGATACAATCCACTGTCAATGTAAAAAGAATGTTCTCAATAATCTTTGTCATGCCGTGTTGTGCATATATGTGTATTAATAGATAATGATAACCAGAACAAGTATAATAGTTATGAATAATGGACTGTCATGGCGTATATTAATTGAATAATGCGCATGCGTATTAGTACATAGAAAAAAAAGCAGATTGACGTTCCGCGAATCTGGAACGAAATAGTAGACAATATCATTACAATCTTAACAAACAAATGAAGTATCCTCCCTTTAGCTATTACATTCTTTACCAGAAGGTGGATTGGAACAGCGGGAGGTGCCTTCCAGAAACGAAACAAAGTATTAGAAACAGGACAATTTCTTTAGAAACAAAGAAAAACTGCTGGACTGCTACATAATATCAATCCTGCTATAGGTCAGTGATTACTGAACAGGTTTGTTTTTTTTTATCATAGATGAAGAGAAGACATCGGGCAACAAAAATATTCTACAGGAGGATGCTGAGAATATTATGGAAGGAGTGTGTGATCAACGAGGAAGTTTTAATGAAAATGGACACGAAAAGGGCGCTTGTACTTTGAATCAGAAAGAGACAGTTGAACTTAGAGGGACAGTACTTGCTGGAAGTTATAATCTGAAGTCATCAGAACCTTGTCTGTTTGGATAGTGTTATAACTGACACAAAAATCCGAAGGTGAATTGGAACTCCGGGAAATGCTTTTCAAAAGCTAAACAAAGTATTAAGAAACAAGATAATTTCTTTAGAAACAAAAGGAAAGTGCTGGACTTCTATGCAATATTAATCCTCCTATAGGGCAGTGAATGCTTGGATAATTTTCTCACAGAGGAGGAGACTTGATGTAACAGAGGTGTGGTTCTACAGAAGGATAATAGGAATATCAGAAAGTACTTTGGACAAAAAAAAAGCGAAATGACATGCAGAAGAATCGGTTATACTAACGGAATCAACAGTATCGAAGCTAAAGATGTCATGAAATCATAAGAAGTCTTTCTATAAACTTTTAAGGAGATAGTGTTAACCATTGCTAATGCAGTGGCTAATAAATGACTTGTGTGTTCAGCCAGACTTCTATCTTGTAATATATTCTTGAAAATCTTAACTTTATACAATGCTTTACGTCCAAACAAGTGAAACCTTCTTCGTTTCAATATTACATTCTCTACTGTTTTTTTACGTCCCGGTGTAGGCGCGTTACTCTTTAATCTGAATATATGCGTAATCCGCAAAAAGAAATATTTTGTACTTAAATAAGCTTTGTTTTTTACGCGCCAAGTCCTTTCAAAACACGGTTGATCATAGCTCTCCACAACGTTCTGTCTTTTGAGGCTCTAAGTACTTTCTTTATTCTTTGCCATCACTCTTTTTTCGCGGTTGTGTAGCTTCCCTCTGCCTTTTTTTTTCATAAATATTTTCATGGTAATTGCTCTGATAAGCTTTCCTCTTTTTATTCATTTTAAATATTCATTGGGATTTCATTTATAAATGTTCTTATTTTTACTCTCCACTCAACCCACCACGACAGACAAATAGTACATATGGGGACTAGTTAGGACTACATAGAGACATTGGAGTATTATGGTGACTGTAGTAAGAATGGTAAGTAAGACTGTATTGTTTTGGTATAATGAATACCGTGGTACGTTTGGATCAGTAATCGTGGATAGTTAAGTTTAAGATAAGACAGACTGAAGACCAGCCTTCCCCTATCTCTCTCCCTTTTGGTCTTGTGCCACATTTTTCTATTATAACAAAATAAATATTGTTTTCCTCTTTGTTACATCGACTTTATGCGGATTTAAACGCAGCAGTAGGTTCGCAGCTAGATCTTCTTATAATCCAGAATGATGATGATATTTCTTCATTCTAAAAATAACCTTGCCATCAGTGATGATAGAAAATAAGGATATTTCATCATCCCTAAAATAAAGATAAAAAATCATCATCCTTAAAACAACCTTGCCACCAAAGATGAAAGATGAGAAACATATTTCATCATTTTAAAATCTGATTATAAAAACGGTCATGCCACCACAATCGACGGCAGTCAGGACAGAGAACAGTAGAGTAGAAAGTGGTGAGTTGCAGTAGTAAAAAGTCCAACACGCACGTATCATCATCCCTCCGGAAAATCGAAAACTGGCGATCTCAAACGTTATCCTCACCAAGGAAATTCTCGGAACAAGCAAAACAAGTAAGCACAAACTTTTAAAGAAACAAAAGAGACAGTAACACTAAGAACATTTTTGACACACACCATACTAATATCTTTAATTCACATCACGAATAAGAAAAATACAAATTCTTGTTATTAATGTCAACTCGTGTCTCAAGTCTTTATGTTGTTATATCTTTGTACGTTTTTATTCATTACTTTTTCAGTATAAAAAAATATTAAAAGGATTCCTCTATCAACTACTACTACCACAAATACATATAATAACAGGGTAACTTACATTACACATACCCAACATAAATGCACCTTTTGAGTCGGACAATCCTGAAAGTGGGAACAATGATATGCTGACATATAGTGGAAAGGGTGCATTGGACAAAAAGGGTTGAGAAACATTGTTCCATATGATTAGAGTTTAATTCCAAAATAGAATGGTTTCAAAATAGACCAGAGTAGCAATAGCAGTAGTAAAAAAAACATCACATCTTATCACCATCGCTCCGGAAAATCGAAAGTTGATGATCTCAAACGCTATCCTTAACAACGAAATTTTCGGAAGAAGCAAAAACATGTAAGTACATCATTTAAAGGAGCAAAAGAGACAGTAACACTGAGAGCATTTTTAACACACTCCATAGCAATATCTGTAATTCACATCACAAAATAGAAAAATACATATTCGTCTTATTAATGTCGACACGTGTCTCAAGTCTTATTGTTGATACATCGTTGTACGTTTCATGCATTTTTAATTTTAAAAAAAGAATATCAATATTTTGTCATTATCATTAACCCTGTTATACTCAACAAATAATATTTTTTTATTTGAAATGACCTGATGTAGCCGTATGTTCTATGCAAAGAGTTTCTTCTCTCTCACTTGTGGAACTCTCTTCCGCCATCTTACTTTCTAGTCAACTTTCATCTTCAAAAATTCAAAGGCAATGTCAATTGTTATCTTCTGCCTTCTTAATTCCCGTTTGTTGTTGTTGTTGTTGTTTCCTCTCCTTGACAATATTTTCCTTTTTCCCATATTTTTCATAGTCAGTAAGCCCCCTTGCGTCTTCGTGGCTTTATTGCCTTGTTTGGTGTGAAAGGATTAACAGAAAATGTTCATATAAGACAGTGTCCAAACAAATAAAACATCCATCGTTTAGATATTACATTGTGTGCTGTTTATAGATATTCTTAAATCATTCGTATGTAGGTTCGATGAACTTTAAAGAAAAATGGACACAAAAATGACACCTACTTAGAAACAGAAAAAATACCACTTTACATTTTTGCGACACATAATAAGGAAAGAGTGCTTGGAGTATTTGACACTCGTAAAACATATTGAAGGTAAAAGGGGCCAAATCCAACATCAAGTAACCTACCTAACAAACTTGTGTAAATGAATGGAACATGAATTTCGAGAAATAGTAAAAGGAAAAATACTGTTTAGAGTTAGCACGGATAGGAAGTTGTGGGGAACCGTGATCACCAACAAAATGAAGGGACACGTCACAAAGAAGAAGAAGGACTATTTGATTAATCTACGAAGTAGTTTTATACTTGAATGATTCTTCTTCTTTTATGCCCTTTTAGTACATGGGATCTTGGCTCTCCACAACTTCCTATCACTTATCACTTCACCATCTCTTTTTGACTTTGTTCTGCTATTCATTCACGCAAACTTATTAAATAGGTTACTCGCTGTTTCTCTCTGCTTCTCTTGTGTGTCCTGTGAGTGTTAGATTCTCTTGGCCTTCCTTCCTTATTATATGTCCCAGAAATTTCAACTGTTTCTTACTGATTGTAGGTATCAGCTTACTTGTTCTATTTTTTCTTAAGACGTCTTCGTTCCTCATACTTCATGCTTCTTTTTCTTCTGTAAGAAGGTTTATGTTTCTTGTCTTTTTTTATCATTCAGTCACAAAATCACCGGTTTTTGAAACAATAAATATTGCCGAGGTGCGAAAGTACTTAAAATAATAACTGTGTCAAGGGAAAAACCGTCGTTCTTCCAAGGACAAATGTTCAAGATTGCCGAAATAATTTAATAATCCGTTTTTTTCCACTTTTTCTTCTTACAAATGTTACAAAGACTCTCTCAAGAATATAAATGTAATAATGTTTTATATTTAATCTTTAACGAAGGCTTTTCGAGCGAAATCTTTCCTTCTCGACTCTCTTTTCACATTGAGGAATTTATTTAGAAATGACCTTATTTATCACGTGAAATTTGTTTAAAATATTTGTCCCTATCATTCATAATAAGTATATCTATATATATAAAGCAGAGGATGTCTGAGTGTCTGTGCGTCTGTCTGTGTGATACCTTTACACTCGAGATCCATTCAACCGATTTTGACCAAACTTGTCACACACATTGTACAAAGGAAGAGAGAGGTTCTTAGCGTAAAAAATCGAAATTTTTTTTAAAAATCAATAATCGATAAAGCCGATCATAAATTGATAAATTCAAATTTTTCCTCAGATTTCGTTCAAAATCGGTATGTTGGTTATTTACATCATGACGAGCTCAACGATACCGTGAAAAACAAAAAATCGATTTCAACACAAATCGATTTCAACACAAATCGATTTCAACGCAAATTCTAAACAAAAAACTCCCTCTATTTTCAAGCAATCTAATACAAACTTCACTTAATTGTAGCCAACAATAAGCTGATTGTTTAACAGTAGTTTAACTTGATAATTGAGTCCACCGATATAGTGATTTTTACTGGTTGCTTTCTTATTTTTCGTTGATCTTTCAACCAATTTTCATCAAACTTAATAATTGCTTTATAAATGTATCCTCTTTTACATCCCTGGTAGAACACTGACAAATTGAATTTCAAAAATTCCAAAATAATTGAAGTGGGTCTTCATGGAGCCTGTTTTACCCCTTCATGTTCTCGGCTAACTTCGATTGAATAAATACAGACTACTTCTGTTATATAAGTAACCGCACTAATTCAAAATGTTTTTAATGAAAGTACTTTAAAATAATTGAAGAATATAGACTCTGTTACATGTAAACATGATGCTGTTTTTGCTCCATTCTAATTGAACGCTTTTTCCGATCGACCAGCTGCGTATGGCTGCTAGTTGGTGATAAAATTATTTTTCTATGAGTAATTTGCGTTTATGTTTTTAAAAAGTATTTTAAATAAAGTATGTTGCATTTTAGTTCACTTTACTATTAAAAACAGCAAATATAATATTTTTATACTACAAAATTAACGAAAAAGTCTTTTATTAAGAATGTTAATTTTTAACTTTTCTCTTAATATTTCTGAAATACAAACATTTCGAAATAAGCCTCCTGTTTTGGCACTATGAGTATAGTATTGCATAGAACAACATGATTTTTTTAAATAACAAACTCCCGACCTGAAAGAGCTGTTTTCCTAATCAGAGCTATCAGATACCAATTTGAGCTTCTTCTGATACTTCCGCATTACTAAATTTGAAATTACTATATTTGTGATTTGTGATTTGGCTAACTTTGGGTATTAATTAGAATGAAGTTAATTCAATATATAGTTGAAGAGAATTTTTCAAATATAGCACAATTAGCTACTTGTTAACCCAATCTGGTAAAAAACGGTCCAAAAGTAAATGAGATATTTATTCTGCAAACTTGCAAAATAAATTATGTGATAGCAGGTCATCTCTAGCACCCTTGACATCAGACTATAACCATAACCCCATCGCTTTTAATACAATGAGAATCTACTGTCTGAAGAACTTATCCCCCCTCGTCTGCCAGGGTTACGCGGATATTTATTTGCGACAAGAACAGCCCTAACTCTGTTTCGAAACCATTCATGAACCAAATATCACATGTAATTAGTATGAGGCGTGCAGATTTGAACCAGGAACTAAATGTTAGATGATTTGGTCCCAATGCAACGATTATGTTGTGACCTCTCTCAGAATCCAAATGTTTTTACTCATTGCCTCTGGGAAATTTGAGATAAATTCGAGAATTTACAAACCAGATTATAAATAAATCTGGGGCCCCCAACGATTGAAATTGTATGTAACAAGCAGATTTTAAGAAAAACAGAAACGAGAACGACGCTTATACTTAGAATCAGAAAGAGACAGTTGAAATTCTTCGGGCGCATATTAAAGAAAGGGGGCCTGGAGTATCTGACACTCACAGGATATACTGAAGACAAGAGAGACAAAGGAAAGCAGCGAGTAACCCCCAAGCTGGCTCGTATAAATAGATGGCAGAGCAGAAAATGGGAGTGATAATAAAGACGACAAACATTGCTTACAACTACAAAAGATAGGAAGTTGTGGAGAGACGTGATCATCCTACCTAACGAGCTTGTGTAAATGGATGACAGAACAGGGATTGGGAGATATAATGAAAAGACAAAACTTACTAAGTGCTACAAAGGATAGGAAGTTGCGGAGGTACATGATCGGCCACGTCCTAAAGTGACGCGGTACATAGAAAAAGAACTCTGTGATTTTTGTTGTATTTACACAATCTAAATTCCAAACTTTAGAATTTGATCGAATCCTTTCAATTCAATAGAATTTTTTGTATTTACACAAACTAGATTCAAAACTTTAGAATTCAATAGATTCTCAGTAGAAGCACTTAGGTGTGGTCTAAAAGTGTCATAGCTGCCGTTAATAATTCCATTTCATAATATTTCAGTTCATTCATAATCCTAGTTTCGTAATGTATAGTTGTAGTATAAATTACAGGGTAGGTGTTTAAGAAGCACAAATGAACCAGCGCAAGCCTCTGCAATCGGAGTTAGCTAGCTTACACGAAAGTAAAGGTGCATTCTGGGAAAAGAACAATCCTCCATTATCGATCCATTCATTTAAGCTATATGTACATAAAAACAAAAATTTAACAAAAACTTTGTCAACATTGAATTTCCGGTTTGGTCGCTTTTTCGATATCACGATGGAGTAAAGATAGCGGCTCGTATTGAAGAGTGAACCAAGTTCGAATTCCAGTCGGATCCATTACATTCACTTAGGTATAAATCCTCTTCTCCCATGGGTAAATAGCAGGACAGACCGTGTTTTATAGCCTTGGATGGCAACTGAAATAAAGAAATGGCAACCTACCGCGGAAAAAAATCTACCTCGTCAGTCATGTATCGAAAGATACATGATCGCCTAAGCGGGTATCACGCATGGCACATAAATGGCTGACTAACGTGATGATAACCTTGGGAAAATGTATGAATCCTCTTCTCCCTTGAGCTATGGTTAAATAGCAGGAAAGACCGGGTTCTAAAGCCTTGGATGGCAACTTGTCTACCACAGAAAGAAATGGCAACCTACTGCGGGAAAAAAGTCTGCCTCGTCAGTCATGTATCGAAAGATACATGATCGCAAAATCGTGTATCACGCATGGCAAATAACTGAAATTCACTTACGTGCTAATACCCTTGGGAAAAAAATGAATCCTCTTCTTCCCCCCCCCCCAAAGCTATGGGTAAATAGCAGGACAGACCGTGTTCTATAGCCTTGGATAGCAACTGGTCTACCGCAGAAAGAAATGGCAACCTACTGCGGGAAAAAATCTGCCTCGTCAGTCATGTATCGAAAGATATATGATCGCCTAAGCGTGTATCACGCATGGCAAATAACTGACCGATTTCCCGGACTAGAAGGTCGATTGTTTGTTTTCGAGTATGTCCGTCTGCACCGGTACGGCTAGCTAACACCTGCCTCAGACGCCTGTTCAGGTAGACTTCAATACCCACAGAGAAAAACAGTGGTTTTACGGCGACTTTTTGGAGTGGCTCATTATTACAGTTTCTGGTCGAGATTGCATGGTTAGTAATTGAAAAAGGCCAAACTTGTGACTGGCACAAACTAGCTAGCTTCCGAACTGTTTTGTCAACCCAATTTTTACATGTGCCGTATCCCTCCTTGATGTGAACGGTTACGTCTCTGTCTATACTTCACTATCATTCCTAATCCTTGTTTTGCCATACAATAGACAACAACATTCCCATATTAAATATCAAGAGTCACAGAGTGAATGATCAAGTAATTTACTTAACAAGCTTGCGTAATTGGATGGTAATCTAAAACAAACGTATGTACGAAATTTCCCAAGCCGTCTTTCCTAGTTAAGTGCCTTGGCAGGTTGAAATTTTTATTTCTGTTTCTAACTATAATATTATTTACAAATTATTTTTCTCTTCTCCCCTAATAGGAGTAGGTAGGTTCGTCTATCATCCGGTTCACACTCCTCCCCAGGTTTTTTTTTGTTTTTGTTTTTTACAGGAGTAGAAGTTTATCCCTTGTTTCCTGTTTATGACTAGGTTCCCGGATCTTTCTAAAGTCTATTTCCACACTATACTTCTAACGTCTCCGACTGAACTCTGAAATGTTATTCACTAATTCAATGTTGACCTCTTCAAGTCTAGAGTTAGCGGTTATCTTTCCTGCATCGCCGCAAGAGCTTCACTTCTTGCTCTTTCTTAGGCTAATACAACACCACACAGTAAACCTCTACCTAGAGTTGTTCTTGGGCCTGTTATTTGGTGGAAAAAAAATGGATAAATAAATAAATAAGCGTCCTTAAAAATAAATAAATAAGCGTCCATACCGATGTTATCATGCAACAAAATCCTTAACAAATCGAGTATTGTCAGCTTTGAAATCGGAATGCCAACGGTTTTAACCCCTCGGCCAAGCCCCTCGGCTACACGCTCATTATGAGTCGTGTATGTACAGCAACACATCATCCACAAAGTTGTTGGCGGGGTTTGGTGTGTGTAAATCAACAGTCGACCTTCACCGTTTTTGTCTTTTTTTTTTTATACAGCACTCTCCTCCCCTCAACCTGTATATACAAGAAGTCGTGCCCGTTCTGTATTGTTTTCCTCTAAAGCCAAACAAGAACCGAGACATTTAATAGCTGCTAAGCGCCTTTAAGTCTTTCAATCTCCATTTTTTATTTTCTTTCGGGAATCTTCGGCAATCATTTCCCCATTTTTGTTTTCTTCCTTCGAACAAACATGTCTGCGTATGTGCCGTGTGGTCCAACACGGCTAAGCAAGGAATTGTTGGAAGCAAGAGTAACATTTGGATTAAATTTAGATAAACAGTCGCCTCCATGTCTTGGCACCCAACAGCGAAGTAAGTCGCTCTTCCAGTCAAGGGGGAACTGAGAATGTTTCACTCAAGCCTTCTTTTACCATTTTATTAGTGTTCATGTCAATATAGTACCACACAAACCGAGTGTATATCGGTTTCATAATTCGAAAACAGATTGAAATATTTTTATGATAGATTTACTGGATTCTGATTTTACAATATAGTACTGAGTATGACGATAAACTACATCCGGCAGCAAGGCCGCCGATCGGGAGATTGGTGGTTTTGAAAACATTTTAATTGCTGTTGTTCCCCGGTCTCCCCTTGACCCGGGGCGGTAGAACCTGTTAGGGTTCCAGCTACGGGCAAATAAGGAACCCCCAAACAAAAACAAAACACAATGAAAATATAAAAATACATATTTATAGTAAAATGGCCCAAAATACATTTGTTATATAAATCGTCCGTTTCTGTAGGGAACTCGTCCGTTTCTGTAGGGAACTCGGGTATATACCGTGTTAGCATTAGGTGTTAGCTTTACCGATGAGATTGCAGGTTTTCTTTGAATTTTTTAAAGAATTTCTAGATACATAGCAGTAGCACCAAACTTCATTAGACAGTAATATTCAAAACAAGAACGAATGGTAGACTTATGAGTGTGTAAGATAGGTCATCACGGACAAATATTCTGGAACGACACAGAGAACAAACATCCTTAACAACAGACCAAGAAATATAATTGATTCAATATAATCGTTTCACTTCATGTCAATAGAAAATGTTAGTCCAAGAAGGCGCAATCAGTCACTCTACTGGAGGTTAGCATCAGCCATGCTGATGAGAGGCAAAAAGGTTCCCTCAGACGATTAAAAGAAGGATGTTTCGTCTTGGGGGCGTTAAAATTAGGAAGACATTTCTTATCCAAGTTAACAACAGACTGAAGATCAAGTTTTGTATTAACTACGAGGCTGGCATCCCGTTCCCACCCCATTCACCGTTGAAACTGTTAGATGTAGACGTCTCTTCTACTCCAATAGCTTCATGTCTCGCACATCTCGCCTGTGGAACTCCCTTCCTTATTCCTGTTTCCCTGACAAATACAATCTCCAACTATTTAAGTGTAACGTCAATCGACATCTCCAGTTGCCTTGATCTATCCACTTCCCTTCTCCGCATCTTTTCACCTTTCATTCCTATCTGCTCTCGCTCCAAATCTTCTGTAAACCCTTGCCTTGATCGATCCACTATCTTTCTCCACATCCTCTCCTTTACAACTCCTATCTGCTCTTCCTCCAAACCTTCTGCAACCCCTTGCGTGCTAGTGACTTCCAGCCTTGCTTGGGGTGATAAGCTTAAAAAAAAAAACTGCTAATTTCACTTTATCGAACCTATCAGATTTTGTAATGGGATTGGCTTAGCTAATAGGCAATTAGCATAAAGAGAGCTATAACTATTGCTCACGGGCAACTTTGAGTCAAGGTACGTAGAATATCTCCGGCTAATAAGTTTAATCATCATAACAGATTTCCTATTAAGACAGAATTAAAGAGTAGCGACATCAGCATAAATACCTATTCGAAAACTGATGACATCAGGAAGGTCATCGGTGAAAATTAAGCCGGTTCAAGAATAGAGTCCTGGGTGACACCCGCTTTTATGTAAAAAGATGTAGAAGAGTGGCCATTCAAGACAACTTTCTTTCTGTTTGAATCAAATCAAGATTTCGGCGATAAATAAAATGACCCTTCAAGTGAAAGTGAAATATGAAATTGAATTATGAATGAATTAAAATATAATGTAGAATATTGCTACCACATATCGCCCGATCCTCCTACTATATATTTTAATAAAATCCAAAGAAGAATCAGCAATATTATTGGTTCTGACCTAGCGTCTCGGCTTCAGTTCTTTTCTCGCCGCCGTAACGTAGATTCTTTGTGTCTTTTCTGTAAATACTTTCATGGTAATTGTTCTAAAGTTAGACTATATGAATTCAAGCGCAGGGCTTGATTGTCGCTAAGATCTCATCATTTTATAGTGGAAATGGATAGAGGAAACCGTAAGTTCTAAAGTAACCGTTTCTTCTATCGCACTTCTCTCTTGTGGAACTCTTTTTCGGCTTCTTGCTTTCCAATCAAGTTTGATTTTCGAAAATTTAAATTCAATGTCAATCGGGATCTTTTGTCTTCTTAATCCTTGTTCTTTTATTGTTCTCCGTATTTAATAATGTTTTTCTATTTATTTCATTCTTTCATATTCTGTAACCCCTTGTGTTTTAATGGTTTTATTGCCTTGCTTGAGGTGATATGATTGACGAAAAAATTGAATTATGAATTAAATATTACTGAAATTGGATTATGAAAGAATAAACATATAACAATTATGACACTCGTAAATGGATTGAAATATTATTTAAATATTATGAATTATTTAATTTAGTACTGTCATTTCAAAAACAAAATGAAAAGAAATGAAATGCTAATTACGTAATGAGGTGGCACTGAACTAACCGCGAAGCCAAGACATGATAAGGGGAGACAATTATTCGGTATTGACGTCAGTAATTCAGAAGGTGGTTGAACGAATAAAATGAATTCTACTTATTGGTGAGTTGCTAGTGGAGGATATTAAATTAAAGACATTTAGTTATTTATCAAGCCTAGCATAGTCTGGCACAAGGCAAGTACAGTAATGCTCATTACTGAAACTTCCATATAATTGTCTATAATAATCTATTATTTATTATTTCGTTTAGATGGAACTCATCAGCCTTTTCATGCAGCAGTTAATTAATTCAGAAATGACGGAGGTAGTTCTGGAAGAGCTGTTTTTGATTGGTTGCTTGCTTGCTTTCGTTTAGCGGCATATCAACACCTCTATGAGTTATTTAATGCCGAAATCTAAATATATTTGGAATGCAATTGTATGCCTTCAATTACAGCTAAAATGTATTGTTGGTCATTTTATTATAAAATATATTGTTGTAATTCGACTATATGTATTGTTGGTAATTTTACTATATAAAACTGTTTTTTACTATAAAAATATATTTTTATACTTTCATGGTGTTTTGGTTTGTTTATGGGTTCACTATTTTCGCATAGATAGGACCCTGACAGCTGCTAGCACCCGGGATCAGTGTAGACCTAGTAACAACAGCAATTAAGAGGTGGTACCACGTACATCAAAACCTCCAATCCCGCCTTACTGTTGGGTGCAGTTTATCGTCATAGCCAGAACTAACCATTTTTGAATAAAGTTGAAAAAGTTGCTTCTGCAGTGTAAGAGCTGAAGCTGCTTCAATCAGCTTTGGGGAATAGGCAGGTTGTCTTGTTGAATGGTATATCGGAAGTTGCATTTGGTTTTGCATCAATTTTGACCTGCGCGGTTTTTATTACTTAAACGTTATTTTTAGTGGATACCCATATTTGAGTTTATTTATTAAACAGTATATTTATTTATTTATTTTCGTCTACCGGCCTGAATATTCGAGATTAGGTCTGATAAAAAAAAGAAAAAAAAGAGTCGGGACTGTTGCTATGGTAACGGAGCTACAGTATGCAAGATTGACATTGATGATCATTCGCGCATGCATACTAAATTATAACGTTCTCACTCGCTTCCGTTGTTTATAGCAGTGGAAGGAAAGTGTGTAGAGTGCGGTCGTCTCACCCCACCACAGATGTCCCATCAGTAACCATGGCATGTGCAGTAGTTTTTCGCCAAGTACTATGTCCGACAACAACCATATTTTCCATATCCCGCCCCTTGCGACATTTCCTCTTTCCAAAAATCAAATAACACTTGAAAGAAGCAAAAATGCGACGAGGCAGCTGCTCGCTATCCCACAAAGCTGGTAATATTTGTTTTTTAAAAACGTATTGCTGGTAATCATTTTTTTATACACAGTATTTCTGGTATTAAAACCTATTTTTACACTTTCATCGTGTTTTGACCCCAATTTGGGGGTTAACTATTTGCCCATAGCTGGGACCCTAACAGGTGCTACCACCCCGGGTCAGGGTGGACCTGGGAACACCAGCAATTAAGAGGTGGTTCCACGCTCCTCAAACCCTCCTGATCAGAGGCCTTGCTGCTGGACGTAGTTTATCGTCTTACCCAGGACGCGGATGTAGTTTATCGTCATACCCAAGACGGACCTTGCTTAGGGTGAAATCGATTAAAAAAGAGAAATAATAAGGAACTATCATATATTGTACTGGGTTACAAATTGTGCAACACTTGACAACGGGATGGTTTGAAAATTCGAGATTTTACTCGAATAGAAACCAAGGTAAAAGTTGAGATGCTTAGTCAACAACTTAATAATAGTAAATAGATATTCGAAGCCAGTTAGGCTACAAATGTACGTAAAATGCCGTAATACTTCATATTAAAGCGTGTAACAAACCAATTGCTCGTCCTACCTTGAAGACGACCCCCCCCCCAACATTAACTACGTTAACTGGGACAAGTATTATATGAAAGTGAATTTCCAGAAAGTGCTATTCACAGACAAGGAAACGTTTGATGGGTTCGACGTTTGGCGAATTGGATGCCCTTTTGAAGGAGTAACCTAAGAAGTTGGGGGGTTATGTTTGTAGCAGAAATAATCACTAATGATTTGATTGACGCCCGGAAGTTGAACGATGTCGTTAAAATAACTTCTTCTGCCTACATTGACTTCCTAAGGTTTAGTACTCAGACCTAGCTTGAGATATAGACATTCAAACAAAAACTTGACACAAAACACACCGGTTCACGCTGTAAGTGCAACTAATGAATAATTAGGTTTTAACCCAAACCCAAATGTTTTAGCTCGCACATAATTTTCTAACGATCCTGCTCCATTTGTGATTGAAATGTGGATTTAAAACTCCAGATCATATATGTGGCAGACATAGCGAACCAGAACCATAGTCAAATCGCAGAAATGGTGAACAGGGCTTGACTTATTCTTGACGAAAGATAGTTGGTCTTTGTCTGGTATGTAGGACTTCGATTTGAGAGAAGGCGAGTACGCCGTTCCGTCAAAAGAGACCCTGTTTTTCTTTGTTGTCCCACAAGAAATTGGTTCATTAGCAACTGTGTATAGCGTGACTGGATGGAATCGAGGAGGAATATCCGGGTGTGTTAGTGCTCCATTCTGAGGTTCCCGTATGTCTAGTATGCCTATCATCCGGGCGAGTGATTGGTGATTCCCCATTATAAGTAGACCATCGCGGAGATGCGTGAGGTCTTCTGTCAGGGTACATTGTACTGTACGTACAGTTGTCATAGGAGGAACGAACGACGAAGCGGATACAGGCAAGAGAACAACGATAAATACCAAGAAACCGGTGTAGAGGGAAGAAACGTCCTATCTGAAATTGCGTCCCAAAACAGAGTTGCTAACTTCTTTTAACCATAGTATGTTAACAGATTATCGTGAAAAAAAGAATTAAGCTATTCTAAAGCTCATTGTGTATATAGTGAATATTCGTTTTATAATTGCTGATGTCAGTATATTTTTACTGGCGTGAGGTTTTTGTACTTTTAGAAAATTTCATATATGCTTACATTAACTTTACTATACAGGACAGGTACTTTACGACTTTACCATACAAATATTTTAAACGACATGAATTCTTGGCATGGTAAATGAAGCGATTCCATTGAAGCATTTGGTTTATTTACTTTTCAAACTTTCCCATTTGATGACGTCACTAATTCCAGACTCAATGGAAATTTAAAACAAAACATAAACGATAAAAGACTAATCCTGCATATTTCCAACAATTTCAGTCGTTATTTGGAGCGCTATACCATTTAGAATTTGGCAGTCAAAAAAAGTACCCCGTCATTTCACAGCTACAAAATGACGTCTGTGATAAGGTTAAAAACAACAGTTTTATTGTGTGTCGGCTGTACTCTCCGGATCTAAACCCCATGAAAATCTCCGGAGTATTTTCAAGAAGCGCCTATATGAAGACGGTCACCAATTTATATACAAAAATAAACTTTTGGAAAAAGTATTACTTCTTTGGGACGCCATCGTAGCGGAAAGGATTCTTAAGCTAACGTCTGTTGACGTTGAAACAGCGGTTTTCGTACGATCGCCGAAGTTAAGCAACGCCGAAGCTGATTAGTACCTAGATGCGTGACCGCTTGGGAATGCTAGATGCTGTAAACTTGTATGCGCAGATGGTGTATGGATAACCACTCGGAACTGGAACTCGGAGAACCGAGTTCCAATTCAATTCAATAAATGCCTTTATATATATATATATATATATATATATATATATATATACCTTTACATATATATATATATATATATATATATATATATATATATATATATATATATATATAATGGAACGGATAGAAATATTTAAGTAAATGTTCTGTTTATAATAAATAGTATTAACTACATTTACCGGCCTGAATATCCGAGAAATTTCATAGCAAATATGTGTTCTACTACACAACACCGTCAGATAGACAGACGTGCTATACTATTTAGCTACAGAGGAAGCGTCTGGTTAGCAAGGTCAAATTACTGTTTTTAAACTTCAAATTTCCCATGATTTCTCTCAACGCTCATATCTGCTCAAAACATATCCTAATATAAACAAATGACATCATATATTATGAAATTAACTAAATCCGACAATTATTTTAATAGATTTTCTGTTTAAACGTTATCTTTATAGATACAAATATTTAAGGGAATGCTTTGTTTACAATAAACAGTATTGAATACATTTACCGAGTGAGAAACAGAGCATTTACTTAAATGTTTGTATCTATGTATCTATAAAAATAACGTATAAACAATAATATAATACTATTTATCATAAAATATTTATATAAAGGTATATATATTTGTGTATTTAGGCAGCAATCCTTCTTTCAAGCCTTATTAATAAAAACAAACAAACCAACACTTAATAATGTTAACTTTGAACATGGACATAATATCTTGACCGTGTTTTGAAACAAAAAAATGAAACATTTTATAAAACATACATATAACAAACTATTTCTAATTCTAACAGTTGAAATATAATCCTTGAAAATGGCTAAATGTATAGCCGAAAGCGCTCGGATAAAAAGAACATTCGGGCAGTTTTTATATAATTTATCATCTGAAAAGAAAAACATTATTAGATCGCACGAGAAATTATATAAAAAACTAAATAAAAGCACCTTGTCAGTCGTTTTTAATGAAATGTGCAGGTATATACATATATATATATATATATATATATATATATATATATATATATATATATAGATAAATAAAAATAAAGAACAGTAAGATATAAAATCCGGTGTTCTTATAGATATTTATATATATATATATATATATATATATATATATATATATATATATATATGCGTGCGTGCGTGCGTGCGTGTGTGTGTGTGTACCTTTAAGATATCTTTTGAGCAGATATGAATTGAGAGAAATCATGGGAAATTTGAAGTTTAAAACCAGTAATTTGACCTTGCTAACCAGACGCTTCCTCCGTAGCGAAATAAGATAGCACGTCAGGCCAAATGATGGTTCCGTGTAGGATACAGGTTTGAATCCTATCGGAGGATACATATTTTCTCCGAACTTTCTCGGGCATTCAGGCCGATAAATGTAGTTAATACTGTTTATTATATACAGAGCATTTACTTAAATATTTTTATCTATAAAAATAACGTATTAACGGAATACATATATATATATATATATATATATATATATATATATATATATATATATATATATATATATATATAAATGGTGGTACTCGTTTGGAAAAACATCGGAGAGATCGACTTGCAGTAGAACAAATCGGTACCCGAGAAAAAGTGGGGTATAAAAAAAGAAAGAACCAAGAACATTAAACCAAGGCGAAAACAGTCGTCCAGTGTTTAAGCTCCAAGTCCAAAGAAAAAGAAAAAAAAACGAGAAAAAGACAACTACGTAAAGTGTTCACTACACTAAGTAGAGCAACACCTAAGATAATCCTAAGGAGCCACGCAAACCTACCTAGGTTTCACCTAAACGGATCTTCAAGGTCAGGCAATACCCTGAAGATCCGTTTAGGTGAAACCTAGGTAGGTTTGCCTGGTTCCTTAGGATTATCTTACATATTGTTGAGTCTTGACTCATTGTTGAATCTCGACTAATGCATGGAATAATAATGCAACACGAAATGTACTTAGAACAAGAATGTATTATAACAAGAAAATGTACACAATATTTACATATAGTATTTCTGTATATTTCTGGGAAGACCGTTCCTGGAGAATGTGTTGACTAAGTCGCAGTCGGGCAGAGTCTCTAGCTGGATCTCTGTATTCGCTCCCCTGTCTTCCGGTACCAACCATTATTTATATAGTCGGTAGTCACCTATGCAGATTAGGTGGATCCTACCACAACACATATGTATATATATATATATATATATATATATATATATATATATATATATATATATATATAAAAGTGGACATGGAAGTCAGCACTTAGAGGCGACAGTCTGTTTCATGCCAGTGCAATCGTCAGGCGATTGCACTAGCATGAAATAGACTGTCGCCTCTAAGTGCTGACTTCCATGTCCACTTTTATATTTATACACGCTCTATCTCTGATATTGAGCACTTTATCCCATAAATATAGCACACTTTAAGACTATATTTCTGCATATATATATATATATATATATATATAGAGAGAGAGAGAGAGAGAGAGAGAGAGAGAGAATATTGTCCATTGAGTGCTGGTGGTGAAATAGTGCTCGATGAATAATAACAGAGCTATAATTTGTATTATTAATGAATAAACAGTTTTTCTCACGAGCAGCACAACTGTGAGTTCCAACAGAGTTGTGCTCCATCTGAGAAAAAAATTTATAATTATTATAAATGGATACTGACCAGGCTCGACGTTGCTTAACTTCGGTGATCGCACAGTTAGTGGTATTTCAACGTGATGTAACCGTAAACCTGAAATTCAAATTGGATCTAAAGAAAGGAAAAGTCCGAGTTAGAAAAACAAAAATGAACTGCTAAACATGTCATGCGCCAACCTCACATTGTACGGCCCATTATTTCACCAGGGAAAAGTGAAAATGACAGATAACAAATAAAATATATCCCATTAGAGCTGAAAGGGTAAATGGGCCTGGACATGCTTGGCTTATAAAGGCGGTTTTGCTTTTGGTTTGTTTATTTTTAAATATATAAAGTAACTCCGACGAATATAGAGAAAGGCCAGTTCTTATTTTGATGAAAATAAATATGGAAATGTTATCAAAACAGTATATTAAGGAATCCTATGAATCTATTTTTATTATTATATTATAACTGTGCTTGTCCCTCCCTTTGTTTAGTTCGCACGACCATTACGCCCTGCCAATATCTCGCAAATAATGGGCTGTGTAGTTTTGATCGCGTGAACAGACACTACTTTCAGTGAGAAAAATGAATGAAAGAAAGAAAGATAGAAGTCTTTATGTTTCAGTGAAATGGAAAAAGTTGAAAATTTCAGATCTTATCATTTGTACCCACTTCTTAAAATTACGACCAGCATTCATATTTATGATTGTTATTGCAATATTTTATTGTTAAGTTATTATTAAGAGAAAAGGCAGGCACGCTGGAGTAAAGGATAGCGGCTCGGATTGAGGAATCGGAGAGCCGAGTCGAATCCATTACATTCACTTACGTGCTAAATTCCCTTGGGAAAGGGAGTTGAATCCTCTTCTTCTCCCCAGGACGGACCGGGTTCTACAGCCTTGGATGTCAACTGGTCTACCGCAGAAAGAAATGGCAACCTATTGCGGGAAAAAAATCTGCCTCGTCAGTCATGTATCGAAAGATACATGATCGCCTATGCATGGCCCATAACTGACTGATTAAGAGAAAGGTTCGTAAGAGGAGGATTTGGCTAGAAAGAAAGATAAAAGCGTTGCTAATACCTCATAAATAATGGGCTATTATTCCGTTTTGATTGCGTAGAAAAACAAAAGACATATCGAATGAAAGATGGAAAGAAGGGATGTTTAACGATTGTTTCAGTGAAATCGATAAATTCGAACTAGGCTCTCCGATATCTATCAGAGCTCCGACATATCCAAGATTACAGCATCTGGTATTCCCGTACGGTCACCATTCTAGTTACTGACCAGGCTCGACATCGCTGATCCTTCGAGAACCAGTGTTTCAACGTCCTTCACACCGGGCTATGGGTTATACCTAATTATTCCAAGTCAAATGGAAACTGTGGGAACATGCAGAATAGCGCTTTGTGTCTGTTGATATATGCGCAATCGAAATCTCTACGATAACACAAGTAAGACAATACCAGGAAGAAGCGAGTGGATGCTATGCGGCGTCTCGACGGGCGACCTAGTTAAGTTAATCACTGCCATCGAAAAAGCGCGCGCAAACGCGTGTGTTTGTATTTTAGTGTTAGAGTTTTAAGCCACCGAGATAAGATCAGGACAATTGTGACGTCTGCCATTACAGACTTGACACCCTTGCACTTTCAATTCATAAACAACTCAGAACATGCTTAGATAGCAGTATAGTATCAGCCCCTTATAACGCGATCTTTGAGATAAAAGATGACCTCGCGAAAAGGCGCGATCGCGCTAAAACAGAATTCCAGTAAATCAACATTTTGACACAGTGTTCACGCTGACATAATATTTAATTAATGCTTCACACACACACACACACACACACACACACACACACACACACATATATATATATATATATATATATATATATATATATATATATATTCGAAATCCAGTCAAAATTAATGCCGGAAAGAACATTTCCTCCGCAGTTTCTATTTAGGTTGAAATGTGGAAAAAAAGTCTTAATTTTCTTGATTCCGATTTCTCGAAAAGAATATTCTTTTTTCATAACCAGTTCATCAATTTTCATTTACTACTATACCTAAATATTAGTTGCGTTTATTCCGAGAGACGCTAAATGAACGTGTCTGGAATTCGATTTGGCGTCTTTCTATTAAAAAAAAACTTACACACAGCATTTCCGCTGTTGAATTATGTGAGATTTATACTGGGTGCCAGATGTTTTATGTAAAAGGCTTCTCTCACAGCGAGATGCTTTCGGTTACGAAACCTATGAATGAAGATTATGCTATCAAAGAGAATCTTCCATAATGGTCGTAGTACATTGTGGGAGGCTAAGTGCTTTTTTATGGCTTTTTGATCAGATAAGTGACACGCGAGGCGTCTGTAGGTGATGGTATGATATGATAGCATATATATATATATATATATATATATATATATATATATATATATATATATATATATGTCTGTGTGTGTAGATAGATAGATAGAAACTTGCTGGTTTCTGGTCATAGTATCTGAGAATGTAATTTGATTTGTATCCTCAGAGATCCCAGCATATTCCTTACACAGTTTTGTCTTTCGTTCTAGTCTAAAGAAACCGAAAGCTGCAGACGTTCTCGGAGAAACGCGTCGTATATAGATTTTCCTCATTGTCTTTACTTTTGTTTCGGATACAATTATACATCCTGCAAACACACATAGATGTATACATAAGTGGATATATAAGTTGGTATTTTTTTCCAGATGTATTTTCTCAGCCTTTCTTGTGTGCGCGCAGATTTGTAAACATGCGTACGTGCCTTGACGTCAACTGAAGCTGGCAAAATATGTTGTTTTTTTTTTCATTCACATATATACATAAACAATTAGACAAAAAATAAATGTACATATTAAAGCACATCTATACGTAAGTATTACGCAAACACACATACACACACGTATATATATATATATATATATATATATATATATATATATATATATATATATATGAATGTGTGTGTGGGTGTATGTATATGCTATATCTTTAAACACGCACACACACATACACACACACACACACACACACACACATATATATATATATATATATATATATATATATATAAAAGTGGACATGGGAGTCAGCACTTAGAGGCGACAGTCTGTTTCATGCTAGTGCAATCGTCAGGCTAGTAAAATAGGAAAGAACACGTTAGGTAGATAATCCGGTGTTCCTTAATATTTAGCTTTATTTTCTGATAATGTCGTTTAATATAAACATTAAGCGGCAATTTCTCGAAATTTCATGACATAAATAAGTGGAGAGGTGGGTAATAGACGTAAAAATATTAAACGACATTATCAGAAAATAAATTTCATCACTCTAGTAAATTTAAACCAAATTACCTAAAATTCAATAAACATCTAAATAAGGAGAATATTTTCCTAAATTCAATATTATATAAAAAAGACACTCATGTTATATTCATAGATATGTACCCCGTTGAAAAAATTACATAAACTTCCGGCTGTCAATGAAGCCGTCAACCTGTCAACACTTTAAATAAACACCTACCTCCGCGTTACAAAAAGGTATTTCTGCAATATTTTCAACTCAAAGCAATATTTGGCTCGAATCAGATTAATTAAACTTTTATCAGCTAATATTCCTCAAATAAAGTTTCAGAAAAAATATATTTTATTTTTGAAAGATTTTTATTAAAGAGAATTACATTGTCAGAATGTTAAAATGGCGCCAATATCAGCGATTTTTCGCGATTTAAAAAATCCCAGTCAATGTAAAGTCGGTTTGAAATACAGCAAAGTATTTTTCTTAGTGGAAATATTAAATTTAATCTATTAGCATGAAATTAGAAATAAAATAAAAGCTCCAAGAAAGACTTTTCATTTTTAAAAATTCATTTTAAACGTTCGGTATCGTGTTTCTTTCGAGGTAACTTCATAAATATGATATATAGGCGTACACCTGCACTGACATATATTTATGCCAACGTATATAAAAATGTATAAATGATGCATACATGTATGTAGAAACGAAGACAAATATATAAGACACACGCAGGTACGTACATGTCATCTTTAGACGCATGCACACTTACATACATATAAAACAAACACCCCATATACGCATAGACACAATATATAGACAGACATAGGTATTCACGTAAAACCCGACTCCACCCCGATTCATTGTCGATGAGAAACTGCACTGACTCCCGCCAGACTCGATTACTTGGCCTTCCATTAGTCGCCATTAAGATAAGGGCATCAGACTACTTTTCGACAATGATAAATTCGCGCCAATGAATAAGGCCCCTGTCTTCCCTCTGCCAAACGCGCAATATGTCGCCGGTGTCATGGTAGATATTGTTGATTTAGCAAAGGAAATTTCACAACACCAATAGACTTCTTACCTTCGTCAAAATAATTCAAGCCTATCTCTCTTACTTCCTGCCTACACCGTCTATCTATCTATCTATCTATCGATCGATCGATCGATCTATCTATCTATCTTTTGCACTAGTTCTCTTTCTCTCTCTCACTCTCTGTATATTTCCTTATCACCAAATTTTATAGTAATTTTTGTACTTCCCTTTCCCGAGATAAAGATCTCTTTCTCTCCGACAAAAGGAAACATACCTCGCTTTCTTCTTTCCTTCTTTTTCTTTCAATTTATGTCTCTCTCCCTAGCTCTATCTCTCACTCACTCATCCCCTCTCTATTCCTATCTGTCTGTCTCTCTCTCTCTCTCTCTCTCTCTCTCTCTCTATATATATATATATATATATATATATATATATATATATATATATCATCTTATATAAAAATATTACATGACTTTAATTATAATATTTTTGTTGTTTTCCCCGACTTCGAAGTTTCTTGTTAATGTCCATTCTTTAAGGGGTTCTGTTTTTTAAATGATATCTCCAATTTTTAAATTTATTCCGCGTTTTTTTTAATACGTATTATATATATATATATATATATATATATATATATATATATATATATATATATATATATATATGGGGGGGCGGGGTATGTAGAAAAATAAGAAAGAACACGTTAGGTAAATAATCCGGAGTTCTTTAGCATTTTTGTTTTTATTTTTAAAAAACAGTGCTCCATACAGAAGTAGAGCTTAAATTATTTTTAAAAAAGTAATTACACACATATATATATATATATATATATATATATATATATATATATATATATATATATATATATATATATATGGAGACATGAAATCACAAGTCATAGTGACCGAGGGTTTGAGCGTACCGGCCTTGATCAGCTGTTGATCATGTCATGCTATTGGGTATGTGCTAGCAAAGAAATATAAATGTCACAGAGTGGATGTCTTCAACGAGGATTAGCTCGCCACATTTGCAGACGTGTATAAAATTAAAAACAAGAAAAATAATGAAAGAGAAAAACAACCGGTTTCGCTCCCGCAAAGTTTTTAATCGGCAGTTAAAAGAGGAAAATACAATAAATTCTTAAATTTGCGAATGAATGTTCGGAGGACAAAAAAAAAAAGAGAGGAAAAAAGTACTAGAGAGTAATGATAGCAATCCCCAACAAACAATCACGCTGTTAACAGAGAGACGGTTCGCGAGACTTGATATACATTGACTCTAGTACTTTTAGGTGAAATAAATTATAAATAATTATTTCACCTAAAACTACTATTTGGTTGGTTTCCGTGTGTGTTTAAATGGGTCCTAATTGAGTTATGTTCTGAAAAAATTAACGTGGGTCTTCTCGATAAGCATGTAGTGGTATGTCCAATATAATTATTCATGAATTTGGTTTCATAATAGTTAATAAAATAACCGAAAGTGACATTTGCGACTTTTCTTACCTAATCATAATCTATCTATCTATCTATCTATCTATCTATCTATCTATCTATCTATCAACGTCTGTTCATTATTTATCTATCTATCTAAATCTCTCACCATCTTTATTTCTCTAAATATCTCCCTCTATATATGAATCTCTCTTCTTAAATAGGTAATGCAAAGCATGCTCTGCCAAAATAGTCTCCGGTAGCCAAAATGATGGCGGCACCTTTCGGCTATAGAGACAGTTTTCCTGATGGACAAAAGAATACAGTTTCAATGGCTGTCAGTACGAATAATTTTTCTTTGGTAAGATTCTCGATCTAGGCCGGTTGACAATCATGTCAATGTTTAAGAAAAAATAGGGATGTCAAATCAAACATGTTTATCCACTAAAAATAAAGTTCATACTAATACGAAATAACATCGGATTAAGAAATCCATTTCGCTATCCGATTTTTTTTCTGTCGAGCAAGAAGGCAAAGAAAATTGCTAAAATACCGACCAATGTTTTTCGCTGTAAATTTCATACCTTCTGAATTTTCCCCCGTTGCTTTTAAATAACGTACTATATGGGATGAACTGGTGAAAAAAACTGGAAAGTAAACTTCCAAGACACTTCTAAGATTTTTCAAATATTGTATAAATAATGCCTCTGAAAACTTTGTATCATTAAGTAATAAAGAGTGCCCCCCCCAAAACAAATGTTATTCGCAAATTGCGGAGGATTGAATCGAAGTGAGAAAGGATAAAGAGGTAGAAAAAAGATAAAATCAGAAGCAAGTGGAAGAGTGTGTTGCGCCAAACATTTAGAGTTTCTCATCATGTCGCAGAAATAAACTGTTTCTTTATATTTAAGGTGGAAACTGAAAAAAGACTGTTTCAGCGTTGAGACTATTATAAGGAATCATCAGAATTTTCTTTGTTCAATGAAATAGATAGGTAGAGAGATATGAACAGACTGAGATAGATAGATAGATAGATAGATAGATAGATAGATAGATAGATAGATAGATAATTATTAGCTGGCCTCGTGACTAAGGTAGTTGTGCATTTAAAAACCAAATGCTTATTTTCCAGACAGGTTGCCTATATTCACTTAGAATACTGACGCAATACAATCTTCCTCCCCTATTTATAAGCATTGATTTTGTGTACTAGAGCATTAAAGACAGATATGAACAGAACGTGGCTGGAAAAAAGTTAAAATTTTGGCTAGGGGAAAATGTCACAAGAAAAAAGTTACAATTAATTTATGGTGGCCAGTAGTAAAGTCATCTATTTCTGACGGTTACTTCACGGGGTTATGTCTCCGCTCTGTTTGCAACAGAAATTCATAGCAAATCTATCGAACCTCTAGAAACCTTTTTGTTACAAAGCTACGGTCGCATGTTCGATATATTTCGCAGTTAGGGAGTCCTCGTATCCCATAAAACTTGACTTTATATGAAGAAAGTTTGAATTTGACATCAGTATGTGAATTAAAATTTCCTGTAATTTTCAATTTATTTCGGACAGGGATTTTGTCCACTTTTGCTATAGGAGGTTGGGATTTTGTCCGCTGTGTTCTAATTTTGTCCTTGTGAAAACAGCATCATTAATGTTGATTATGGTTATGATGATGATGATTGTAAGGACTTCCGGTCTCACTAGAGAATGCTGGAATCAAAACGCATCCAACTGGCAGTTTAAATAAATACGTTGTTGAGTTTACTACGTATCGTGTAGTCTTTTGTATTGTCTCGACATTTCAGCTTCGCTTCCCATGCAATATATTAATGTACTTACTTGAGTTTTGTTATCTTCTGCCCAGAGTTTCGATGCTTCTCGAAAGCTCTGCCGCCATTTCTACCAATTTCCCGGGTTTGTAAAATGGCTCCGTTATAGTTAATTTGAACATTTTTTTCTTTCCGAATATTTTTTTTTTCAAATTAGTTTCCTGTTCTTCAGAAAAATATTTTTTCTTCTTTTAAGAAGTATCCCTATCCGCCACTATGTTCCACTGGGCTTAGGTTGGAAAGGAATTTAGGAAAATTTGGTAACGAACATTCGGTAACGGAAAATTCGGTAACGGAAAATTCGGTAACGGAAGATTCGTTAACGGAAAATTCGGTAACGGAAAATTCGGTAACGGAAAATTCGATAACCGAAAATGCGGTAACGGAAAATTCGGTAACGGAAAATTTGGTAACGAACATTCGGTAACGGAAAATTCGTTAACGGAACATTCGGTAACGGAAAATTCGGTAACGGAAAATTCGGTAACGGAAAATTCGGTAACGAACATTCGGTAACGGAAAATTCGGTAACGGAAAATTCGTTAACGGAAAATTAGTTAACGGAAAATTCGGTAACGGAAAATTCGGTAACGGAAAATTCGGTAACGGAAAATTCGGTAACGGAAAATTTGATAACGGAAAATTCGGTGACGGAAAATTCGGTAACGGAAAATTCGGTAACGGAAAATTTGGTAACGGAAAATTCGGTAACGGAAAATTTGATAACGGAAAATTCGGTAACGGAAAATTTGGTAACGGAAAATTCGGTAACGGAAAATTCGGTAACGGAAAATTTGGTAACGGAAAATTCGGTAACGGAAAATTTGATAACGGAAAATTCGGTAACGGAAAATTTGGTAATGGAAAATTCGGTAACGGAAAATTCGATAACGGTATATTCGGTAACGGAAAATTCGGTAAAGGAAAATTTGGTAACGGAAAATTCGGTAACGGAAAATTTGGTAACGAACATTCGGTAACGGAAAATTCGGTAACGGAAAATTCGGTAATTTTGACAAATTTGAAATTAGGTAACTATTAATTTTTTTTTTTTTTTTTTTAAGCGTATCACCCCAAGCAAGGCTAGAGGCCACTATCACGCAAGGGGTTATAGAAGGGTTGGAGGAAGAGCAGATATGAGTGGTAAAGGAGGGGGTGAAGAGAAAGAGAAAGACAGTGGATCGAACAAGGCAATGGTGTTACAGAAGATTTGGAGCGAGAGCAGATAGGAATGAAAGGTGAAAGGATGTGGAGAAGGGAAGTGGAAGGAAATAAAAAGTCGATTGAAAATTGAAATTATGTCTTTTCTGGAGTGGGGATTTTGTGGGCTAAGCGCGTCCCCCCTTTTATTTTTAAGTAACGGAAAATCGTGGGGTCCAGATAAAACCCCACTACAACAATAGCAAGGGCGTACTTGCAGAAGTGGGCAATAAGGGCTAGGCCTCCTTCCCCAGATTTTTTTAAAAGTATTATTAACTAAGGAAGTCTAGATACCCACCACCACCACACGTAAGACGCGGTCTGCCAGCGGGCTAGTAGCGTGTTTATAGATAGATAGATAGATAGATAGATAGATAGATAGATAGATAGATAGATAGATAGATAGATGCTAATGGCATGACACCCAGTGGCAGATTGATGGCTTGCGTGTAGGGCAAATACATCATTACCAGAACCGTACTTTCTGGAGGGGATACACCCTTCCCACATACGTTTAAATAAGTATTAACTAAAGAATCATTGGTTCCAGTTCAGATAAACCCCATTGCAACTGTACCAGGGTCCTCCTTTCTGGATAGGTGGGGGGGATTAGCCCCATCTCCAACATTTTAAGTAAATATTTTTAAAATAAGTATTTGTTTAATTACTATACTCTATTGTTTTCAAGCAAATAAAATCGATTTATCTAAGTTAAACTTAATTGTTGATATCTTGTTTTTAAATTATTGTTTTAATAAAAAGGTAGTTAATAAATTAAGTTTTAAATAGTTATTTCTTTTTAAAGAAGCAAAAACTATATATCTTCATTTCTATTTCAAAAATATAAAATCTCCACTTTAGGACGGCCCTAAAATCCATTTTTAATTGACCTTTATTTCATAGTTACCGAATTTTCCTACCTTGTCAAAATTACCGAATATTCTGTTACCGAATCTTCCGTTACTGAATTTTCCGTTACCGAATTTTTCGGGTACCGGAAATATATAATATACGAGCCAGGCCGCTAAAAAGCCGAAGCAACATAAAGAGGAGATGACACGTGGTAAACTCAACAATATATTTATTTGAACCAGGGGTGGCCAACCTTTTGATTCCATGCGCCAATATTTTGTACGATTGTGCGACACACAAACATTCACTTCCTTTCAGTACGCGTTGTAATATGGACATATTTTAAAGTTATAACAAAAAGAAATGGGACAAACACAAATCAAACTTTTAGCACTTTCGCAAAGGACGGGCAATAAATATAAAATCACTGAAATGAATGAGTAGAAGTGGCTTAGTTTCTTTTCATCAAAAGGATGCAATGCGCCGCTTGTAAGCATCCATTGCGCCATAAGTTGGCCATCCTTGATTTAAACTGTCTTGTTTATCTTTTTCCTTGTTTCTTTTTATTTTCCTGTAACTTTTTTACCTGGATTGAAACAGAATAGATCAAACAAACAGATCAACAGAGGGATGCTGTTGTCGTCTCTGTGCGTTTGTTCTCGGGAGTAAAAAAAAAATTGTCTGAATTTCGGATATCGTTATATTCCATTATTTACAGTCGAACTTATAACCAAAGTAACAATAACTAACAAAAGATGAAGACATGTAGGAGGGGGAGAGCATCAAAACCAGTCGGCAAAAAAGGAATGAAATGCGAAATCGTTTGCCAAGTCGGCCGTGAAGACCATTAATTTAGATACAAATTAGTCGATGACACGAACCAAGAGCTATCTATGACCCACCCTAATGCCGATGCAAAATGATAGGAAACGATACATTCAGAGACGCACCAAAGAAAAAAAAGAATTGATGAAAGAAAGAAAGAAAGAAAGAATCCGAAAGAAAAATGTATAAAGATAGATAGATAGATAGATACATACATACATACATACATACATACATACATACATAGATAGATAGATAGATAGATAGATAGATAGATAGATAGATAGATAACCTACTGATTAAGAGTAAGAGATATTTGAAGAATCAAACAGACAGATAGATAGATAGATAGATAGATAGATAGATAGATAGATAGATAACCTACTGATTGAGAGTAAGAGATATTTGAAGAATCAGATAGATAGATAGATAGATAGATAGATAGATAGATAGATAGATAGATAGATAATGAACCGAGTAAGACAGATAGTTAATGAATCGAGTGACATAGATAGATAGATAGATAGATAGATAGATAGATAGATAGATAGATAGATAGATAGATAGATAACAAAAATCGAGTGTCGATGCACAAAAAAAAAGAACGATACATCCAGAGACGTACCAAAGAAAAAAAGAAAGAAAGAAAGAAAAAAGAAAGAAAGAAGTGATGTTCTTTTTGTTTTTTGTTTGTTTGGTCTGATTTTTTTTTTTTACTAATGTTCACCCAATACAAGGCTGAAGTGTCACTCAAGCTAGAGGTTTACTGAGTAGTGTTTTGTGAGCGTAAGAAAGGACAAGAAGTTAAGTTCTTGGGGCCATGCAGGAAATACAACGGATAACTCAATACTTGAAGAGGTCAAGATTTAATTAGTGAATAACATTTCAGTTGGAGAAGTATTGTGTGGAAGTTGACTTTAGAAGGAACTGGAAACCTAATCCTCAAGAGTAAACAAAGGATAAACCTCTACTCCTTTTCAAAAGACCGGGATAGGCGAACCTATCAACTCATTCCGAAAGAAATAGAACAAAAAATTATGTAAAGTGAAACCTAAGAGAAACTATTGGATTCTTCAAAAAGTTCGATTGGATTATTAAATAAATTTTCTAATTAATAAGCGAACGAACATTTTGGCCAACCCAGTACATAGATAGATAGATAGATAGATAGATAGATAGATAGATAGATAGATAGATAGATAGATAGATAGATAGATGTTGTGGTCTTATTAGGGCCAGAAAGAAATACACAAGAGAGGAATTGAGTTAAACAAATATATTAACAGAAACAGTAATGCAAACGAGAGTGTTACATCAAGAATGTTCAGTCAGACTGTCAGACTGTCAGAGCTGACTGCTGGAAACTTCTCTCTCCAAAAGGCAGTACCTGCTCCTAATTATAGCTGGGAGTACCCATGCGTGCGTGGATAAATTACCATAACAATAACAGACGGAGATAGGTAGATAACAGACGGATATAGATAGATAGATAGATAGATAGATAGATAGATAGATAGATAGATAGATAGATAGATAGATAGATAGATAGATAACAGACGGGGATAGATAGATAGATAGATAGATAGATAGATAGATAGATAGATAGATAGATAGATAGATCCTCGTCCCGGAACCAAAAATAAAAGATGTATAAAGACAACGGGCGATACATTGAGGGGCGCACAAAAAAAGAACAGAAGAAAGAGCAGAATAAAATAAAACGAAATAAGCTATAAAAAGAAAAGAAAGAAATAGATCGAAGACAAGAACGTGGTCCCTCTCAACAACTCATGACGCATACAAAACTTGACCTGTCCACAAGAGAAACGCCCAATATATTCCCGACGTAATTCACTCATGTCAACCACTTGTATACGAATGTAAAGAACACCTATATTGTTGTTGACTAAACAGCAAACACATTGTCCAGGCGTTGCTTTTGACTTCTTCCATCTCGATTCTCTTCCGGGCGTAAGAGAAAGGTATCAATTCAGCCATCTTTTCTTGCTGCCTCTATGAAGGCCTTTTTTTTTTCTTTTTTTTTTTCTTTTTTTTTTCTTTCATTTTGTATTAATGGTGTTGTTTTTCGCTATTCGGCGACGTCGAGGATGACAAACATTGTATCCTATTGTCGACAGCAGAAATCCAAATATTTATCAGATTTCAAAATCTGGCCGTCTTTTTTCTCTCTTTCCGGTATTTTTCCGCCATTTTGCTTTCATCTAAACGGCAAGGCAGACAAGCCGAGACGCTAAGTCTGACTGAAGAAGACCGCCAAAAAGTAGATACTCATCAGAAATGACAAAGAAATATGAGTGCGCCTCTTTTGGCGCATGCATGCACATGATTGTGTGCATTTTGTGTCTATGCGTATGTCAACGTATGTCAATAGGTGTTCGGTTTGGGGGAACGCCGTCATTTCTCATGAAGAAGAGAAAAGAAGATACGTGGAGGGCGTTGCTCCGTCAAATTTACTTCTGTTTTAAAGGGAAACAGGAAATGGTGACGGGAGAGGGACATCAAAGGGTTTGTTTGTTTTTAAATAGGAGCCTAAGGTTTAAAATGAATTTTTAAAAATGAAAAATTTTTCTTAAAACTTTTATTTTAGTTTTTTATTTTCAAACTAGTAGATTAAATTTAATATTTCCAATCAAGAAAGTACTTTGCTATATTTCAAAACTAATTTAATTTGACTAGAAAGAATTCGTTTTTAGTCGTCTTTCATCCCATTGTAATTCTCTTTATTAAAAAATATTAAAAAAATAAAATATACGTTTCTGAAAGTTTATTTGAGGACTATTAGCTGATTTAAAGTATAATCAATCTGATTTGAAACAAATATTATTTACTTTAAATTTCAAATATCGCAGAAATACATTTTTTATCCCGACAGTAGCAGTGTTGACGTGTTTGATAAGGTGATAACAGATCCAGTGTTGTTCTATGGAGACTTTATCTGTAAAACATACTTGAAGAAAATGACACGAGCGCCTTTCTTATAAAATTTTTGATTACTCAGTTACCTTAAAAAAAATCATGAAAATATTCTCCGTAATCTAATGTTTTGTTGAATTTTAGAAATTTTGATTTTCAATTAACTACATTCAAAGCTCTTATTTTCTGATAATGTCGTGTATGTTCGCCCATACTTAGAAAAAACAGTATGTTTATACACTAATAAAATAATTCAAAATTCTTTTTAAAATATTGGTGTTTGATGATTTGTATTAAACTTTTCCATTTATGATTAGTAAATATATACTTTTCGTTTAATAATATCATCAAAACCGCTGAAATTAATACAGAATATTAAGATTTAAAACTTAATAAATTTTTATAATTAAAATCTAAAAAACGAAAACAATTTTTGTAAAAATTCATTATTCATCGAAATTCTTTTTTCTTAAGACAGTTGTGTCCTTAATATATCTTAATTTTAAAAACAAAAGCTTTTCTAATTAAATGATATCATAGATTTATTGCATTTTTTATTATACAATTCAGAGCAGATTTTCAGTAAATAGTGTCTCTGTTTGACAAAAACAAACTGATGATTTAAATACTCCAAGGTGTCTTGTTTTAACTAATATAAATACGAACGCCCTGGAATTTTGCATAAAATTAAGTGGGATAACAGATGTAAAAAAAAAACATAATTTTACCAAAATCTTCTAAAAAAAAACAATTACCAAAATAATTTAATTCATTTGCGAATAATCACTGACAAATTGATTAAAATCCGACAATTATTTGATTATTGCAAGAATTTTCAAAACAATGTCTTTTTTTACCGTCAAAAAGACGCTAAATTTCACATACTAATCTTTGGCCAACCCGCTGATTCAAGAAAAACAACAATTTTAACCAAATTTTCGAACATATTAGAAAGAATTAAAACATTTAATAAAATAATCAAAAATACTTTGGTCTTTCCTCTTAATAATGATATAAACATTTTGATGATATAACTTTTTTTCTATTAAGTCTGGGGCCTTTTCTTCATGCCTTTTCTTCATGCTATGCTCTATTTAAAAAATCTTTTAGGGGTACCTACTTTAATATAATGAAAGATACGACTGAACGTGACGACATTCTGAATTTATTTAGTTAAACTCAGGCCAGCGTCTCGGAGAGGTATCCATTCTTGGCATTTGTTCTGTTTTCGAGATTTGTTTCTTTTCTGTACATTTCAGATGTCGTGTTTTCAAATTAATTTCGAAAGATAGAGTAGCTGTATGTCACTCCCATTAATTGGGTAGGTCTCCATTACAATAAATACGCTGCAAGTTTTACAACCTGCAAACCACAGCCAAACGATTTCCTCGCTGGTAAAACATGCTACAACGCATTCTTTGTTTTCTCTCTTTCTTGACTTTTAAAATATATTTCGTTAAATACTTTAAAATTGTAAAGAGAAGCTAACCGTTTTTATAGTGCCTCCTCGATTATCCGAATTTAGACTATTCAGAAGTGAAATGAAGAGAAAAACTATAATTATTCAATTATCCGAACTAAACCCATTCTAATATTTCAACTCAGACAATCGTTTTAAGAATTTAGTAGACCATACTCCATGATTGATAGAAACGGTGATAAAATTTGATCAATTAATTCTTGTTAAATTCCTTGTTTTTTTTCTATACAAAGAACAGTTATTTAAACTCTCACAGTTTGGTCACTTGGCTTACGTTGTAGATAGATTCACCTATCGCCCGGCTCACTCTCCTTCCCAGCCTTTTGAACAGGCGTAGAGGTTTATCTCTTGTTTCCTGTTTAGGATTGGGTTTTCGATTCCTTCTAAAGTCTAGTTCAATTCTATTTCCAACGTCTCCGCTTAAACTCTGAAATTTTTATTTACTAGTTATTTACTTATTTTTCCCTCAATAGCAGTAGACAGGTTCGCCTATCGTCCTGTTCACACCGTTCCTCCATGGTCTTTTGTGCAGGAGTAGAGGTTTATGTTTGTTTCCTGTTTAGGATTGGGTTTCCGGTTCCTTCTAAAAAGATTTTCTTCCATTTTTTTTCACTTCCAATATCTCCTGGCGTCTTAGTGGCATTGTTGCCTTGAATTGATTTTTCTTTAATCCGAAGGGATGCTGAAAAGATCTCTGTCCCACCTACTTACCCAAATCTGACCAAATAACTGTTATTTTTTAAATCTCTTCTGGTCAGGCTCAGAGCTTTTCAGCACTGCCCTGTAGAACGAGTAATATTTTATAATAATTGAATTTATAACCAGAATTAGGTAATTCACAATATTCAACATATATTATTGGCCAGACAAACTTATACCGAAAAAATTGTTTTAATAAAAAGATTTTATAAATCCCAACCGACAGTACTAATCAGGGCCGGTATATATTTTCTCCTTTCCCTCTCCCTTAGCGGGTGGGGAGGGCTCTTGATTCTGTCGTTGGGCAGAATGGAGCGACCCGACCTCTCTTCTTTGTGAGGGTTGAACAGGTCCTACTAACATAAGTTATATTTATTTTAATTTGTTTTCATATTTAGTTTGTTTTGGAGTTCATCCTCTCCCCCCTCTCATTGTAAATCATCCATAATTTTTTATGTATAAATTTTTATAATCATCAGATTTTTATTGTCATGTGGTGGTTTTTTTAGGTTCCCTGAGAATATGAGGTATTTTGGTATATGGAAGATTGGTTGGTGACGGATGGGGTTTTGTCGTGAATGCGCGAATTGTAACGAGTGAATGGGTCGTGAATCGGATTAGCTAGGTATTAGTGAAGACCAGCCTCAACCTCTTTCTCCTTTTCGGCCTTGTGCCATAATTGTATGTTTCATACAATAAATATAAATAATCAGGACCGGTAGGTACTACTCACGAACCGAATCGGGGAAGCCTGATTGAGGACCACGGGCATTGTTTTGTGACTCTCGCTATCTTATCAACACTTGATTTTTTTTTCTACCTACATTTATATACGTTACAAATTAAACTAAACACTATTAAAGGATGAACAATTTTAGCGGATTTTGTCGTCATTCTGAAATTTTCTTTTTGTCAAAATCCCTGAATTTGTTTTACTTATACTAAATCCCTAAAAAACATTATATAAAAAAATTATATAAAAAACATTATATAAAAACATTATATAAAATTCATTATATTTTTATCCATAATGTTGAATGTGTTAAAATTATTTAAATTTTTAACAAGAAATATCTCAAGTTGATATTAAAAATTACTGCAAAACATTATTGATTTATTTAAGATGGAATGATCTATTATGACATGTCTCTAATTTGTATTTAAATACATTGAATTTATTTTCAATTTTTCTACTTGTTCACCTATATTACATATGATCCATTATTCCACATAATTAGGTTACAATAAAATTTGTATTTTATATAAATACTACCTTATGAAAATAGAGTGGGAAGCCCCGTATCATATATTCGCGGGGTGGGGACACCAAATCCTTGCACATTAATAACGTCCGCTCGGTCAATGAATGTCGAATGTTACCTTATATTTAAAAAAGGCTAATGTGAAAAATATAAAATGATGCAAATTATTAACATGCACCATGACGAATATCTTAAAAGTATACTGACATATCTATTAATACATATGTATTCAAATTTCAAACTGGATGCTTTTCTGCTTCGACTATCGAAAGGTCAAGCTAGCCAAGGTAATTACTTTGGGACAACGAGTCATTTATTATAGGTCGATATTTTAAGCAACGGACATGGTCTGAGCTGTGAGTCAGGAAGATAACTGCACAGAATAGGGAGACGGCAGGGGTCCAAATAAGGGGCCCCTTTTCTAGCCGCGATCCTTTTCCATGTCTGGGCCCTTCCCGGTGATTACAGACGTCAGTCTTTGTCTCGTATGTCGTCACAGTCTGACCCCAAATAATTTGGTGCTGGCCCCGCTTTCCTCACGATACAATAGCCGACTGTCAAATTGTGGTGATGCATGGAAGGGGAACACCGACTCATTCTGTCCTCTGTCAGCAAAGCAGTTTATTGCGATACATATTAGACTACGATGTAAAAAACCCTTATAGAGACTAACTCAAATAGCTAAGCAAGAGACGGATGACTGAGTGATTTGAGACCTTTTTTTTTTAAATTATTCTCCCTTGCGTTTATGTACGACATGTTTCTTACTTACTGTTCATAGTTACACGTCTACCATCAAACGTTGCCGGTTAAACTTATTTCGCATGAAATTTAGAATATATAGATTGGGCACTACTTAAAAAGTGTGGTCCGCTTGTAAAAAAAAAAGAAAAAAAAAAAAACAAGTAATGAAAGATTTTCGGTGAAAGTTTTGTAGATTCCTATTCGCTAGACTTTCCTCAAGGTGTGCCATTTGTCAGAATCGAAAAAATATTATTATTCCTTAGTTCTGCTAGTTCTAACCTTCGCGTTTAAGACTCACCATGTCACTCATATTGGAGCAAACCACCCACATTTCCTCCGTATTCTGTTGGTGAGAAGTAAGTTCCACTCGAGCAGCTTCTTTCCATGAACCACTGCCCTGGGAAATCGACTCCCACGAGGATGTTTCCCCAATCACTACATTTATAACCTGTTCAAGTCTAGGTAGGATTAACCATTATCTTCCCCTTCTATCCGCATAAACTGTGCCTGTTAATCTGTAATCCTCTACTTCGAGTGACCCCCCCGAGGGAGGGGTCCTGTTCATAATACTGACCGAATGTAAAATCGATCCTCGACTTTTTAAAGAGTCGCGCAAATGGTCAAAGGAATATAAATCTACAAAGATTAACTCCCTCTGCCTAAAAAATGTTCCCCCCTATTATTTACGAGTGAATCAATCTACTGCAATAGTGTTGTAGCGAGTTCTACGCTTATTTCATTCCACGCACTTCATACTAGCACAACCAATAACAACATTTCGGTTAATCCAATTTCACTCACAAGGCTTGTGTCAAACTGTGGTGTGATTTGCCAGTCATGGGAAAATTGCGTCACGCGGGCCACATGTGACCCGTTTGGCTTTCTGAATGGACACCTAATTTAATGTGTAAAATAGCGTTTATTTAAATTTGATGTTTTGTTTCATTCTCACTTGTTCACTCACATTCTCTCTCCCGCAAAGAGGTTGAGAAAAGTGGTTGTCAAAGGGAAATAACTGTTAAATGTCTGAGTAATCTCCCTTGCTTATTAATGCTTGTTGTGTTGTGGATACAGTTCAACTAAACTACATATATAACAATGATTAAGGGGGGCACCTCAAGGTGGTGTAATGGTTAGCAAGCTTGTATCGCTAGAACAATTACATCTGAGTAATTAAGTTCGATCCTCACTGGGTGCTCCATACTTTCGGCCTTGTGCCACATTTAAGCTACGCTTGGAAAATCACTATAATAATAATTAAGTATGATGTTTCTGGAATTATGCAACCTTTTTCTGACGGTAAGGTCCTAAGTATTTTAAAACATCGACGATTTTCATTAAGGAAAACCATACGTGTAAAAATAGTTTGCATTGAAAATAATAAACGTTCATATTATATCATATTCATATTATTTTTTTTTCTCTGGCAAAGAATGTCTTTCTTCGTTTAAAAAGACTTTTTGTATTTTAAATTAATAAATTAGAAACAATTACACTCAGCAGCTGTTGCTAATCACAGTTGTTATCAGTAAAAATGTTATAGAAATTCTTCAACTTTTATATTGTAGAAAATATTTTCTCCAAATAAAAATATCGTTTTTTTTTTATTTATAAGGCAGATGCTTACGTATACGAACTTCTGTAGTAAAAATGACCGTTTTAGTTTCAACGAAAAATTACTTTGAATTTTTTATTAGTGCGACCCTCTTTATGATGAGCCATATCTCATGCGGCCCACTGGTCGGAAAATTTGCCTATGCGTTATATATATATATATATATATATATATATATATATGTGTGTGTGTGTGTGTGTGTGTGTGTGTGTGTGTGTGTGTGTGTGTGTGTGTGTGTGTGTGTGTGTGTGTGTGTGTGTGTGTAAACCAAATAATTAGATATTAGCAACTGTATATACGTGCGTTAGCATGCAAACACAGGTAAGCGAATAAATATTTACTTAACTCAATATAAGGTGTAAACAAAACATTTCTCTATGTGGTTAGACATAGCTAAGCAGTTTATATTAATAAATATACATATACCTACGTTCGATAGTACAACTTAAAGTTTCGTGGTTTTAAACACGAACAAGTTCAAACGAGTACGTGTCTGATGAGTTGGTAAAACCACGAAACATTACGTTGTACTTTGAACGTAAGTATATGTATATTTATTAACATATATATATATATATATATATATATATATATATATATTGTTAATATAATAGACATTCGTTGTCTGTTAGGTCTGATCATAAGCCGTTCTAAACTTCGTATGTTTACTCTACTTCGAACGTAAGTATATGTATACTTATTAACATACATATATATATATATATATATATATATATATATATATATATATGTATGTATGTATGTATGTATATATATATATATATATATATATATATATATATATATATATATATATATATATATATATTGTTAATTATAACAGACAACGAATGTCTGTTAGGTCTGATCATGAGCCGTTCTAAATTTCGTATATTTGCTTTAATTTTAGGTGAAAATAAAGAAAAAAATTGTCCAAAATTTGGATATTTTTTTATTAAGCTGGCCCTTGATCTAAGCTTTTGGCTCATTGAGCCATCTTCAGAGTGGTTATGCGGACATTTCAACAAAGATGTTCATCATCAAAGATAATATTTTGTTATGTTGACATAGAAGATTGCTAGGCGACGATAACGGTCGCGGAATAGCAGACGCAGGTTGTAAGCTCATGATGCGGTTCTATGACGTCATACCATGTGAGATACCGAAATATTAAGAACAGAACCATATGTCTATATGCAAATTAATGAGTTGTGACTAGTTTGAAATGAAATTTTATTGAGTGTGTGTGTGTTTTTTTTTTGTTTTAATGTAGATGACCTCCAATATCTGAAGGTTCTTTTTACTGTGTGTATGTGTGTTTATTGTTGTGTTATCAACTAATATCTGTCTAATATTATGTACATGGCTATGATTTTCCAAGAAATGTTGTTTAATAGAACTAAAATCAGAAAGGTGACAGGTAAGTCTACGGGAGAGCGTGGTAGTAGTAAAACCAATATATGTAGCAGGTTTATTATTAGCATCAGAGATACAATCTCTGAATAGGCATGTAAATTGATACACTACATTGTTTTTTTGTAAAGGATTTAGTTGTGTGGTTGTAGGGTTATTAGAGACTATGAGGTCAATTGTTTAAAATTTTTGATAACATATGATGTGCTTAACTTGTTTATTATTATTAATGGGTTTAACATTTCTACCTATTATGTTTTTGAATGTTGTTTCATCATGTTTGTAATTATTCTGCATTTGGTCACAATAGTATAAGTTAATAGTGTTATGTTTATTTTGACGTACAATATTATTATTAATATTATCAATTTTGTTAGCGATATTATTAAGTTTATTGAGATCCATTTTAATTTGTTGATCAATGACGGAATTAGGAAATCCATTATTAACAAGTGTTTGTTTAATGTTATGTAATTCTTTATAGAATATGGTTTTGGAAGAGGATATCATTTGTGTGCGTTGAATTAATTTTTTTATAACGGTTAACTTATATCATTGGGAACATTCACTGTTAAAATTAAGAAGTCACGAGTTAATGCTAGTGGGTTTCGTATATAGAGAAGTAGTTATTTATGTGTGCTGGAATCAATAAATACATCAAGGAATGGAATTTTATTTTTTGTATTCAGTTCTAATGTAAATTTAAGGACGGAGTGACTTGAAAATTTGTTTTTAAGTTGGGTAATTGTGTGATATATATATATGTGTGTGTGTGTGTGTGTGTGTGTGTGTGTGTGTGTGTGTGTGTGTGTGTGTGTGTGTGCAATTTAAAATCTGTACATAACTATACGGGAAAAATTTTCAAAGTATGTTACAAATCGTATCATAGATATATTTATGTAACTGCCACTTGACTATCCTTTTGGCGTTTCAGTGCGATATACACACGCGCGTGATTGCGCGTCTTTGTGTGTGTGTGTGTGTGTGTGTGTGTATGTGTGTGTGTGTGCATTAAGTGAGAGATTCATTTTCTCTGATGATCGAGGTGCAATAATATCAGAAAGGTTCAGCGAGGCAATGCTGAGAGGATTCGAAACCCTACCGGGATTTAGCATTGGCGGCCACAATCTTAACATAAAATACACAGATGACAGTACTGATAGCAGACACGGAAAAGAAATTACAAAATCTCCTACAGAAAGTAGTGACGGAGAACGAGAAGAAGGGGTTAAGCATAAACTACAAGAAGACAGAATGCATAGTCATCAGTAAAATGATGAGCCCGAAATACGATTTTCAGGTCGGGAACACTAGAATCAAGCAGACGCGGAAGTTTAAATATCTGAGAAGCGTTTTGACAGATGACGGTAAGTGCGATACTGAGAGATCCGTAGACGCATTGGGATGGCCAAGTACGGATTCCAAAAGCTGGGCAGGGTATTGCGAGACAGTGGGATTTCTTTGGTAACAAGTTTCTGGGACACATAATGAGGAAGGAGGGCCTGGAGAATCTGATACTCACAGGTCGAATAGAGGGAAAGAGAGTTCAAGGGAAAACAACGCATGACATATCTAGCAGTTCTACGACGTCATACCACGTGAATTAATTATTAACAGGTGTTAGGTCTGATCATGAGTCGTTCTAAATATAAGGGAACAATGTTCAATGTTCAAATCGTCAAGTGGTTGACAGAACATGGTCTGGGAGAGTTGGCAGAGGGAAGGAACTTGTTGAGAGCTGCAAGGGAGGTGGATGCATTGATGCATTTATTGAAGAGAAAGCGTCATTCTTTTCTGGTTTATCTTATCTTTTTTGTCGTTTGCTTTTTGTTTTTCTTTTTTTTTTTTTTTGCTGAGTTTATTTTTGTGAGTATATTTTTACTTCCTTTTTATCAAGTTATTTCTTTAATTATTTTATATTTCTAATTACGTTATATTTAGTAGATATACGTGTTTGAGTAGACATCTCTGTTTTTTTTTTTTAAATAGTATAATTGACGTCTACCGGCCTGGATTTATCGAAAGTCTCCCATCTTGTTCGGTTGGCGTCGCGGCAGGGCAGTTTTACGCGTATCGATGGACCGTTTGTTGAGCTCTCGTCTCTGTGCGTGTTTTATTGCTTTTTCTCGCCTCCACTGATCGTTCAACTTTACTCTTCCTTACTGCCGTGTCCCTCTTGATCGTGAATGCCGTCTGAGCCGTCTGCGCCGCCGCTACCGTCTTCGTCGTCGTCGTCGTCTTCGCCGCCGCTACCGTCTTCGTCGTCGTCGTCGTCTTCGCCTTGGCCGGCAGTCCTTTGGAGGAGAAAGTGTATCCGCACAACCTTCCCTGGACGCCGCCTTCTCTCTAGGTACTCTTGTTCGGACACTCTCCTCCCGGACAAACCGCTTGGCTCGCTCCTTCACCTCATCTGCCTGTTTTAGATGTATCCCTTTATCGTTCGCCGTATGTCGTGGAGGGCCACCGTGTCTCGGCAGGCAGATGTGAGGGTACAGTGCAGCCAACACTCGCTCGTCGTCGTTTCTGCTTGTTCTTCGCGTACCGCATTCCCTACCGAAGAATCATTCGACGCCGCATCAACGTCTTTCCTTCCACGGTTGATGGCACCAAGGTCGGATATTTGCAAAGTCAATTTCTCACCGACATGACATGGCTTCTTTCTGCAATTTCTACAAATATTTTCGTGGCATCTGCACTGAAGACCTTTTTTCCCTGGTGCCCTGACCACATGAATTTAAGCGTGCTACTAGATTGGCATTTAGGTCCCACCCTTTTACAGTTGAAATACTTAAATGCAATTGCCACTTCTACTCCAACAATTTCATTTCTTGCTCTTCCCATCCGTGGAACTCCCTTCCGTTGACTTGCTTCCCTGATGAATACAATCTTCAAAAATTTAAATTCAACGCCCGTCGCCATTTTCTATCTTCTTGTACCTCGTCCATCTTTTGTCCTTTCCTCAGTCCTCCCTATTCTCAGTCTTCTCTTTCACTTTCACTCCCAGTAAGCCCGCTGCGTACTGGTGGCATTCTCGCGTTGCTTGGGGTGAAGTGGTTATTTAAAAATAAACATATTTGAGTTGCTATCCCTGTTTTTGTCTTTCTTATGAAAGGTTGTGCATCCGACAGGAGTCGAACCTGTATCCCCTTATCCATCAGAGGAACCGTTTGCATTTACCATTTCAACCACGGAGGCCGGGTTAAGAGAGCAATGTTGAGTTATCTATTTAACGGATGCACATTTATCGTTTGGACTGATAAGAATCTATATCTGTCATGAAATAATCTTGGATAAAATTATGTGCCGGTGTGTGCGTGCGTGCGTCTGTGTGTGTGTGTGAGATTGTGTGTATGCATGTGTATGTGAGTGTGTATGTGTATGCGTGTGTTCGTGGGTGTGTATGTGTGTGCGTACGTGTGTGTGTGTGTGTATGTGTTCGTGCGTGCGCGTGTATATAATGTCGGTTAAAAATGTGTGCCTGGGTATAATCTAGTATAAAAATATGTGGGTGTGTGCGTGCGTGCCTGCGCGTGTGTATAATGTCAGCTAAAAATATGTGTGCGTGTGTATAATCTAGGATAAAAATATATGTGGGTGCGTGCGTGCGTGCGCGTGTGTATAATGTCGGATAAAAGTCTATGTGTGTGTGTGTGTGTGTGTGTGTGTGTGTGTGTGTGTGTGTGTGTGTGTGTGTGTGTGTGCGTGCGCACTCGTGGGTGGGTGTGGAAAATATATCTGGAAATATGTAGAAAATAAATGGGCTGATATTTACTAAGTGCAGTAAACAATTTATCAGCTCAAAACGCAGCTGAAATTCACGTCAAGTCATTTGATATTTTCTCCCGAAGTAAAGAAAGAAAAATTGGGACAAAGAATTTTTTTAATGGCCCGATTCTTTAAATCATTTTTTCTTTTTTTTCTTTTTTTTAATTATTATTATTATTATTATTATTCCTCCATTTTATTTATTTAAGTTTTCTTTTTCTGCGTGTTAAATGAAAAGCAGCTTTTCTTCCCCAAACAACGGCGACTGTTTGTTGTCTTTCTATCAATAACTGTTGTAACTTGTCTCGTTTACTCAAGATTCCTTCATTTTTTTTTTTTTTTTTTTTTTCAGATTTAATTTTCTTTCATTCGCTTTCAATTTCTCGTTGTATTTTCTTTTATTTCGTTTCGGATTTTATATTTTGTAATGGAGTCCAGATGCATCAAGCAAACTTGAGTTGAATGCCGATGTAATCCGAAGTTTGCCGAAGATGGCCAAACGTTTAAACCCCAAATGGAGAAACGCTCATGCGTCTCATAAGACAAAAATAACCTCCACTAAACACACAAATATGGCGACACACACATATTTAAAACATTACAGCATTTCTGTCATCTCATATGGTATTTTATTCTTTCTTTTTTTTAAAGTTACGTTAAACCAGGCATGTCGGTATAACTATGATTGTTTAAAGTTCGGGGTAGTGGTTTTAAAAATCGGGGCTATCACCACTCGAGAAATTCGTACAGGAGGCAGGGTTGTGTGTTATAAAACGAAGCAGTTTCAATTTCAGCATCTTAAAACCACGGGCGTAACCAGATTCCAAAGTTAGAGGCGGCAGCTCATAAAAATGGCGCCAAGACACGTACTAAATCATTTTAAATTCATTATACATTTTATTTTGTATTTAAATGCAAGACATAAGATGCAGTTTAGAAAAATAGTTCATACTTATTTTGTAAAGTAGAAAAATCATTCTAAAGTAAAGTCTTGGTTCTATATTAAGAAGAGTAAAATTTGTCTTAAAAAAGACTAAAATCATTCAATTATTTTACGTTTTAAGCATAAACGAAAACAAAACGAAACTGCCGATTTTTATTAGCAATTTGTTACCCAATACAAAGCTCAAGTGTCACTCAAACTAGAGTGTTACAAAATGAGGTTATTTTATGAACGTAAGTGGAAAATGTAAGTAGTGCACTTTATGAGAATATGCAGGAAAGATAAATGTTAACCCTAAATTTAAACAGATTACGTTTATAGAAATTGAGGAACCTCTCTGGTGTCTGTTCCTCGAAAAGGCTGTTCTTGGGAAGAAGCTGTCCGAATGGTTCTTTCTTACTAATGGAATACAAAGGGAATGGGAAGAAATGTGCCAGCCCACTTTCAATGAGACTTCAATCTTGCTAAGTTATCAATTATGTTGTCTCATATGAAATGTATTTTTTGTTTGCCGATTTTTGACAAAAAGTAGCATTTCTTTTGAATGGCTTTAAATAACCTGCAAATGGTTGATAAGCCGTAGAAAAACTAATGAATCAATGTAAGAAATATTATTTCTAGCTTCCAGAAAACGATAACAGTTAAACAATGTCAACTGCGCTTATACGAGTCCAGATTAGGCGACAAATGTTACGAAACCTTAACAAAAGAGCAGCTTGGCATTTGGCAGTGGTATTGATAATGTCGGAAGTATACCGACATGGATTCAGGAAGTAAAAGTTAACCCTATATTTGAAGACGTTAAGTTTGTCGAGAGCGAGGAATCATCCTCGAAGCGGCTGTTCTTGGGAAGAAGCTGTCCGAATGGTTCTTTCTTACTAATGGAATACAAAGGGAATGGGAAGAAATGTGCCAGCCAACTTTCAATGAGACTTCAATCTTGCTAAGTTATCAATTAGGTTGTCTCATATGAAATGTATTTTTGTTTATCAATTTTAGAGAAAAATTAGTATAGATTTATTGATATAAATCATTATTTTAGTATGAATTCCTTATTAATCTCTTTGTTATTTTTTATTCAGGTGATTGTTTCCATGAAAAATATTATTCGTCGCCTCTTTTGATTCTATGAGAAACATTAACGATCACTGGAGGTAACAACGTCCAGCCCGGTGATCACTTGGGTTCGTTATATTCATTTTCGCGCAAATAACCTTGAAATCCACCTCTTCTCTCTCCAGCTATGGGTTAATTAGTAAGACTTGTATCACTAAATCATTATTATCTCTAGAAGTAAAAAAAAAAAATAATCAAAAAAAAAAATTTACAACTTAAATTTTTTTTCTGACATTAAATAACTTGCAAAGGGTTGATAAGCCGTAAAAAATCTAATGAATTAATATAAGAAATATTAATTGTAGCCTCCAGAAAACGATAACTGTTAAACAATGTCGACTACGCTTATTCGAGTTCAGATTAAGTAACAAAGGCTGTGAAACCTAAACTAAAGAGCAGCTTGGTATTTGGCAGTAGTATTGATAACTATACCGAGATGGATTAAGAAATTTCGTTCGGGAGAAAAGAGCCTTTAAGTTGAAGCAGAAGTAAGACCTAATTCGGTGTGAAAAATGGTCAACAGAATGTATGGTTAGGAAAGACAACCTTAAAGCAACAGAGAACCTGTAGGATTTCTTGGAATATCTAGCACGTAAAAAACAAAAAGAAGAAACAAACAAACAAACAAGAAAGAAAGAACACTTTTGAAATTTGTCACAGCAGCTTCATCCCAGATATAGCAGCAATACTCCATTTTTGGCCTGATCTGACTCTTGTAAAGAGAAAGCATAGCAGGACAAGTCTGCTATTTTTCAGGAGGTTCTCCCAGGTTTCAAAAGATAATTCTGAGTCTTCCAAAAGGAAATCATTTCGGTGCAACTTGTTACAAGAATGAAGTTAAAATTTAGTCTGCTATGATTGTTTTAGCAATCAAGAGCAATTGCAATATTTTTTTTTTACTTGCTGTACATTTTGCAAATCGGTCGGATGGCTAGAGTTAAGTGAAATTGATCTATGAACCACTAAAATATTACAGTGAACCCTCAATTTGCTATTTTTGTTTGTATGAACCTCAGGGTCCCTATGCACCCCGGTTGAGAAATGCTGATTGAGATGAATGACCGCTTGGAATAACAAGTGCTGTGCGTTTGGTGTAATGGATAATGGCTCGGAATTATTAATCCGGGTTTACTCTTCGTAAAGCACTTTTGCATCGTTGGAGAGACCCTGCATGCGAGAATATTCTTCCTAGAGGAAACACTGAGCAAATCGATGGAGGCATCGTAGTTGTTGAGGGTAGCAGGTAGGCCAGTAATGGATGACTCCAGGGATCTGTGAAGTTTTTCCAGTCAGCCTTCTTCAGGTCGAAGTGCCGCCTGAAGGTAGTGGTGCGAGGTAAGATGGCAGCATTCATCTTAAGGCTAATAGGTCGATGTTGGGTATGAGTAATTGGGTCGAGCACAAACTTCTCACGTTGATTCGCACCTAGTCAGCGTCTCTCACTGTGGTGTAGCCACCTTAACAGCGTGGAATACATGCACTCTGCACTACAGAATCCCTTCGTTCCAGTGATGCCCGGCCCTTTCTGATCCTGTCTGTATCGCTTCCGAACAGCTAGTGTCGATGATTCCTTCAGGAATGGGGATATGACACCAAGTTGCCAATGCGGGGAATTACGTACTATGGAGCAACTTTTAGTTTGCCTCAGTCTTGCAGATTCATGCACGTTTAACGACCTTGAAACCTTAACACACCTGGGCAACACTAGACGGGTGTAGTGTAGCAACTCGATTTCCAATTGCCGTTGGGTTCATTATATTCACTTAGGCGCCAATACTTTTGGGAAAGTTATGAATCAAGCTCTCCTGAAGCTATAGGTAAATTAGTAAGACTTGTATCAGTAAACCGTTATTTTTTTAAATTCTTACAATCTAAAAAGATATTTCCTGGCTTTAAATAATCTGAAAAGGCTTGATAATCCGTAAAAAACGAATCAATTAAAGCGTCGGGTGGGATATCAATCCTTATTAAGAATGACATACCACATAAGATCAACATGAATACCAACCTGCCAGCCATTGCTATATCAGCAACAGCGCACAAAACATTTATATCTTCAATCTACATCCTTAAATGATAACCCCAGAGAAACAGAACCCACCACCCTTAGGCCACAACAACTAAAATCCTTTATCCGCATGAGATGTTTCAATAGCCATAACATAATCTAGGAAAGCAGTAGGACATATAAAAGATGTAAATCAATAGAAAACACAACAGATATATAAAACCTATATCTATTCAATAACAATTTACAAGCGTTTAAAAGGAGTTAATAAGAAGAGCATATTATGAAGATATGTTGGATAGACTCTCGAATTGAAATGGTTAAAATCTTAGTCATTAGGGAAGCACCCAAGCGGGAGTCTGTTCCACAAAGTACCAGTTCTGAGAAAGAAGCTAAGTGGAATATCCTCCATACCAATGCAATGCGGATGACTTAACCCTGTTTACTTGACATGGCAAGTACTAGTTGTTAAGGTCCGGACTGGTGGAACATTTACCACAAAAACAGCGATAGTGCAGCGACAGACTAGCAACCAACTGAGGTATTCTGGTTGTGGTTGTAAATGAGGTTATATGAGGAGTACTTGCGTTTTTATATTGATTTCTTGGTTATGTTTGAAGTGGGTATCTTGATGGAACGAATACATAGGTGAACTCTTCCGCAACGAAAGTCAAAAACCAGCAATACAGAGAAATATCGACGGACCAGAAATATTAAAAACGGAAGTGGAAGCTGCACTGGCCAAATTGAATAGAAACAAAGCGGCAGGTCCAGACGGAATTGTAATAGAGACGCTGACAGCTTTAGACAAGATTACAGAAATAATAAATGAAATCTACAACAGTGGTGATATACCAGAAGACCTAAGCAGATCTATTTTCATAGCACTGCGTAAGAAACCAGGCACAAATGAATGTGAACTCCACTAAACAATCTGCCTAATGAGCCACATAATAAAATTCATCATCCAAATTCTGAGGAATAGAGCGCGTAGCAGAATCAGGCCAGAAATAGGACAAGAACAGTGCGGGTTCGTCAATAAGGAACGCAATATTTATGCTCAGAATGCTATCAGAAAGATCACTACAAATGCAGAAGGGCGTATACCTGCGTTTTATAGACTACGCAATGGCGTTCGACAAAGTGCTACATAAAGATGTGTTAGAGCTGCTCAGCCATCTTGAATTATTCCGGAAAGATATCAGAATAATAAAAAATCTCTACTGGCAGCAAACTGCCAGCATACAGACAGAAAATATGTTCGGCAGATATGCAAAAACAGAAAGGAGAATAAGGCAAGGATGTGTCTTCTCACCGGATTTATTCAACCTAGAGAGAGAGGCGATTCTGAGAGAACTGGAAATCCTACCAGTATTCATTATTGTCGGCCACAATCTTAGCAGCATAAGATATGCAGATGACACTGTGCTGATAGCAGACGCGGAAAGTAAACTACAAAACCTCCTACAGAAGGTAGCGAAGTAAACCGAGAAGAAAGGACTACGCATAAACTACAAGTAGACAGAATGCGTGGTCACCAGCAAAAAGATGAGTCCAAAATGTAAATTACAGGTCGGGGAGACTAAAAGCAAGCCGGTACAAAAATTTAAATATCTGGGAAATTTTCTAACAGACAACAGAAAGTACGACACTGAGATCCGAAGACGTATTGGGATGACCAAAGATGCATTCCAAAAGTTAAGTGGAGTATTAAGAGATAGAAAAAATTCGTTAGAAACAAAGAGTATTGAACTGTTATGTGATATCTGTCTTCCTTTATGGCAGCGAATGCTGGATAATCTCCTCAAAGATGAAGAGACTTGAAAGAACAGAAATGTAGTTCTACAGAAAGTTGCATGGATCGAACACGTGAACCACAAGGAGGTTTTGAAGAGAATGGAAACAAAAAGGAAACCTATACTTAACATCAGGAAGAGGCAGCTGAAATTCCTGGGACACGTAATGAGGAAGGGGGCTTAGAAAATCTGATACTCACAGGACAGATAGAGGGCAAAGAGTGTCACAGGAAATCAGTGCGTAACATACTTGATGGGCTTCAGCAAATGGATGGTGGAACAGTGTTTGAGAGAAATAACAAAAAGACAAAACTTATTAAGAGCTACAAGGGACAGAAGAGAGTGGAGGGCCATGATCGACTACGTTCTTAAGGGACATGACACATAAAAGAAGAATTGTATATGCTTATTGTTTACAATTACTTTTATGTCACTATTTGTAGTTGTGGCCTGTTTGTCATCAGTTACCATTTTACTAGTAGACTATATGACGCATTCGGCGGAGGAGGGGCGTATACAACATTTGATAATATTGCTGTAATATGCGCTTAAAGGTTTTAGGCAATTTGGATCAACATTTCTTTTTTATGGTTAGCCATAAGGAATTGTAAACGTAGGACAACCTTACACTTAAGTAAAATAATAACAAGAATAATATTTATTAAGAATTTATTACAGGAAATATCAAGTTTAACGAAAACATAGTTGACAATTATGTATTTAGTTACATAACAAATAAATTTAAAAAATAATATAAATTTTGATGCTATATTCGATTCGGTCATATGCATTTTTCATTTTCTCCTTTGTTATTGGCAGCATTTTAGAATACTTTGGCTGCAATGCTAAGTTTCCTAAGTTGAACAAACTGGAGCTATTTCGTTTATGCAGGGTTACCTCCCTTTTCCATTGTTGATTTTAGATCGCTTTCTTCCAGTCATTTTGATGGACAATAGCGAAATTCTGAAATTTAGAATGATCTTATTGGAATGACAATTGGAAAAATCTTAGATTTTGCAGACGCGTTTCGTCTTCCGACTTTTTCAAGGCAAAAATGAAATCGAAATATCTCTGATCTCATTCCATTTCAAAAATTATGCCGATAAAAAGGAATATTTTAAATTAATATACGACCAAAGATAAAATGCTTTTGATTTCATTATAATTATGTAATAATAACGTAATGATATTCTGCAGACAAATCTACAATTTATGTTACTTCATCTCATTGCATGGTTACGGGCTATAAACCTAAACTGAGCTCGAAATATTGTGTAATCGGCTCTAATTTTTTGATAAAATACTTGGATAAGATATAATGAATAATTTGCAGTGAAAAAAGCAATTTTTGATTTTTTTTCTGTTTGGGTTGTTTTATTTGGAAGGTTTTCTTCCTTGAGATTTTTCTGTTAATTCACCCCCAAATAAGGTAAATTTACTCATCGTAAATATTAATTCGCCCAAGAAATTATAAATTTTAAATGAAAATTTGTTTCGCTTGCCTCGCAACAACCCCAACCCTCAGAATACAAAATTACCAAAAATCACTTTTCGTAAGTGCGAATGACACTCGAGGTAGTTACAAGGGATTCTTTACAATTTAAAAAAGAAAAGAAAAAAAATGATCTTAGCTTGTTTATCGGGATGAGCGCCAATGTAGACTCCACAATTAGAAATAGCTCACCCGAGTCGCCCATATTTGGAGTGATCGCAAAGGTTAACCCAACCGGAGTACAAGGGCCTCGCTCTGGGAGAATTTGGTATGAATTTTAGTGAATATAAATTCATTATAATTTTGGGGTGAATTAACAGAAAAGGTTCGATTTTTGTTTTAGAGGAAATCGTTAAGTGTCTTCTTAGCTTGTGTTCTATGGCTTTCTTGCTGGGTGATGTTCTTAGGGTTGTTAGTAAAGAGCTTCTGGGTTGCGATGGGGGTTGAGATGTTGATCTTTATCTTTCTAGTTCTATTTTTACTTGAATTGGAATTTTGGTTTTGGTTTTTTAAAGTGTATTTCGGTTTTAGCTGAGGTCGACATGGTGTATTTTGGTGTTTCTTCATTTGTGCTTGATATAAAAGTTTCTATGAAATTTTAACTTCACTAGAATTTTTTTACAACACTCCGACGCATGTTGAAATCCTCACAGTATTCCATTGTCGAAGTTATCGCTAATATTTTTTTGTCAGGACTTAACCGTTATCTTTCCTGCATATTCTCATAAACTACGATTCTTACCTTTTCTTACGCTAATACAACATGGCACAGTATCCCTCGACCTTGAGTGGCTTTGTAAAATATGTATAGCGAAAAGAGAACAAACTACGCCCATGTAATATTTCGCATTTAAATAATGTAAAAATACACTGGGGTTATTTACGAAGCGTAATGTCTTCCAAATGTTAAGCAAAGTATCAAGGAACAGGAAAATATCATTAGAAACAAAGAAAAGAGTACTGAACTGTTACGTACTATCACTCCTCCTATATGGGAGAGATGGATTCATGCCTTTCCCAAGAACATCTGTTGGAAGTGAACGCAACAGTCTAAGCTGGAACTCGAACTCGAACGTAGCTCGCTGATACCATTTTCTGCACGATAAATCGTACACCACCTGCATATCATTGTGGACTTTTTTATAGAGTAGAATTTTTTGGCAACACGGTGACTCTCATTAAAATCATGAGAGTATTTAATATTGTTGAAGTTTTAACTAACACTTTTTCAAGATTTCTCTAAGTTTCGTTGAATTTCGCAAACCAATCGGGGAAATTTGAATACAGTGATTTGTTTGGAAAATACTTTGATAAAAACCCTACTTCGCAGTATAATAATTTCTTTAATTTAATTTAATTTAATAGGGCATCATGCTAAACAATGTTTTTTTCAAGAAAATTTATTTTTTTCCTTTTTAGCAACGAAGAATAAATTCTTAGGATTTCTTACTCTTGAGCATGCTACATACAACTGGCCATGCGTAAATATTACTTTCTGGAGACAAATTCCAACTTTTTGAAGCTTTTGGCCTTGTTACTTATATTGCTGAAACTGCAACCAGTTAAGTAAAATAACAGTCACTTAATAAATACCTTACGATGGTCAATCTCTCTTTGTTGAAAGGTGTGAAAGGAGGGATCTGACTGATGATTCGCAGCTGCGATTAATTTATTTGAGGCCTGTTTATTTGACTTTTCATTTTTCCAAAACGATAAATGAAAATTTATTGTACTAAGCTACGTACCCTAGTAAAACCAACTGTACTTTGTACCCCATTACGTGTTTGTACTTCTCCCCAAAATTTGGTTTCGGTCGGTCAATGCATGGTTATTTTAGAGAGTGGACGGACAGACTAACGGAAGCCACAGAATTTTATATATCGATTGATTATTGTTAATTCTTTTTTTTTTTATCTTTTTATCGGGCTGAGCTCGAAAATCTCATTTTTTGGGGGGGGGTTAAGTTGTCCTCGTGTAAGTTATTGAGAGTTTTTTTTTTTTGTTTTTTTTTTGTTTTGTTTTTTTTTTGTTTTTTTGTTTTTTCAGAGTAACCGTCTACGATTTTTCTAGCTTCTGGGGGAAGAGATATTTTTTCTGATATTTAATTTCTACTATTTATTTTTCTCTTTGCCAGGCTTTCCATATTCGTGAGTATGCAGGATGATTTCCCTCACAGATCGCACACTGGAACGGACGTCGGCAATCAATTTCTTCATAGGACAGTGTTTTCCCATCTTGCACACACCGAGGCCCTAGTAAATCTACCATTACCTATTTTTCAAATATTTGACAGTTGATAAATGTGCCTACCTTGGCAATAATATATCCAATTTTTATTTTGGAGGGTGGTTTTGAGGCAGTGAACATAATAATGCAGGTGTATGTGTTTAAAGAAGCAACACGCGAAGTATATTCGTTGTGAACGGTGATGGTCGCACAATACACAAGCTCGCCCAATAGAATCTCCCTCTGACAGACTGATGACAAACGTTTATTTTGGATGTTTGTTTTTACCTTGTGTTCATGCTTGATATTAAGTACCTTCCCGTGTCTAGAGAAACCAGACTAGTTCTTACATTGCTTATAACAGAAGGTACTAATCAAGTCCTCCTGTTGACAGCAACATTTATCATCAATCCAGTGTCCTAATGTCACTTTTCAGACAAGCGTGTTATGAACAGATACGGCCACATTCTTCTCAAACCCAATGAGTCACAGCTGAGTCAATACAAACCCTCATTTTAGCAGTACGCTTTACATTATATTGATTGAGCCTATCTCAACTCTTTATATTTTTACGTTTGTGATGTTGATTTTGTTTAGCGGCATATCAACATCTCTATGAGTTATTTAATGCCAAAATCTAAATATTTTAATCACAGTTTTATAGCTTTAACTAAATATATTTTGAACGCAATTGTATGCTTTTAATTACAGATAAAATCTATTGTTATTAATCGTACTATAAAATGTACTGATATTCATTTTACTGTAAATAGGTATTGCCCCTGATATATATATATATATATATATATATATATATATATATATATATATATATATATATTGTTTATACGCTATTTTTATCAATACCAATATTTAAGTAAATGGTCTGTTTATAATAAGCAGTATTAACACCATTTATTGGCCTGAATGTCCGAGAAAATTCATAGAAAAGAATCGAACCTATAATCTACACGGAACCGTCATATAGCTTGACGTGCTATACCATTTAGCCACAGAGGAAGCGTCTGGTTGTTGATACTACTTATTATAAACAGAGCATTTACTTACTATTTGTATCTATAAAAATAACAGAAAATATATTAAAATAATTGTTGTATGTAAATATAAGTAAATATGAATCAATAATGAGGCGAGCTTTATTTGTATGATGGCACAAATTTTGAAATTTGAAAATTTATTTCTGTATTTACAATGAATGCTTGCATTGAATATGTTATCTTCCGGTGGTTATCTTCAAAACAACAGCATCGTATTTTGTTTTCATCAATAAAACCACTACCTGCCTTAATTACTGTTTTACAAAATCTTGGCATTCTTTCCAACAGATTTTGAAAAAAAAAATAAAAGGGAGACCTTCCTAAGCATTCTTTAAGCACTGTAAAAGCTCACGCTCACGCATTGGGTATTCTCTTCGAACTCTTCTAATTCATTCCATAATAACTCAATGGGTCAGAGGTCAGGAGATGGAAGCGGCCAAGTTATAATTTCCAAAATGTTGTTTTTTTTTACTCAAGGTAATTTTGACAAAATTTATAAAAGTGTTTTGGAGCATTGCCTTGTTTGCAGTTATGCGTAAACGAGATCGTATAGCATGTTTTCGCAACATCGAATGATATTGTTCTTTTTTCCTGTATCCCTTGACCTGGAATAAATCCTTAGCTCGCACTCCCTCTGCCCCCAAATGCCCCCACGCCATAACAGACCCATCACCATGCTTAACTGTTGGGACCATACATTCATTATTCAATCATTCTCCTGGCTTTCTGTTCATAGACACTCTCCTCTTACTACCAAAATGTTCAATTTTGGACTCATCTGTCCACAAGATTTTTGACCCTCTTTTAATGTTCAGTTCTTAGGCTTTCATGCCTATGACACTCTTTTCTGCTTATTCACCTTCTATAATAGGAGTTTCTTGGTGGCTACACACGTCCTGATCTCCGCTGATCTAAGTCAATTTTTCCCAGTTGAAAGCGACACTGGTTGCTCTCGAGAGGAATTGAGTTCAGCTCTAAACTCCGAAGCAGTTTTTCTTCTATTTCTTTTGCCCTCAAAAATCAAGTGATTACCCTCAGCAGTTGTTGTCACTTGGCACTCCAGTTCGTTTTCTGCCAACATTTGCCAGTTTCTAATTGCCTTCGTAACCCTATGTCTAGAAATCTTCAATTCCTAGCCAATTTGTTTTTGAGAGTAGCCTCCTTGGAATAAAATTTCAATTTATGTCCTCACCTCAAAACCTAGCGACTTTGATTCTGCCATTTTGTGCAAATTACTTCCAAATTAAAAGAAATAAATAAAAAATATGAAAACACTTTCGTAATGGCAGAAATCTTTTGTTTCTTCTTCAAACAGAAACAGTTACATATGTTTTGTTTACAACAGTAGTGAGCGCTGAGTTAACATTTACAACAAAATATAAGGTTTCCCATAAAAAATATTTATAATATACCAATAATATATTGTAAACAGATGTATCCAAATATGAACTTTTTGGTAGTAAAAGAAAGACTGAAAATTAAAAGCTGAAATTTGATGTTTCACTATAAAAAATACAAAAATATCTCATCTTAAGGCATTTTTTCGCCTGCAGTATATATATATATATATATATATATATATATATATATATATATATATATATATATATATATATGAGGAAATATAGTCTTAAGGTGTGCTATATTTATGGGATAACGTGCTCAATATCAGAGATAGAGCGTGTGTAAATATAAAAGTGAACATTGAAGTCAACACTTAGATGCGACAGGCTGTTTCATGCCAGACGCAATCGTGGCCTGACGTTCGCGTCTAGTATGAAACAGCCTGTCGTCTCTAACTCTTGACTTCAATGTTCACTTTCATATATATATATATATATATATATATATATATATATATATATATATATATATATATATATACCGTGTGTAACAGCAAAGTTGTCCAAATCGTGTTACAGCAAAATTGTCCAATTGTTAATTGAAGATTTGAAACGATGTATCTTACTGGAATTCTACGAGGTTTATATAACACTATTGTACTATTATTAGTTTATATAACACTATTGTACTATAATTTGAACAATAAGAATGTATTTAGCTCTAAGATGAAATAATAATCCCTCTATCTGTTGTAACCTCGTGATCCAGTTTTCTTCTCTAATGTTCCCTCTTTTTTAAACTTATTCACCGGTCTCTTGATGGTTCTTGAGTGGACTTTGAAGATGGAAGCCAGAGTATGAATGTTGGTATCATTACTGAATGCCAGAATGATCTTTTCCTCTGAACATTGCTCAGTTGAGAAAACATAGTAGAGCTAAAACAAAACGATAAACATAAATAACTTAGTTTTCCTGTGTACATATATATATATATATATATATATATATATATATATATATATATATATATATATATATATATATATATATATATATATATATATATATTAGAATTGGACATAGCCCGACAATTTATTTAAAGACATTTATATTATGTTTAACGTTCTTTTTATAGATAAATACATGTATCTATAAAAAGAACGTTAAACATAATATAAATGTCTTTAAATATATATATATATATATATATATATATATATATATACGGGAAAACTAAGTTATTAATGTTTATATTTGATTTTTTTTAACCATTATAAGGCATGTTAATGCTCTTAATGCCATGATGCCCAATGATATAATGACCCGGATTTTAATTCAAAGATTTCCTTAGACATTCGAAAGCTCTAGCTGAAGCATTTAAAAAATTTATCCTTCAAGTTTGTTTATTCATTTTAGGATGGCTTTGGTAAGTGGCAATTGTCCTAAATAAGACATATTTTCATGAAAGTGTCATTTTGTTTAAAGTATACCGTTTTAATCCACCCCCGCTGTCCAAATTAATATACATAAAAAGAAACATTCACTCACACAACCATACTCACACATACACTTTTGTATGGGCTTTGAGAATCTATACAGTTTCATCAAGGACATATTCTGCAAACAGATTTGATTGGATGACTGCTGCATTTCGTGTGACGTCATAATGGGTGTGTGCCTGCATGGTTCGGCTGCTCAGAATGGAGTTTACTTTCCGGTTGTGACGTGAACAAAAGTCAAATCCGAAACCCTGTGACTCGAGCTTGTCATTTGTCCCTCCTCCAGCGACAACCACCGCCAAGGCATCTCCTTACCCGCCCCGCCTAGTTGCCTGGCAACCACGTAACCGGCAACATGATGCTGTCGTGATGCAAAAATAAACACTTCCACGCACCCCAGTTAGCATCTCTCTCTTTTTCTCACCCTCTCTCTCTCTCTCTCTGTGTCGAGAGATTTGTTTACGTCGTTGTCTCCAACTTTCAACATGATGCGCGCTTTTTTCTAAAATGAACCATTTTTATTCCACGAATTATTAGGACGAGTGTCTCCATCTTTATTATTTCGTTCTTGTATTTCAACTGGTATGCCCAGTTTATTTGACGGAGTACATTCTCTTACGTGCTAATACCCTTGCGGATGGTATATATCCTCTTCTTCTCCCACCCCAACTATCGGTAAATAGCTGGACAGACTGGGTTCTATAGCCTTGGATGGCAACTGATCTACCGCAGAAAGTAATGGCAACCTACTACGGGAAAAAAATCTGCCTCGTCAGTCATGTATCGAAAGATACATGATCGCCTAAGCGTGTATCACGCATAGCACATAACTGACTGAGGGCCAGTCTAATGAAGGATTGTTTTCTTTATTACCTGGGGATTCATTCGCTTGAAGCCATTTTTAATCATTGATCTGAGAAATAATAATAAGAAGAAGAATTCAGTAATTAACACTCCAGTCCAATCCATTAGATTCACTTAGGTGTTAATATCCTTGCGAAAGATATGAATCCTTTTCTTCTTCCCCCAGCAGGACAGACCGGGTTCTATAGCCTTGGATGGCAACTGATCTACCGCAGAAAGTAATGGCAACCTACTACGGGAAAAAATCTGCCTCGTCAGTCATGTATCGAAAGATACATGATCGCCTAAGCGTGTATCACGCATAGCACATAACTGACTGAGGGCCAGTGTAATGAAGGATGGGTTTTTTTATTACCTCGGGATTCATTCGCTTGAAGCCATTTTTAATCATTGATCTGAGAAATAAGAAGAAGAATTCAGTAATTAACACTCCAGTCCAATCCATTACATTCACTTAGGTGTTAATACCCTTGCGAAAGATATGAATCATTTTCTTCTTCTCCCAGCAGGACAGACCGGGTTCTATAGCCTTGGATAGCAACTGATCTACCCCAGAAAGAAATAGCAACCTACTGCGTGAAAAAAACTCTGCCTCGTCATGTATCGAAAAAGACATGGTCGCCTAATCGGACATCACGCATGGCACATAACTGACTAATTATCCTTAAATTGGATTGTGTAGTGGTGTAATGGATAACGGCTCGGAGAGCTGAGTTCGAATTCCAGTCAAGTTCGTTACAGTCACTTACGACCAAATACCCTTGTGAAAAGTATGAATCCATCTGTTCTCCCCATCCTCAGCTATGGTTTGATTTGTCGAACAGATGTGGGCCCGTAGACTTGGTTGGCAACCAATCTAACGCAGTAAAAAACGGAAGAGGGAAAATCGTCTTCCTAGTCAATCATGAATCGAAAGAGACATGATCGACCAAGCATGTATCGCTTGGAGGACGGACATTTGCGTACCAGACAACTGCGTCCCTGGTTATTTGCGTCCCTAGACAATTGCGTCACGGCCAATTGCGTAACAGACAATTTCGTTCCTGGTCATTTGCGTCCCTTGACATTTGCGTCCCTCGTCATTTGCGTCCCTAGACAATTGCGTCCCGGCCAATTGCATACCAGACAATTGCGTCCCTGGTCATTTGCGGCCCTAGACAATTGCGTCCCGGTCAATTGCGTACCAGACAATAGCGTCCCTGGTCATTTGCGTCCCTACACAATTGCGTCCCTGGTCATTTGCGTCCCTACACAATTGCGTCCCCGGTCATTTGCATCCCTAGACAATTGCGTCCCGGCCAATTGCGTACCAGACAATTGCGTCCCTGGTTACTTGCATGCCTAGACCATTGCGTCCCGGCCAATTGTGTCCCGGCTAATTGCGTCCCTGGTCATTTGCGTCTCTAGACAATTGCGTCCCGGCCAATTGCGTACCAGACAATTGCGTCCCTAGAGAATTGCGTTCCTGGTCATTTGCGTCCCTAGACAATTGTGTCCCTGGTCATTTGCAACCTTAGACAATTGCGTCCTGGCCAATTGCATAGCCGACAATTGCTTCCTTGCTCATTTGCGTCCCTAGACAATTGCATCCCGGCCAATTGCGTCCCAGACAATTGGGTCCCTGGTCATTTGCGTCCCTACACAATTGCGTCCCTGGTCATTTGCACCCCTAGACAATTGCGTTCCAGACAATTGCGTCCCTGGTTACTTGCGTGCCTAGACCATTGCGTCCAGGCCAATTGCGTACCAAACAATTGCGTCCCTGGTTATTTGCGTGCCTAGACCATTGCGTCCCGGCCAATTGCGTAACAAGCAATTGCGTCCCTGGTCATTTGCGTCCCAAGACAATTGCGTCCCGGCCAATTGCGTACCAGACAATTGCGTCCCTGGTTACTTGCGTGCCTAGACCATTGCGTCCCGGCCAATTGCGTCCCGGCCAATTGCGTCCCTGGTCATTTGCGTCCCTGGACAATTGCGTCCCGGCCAATTGCGTACCAGACAATTGCGTCCCTAGACAATTGCGTTCCTGGTCATTTGCGTCCCTAGACAATTGCGTCCCTGGTCATTTGCAACCTTAGACAATTGCGTCCTGGCCAATTGCATAGCAGACAATGCGTCCTTGGTCATTTGCGTCCCTAGACAATTGCATCCCGGCCAATTGCATACCAGACAATTGCGTCCCTGGTCATTTGCGTCCCTACACAATTGCGTCCCTGGTCATTTGCGTCCCTACACAATTGCGTCCCCGGTCATTTGCATCCCTAGACAATTGCGTCCCGGCCAATTGCGTACCAGACAATTGCGTCCCTGGTTACTTGCATGCCTAGACCATTGCGTCCCGGCCAATTGTGTCCCGGCTAATTGCGGCCCTGGTCATTTGCGTCCCTAGACAATTGCGTCCCGGCCAATTGCGTACCAGACAATTGCGTCCCTAGAGAATTGCGTTCCTGGTCATTTGCGTCCCTTGACATTTGCGTCCCTGGTCATTTGCAACCTTAGACAATTGCGTCCTGGCCAATTGCATAGCCGACAATTGCGTCCTTGCTCATTTGCGTCCCTAGACAATTGCATCCCGGCCAATTGCGTCCCAGACAATTGGGTCCCTGGTCATTTGCGTCCCTACACAATTGCGTCCCTGTTCATTTGCGTCCCTACACAATTGCGTCCCCGGTCATTTGCATCCCTAGACAATTGCGTCCCGGCCAATTGCGTACCAGACAATTGCGTCCCTGGTTACTTGCATGCCTAGACCTTTGCGTCCCGGCCAATTGTGTCCCGGCTAATTGCGTCCCTGGTCATTTGCGTCTCTAGACAATTGCGTCCCGGCCAATTGCGTACCAGACAATTGCGTCCCTAGAGAATTGCGTTCCTGGTCATTTGCGTCCCTAGACAATTGTGTCCCTGGTCATTTGCAACCTTAGACAATTGCGTCCTGGCCAATTGCATAGCCGACAATTGCTTCCTTGCTCATTTGCGTCCCTAGACAATTGCATCCCGGCCAATTGCGTCCCAGACAATTGGGTCCCTGGTTATTTGCGTCCCTACACAATTGCGTCCCTGGTCATTTGCACCCCTAGACAATTGCGTTCTAGACAATTGCGTCCCTGGTTACTTGCGTGCCTAGACCATTGCGTCCAGGCCAATTGCGTACCAAACAATTGCGTCCCTGGTTATTTGCGTGCCTAGACCATTGCGTCCCGGCCAATTGCGTAACAAGCAATTACGTCCCTGGTCATTTGCGTCCCAAGACAATTGCGTCCCGGCCAATTGCGTACCAGACAATTGCGTCCCTGGTTACTTGCGTGCCTAGACCATTGCGTCCCGGCCAATTGCGTCCCTGGTCATTTGCGTCCCTGGACAATTGCGTCCCGGCCAATTGCGTACCAGACAATTGCGTCCCTAGACAATTGCGTTCCTGGTCATTTGCGTCCCTAGACAATTGCGTCCCTGGTCATTTGCAACCTTAGACAATTGCGTCCTGGCCAATTGCATAGCAGACAATGCGTCCTTGGTCATTTGCGTCCCTAGACAATTGCGTCCCGGCCAATTGCATACCAGACAATTGCGTCCCTGGTCATTTGCGGCCCTAGACAATTGCGTCCCGGTCAATTGCGTACCAGACAATAGCGTCCCTGGTCATTTGCATCCCTAGACAATTGCGTCCCGGCCAATTGCGTACCAGACAATTGCGTCCCTGGTTACTTGCGTGCCTAGACCATTGCGTCCCGGCCAATTGCGTCCCGGCCAATTGCGTCCCTGGTCATTTGCGTCCCTGGACAATTGCGTCCCGGCCAATTGCGTACCAGACAATTGCGTCCCTAGACAATTGCGTTCCTGGTCATTTGCGTCCCTAGACAATTGCGTCCCTGGTCATTTGCAACCTTAGACAATTGCGTCCTGGCCAATTGCATAGCAGACAATGCGTCCTTGGTCATTTGCGTCCCTAGACAATTGCGTCCCAGCCAATTGCGTCCCAGACAATTGCGTCCCTGGTCATTTGCGTCCCTACACAATTGCGTCCCTGGTCATTTGCATCCCTGGTCATTTGCATCCCTAGACAATTTCGTCCCGGCCAATTGCGTACCAGACAATTGCGTCCCTGGTTATTTGCGTGCCTAGACCATTGCGTCCCGGCCAATTGCGTACCAAACAATTGCGTCCCTGGTCATTTGCGTCCCTAGACAATTGCGTCCTGGCCAATTGCGTACCAGACAATTGCGTCCCTAGACAATTGCTTTCCTGGTCATTTGCGTACCAGACACTTGCGTCCCTGGTTACTTGCGTGCCTAGACAATTGCGTCCTGGCCAATTGCATAGCAGACAATTGCGTCCTTCGTCATTTGCGACCCTAGACAATTGCGTCCCGGCCAATTGCGTACCAGACAAATACGTCGTTGGATGGTTGCTTACCTCTGATAATTTTTTGAAGTTACTATTTGATTTTTTTTAGTAGTTGTTTAATACAGAAATTTGTAAAACAATACCTTTTATGACTCGAAGCAGAAATGTAGTTACCATAAATAAAAAAGAGAAATATTTCTTTTTTAAATCGTGAGAAAATTAAACTAGCAGTTTCAGTTCACTCCAGCTGTGCGTACTACAAAACATCTAATAGATTCTGGATTTTATAGATTATATTTTTATTTGGGAGCCATGAATAAATTCCAAAAATGGAAAAATATTTGTGGACAAAGAAAGTTACAGCTATCACTATCATAAGAAAAACGCCGATGAAACTAAAACATACTTGCGATGTATATAGCGATCTTGCAACATGGTTAATCTGTCATTGCATTTAAACAAACAAACAAGAAACTTTTAATTTTTTTAATTTAATTTAATTTTTTTAAATTTATGATTACTATTATTTTTCAAAATTCATGGCAATTACCTTTAAAAGTTACAAAAAGTTATCAAAGGTACGCAATTATCCAGAGGTGCAATTCTCCGGGACGCAAATGTCCTAGAATCATATCACGTATGGCTACTGACTTCGTCTTTATCGTTATCTTGCTCTTCTTATATTAATCGCGATGACTTATTTCTTAATTTGTTTGTCAATCGGTTGAAAATATTCAAATAAGTCTTTAAAATGTCATTATTATTAAATAGATTGTTACGCGGCATATTTCACTAGATTAATGGTGTGTGACACTTTCATGGGGAACTATTTGAACAGCCCACTGGGATAGCGAAAGATGCCTTCTAAAAGCTGGACAATGTATTTAAAAACAAGAAAATCTCGTTAAGTCAAATAAAAAGATTACTAGGATCTTATGTAATATCAATCTTCCTATATAGTCGTGAAAGATGGACAATCTCCTCATAAATGAAGAAGAGATTTGAGGCAGCCGAAATGTGTTTCTATAGAAGATTGCTGATAATACCATGAACTGAACATGTGAGTAACGAGGAAGTTTTAAGGAAAATGGAAACAAAATGTAACGATGACTTAGAATCAGAAAGAGACATTTGAAATTCCGAAGTTATATAACGAGGAAACAGGACTTTGAGAATTTGACACTCGCGGTATTTAAAAAAAAAACGAGTCAATGCGTACGCTACTTTCCTTAGCTGCTTAGAATGTACTTCGACGGGACCACATACGGTTATGAATTCAGAGTTTTCCTCCTCCTAGATTGGTTGCAAGCAAAGGCTATAGAACCCAAACTATACGACTATTTACCCTTGGAGAGAAGTGTAGGATTCACACCTTTCGCAAGCGAATTAGTGTAAGTGAATGTAATGAACTCGATAGGTATTCGAAACTCGACTCTCCGATTCCTCAGTCCGAGCCGCAATCCATTACTCCAGCGTTTTATTCTTTTACAGGTCCTACTACTTTAATATGACGGTAGACGAAAATGAAATAGTGTTCAAAAAATAAAAGGAGCTCCTACTCAAATAGGGGTATTCACTAAAAACGTTTATGTGTTATATATATATATATATATATATATATATATATACCGGGTGTAACAGAAACATTGTTCAAATCATATAAAAGAAAAATTTTCCATTTGTTGGATTAAGAAATTAGAAATGATTAAAGCTATTTTACTGGAATTTTCCGAGGTTTTTATGACACTATTGGGCTCTACTTTGAGCAATAAGAATGTATAATTACTCTCCAAGCTTAACAGAAGAATCGTAATGAAATCGATCATAAACGAAAATGACATTTTCATCATTAATTAATCATAGCTAAGGATCGGAAGGTAATGAAGTATTGAAATAAAATTCAGATCATATATATATATATATATATATATATATATATATATATATATATATGATCATTTCCAGATTATTCAAGGTGATCCTCTCTAACCTTCTCTCTGTCATGGAGTAACAATATGCCCCACAAGTTTCACCTACGATTTCTTTTTCAAGTCTTTTTTCACTGCTCTTTGGACTGTCATAGATGAAACTCTTCTCTCACGTGCCAAACGTCTTATGGATGCAGTTGGATCTTTTCTAATTGATCGCTTTAGCTCTAAGTTGAAATGATGATCCTCCTCCTTCCTTTTGTGACCTCCTGATCCAGTTTTCCTCTCGACTGTTCTCTCTTTTTTAAACTTATTCACCGTTCTATTGATGGTTCCTGGATGGACTTTGAAGATGGAAGCGAGCGTATGAATTATGGTACCACTACTGAAGTCCTGAATGATCTTTATCTTCTTACAATTGCTTAGTTGGGAAGACAGTGGAGCCGACGCAAAACGATTTTAACCTGTCCTTTTTCTAGCTGACTATCTCAGTGGTTTTTTCAGTGATTCTTACGACAAATGATGTCAAGATGGCTAAACGTCTCATCTGAAAATTTGGAAAAACGAAACTCAATTAATTTAGTGGGTTTTTAGATATTAAAAACATTGTGTGTGATGGACAATTATCCCATGCTGTTACACGATTTGGACAATTTTGCTATATATATATATATATATATATATATATATATATATATAATATATATATATATATATATATATATATATATATATATATATATATATATATATATATTGACGGGTTTCACTGAATAATTTAGACATATTCTCCCTACTTATTTTCAATTGTATCCTTTCATATTCACGGATAAGCTTTTTGGTGTCGTTATTGAAGGGCGAGAGAAGATCGCCGTGTTGATACATATTTTTTTCATTCCGAGTACTTTCGGCATAGCACAATGTCATCATCAGGGTATTGTTTATTACAAGGCAAATATTGTCGTGTTCATTATTGTCGAAGACAAAATTGTTGTATTCATCTGAAAGTTAAATTTCTTACGTGTGGAGTGAGGAACGCTGAGTCAGTGCTTGATCTCTGACACCGTTTAAGGGGAGGTAACTAAGTATTGTTGTAAAGAGTATCTTTTACGAAATAAGTAGTAAAAAATCTACTAGTGCAAACCGTGGCATTTTAAACTATTGTACACATTTTAAAACATTTGTGGAGTATTCAAAATTATTTTTATTAAGGTTTGGTTTCAATTTTTAATATAGATAGCTTCGAGCACTGACTTTTGTAATCTTTTTATTGGAAGGGTTGGGATGCGCAGATCTGCCACTTTGTTACTTAAGGCCAGCCTCCCCTTCCTTCTCACCTCTCTTTTTTGTGAGAGGGCCTTTATGAGAACAGAGTCGTTCCGTGGGCTCTCTTCTCCTCTCATTATTAATTCATCCTTGACTGAAATTTGGGTCGCGAGACTAGGCAGTGTTTCGCAACACTTACTGTACCGGACCGGTTTCTGATTTACCCTTTGAATGAAAAAAGAATTTTCGGCCAATAAGATGGGCGGGCTATTATTGTAATGGATTGGTCTACCAAGAACCCCTCATCTTTCTCCATCTTTCTCATTCCCAAAATATCTGTTAGAATCTGCCGCACATTTCCCCTATCCCTATTCAATTCTTCTGCTTCCACTCGCAGATTTAATCTTCGATTTGAGCGGACTGAACTTCGTACTCTGTCCACACGTGTACCTGTTCGCTTTATTTTAGTCTGTCCATTTTTCTTCTCGCCTCCTTGTTAACCAACTGTTTCACCCAGAAACACTCGAATTCATGTTCAAAATAAGACATTTTTAATAGGGCTAACGCTGCTAACTTTAGCAAACGTAATGGAAAAACTTGATTTTGATCCGCACTCTAGATTCTTTTCACTTATTTCCCACCGCCAGTATGGCATTAACACGTACAACCTCATCTACTGTTCTGCAAGGACTGGTTGATCGAGACTGCGTCTCGAGAAAACATGAGTTAGAATATTTTCACACCTGCTCCGGTACAAATATTTGCTTCACTCATTTTCTCCAGCGACACACAGCGGGGATTTCAAGAATTAATTTCTCATACATTGTATGCATAACTCTCCACGAATGTGTCACTCACAGATGCTGAGTTTAGACCATGTCCTTGACAGACACACACACACACACACACATATATATATATATATATATATATATATATATATATATATATGCATGTATATATATATACATATATGTATACGTATATGTATATATATACGTATATATATATGTACGTATATATATATACGTACATATATATACGTATATATATATACATATATATATATACGTACATATATATACGTATATATATACGTACATATATATATATACGTATATATATATACGTATATATATATATATATATATAATATCTGGATAAAATAAATGAAACAAAATTGGGTGTTTTTTTTATGAAAGTATTTATTTCTGTGTTTTTGTATATATTTATTTATTTAATATTTCAGTGGATATATTGGCGAATCTGGAACTAACTTTAGGCTTCGTTTCAACAACCATAAACAAGACATACGACAAAATAATTCATATTCCCCAGTAGCAGAACACTTCAATAGACCACGACATTCGATAGATAATTGCAAATGTATATTGATAGACTCAAATTTTAGCACTACATACATACGAAGAAAAAAAGAGAAATACTGGATTTTAAAATTAAACACATATAAACTAGGGTTAAACAAAGACTTGGGTATTCTAAATCAGTATAAATATTTCAATAGTTAAAATATTTCTTCAAAAAGTTTCTTTAGATATAGTAAAAAATCCTTTTTAAACAATAACCATAACACCAGATGTCCGTTAAAGAATCAAACGCAATCGCGTTCCACACCACGTGTCGTCCGAGTCTAAAAACAAACACACAAACACAGTAATTTAAGTACAACACACATACGAAGAAGAAAAAAAGAAAAATACTGAATTCTAAAATTAGACACATATAAACTAGGGGTAAACAAACACGTGGATATTTTAAATCTACATAAATATTTCAACAGTTAAAAATATTTTAAGAAATATTTCTTGAGTTATGGTCAAAAAACCTTTTAAACAACATTTAAGACACTATCATCAGTCTTCCGCCAAAAATTAAAACAAAGTCGCATTGCACATCACGTGACATGCACGCTTCACGACAAACGCTGTAAACAAACGCTGTATACAAACACACAAACACAGTATCTCATTTGATTTCTGAGGAAAGACCTAGGTGGTCTGAAATATTAAATAAATAAATATATACAAAAACACAGAAATAAATACTTTCATAAAAAAAACACCCAATTTTGTTTCATTTATTTTATCCAGATATTATATACATATCAAGAAAGTATACGTGGCCTCTCATTATGCTTTATATATATATACGTATATATATACGTATGTCTATATGTACGTGTATATATATATATATATATATATATATATATATTTATATATATATATATATATATATATATAATTTATACGTATGTCTATATGTACGTGTATATATATATATATATATATATATATATATATATATATATATATATATATATATATATATATATATATATATATATATATAACCCTCGTCCGGGTTCCTCTCTGCCAAAGCAGAGAGTTCGACAAGAGTCGCGCACAGTCAGAGACTGCGACTCGACTCGTTCCTCCTCCTCCTCTCAGAGAGGTGCAGTATTTAAGAGTCCATTATCGTTATAGGTAAGTTCCCATAACACTAATATAAAAAAGAACCCTTTACCTGGTACAAAGACATCTTGAGAATGAATTTATGAAAACATTATGTTATGTAACCCTTTGAACCCTGTCGTCCAGATGAGAATGGATTTCCTACGCTGGGCCCTTGCTGTCCATATCATAAAGCTGCACACTAGAAAAAGGTACATTTGCTTAGTTTTCTACGGCTTATCAGCCCTTTGCAGGTTATTTAAAACCAGAAAAGGTTTTTTTTTTTAGTCAATAAGACTTTGAGATAATAATGATTTACTGATACAAGTTCTGCTAATTAAGCCATAGCTGGGAGAAAAAGGGGTGGATTTTTCATGTAAGTGAATATAATGAAACTGACTTGTAACTTGACTCTCTGTTATCCATTACATCATCCAAACTTACACCACCTTGTATTCCCGAACGGTCACCTATCTATGTACTGACCAGGCTCGATGTTGCTTAACTCCGATGATCGTACTAGAAACGGGGTGGGGGGATTCAATAAGCCGTAAGCCTTCAAAAGTGACAATGTATAGATATACTGTACCAAACGACCACCCGCCTGAGATCCTGGGGAGAGGATGTTCATCTACATCCTCCTGACTCACCAGATTTAATAACAACAGATTTTCATTTGTTTCGATCTCCAGAACATATCACAAATGGTAGAATATTCAGAAACAAAGAAGCTAAAAAATAGTCATACAAACAGTTTTTCTGAAAGAAAACAATACTCAGATTTCTTTAAACAAGGAACCAAAAGTTTGCCTTCCCATTGGACTGCAGTCTTTGCAAAAGGTTATAATTAATATGTAAATAAATCTAACTCTTATGGTGATTTTCCAAGCGTAGCTAGGATGTGATGAAAGGCCGAAAGTAAGGGTCACCCAGTGAGGATTGAACTCACTACTCAGTCGTAATTGTTCTAGTTTGACAAGCTGGCTAACCATTACACCACCCCGAGGCGCCCTAATGATTTTCCAAGTGTAACTTAGATGTGGCACAAGGCGCCGAAAGTAGAGGCACTTAGTGAGGATCAAACTCACTACTCAGTTGTAATTGTTATAGCGAGACAAGCTTGCTAAGCATTACACCATCTCGAGGTTCTCACCCTTATATCTTATATAGGTAATATTGTTCTATATCTTTTTCTGGTAAAGCGTAAATACTTTCCGAACATCATAATATATATATATATATATATATATATATATATATATATATATATATATATATATATATATATATATATATATATATATATATATAGTAATGATACAATATGGTCATCCGTGTGAAATTTTCAGGAGGATATAAATCCAGGGAGAGCTCTATGCCAGAAGACAGAGCAAAATTATTATTAATTAAAGAATATCAAACACTTAAAATCCTATAGCTAATAATTTTTATGGGATTTTAAATGTTTTATATTCTTTAATTAATAATAAATAAATAAATATATATATATATATATATATATATATATATATATATATATATATATATATATATATATATAGGGTGTCCCAGGATTAACTATTTCAATGAAATCGGGGAATTTAAAAAAACAAAACTGACACAATTTTATGTTCATGACTTAATCATGATACAAACCCAATATATTAAAAGTCTTATTTCAAAACTTTACAGAAAAAAATTTCAACATGTGATCCGTCTGTATTCCTGCAAATCTAACCATAGCATTGTGTAACCCATTTTGAAGCATTTCAGACTTTATCTCCTGCACTGGTTACAGAATGCATTCTTTAAACTCATTGGTCCATTGTCTGTTTGTTTTACGGTATATCAACCCGAATGGGTTATTTAATACCGACAAGATTTTTACCGCTGGTAATATTTGTTCTTTTTTTTAAAAAATGTATTACTGGAAATATTTTTTCTTCAAAAATGTATTGCTGGTATTATTTTTTCAAAAATGAATTTCTAATGATAATTTTTCCCAAAACTTTATTTCTGGTATTAAAATCTATTTTTACACTTTCATAATTCTTTGAACCCAGTTTGGGGTTTAACTATTTGCCCATAGCTGGGACCCTAACAGGCGCTACCACTCGGATCAGGGTGGACCTGAGAACACCAGCAACCAAGAGGTGGTTTTACGCTCCTCAAAACTTCCTGATCACAGTCCTTGCTGCCGGACGTAGTTTATCGTCATACCCAGGACGTATTGATCTTTTGGCGACAAACCTTTGTTTTTATGAAAGACCATGCAAAGAAATCCGGAGGTGGCGGGGGGTAACAAAGATGCGTTCTTGTCTGTTTATTATTAATAGGATTCTGAAAGGGAATGAAAATAAAAATGGATAAAAATTATAAATCTTACAAAGGTATAAACGAAATCCGACCTTTATACACTTCTAACACATATTAAACCTGATATAGAGAAATATAAGAGAGTTTTTTAAAACAAAAAACATTGTCCACACTATTTGCAATCGTCAGACAAACTGAATATTTTAAAATGTTGTATTTATTTCAATCAAATAGTTTCCAAATTACGAAAAATCCTTCCTTTGTGATATCAACGGACACTCGTTGCCACTTTTGTAATGCCAACGAATACTCGTTATCACTTTTGTAATGCTCGTTGAAGTAGAGACTTTGTAATCGCAGATACAACTATAGTACGCCGTTGAACTGGTGTCAGACGCCTTCGAATAACACTCGCACTAATAGGACTTGCTCGATAATACTCGCTCGAATAATAACCACCGTATTTATCCGAATAGAGAATAGTGTAGTGAATAGAGTAGAGTAATAGCGATCTGTATATTAATAGAGGATAGACTAGAAATAACGATCCTTTAGACGTTACGCGACTTACTATAAATGCGTTTCCTCTATGGTCACGTGATCCGCTTAATTCAATAATGGGATCGCCTGTGTTTGCTCACTGGCGATCTATGTTCAAATTCAAGTGTCGGCAGCGACACTTTATTCGTATATAATATCTTCACAGATAAGGAGAAAATTCCATCAGAAATTGTCCGTAATTTATTTCAGAAGAAATGTACAAGAAGTATGGTTCAAGTTTCCACTTTTTTAAGTCACCTTCAGGGTGGGTAGGGGGGTAACTGCCGGTGGGGGTAGTGGTGCCGTAGGCAAAGAATGTTCTGGAGTAGGTACAGAGTGCTGTGATGTAGGTAAAGAGTGGTGTGATGTAGGTAAAGAGTGATGTGATGTAGGTAAAGAGTGTTGTGATGTAGGTAAAGAGTGTTGTGATGTAGGCAAAGAGTGTTGTTATGTAGGCAAAGAGTGATGTGATGTAGGTAAAGAGTGTTGTGATGTAGGGAAAGAGTGATGTGATGTAGGTAAAGAGTGTTGTGATGTAGGTAAAGAGTGTAGTAATATAGGCAAAGAGTGATGTGATGTAGGCAAAGTGTTGTGATGTAGGCAAAGAGTGTTGTGATGTAGGTAAAGAGTGTTGTGATGTAGGCAAAGAGTGATGTGATGTAGGTAAAGAGTGTAGTAATGTAGGCAAAGAGTGATGTGATGTAGGCAAAGTGTTGTGATGTAGGCAAAGAGTGATGTGATGTAGGCAAAGAGTGCTGTAATGTAGGCAAAGAGTGTTGTGATGTAGGCAAAGAGTGTTGTGATGTAGGCAAAGAGTGTTGTGATGTAGGTAAAGAGTGTTGTTATGTAGGCGAGTTGTATTGTATGTGCGTTTTTTTATATATACTTTTGAGGGTGCGCTCTCTTGAGTTATAATTGTTTTTATTTATTGATGGCTGCTTTTGCTGTGTGAGTATTGCTTCAAGGATCATAATTTCTGACTTAATTTCCGCCTTGTCTGACAAGGATTTGAAAAGCGGTTCATTAAAATTTATTGACACAAAATGTTTTTAATAATATTTACCTCATATATATATATATATATATATATATATATATATATATATATATATATATATATATATCCTTCAAGAATAACTTTAATGTGTTCACGATTTCTTTATCAACTATGATAATATGGAGTCACTGTGTGTGGTCTTTACAAGCATCGGGAAATGTTTGTCAAAGAGAAAGAATTTATTATAGACGGGACAATTTCTGCGAAGTACAAACACGAAGTACAAAGGGAGAAATAGAAAAAAAAAGCTTACACGTATTCAAAAGATCATATATGGAAGTAAACTCAGACCTTCTGAAATATATCAATGCTTGTCGTGTCAAGGTTGACAATAGGTGTTACAAATTTTAAAAGTTATTGCTACTTGGTCGAACAGTCATGAGAGGATGGGTTGTTGAAGTACTTCTTTACAGTGAAGCAGACGTTAAACACGTGAGGGTGTTATCGCCACTTCTATTTTCTTTCTTTTCTCAATGAAATCAAACAGCGTTTCTGATATGTCTTTTCCGTCTTTCGTCGTGATCAAAATGGAATCGTCTATTATCTATGAGATATTGACAGGACGTAACATACGCGCTAACTGACGAAGAGCATGCAGAATTATAGTATGATTGTTGTCAAATATATAGGCTCTTTTATATTATTGTCGATTTATTGATAAACCTTACCGTTGGTTCTCGGGTCTCATAAATAATTCTAAAACTGGTTCTCGATACTGGGGGTGGGTTAAAGGGCTTGTCTCTCAAATGCTGACTTGCAAATATTATAGGTGATTTCGAACTATATTCTACTCCACATATGGTGCACAGTGGTGATAGTTATGGCAACATTAACTGTTTCCCTACAAGGAAACATTTGACCAAGCAACATGTACTGCTTTCGATTGAAATTTGTTAAAAAAAAACAATTTAATCATCTCTCCGCACGCAAGGCAATAAAGCCACTAAAACACAGGGGTTACTGAGTGTGAGAGAATAAGAAAAAAGAGAAACATTAATAACGACCTAAAGCAATAGACGTGTAATCAAAAGGACAGTAGAAAACGATTGATATCGCATTTAAATAGTGGAAGCCTGAAGAAGGTTCTACAATCGAAAAGTGCGAGAAAAGAAACTGTTAACATAGAACTTACGGTAACATATTGCGAATCCAACTGTGAATTGATGAGATCTTGCCGCAAATCTAGTACTTAAATTCATAAAGTGTAGGTATCAGAATGAAGAGCGATATTTATTTTGTAATGATATTACAAAAGTGTGGCTTAATACCAAAAGGGGAAATGGGGAGGAAAAGGATGGTCTTCTTCTGTCTTATAATTAAACTTAGCTAGCCACAATCACTCATTCAGACATACCACAATATTCCTTACACCAAAAAGAACGTATTCTTACTTACCATTCTTACTACATCCACCGTAATACCACATGGTCTTTATTAAATCCTAACTAGTCCTCATATGTACAATTCTTATCTGTGTAGGGAGAGGAATAAAACAATAATTTAAAAGCGAAACCCCACTACATATTTACAAATATGAACAAGAATATTTACAAGAAACTAAATAAAATACCATAACGAGTTGCGATATTTATTTGTAAATATTTACAAAATGTGGCACAAGGCCAAGATGGTGAATGGGGAAAAGGACGGTCTTCATCTATCTTAGCTTTAAACTTAGCTAGCCACAAACACTGACCCAAACATACAACAATATTCCTAACACCAAAACAACCCATTCTTACTTACCTTTCTTACGATATCCACCATAATACCTCATGTCTCTATGAAAATCCTAACTAGTCCCCATATGTAAATTTCATTCTCTGTGGGGGTGGGGATAAGGCAACAATTTACCATAACGAAGAGGTCATCTGAACAATTAATATGGAAGTATTTATAGAAAACCACAGGGAAGCTACGTTACGGCGGTGGGAAAGTGACTGAAGCCGGGATGTCAGGATAGGGCCAATAATATTGCTGATTCTTCTTTGGATTTTATCAAGAATCTCTAGGTATACAGCAGGAGCACCGGACTATATGTGGCAGCAATATTCAAGGCTTTAATTGTTGTTCATGATGACGGTAGTCTTTGAGTATAGAATCCAGAGGTTGGCAGTGAATATTTCGAAGACAGTAGGGAAGCGTAGTTAGCAGTGGATATCTCGTTTCAGTAGCCGAGCGTAGTCCTTTCTTCTGTTCTTTTGCCTGACAGGTTGGCACTGGTTATTCAGAGAGAGTAATCAAAATGGCCGCTTTTATACACGACGGATTGAATATTTCACGGCTCCTGATTGGTTAACCTTCTTTTCAGGAACTATAAAGTGAGTCCAGTCATTTGAGTTTGCTCACTAGTATACAATGATACACAAAAATTGTAACATTAATATAATCTTTTCACTTCATATCAGCTGAGAATATAAGCCCGAGAAGGCACAATGAGTCAATCTCATAGAGGTTAGCATCAGCCATGTTGATGGTGGGGAGGAAGGGTATTTCAGGTGATATTTCTCTTAAAACAATTTTTCAGTCCGTTAGCTGTTATCGCCCTTGCCAGTATTGATGGGGGTTTCCTTCATAAACTTTAATTTGAAGTAGTGTGGAGTCAATATCACGATTATGTCATCATTTCCTCTTCAAGTTACATGTGCTATCAATTTTAGTGGTTGTTGCTGTTGATAATTCCTTCGTGGTTTCTGCTATTTAGTACAGTTCTTTGTGATTCTGTAGCATCAGTCCACAATGTTCAAAGAAGAATGCTGCTTGCAAAGAACCATCAGGCTTCACTCGCTCAAAACTAATTTTAACCATTGATCTGAGAAAGTGGTTGTATACAGTTGATAGATTATATATTTTGAACGGGTTTGGTGCGATTCATGACATCCATATGAAAGTCTCGATTTGATGAGGCTATTTAAAGCCATGACTCGAATTTTTGGATTGATGTTTTGGTTTTGTAGCAATGAGCGGTATTGGGCGAAACTACCTCTAGTGCAGACTATTGTATGTTCAATTTCCTTTTATCTTATACTAAATTTGTTATAAATCATCCATAGACTGATGTATTTGAAACTAAAAAAAACTGCAGCTAATAAAAGTGTGATATTTTGAAAAACTAACAAAAATATAAAATTGTGGTCGGTTAGTTAATGCAACCAGATACTACGGAGAGATCTCACTTTCACACTCTCTCTCTTTCTGTATATATATATATATATATATATATATATATATATATATATATATATATAAATGATGATTTTTATATCCATATCGAAAGATATATCTCTCACACTTAGACCATCTCGTTCTCACTCTCTCTCCCTCACTCTGTATATATAAAGAGAAATATGATGACTAAACTTATATCGCTCTCTCTCTCTCTCTCTTTGTCCCTCTCTCACACGCTGTAAGTATATAGATATGATGATTTTTCTTGCAAATATAAAAACAAATATCTTACTCTCTCTCTCTCTCTCTCTCTCTCTCTCTATCTATCTATATATATATATATATATATATATATATATATATATATATATCCTAACCAACATTTGAATATGTATCCGAGTCGTGCTAACGGTGTGGAATAATATGTATATTTATTAATATATATACTTTATAGCTCTGTATTTACATTATTCGGACTATTGTCCTCATCTTTGTCGCCATATTTGTCACAACGTTTCGGCCGTTGTACGCTCCGGCCTTCTTCAGGTGGTTGGAATTTCGAACTGAACCCTTTATTTCGATCACTGGGGTAGACTGTTCTAGTTCCACGAGCCATGTTTGATGTCCTTGAGGACACATGGTACGGTGGATAAAGGCGTTGGTTAGATCCAGTAACAGACCCAAAGAGTGTGAGTTCAATACCCGGTTCAGGCAGTGGAGAACTTTCAGAGGGAAAATTACCAGGAGATAACTGATAACTGACATCCATCAAACATGGCTCGTGGAACTAGATCAGTCTACCCCAGTGATCGAAATAAAGGGTTCGGTTCGAAATTCCAACCACCTGAAGAAGGCCGGAGCGTACAACGGCCGAAACGTTGTGACAAATATGGCGACAAAGATGAGGACAATAGTCCGAATAATGTAAATACTGTACATAATACCTCATCTCAGAAATATAGACAGACTTTATAGCTCTGTTATATAACATCGAGCACTATTTTAATAGCACTTTACGTAAAATTCGTGTTTACATATTTGCATATATACACATATATATGTGTGTGTGCGTATATGTGTGTGTGCGTGCGTGTATTTAGGCAGCAAATTCTCTTTTAGACATGTCTGATTAAATAAATTACAGACATTATGTGTGTTAATTTTTAACAAAATCCGTTCATACTCACGAATAACCTTCCGTGTATTGATATTAAATGATGTGAGAAATGTGATATAACTGTTTAAATCACTTTTATTTCCCTTTTCCCAAGTACTTTCGATCTTCTTCCAAGATCATCTTCGGGAATGCAATTAGTACACAATGGCGTGTCTATTAAGACATTAGTTGGTGAGGAGTTTTATTGCGAATAATTAGATTGGTTGTATTGTATTTTTTTGTAATATATAATTAATTATATATATATATATATATATATATATATATATATATATATATATATATATATAAAGATTATGATTTTTCTTTCGTATATTAAAACAGATCTCAATCTCTCACTCTCATTTTCTCTCTTTCTCTCGCCCTTTCTCTCTCTCTCTCTCTCTCTCTTTATCTCTCTCTTTCTGTATCTATATAAATTTTTCGCACATATATCAAACCAGATATCACCACGCTCCCCCGTCTTCCCCTCTCAGCCCGTCTTGGGTATGAACATAAACTACATCCGGCAGCAAGGTCTCTGATCGGGAGGTTTTGAAGAGCGTGGAACCACCTCTTAATTGCTGTTTTTCTCAGGTCCACCCAGAGCTGGGGTGGTGGCACTTGTTAGGGTCCCAGCCATAAGAATGTAGTGAACCCCGAACAAAAATAAAAATCTATGAAAATACAAAAGTACATGTTTATAGTAAAGATAACAGCAATGCATTTTTATATAAATAAAATTAGCAAAAATACCAATTTATGGTAAAATTACAAACAATAATGTAATACATTTTATAGTAGAAATACCAACATTCCTTTTCATAGTAAAATGGCCAACAATACATTTTATAGAATTTACCAGCAATACTATTTATTGCAAAATGGCCAACAATACATTTCATCTGTAGTTGAAGGCATACAATTGCATTCAAAATATATCTAGCTGAAGGCTTACAATTATGTTTAAATTATATTCACTTGAAGCCATAATATTGTGCTAAAAATATTTAGATTTCGTCATTAAAACCTATAGAGGTTGATATACCGATAAAAAATCAACAATCTCTATTTATAGTAAAATGGCCAACAATACATTTCATCTGTAGTTGAAGGCATATATTCGCGTTCAAAATATATTTATTTGAAGCCATAAAATTGCGTTCAAAATACTTAAATCAACCAACCAATCAGTTAAACAATGTAAAAGAACTCTTTCGTGACATTAATCCATATAATATATTCCAAAATATGACTTCAACAAAGCTACAACATAAAGTACACATGTCACCTTCTCTAGTAATCAAGTCCACACAAGCATGTATGTGCACAAAAGCTGAGTATCATCTACCATGTATTCAACTGTGAAAGCAGAATAACATATATATACATTAATTCAAAGCTCCCAAGAAAATTCAATTTCGGCATTAAATGGCACATTAGGAGTTGATATGTCGTCAAACAAACAAGTCAAATCAAACCGAAATTATAACAGAGTCAGCGGCAATCCGTTGCAGTTTCATAACTGGATTCTGCGTGTCTCATTCCACATGTGCCGCAGAGGAAGGCCATGAAATCAAGTGTGTGGGTCAATTCCTGGCGAGTTGAGGTCCACCTTAAACAAATTCACGCCATCTGCACTTTCTTCTACTCTGATTTTCTTTCACCGCCAACCAACACTTGAGGAGCCAAACGGCGATAGGGAATGGACGGCTAGAGCTGGTTTTGAGGAAACTGGAAGCTTCTAGTCCTGAAACTGCACGTTGGCAGTGAATTTAGTCATTATGACTGAACTCGCCGCCAACGTGCAGGTTCATCATCATAAAGAAAGTGATCAACAAAGAAGAAATTAACTTCTTGGATACGAAATAAAGCAGACGATATATATATGCTATATGCTATAGAAGAGGAAGGACATGAAATTAAGTGTGCGAGTCACTTCCTGGCGAGTTGAGGTCCACAATAAACAAATTCACATTATCGGCGCTTTCTTCTGCTTTGATTTTCTTTCACTTTCAAGCAACACTTGCAAAGCCAAACGGCGATAGCGAATGGAAGACGGGAGCCAGTTCTGGTGAAACTGGAGGCTCCTGCTCCTGAACCTGCACGTTGGCGGCGAATTTAGTCACCAACTCCATCATCGTAAAGGAAGCAATTAGCAAAGAAGAAATTAGATTCTTGAAAGCCGCTGACGACCACACTGTGAAAACAGGGGGAGCTATAACTGAGCAATACTAGGCTTCACAAGTCTATGGAGGGTGTCATCTGTGTGCTCTGTTTTTAAGAATGCCGGGGAGCGCTCATGCCCATCGTAATATCGATCCATAGGCCGACTTAGTGTCATCAGCAACACTTCGAATCTATAATCAACAAGAAGGTTGTTGAACATCTCGACAGGGATAACCTCCTAAACGGTAACCAGTATGCATTTCGCTGTGCTAGATCTACAACTGCTGGCTTAATTGTCATTCCTCACAGAATCAGCGGAGCACTAGGCAATAAATTCCTCATGAGGACTCTTGGCCTAAATATATCAAAGGCCTTTGGCACGGTGTGGCATCGGGGCCTGAAACATAAACTCTCCAGATATGGAATTTCTGGAAGAGATTTCTCAATTATCACGTCGTTCCTAATGGATAGGTTCATGAACGTCGTTGTTAATTGCCAGTCATTGGAAGCCCATGAGATCAATGCCGGTGGTCCACAGGGTTCTCTCTAAGACCTTGTTGCTGTTCACATGTTTCGCCCATAGTATTCTCAGTATCCTTCTGTAGAACCACATTTCTGTTGCTTCAATTCTCAAGAATTCACTGCTATACTCATATTGCATAAAAGTACAGTACTCTTTTCTTTGTTTCTAACGAAATTTTGCTGTTTCTTAATACTTTGCTTAGCTTTTGGAAGACATTACGCTAAGTGAATATCCTCGATCTATTACTCACATTATTTACATGTGGAATATTGTCCTCATCACTGTTGCTATTATCACAACGTTTCGGCCGTTGTGCCTCCGGCGTTCATCAGGTGGTTGCTGATCCGGGTAACCGTCAAAGAATTTCAAACTGAATACATTGTTTAATGTTTTGCTCACATGTTCTGTCCATGGTATCCTCAGTATCTTTCTGTAGGACCATATTTCTATTGCTTCATGTCTCTTCTTCATCATCTATCCTCAGCATCCTTCTGTAGAATGTTAGATTTGCAAAATAACCATTATTTTAAGTAAGGCCCTCGATAACCACGAGCATGTTTGTGTGTGTGTTTGAGAGAGAGAGAGAGAAAGAGAGAGAGAGAGAGAGATTGAGTGAGTGAGTGAGTGAGTGAGGGAAAGAGGATATAATGTATTGATTTTTTAAGCGTCGAATTTCTTTTTCTTTTTTTTTCTTTTTTTTTTTTTTTCAAAACATCAAGTTGATCGTTGCCATTTCTCTTATGCTTTCCCAGCAAGAGGAACTTTCGCGAGCGACGGTTACCCGAGCCTGTGCCTCCCCCAAGGGATGCAACTCTTGATCTTGCCGTCATTCAATCATTCCAATGTCGAGACCGTTCGGCTCAGACGGCGGGGATGATGACATATTTCTTTTTTGTTTTTCCTTTCTATACGGGTCTTTGAACCTCTGCAGTGTGATCAGACGGACATCTGAGCTCACATTTCCTGGCTCCGTATTAACACAATTCCAGAATAACATTTATTATATAACATTTTTTATGGTGTATGAGGGGTGGAGGTGTTCATAAACATTCTTCTATCCACAGAAACAATTTTAAACATCAAATAGATCTTACAGCCAGGCGTAATATATATATATATATATATATATATATATATATATATATATATATATATATATATATATATATATATATATATATATATAAGGAGGTACGGTGGAGGAATCGGAGAAGCGAGTTCGAATTCCAGTCGAATCTATTACAATCACTTACGTGCTAATACCATTGGAAAAAGTATTAACCCACTTCTTCTCCCTGCAGCTAGGGTTAACTAGCAGGACAGTCTGGGTTCTATAGCCTTGGATGGCAACTGGTCTAGGAAAAGGACAACTCTGAATTCAAAACCTGCGGAGAGTTGTTTGGGGAACTTGTGGCACGCAGTGCATCAGGTCTCAGTATTTGGCCCTTTAAATAGTGTGGTTGGTTCTTCACAAAACCTTCACCACTATAATCAAATCATATCTGCTTGTGTCTGGCTGTCAGTTCATAGGGACTGAGCTGCTTGAACCTACGTCGAATACGACGGAAAGTCAACCATATATATATATATATATATATATATATATATATATATGCGTGTGTGTGTGTGTGTGTGTGTGTGTGTGTGTGTGTTTGTGTGTGTAAGTATTACATATATATATATATATATATATATATATATATATATATATATATATATATATAAACAGATAGAAATATTTAAGTAAGTGCACTGTTTATAATAAACACTATTAACAACATCTACCGGCCTGAATGTCGGAGACATTTCAAAGTAAATATCTGTCGTCCGACAGGAATCGAGCCTACTAACCAATCGCTTCCTCTGTAGCTAAATCGTATAGCACATCAGGCTATATGACGGTTCCGTGTAGGATACAGGTTCGATTCCGGTAAATTTTGTTAATACTGTTTATTATAAAAAGAGCATTTACTTACACATTTGTACGTATAAAATTTACGTATAAAAAATAAATATATTAAAATAATTGGAATTTCATGATATATATGAATATTGTCTTTTTACAGATATATTGTTAGTTACATCTGAAATTTTACACATACACACACATACATACACACACACACACACACACACACACACACACACACACACACACACACACACACACATATATATATATATATATATATATATATATATATATATATATAAGATGATAGACTCTCCCGTCGAATTCGACGTATGAGGGTCAGGCAGATCAGTTTCTAGAAACTGAAAGCCCGACACCGACATATGAGATTTGATTATAGTGGTGAAGGCTTTAGTGCAGGGCCATCCACACATTTTGGAGGAATGAATACAGGGACCTGGTGCAGCGAATGCCAAGGTCCCCAAACGACCCTTCGCATAGATATGGGCATTGCGATTATAGTTTGCACGGCAGTGACATATAACCCAAATAATAGACTTTATAAATTTAAGCGCAGTACTAGATTGGCAGCAAGGTCTCATCACTTTACAATTGAAATGGTTAAATGTAACCATAAATTCTATGCTAACAGTTTTGTTTTTCTCACCCTTTTGGAACTCTCTTCCGGATTCTTGCCTCCCTGTCATTTTCAATCTTAAAAAAAATTAAATGCGGTATCAATCGTTATCTTGCTTTATCAGCCGAGTGGGGAAAAACTTGGAGAGTTGAGTTACTAAATGGAATTAACGGAAACTGAGATATCCAAAGGAAAGTCACGTGGAATTAGCGCAATGTTCCCCCGTGGACTAAATAAATGGTTCGGTTCGAAATTCTTCGCCTGAAGAGGACTGGAACGTACAACGGTCGGAACGTCGTGAATATTACAATAAAGAAGAGGACAACGGTCCGAACAATGTAAATAGTGTAAATAGATACATTTTTGTAATATAACTAGCAGCATGGCCCGACGTTGCCCGTGCTTGATTCAAAAATCGTACGACTCATACAGCAATCGCTATCACTTGACTTAAAATATTTTGGCCCTTCCTTGCCTTTAAAGGAGTGCCCTTTGCCGTCCCGATGTTGCTACATGCCTTACTTCTTGCCTATCTCACACTGCGAATTTTTTCTAAGCATTAAATCTGTTACGAAAAAAGAACTAAACAAAATGAACACAAAACGATCAGCTTTAAAAAAAGGACTCGTAACTGGAAAAACCGAATAAAAAAAGAATGTTAACAACAAATACTTTTTCACAACCAACCCAGTTCTGCGGAATCAAAATCAACGTTGAGTTTAAGCAAATGAATGAGCCAATTGGAGTAAAGTGCCATGCAGATTTAAATTTTTCCCACTTGTGATGAATGCAGCTATCGATTTTTTTTTTTGCATGCTAGCATGCTAGTTAACATTCGTGTCAGTCAGCTGTTGGCTCTCACGCTGGCCAATAGAATCTTCCTGCCTATTCCTGACAGCCAGCTATAGGTCTCACTATGGCCAGTACAAAATGGCCGCAAACTACATCAAAACTACCGTAGAAGTATGAAAAAATCGATTATTTCCATTATCGATGGGAGTTGGGAAATGCAATGTCGGTCTTGGCCTTTACCCTAACTTGGAGCATGTGCATGTAAATTTTGGTGCAAATCCGTCGAAAATTGCAGCCGTGCATTCGTTACACACACACACACACACACACACACACACACACACACACACACACACACACACATCCTGCCTTTTATAGATAGAGATTACCCGAAACACATTTAACAAAAATTATCAATAATACATTTTATCATCTACAAACTATATATCTAAAAACGTAAGTTTATTCTGAAAATATAAAATTATGTACAAAATATGTATCCGTCTATATTTCTGAGATGAGGTATCATATACACTATTTACATTGTTCGGACTATCAGCCTCATCTTTGTTGCCATATTTATCACAACGTTACAGCTGTTGTACTCCCTGGCCTTCTTCAGGTGGTTGGAATGTCGAACTGAACCCTTTATTTTGCTCGCTGGGGTAGACTGTTCTAGTTCCACGTGCCATGTCTAATGGATGTCAGTTATCAGTTATCTCCTGTTAATTCCCCTCTCCAAGTTCTCCAACCAGGTATTGAACTCACACTCTTTGAGTTCTGTCACTGGATCTAAACTAACACCTTTATCCACTGTGACATGTGTCCTTCAGGAATGTACAAAATATGTAGTTGAAGCCATAAAAATGCATACAAAATATTGAGATTTCGGTACGAAATAACCCATAAAGGTGTTGATATGCCACTACACAAAATCAACCAATCATAATGCGGTAAACGAACTAATGGAGAAAAAGGTCTACACGGCGTTGGCTAATTTTAAATCCTGCAGACGTTAACGGCTTCAATAGAAGGAAAAGAAGTATAATCGACGCAGCATCTCATAAGGATCATTATTACCTCTTCCTGAAATTTCTTCACACATATATATAGGTGAGACATGTAGACTAATAATTTTTCCACATTGTCTCATATCTCCACACACACACATATATATATATAGGTGTGTGTGTGTGTGTGTGTGTGTGTGTGTGTGTGTGTGTGTGTGTGTGTGTGTGTCTGTGTTTTTAGGATGTAAAATAGTATGCGAAACAAAAGTGAAGATGATGAGACAATGTAGAAAATTCATTAACGACGCGTTTCGCCAGAGCGTCTGCTCTCTTTGGTTTCCTAGGGTTTTGTCATGTCAACGAACACTCGTTGCCACTATTGTGATGTCAGCGAATATTCGTTGCCACTTTTGCAATGTCAGCGAATACTCGTTGTCACTTTTGTAATGCTTATTGTAGTAGAGACTTTGTAATCGCAGATACAACTATAGTAACGCCGTTGAACAATACTGGTGTCAGACGCCTTCGAATAACACTCACACTAATAGTACTTGCTCGATAACATTCGCTCGAATAGTAATCCGTATAGTGATCCGAATAGAGAAATAGTATAGTGAATAGAGTAGAGAATAGCGTTCCGTATAGTAATAGAGGATAGTATAGAAAGAATGATCAATTAGCCGCCACGCTAATTCCCATATATACATTTTCTTTACTATCACGTGGTCTACTTATTTAAATGGGATCGCCTATGTTTGTTCTCTGGTGATCTATGTTCCAACTATCGTGTCGGTAGCGACACTTTATTCCTCTATAACATAGGGTTATAATGAAAGAAAGACAAAACTATACACGAGGGAAAATGCCTCGGGATCTCTGAGAATAAGGGGTGATTACAAATCAAATTTAACTAGAAAAGTGTGCAACAAAAGGGCTCTAATATATGTGCACGCACATGCCGGGTGTAACAGTAAAATTGTCCAAATCGTGCAACAGCAATATATTCCTGTTTTTATCAAAAGTACTTTGTGATATTACCATTATCTTTCTTGAAATCTTCTCTTCCTCTGTGAGGACATTGTTCAGCATCCAATGCCATACCGGGTGTAACAGGAAAATTGTCTAAATCGTGTAACAGCAATATTGTCCAATTGTTAGATTAAGCTTTGAACCATTGTGTCTTAGAAATGATTAAAGCCATCTTACTGGAATCCTCCGAGGTTTTTATTGCACTATTGGACTCTACTTTAAGCAATAAGCATGTATAATTACTCTCCAAGTTTAACAGAAGAATCGTAATGGAATCGATCATAAAATGACATGTTCATCATTAATTAATCATTGCTAAGGATCAGAAGCTTATGAAGGATTGAAATACTGTTCAATGATTATTTTCCAACTTATTCAAGTTAATCTCCACCCTTGCTAACCTTATAACTTTCTGTCCTGGAGTAACAAGGTGCCTCACAGGTTTCACGTACGATTTCATTTTCAAGTCTTTTTTATTTCTCTTTGGACTGCTATAGCTGAGACTCCTTTCTCACGAGCCAAACGCTCTTTTCCCCTTTTTTGAACTTATTCACTGCTTTGGTGGTTCTTGAATGGACTTTGAAGATGGCAGCCAGAGTATGAATGTTGGTACCGTTACTGAAGGCAAGAATGATCTTTTTCCTCTCGCCATTAATCAACTGGGAAGACAGTAGGGCTGACGCAAAAAGATTTTAGCCTGTTCTTTTTTCAGCTAAATAACTCAAATGATTTTTCAGTGATTATTACGAAAAATGGTGTCAAGATGGCTAAACGTCTTGTCTGAAAATGTGTGAAAAGGAAACTGAATTAGAGACTGATTAATGAACGTGTGTCACTGTATTGTCGGATTGGCCAGACTAGAAACCTTGACTTAAATCATGGTTGACCGGATTAATGAGTAGAATTCAGCAGAAGAATCTACAAGATCTTAAGTTGAAGGAGTCCAGCAACTGGGAGTTGTATCTGATACCTGTGAAGATAGTGACGGATTTTTACGTATCCCATCCCTAACGAAATGAAGCCATTGTTCTGGCTACTTGAAGACACATAATATATTAAAAAAGTACATTAACGTCTTAAAATCAACATTATGTAAGAAATTTTCACTACAGGCATTTATTTGTTTTAAAACAGAGCATCTGATATGAGGTGTCCGAAATCTTATACACGGCCATTTTGGGAGATTATCTCGAATCTTCCACGCTTCTTCAGAACTCTTGCTAAAAATATGATAATTACCTGGGAAAATGGAAAAAATACAACCAAAGTTTAATCTGTTGACAGCACAATAAAAAAATCAACTTATAAGATGGTAATTATTATAAATTTACAATAGTTTAAAATATGGTAAATCTTCTGCTCAGTTCTGTATATACAGTTTAAAATGTGATATAATTTTTTAAGCAAATCTCCCCAAGCAAGGCGGCAGTGCTACTAGCACGCAAGGGGTTACAGAGAGTGAGAGTAAGAGTAAAGATGAGTGTTTGGGAAAGGATAAAGAGAGAGACAGGGATCAGGGTCAAGGCATCAGAAGATGTCGATTGACATTACATTTGAATATTTGATGATTATGGCTATTAGAGAAGCAAGTGATAGAAAGGGAGTTCCACTGGCGGGAGGTGCGAGATAAGAAGCTTTTAGAGTAGAAGAGATGGCTACATTTAGTCGTTTCGACAGTGAAAGGAAGCGCCCGAGATGCCAACCTAGTAGCACGATTAAATTCCTGCAGTTTGGGAACCAGTTAAAGTAACTCGTCGGAACAGTTGCCATGAAAATACTTGAAGAAAAGACAGAGGGAATCCACTGCACATCTGTGGGATAGCGACTGCAGACGTGATGCCGGATCAGGACGAATCACGTTGCATATCCATCTCTGGATTTTGTCGAGGAACTCAAGATAAACTGCAGGAACACCAGACCATATATGGCAGCAGTATTCTATGCAAGGACGAATGGTTGAATTATAGATTAGAAAGATGGACTCAGGCGAGAAAAACCTTCTGGCCCGACACAGAGTAGCAACTTCCCTTGCAGTTGATAGGGGACGAGTATGCAGTATTGAAAATACAGCGTTTGTAAATACAGAGTGTAGACATCGAAGCCAATACCGCATGTTGACCGCCAGATTCACAGTTTGCGATCTTTTGTCCAATAGATACTACTCCCTTAGGTTGTGTATATATGGGTGCGCGGCCGAGTGGTTAGAACGTTTCTGACCATCAAAACCGGGTTCGAATCTCACCATGGTCGATTTGTCAGAAAGGAGACTTCCTGATGTTATCGGTCTGGTGTTATCGGTCTGGTGGTGGGGACGATCTCAGCGTGCGGCACCTTTAGAAAGCGCCTGAAAACCATACCACAGTTTAACCCAAGCCTTGTAAGTGAGATTGGGTCCGTCAATAGCTGTGCTAGCACGAAGTCACAAGTCATCGTGACCGAGGGATTGAGTGTGCTTGCGTGCTTCAGATTGTTGATCATTCTAGATAACACGCTGTCTCCCATGAGAGCGTGTTATGCTCAGCATAGTTGCAGTATAAACTGCTCTGTGGGTGTTGAACAAACACAAATGTGCCTGAGCGAGAGTCTGCAATAGGGATTGACTAGCTGCCCTAGTAAACGGGTATGCTCGAATACGAGTGTCCAGCTATTATTAATTATTATATAGATCACAACGGATTGAAGTAGGAACTGACCCGTCCCAATCGAGAAAAGATAATTTTAACATTTGATTTTAATTTTCTTTTATATTATCTCTTGATATTGTGCACTTTAATTACAAAAACTGCTTGCCTTACAAACGTTATGCCAAAAATATACAATGGTCGTCCATTTTGAGGGTAGGAATCTCATCACTTTATTATATTTAGCTTTTTAGTTGAAATAATTTTGTGTTTTACAAACTTCCTCTTTTCATTAAAATCTTTTTTTTATTTTTCAACTAACATGATCATAGATCCAGGAATAAATTTAACTAATCCTTCGAATAATTTTTATCTCCAAATAAACACATCACCTATGCGTTTATTTTTTTTTTTCTATTGTTTTTTTTTTTTGTTGTTGTTGTTGCAACCAACAAATCACTGGCGGTCACATGACGACGCATACGCAGGCGCCGAGGTCGTCTACGTGTTTGTTTATTCCACAGTCGCGGTTCGCCCATTTGATTTGAATTTTGCATTTCCGTCATGGCTCGTTTGTCGAAGCGGGCTCACATATTTAGAAAGTGTCTCCAGAGGCAACGACACTTGAAGAGATAGATGACTTTCAACGGCTGGAATATCTATACAGCGTATATATTTTGCTAATTATTGGAGCAAACGCAGGAACGATGTAGCCAATGGAAGCATAACAGGGTTGGATCGTATGGGAGGACGGGAGCAGCTAACATTTAATCATATCCGAGCGCATATTTATGGTCATATCAAAAACACACGTGTCTATACCGGCACTTAGCCTGCGCATCTCTTGAGACTGCGAAAACCATTTATATTCGTATGACAGTTATTAGTGTGTAGTTAGGACTATTACGAATACGAGGCCGACCAATTAATGACGCGTATTTTGCAAATTAACGTCAGGACTTTAGAAACAAAGAATTCCAGACAAGACCCAGCTAACAAAATGTCGTTTCTATAACGTTTCTGAAACTCTACGTAAATGTTGGAAAAGTATCTTTTTGTAGACGTCTTTAGACTGCAAATATATTAATGATTTTCTTGTGCACATTCAAGAATTTCCTATAGTGCTTATGACAACAGACTTAATATGTATACTTGGCATAATATATATACTTCATCTTTGCATGTTAACCCCCATACCAACAGCCCTTGGTTAATCATTGATATTTTTCTCAAGTGTTACATCTGTATATGTCTAGCTCTTTCAAAACTTTCCATTATCTATCTATCTATCTATCTATCTTTTTCAGTCTGTTCACATGTCTCTCTTTATCAGCCTGTTTATATCTATCTGTCTATCTCAGCTTATTCATATCCCATTCTTGGTAGGACTGAGAGTTTTTCGGTACTAATGCATTTGTCTTTGTATTGATCTTAATGTGTTCATTATCTATCTATCTATCTATTTATCTATCTGTCTGTCTGCCTCTATCAGTCCTTTTATATCTATCTATCTATCAGTCCTTTTATATCTATCTATCTATCTATCTCAGTCCTTTCATACCTATCTATCTATCTATTTATCTATCTCAGTCCGTTTATATCTATCTATATCACTCCTTTCATATCTATCTCAGTCCTTTCATTATCTATCTATCTATCTATCTATCTATCTCAGTCCTTTTATATCTATCTCATTCCTTTCATATCTAACTATCTATCTATCTCAGTTCTTTCAAATTTATCTATCTATCTATCTATCTATCTATCTATATATATATATATATATATATATATATATATATATATATCAGTCCTATCTCGGTCATTTCCTATCTATCTATCTATCTATCTATCTATCTATCTATCTCAGTCTGTTAAAAAAGAATATAAATGCTTTCCTTTCCCAACGGTATTTGTGTGTAAGTGATTGTTATGAACCTGGCTGGAATTCGAACTCGACTCTCCGATTTCTCATTCCGAGCTGTTATCACACCACGCCGCACACCCGATAAGTATTAAATTCCTAATATGATAGGCAATATGATATTCCTAATATCCTTGGCAAAATAATGCGGGTTGTAAAAGAGAGAGCCAATTCCTGATTTCATAGACCATAAATTTGGGATGTAAGAAAAGAGAAAACCGGTCCCTAGTTTCATAGCCAAAAAGTTCGAAGCGTAAAAGAAGAAGGAACTCATTCCAAATATCATAGCGAAAAATGAGAAACGGTTCTTAAATTCATAGACAAAAATACCGCGATGTAAAAGAAGACCCTATTCCTAATTTCATAGACAGGCAATTCTGTTTGTAAAAGAACCCATTCCTAATTGACCTGAATACCATAACTGGATAATTATCATGAATTGAATTTCCATAACGTGACGATGGTCAAATAATCCACAGAAAAAAAATGTAATAAAATGTCAGAGAACCACAGGTGAAATGAAATACTGATAATCTTACATAAATAAAAATACTTTCTTTTTTTTTTTTTTTTTGTTAATTATCCCAAAATTATCTAATTTTATCCATGCTCAATCCTCTAGTTTTGATAGAGTTCAAAATCGTTTACCTTGCCTTGTGGGAGAGGGGATGTGTTTTGTTTCCACTCTACACTCTTTCCCCACAGACACAATCCGACAAGCCTGTCGCTACTCTATCGCTATTTCCATGTCAACTGTTCAGATGAGTTCCACTCTTTCGTTCCACTTTCACGATAGAAAACACGCCATGAATCACTCTCATTACCTCATTCAGTCAGTTATGTGCCATGCACGCTTAGGTGATCATGACTGACGAAATTTTTTTCCGAAGTAGGTTGCCATTTCTGCGGTAGACCAGTTGCTATTCAAGGCTATAGAACTATAGAAAGAGTATTCATACCTTTCCTAAGGGTATTAACACGTAAGTGAATGTAATGGATTCGACTGGAATTCGAACTCGGCTCTCCGATTTCTCAATCCGAGCCGCTATCCATTATTCCACTGTGGCTCCTCTTTACCTCAATACCATGTTCGAAATGTATGAAGAAAGCTTTCGCTTCAGCTTTCCCCAAGAAGTGACACTTCGTGGAATTTCTGTGAACACTTCGATATTGATGTCTTCAAGTCGTTAACTATTCTCTTCGTCCGTATAATCTTCACTTTCTCCCACGTCATTCTTCATTAGCATTTCGACTGCAGGCTTTTTTTAGCTCTGAATTGCTCTCGAAATTTTGCTGGGTGAAATTAGACTTTTTAAAAGATTAAGAAGTTTGAAGACTGCCATATATTCAATAAGTTTATTATGACACAAAATTTTAAAACGAAAACAAAGAAATATAGCGGGAAAAAAAAGAAAATGTAGAGGGACAATGCTTAGTTATATCGAGGATACCCCCCAAGCCCCTCGCATCCGAGACAATTAATATATAACTAAATGTATCCGACTCCAAGAAAGAATACT
>OZ038486.1:121767217-121807217 GCA_964036315.1 Acanthosepion esculentum | reverse complement strand
TATACACACACACACACACACACACACACACAGAAAGAGATCTGTTTTGATTTACGTAAGAAAAATCATAATATCTATACATTTACAGTGTGCGTCTGTGTGAGTGTGTGTGTATGTGTATGTGTGTTTGTGAGAGAGAGAGAGACAGCATGCAATATAAGTTTTAAATATAAGTAGGAAAATCATATTATCTTTATTTGTAGAGTGAGTGAGAAATAGTGAGAGGGAGAGGGTGGGAGAGACATATGTTTTGATATGGGTAAGAAAAATCATTTTATATATATAGATAGATAGAGAGAGAGAGAGAATGGCTGTGAAAGTGAAAATGTGTAAGTGGGATCTGTGTTGATATTCGTAATAAATAATCATGTCCATACACACACACACACACACACACATATATATATATATATATATATATATGAAGAAATATAGTCTTAAAGTGTGCTATATTTATGGGATAAAGTGCTCAATATCAGAGATAGAGCGTGTGTAAATATAAAAGTGAACATAGAAGTCAACACTTAGAGGCGGCAGTCTGTTACATGCTAGATGCAATATTGCATCTAGCATGAAACAGACTGTCGCCTCTAAGTGTTGACTTCTATGTTCACTTTTATATATCTATATATATATATATATATATATATATATATATATATATATATGTATGTATGTATGTATGTATGTATCTAGAGTTATAGGAATATTCTGTTTTCCAAAGACTGTCAGAACATTCGTATATTCAAACTGTATTCCTCAGGTTTTTAATGCAGAGTTGTCCTTCTAATAAACTGGTTACCAACCAAGGCTATACGACCCACTCTGCCCCGCTATTTATCCATAGCTGAGGGTGGAAGGACCAAACTATCTTCTTCGCGTTTTAAATTCAGAGTTGTCCTTCTATTAGACTGGTTACCAACCAAAGCTATAGGACCCATTCTGTTCTGCTACTTACCCGTAGTTAGGAATTCACCCATAGAAGTTGCCAAACCGATTTTTAGGCTCCCCATAACATGCCCACAACGTTAGCTTTTAAACTTTACATATAAGTTGCCTTGTAACGTTGCATTAAAAAAAATGGCTAATAATTTCAGGGGTGATATTCGAACGGGCATTCATCATCAATTAATGTTTCTCAATTAAAAAATTACGAAAAGAAATGTTATACCTTCTATGCATATTATTAAATTAAGAAAAACTAATGATGTTTAAATACATCAGTGCGGATTTTTTTCAGCTACAACACTTCGCAGTTGCCATAACATTGTTACAACGTTGGGGATGAGCTATCAGTTTGAAAAGTCAGAAAAACAATTGATTCTAAGGTTACGGTAACATCGTCAAAAACGTCACGTGTCCCAGCCGAAATAAAACGAGTCTGCGATGTTACAAGAATGTTCCGTTTTAGCTAGAGTAATGGTTTCCAGTTGCTTTTCTCTACACTGGTTGTCTTACCAATGCTAAAAACCCCAGTCTACCCTACCATTTCACTGGAAGGAAGAAAAGAAGAATCCATGTATTTCTCAAGAGTATTAATGCGAAATTAATGCAACAGGCTGGACCGAAATTCGAACTCGTCATACTAATCCCATTTTCTGTGACAGTAACCACTACGGCACATGTTCACCCAATTTTAAATATCTTTCTTTTTTCTATTTTTGTGTTGTTCTTCCACAATGTCGATCTTTTCATCTTCCGCTATCGTAAACATCTTGGAACAATCTGAGATTTTTATAAAAGAAAAAGGATAATTTCACCTGCCATTGCCTCTGTAATGCAGGCAAAAATGCCACAAGCATTACAGACAAAAGAGACCACTTGGCGTAGCTTTATCTTATTCTTTTAGGTGTCAAGTCCATTCAAGGCTTGGGCGGTTATGGGCCTCTACAACTTCTTGTCTTTTACTGCCCTAATCAAATTTTAACATTTTACCATTTTGTTCTGCTATACCTTTTTCTCACTGCTTCTATATATCCTGGGAATATTAAAGTCTCTCATCCCTCTTTCTACATAATATATCACAGAAATTTCAACTTGCTATTTTTCCCGATGGTTTCCTTGCAGTTCCTATTCCCCCTTGTGAAGTCATTTCTTCATCTGTTTTATGGGTTACCAGATTTTACATAGCAGTTCAGCTCTATTTTCTTTGTTCCTAAAAATATTTTCCTATGACTTAATACTTTTTTTACTTTGTCGAATTCATGTTTCGTTATTCCTATTCGGATTTTTATCCATCACTAGACTACCCGTGGCCCCGTTGGGTAACTAATGGTTCAGGTTATAAAACAATGAAGTTGATTTCAACATTCCATTGAAACGAAAGTTAATTTTATTATGATTCAGTTAAATATTTCAATTCGTTTGTCTCATCATTGGTCTAATTTTCAAGTTCATGTTTAACGTTTTACTGATTGCTTACAGCATTTACAGAACTTCCGAGACAAACTTTTAATTTTATTTTTTTAAATATACCAAATAATATTTTTTAAACATTTAAAGTATTGTTTGTTTAAAGAAAGCCGAGATATAAAAAATTACTCTACAAACAACTGGAAGAAACAGCTAAGCGGGATCTTTTTGTGTCTGTCTTTAACTTAAAAAATATCTTAATTAAAAAAATGTCTGTTTGAAGAAATTTAAAATAAAAATACTTTCGTCCTCTGATAAGGAGGTTTTCAGGAGCAACGGCGATTTGTTGTATCGGCGATTTCAAAGTCTCTACTAAAACGAGTATTACGAAAGTGACAACGAGTGTTCGTTGATATCGCAAAAAGTATCTATGCTGATGACACAACCATTTACCACCAGTCTTGATAGTAATTCGGATCAGTTCGATAAGGTCAAATTGGCGGCTGATGTCCAAAAACGACATTCAGATGTTGTTAAATGGGGCAAAGGATGGCTTGTTAATTTTAACGCCTCCAAAACTGAGCTGCTCTCTATTACTCATCTGAAAGACCCATTTCTGCCTTCCATCATCATGGCTGATGCTAACCTCCAGGAGAGTGACTCGTTGCGCCTTCTCGGTCTAAAGTTCTCGGCTGACTTCAAGTGGAAAGACTATATTGAAACCATTGCTAGGACAGCTGCTTAGAAGTTTGGTTCACTGTATCTTACATATCTATATTTACAATTTAGCCATGCTTAGAATATTGCTGCCACACATGGTCTTGTGTTCATGGTATATATCTAGAGCTCCTTCATATCACCCAAAGAAGAATCAGCAATATTATTGGTCCTGGTCTGGCGGCTCGACTTCAGTCACTTTCCTAGCGCAGTAAAAGTTGCCTCCTTGTGCCTTTTCTATAAATACTTTTATAGTAATTATGTGGATAAGTTCTTCGCTATGGTGCCTAGACTTTATGAATTCAAGCGCGGTACTAGACTGGCAGCAAGGTCCCATCAATTTGCAATTATTTATAAGTTCTATGCTAAGAGTTTGTTTTCTCGCACGTGTCGCTTATGGAATCCATGCTTTCCAGCCAACTTTAATCTTCAAAAATTTTAATGCAATGTCAATTTCCGATTACTCTACTTTTGTTCCAGCTCATTATATTAATGTTTTTTATTTCTAATTCTTCCACACCCAGTAACTCTTGCGTCTTAGTGGCTTTACTGCCTTGCTTGGGGTGAAATTGCTTAAAAAACGTGTTTTACTGGATTTTAAATAGAGCTATATCCTAAAATCATAAAGAATGTATTTAAAATATACATATAACTCTATTCTGCTAATCATCTTTGTAATCAGTCACGACTGCTGAAAATTCAATTCTTCACAATTCCTCGTGCAGTTCTAGATTAAAGTCATTGACAATGCAATGCAATTTAAACTTTAGTTTGTCATCAAATCCTTCACTAATTCCTGACCTCTAACAATACCTTCCTTCCCAATTTCCATTGCACTACTCTCATGGAATCTTGAGTAGCATATTGACATTAAAACTATGATATTTGTATCGTTTGTCGACCTTTCTTACCCGGTCTGAATTTCTGATGTTTGTTCACAAACTATTGGTCGTAAATTGCATAATTCTGTGCTTACATCATCATATATACGCTTTCAAATGCTCATGTTACAATCAAAATATTCATTCATTCATAACCCCGGTGAACAACCTTCCACTAACTTTTTCATTGCATAATAATTACAGAATAATACGCCTTACATTCTCAACATGCCACTGTAGTTAATATTTTCCACGTGTAGATATGAACTAGATCCCCGGCTTATTTGTTTATTATATTCGTTACTGCTGTTCACACTCAAAATACATTACGGAAAAAACTGTTTACTTACTCTATGCGCCTGTCGTTTTCCAACGTCATTAGAGCGAATGAAAGTTTTATATCTGACTATACTTAATACATGAATATATAAGGAGCGGGGGGGGGGGCACCGATTGAGTAATCGGAGAACCGAGTTCGAATTCCAGTGGAGTTCATTACTTTCACTTACGTGTTAATACCCTTGGGAAAAGTATGAATCCGTCTCTTTTCCTCGCAGCTATGGGTAAATAGCAGGACAAACTGGTCCTATAGCCTTGGTGGGAGGAGGCAACTAGTCGACGAGAAGGAGAATTCTACATTCAAATCCAACCTGGAGAGGGTTGGGCGTCGTCAGAAACACCACTTCTACTGCGGCGACAGTACACGTTGTGCTCCTACGAGGCTAACACGGGTACGGGCTTCGTGATCGTTCGATTGTGATACTCAAAAACATATGACCCTACGTATATTCTTCTATGTGCCGGGTCTTTTCAGGACATGGGCGTTCATGGTTCTCTGCAACTTCCTATCCTACCTTTGTAGCTCTTGGTAAGATTTGTCGTTTTATCAGTCATCCATTTACAAAAGTATATATTGGTTAACCCAATACACAAATGCATGCACGCATATATATATATATATGACTTAGTGGAGAAAGACGTCCGATTGCTTCAAGCCGAGATCGAAACCCGACTGATTCCACATCTCCATTCAGCTATGTATTAATCAGTAATATTTGCATCTTTCTTTTTATGTGCCGTGTCTCTTCAGGACGTAGGCGATCATGGCTCTCCACTTCCCCCTATCTCTTGTAACTCGTTTCGTCCCTCCGCTACCTCCCCCAGACCACGCTCTGTCATCCACCTACTTAAGCCCGCCAGGTAAGTCACGAGTTGCTTTTCCTTGTCTCTCTTTCCCTCTATTCGGCCTGTGAGTATCAGATTCTCTATGCCTTCTTTTCTCATTACGTGTCCCATAAAGTTCAGCTGCCTCTTCCTGGTGTTAAGTATAAGCCTGCCCCTTGTTTGTATCCTCTCCAAGACCTCATCGTTGCTCACACGCTCTGTCCATAATATCCTCAGCATCCTTCTGTAGGACCATATCTTTGAGGAGACAGTCCAACATTCGCTGCCGTAAAATAGGACAGATATCATGTAACCGCTCACTAATCCATTAATATCTCGCTTTTCTTCTTTCCGGGCGTCGATGTCTTAGGGGGTTAGAATCTCCGACTAATACCAAATTGGTCGGGTTTCGGTCTCGACCAGAAGCTATCAGATGTATAGCCACATTGATGAGCTGCGAAACAGACTGTCTGTAGATGATTACTATATATATATATATATATATATATATATATATATATATATATATATGCAGAAATATAGTCTTAAAGTGTGCTATATTTATGGGGTAAAGTGCTCAATATCAGAGATAGAGCGTGTGTAAATATAAAAGTGGACATGCAAGTCAGCACTTAGAGGCGACAGTCTGTTTCATGCTAGTGCAATCGCCTGACGATTGCACTAGCATGAAACAGACTGTCGCCTCTAAGTGCTGACTTCCATGTCCACTTTTATATATATATATATATATATATATATATATATATATATATATATATTGTGCATATTTTGGTAGCAAGTTTTCATTTTCATTAAGACATTTCTCGTTAAATAAGACAAATTCTCTCCACTAATTTTTAATAAGATCCACTCGCAATTATAAAATTGTACAGTACATAACTTTGTCGTTTTTCACTTCACAAGTAAAAATTTAATTTTCAGATGAACGTAACAATTTTGTCTCCGAAAAATGATGAACACAACAATTTTTGTCTTAGAAAAATCAAAACCCTGATGATGACATTGAGCTAATGTCGAAAGTACTCGGAATAAAATGAAATACATCAACATGGTAATTTTCTTTCTTTCTTTAAAAAGGATACTACGAAATTTGTCTGTGATTACGAGAGAATCCTATTAAAAATAAATAGATAAAACATGCCTAAATTATGTAATGAGACATGTCTTAATATATATATATATATATATATATATATATATATATATATATATATTTTAATATATATATTACTTCAAGCGTTATTTTAGTGGATGCCCGTATTTGAGTAGACGTTCCGTTTATTTTAAAACTATCTAGACCCACTTTGCAATAAAAACCGCCGTTTAAAAAGATGTGCATTGACAACTTGTCTACGAATCAAGCAGGGTTCTATTTGCCCTAAAAGTACATTCGCTCGTTCAGATTATCTCGAAAGCCATAACTGCTCAGATTCGTAAACAAGCCATTCTTAAAGAATTAATGGTTTTTATTTTTTAATCCGACATATTTGTCATTACTTTAAATGTTATTTTCAGGAGATACCCGTATTTGAGTAGAGGCTTCGTTTATTTTAAACAATATTTTTTTTTATTCTTCGGGCTATCACATTCCAGAAAACTTATTAAGAAATCAAACAACGACTTTATCCGGCAAAGGCGGACGTAGTTTCGAATCCTGACATCGGCATTGGTTTGACCCGAAGAGGGATGGGCTCCATCAGATTTACTCGCCAAAAGCATAAAAAGTCTAACCGAGATATGTGGAAAGAACTGTTCATATATATATATATATATATATATATATATATATATATATATATATATACTGTAGGCTCCTTTTGTGTTTTCCCGAAGATCTTCTTGCCTTAAATATTGTTCCCCGCTGTAAATTTTCAACACATCAATATATTTTAAACAATATATATTTAAAAATATATTGTAATGCTACGATTGTCAGATCTTATTCAAACATAACACTTATATACATGACAAGCACATGCTTATGTTTTAAGACTTATTACTTTACATACTCAATCACCATGAAACCTTTACGACGTATATGTTTGCCACGTTTTAATAAACTCTAAAAAACATAACATGCACTATATATGATTCTAGCCTCAGGGTATCAAGTTCCGTATTCAATAAAATTAACCCTATCCTGTATTTATTTGGAATTACGTTCCAATTATGTGTTAATATTGTGTATATATTAAAATATATATTTTTGAAATAATGTATTGATAATAATATATATATATATATATATATATATATATATATATATATATATATATATATATATATATATAAAATTAAATTAAACTCCATAACTATTATGGATATGATCAGAATCCAAAATACCCATAACAATAGTAACTCAGAAGCAGGTATACGAGGTCTAGCTGATGTAACAAACAATCTATTTCAATTCCAAACGACAAATTACATGGTTTTCCCTTCAAAGTAACCCCGCACGAGTCTAATTCACTTTTCCGTCCTTCTCTGCCACGCTTCTATGGAAACTGGAAGGATTCTTCTTGGATGACCCTCAGCTTCGTCGTTACGGCCCACTTGATGGTCTGCGTGCCTTCAAAATTGATCCCCTTGATGATCCCCTTGAGCTTGGTGAAAATAAAAAAGTTACACGGAGCAAGATCAGGTAAATAGGGAAGTTGTTCCACAGTACGGCGATGTTCTTCTCGGCCAAGAACTTCCGGATGATCATGTCCCTGTGAGCAGGTGCATTGTCGTGGTGAAACGACAATTTGTCCTGCCACAAAAGCATGTGAAAAAATATAATGGTTGCAGAAAGCTAAAATTACAGTTATATACTCCTAAGATATCATGTTAGATGATAACATGATCAGCTTATCCCTCTTTCGCTCATATCTCACACAGCACAGCCAGTTTCGTTACTTTTCAGACAGACCTCGTAGAGAAAAAACATTGCCAGAACTGCTCCTCACATTACATTGGGGAAACTTGCAGAAATTTTAACAAAAGTATCTATACACACAAAAGGGTTCGTATGCACAACAATTTATCAAATGCATTAGTTATACATAGAAATAAATTTTAACACAACTTTTGTTTAAAGAATGCCACATTTATTAGAAAAATTACTTACTTAAATGGAAAATTCTCAAGAGTTTTGCTATCGAATGTTATCAAAATATAAACCTGAGTCCCGGATTTTTTCAAATATTTCCATTCCTGAAAGAATTAATCCTTTCCAGAGCAAACATATATGAATGGGAAAATGTTAAAAAGATTAAAAGAAGACAATCGAATTCATAGCCTCATGTTATTTAACATATATAATCCATAAATTAATCCCAAACGAAAATAGTCTAAATATTATTTTCATTAAAAGAAAAAAAGATTTCAAAAACATAATTTATTTACTTTCGTTTATTAGACGATGAAACTTGGCGTCCTCCATAGCTCGTCTGACTTTTCCGCTGACTTGATGAATATTTATGAGCGTTCTTAAATTTAAAACAATTGAAAAACCAATTTTTCTTGTATATATTAATGCGTGTCACAAAGTAAAATCATTACATTTTCCGAGTGCTCAGAGAAAGACACGCGTAAGTTTTCCCTTTGTCTTTCTTCAGATTGGGTTGATGCATAATTACCAGGCGTTTTTAAACAATATTTATTAGGAAAAAAAAACATAACAATTCAACAATAACATTTTTAAATGATTATTCTGGAGCGTATGATTATCGACACTCATTTTTGTAACCTGAAAATTAAATATTTTTATTAAAAAAAAAAGTAAACAAAACAGCAATTTTTATTAGCAAATAACTCGCCTAAAAAAACGCCTGATGATTATGCACCAACCAAATATATATATATATATATAATTATTTATTCGAAAATTATAACATAAATATGTTATAAAATCACTACAAAAATAGCCATTTTGTTTCAACACTTCTGGTGCCTTATTAAGTAATGGTGTTAAATGTAGAATAAAGGGTTTTAAAAGTTTAAAATCAATCAAACCCCCCTCGCTATAATAATGAAGTGTGAAGTATTGATATAGATACAGGTTTAGAATGAAATGAACCCACATAACTGTCAGTAATAGCTGCCGAAAACTAGTTGTTGTCAGTTGCTTCTGAGGAAAGAGTAACAGTTTAGGTGAAAGTGACTTTTTATGGCAAGATTGCGTGTGGTCCCACTTGAGACTCAACAATTATTGATGCCGCTATCTTACGCTCCAAATCACTACGACACGACACGCTGTTGTCTGCGCCGAAGTCACTAGCCAACGTACGTTTCTTTTCTTTTCATTAGATGAAAATTTCTACACCGGGGACAGTACAAACGGAAATGTTAATGACCGTGCCGTATTGAATAGCGATGAAAAGGAATATTTAGTCAAAGATATTTACGAGACTTTGGCCTAGTCTGCTATAAAAAAAATACTTATACCTATATATAACGGCTTCCTTGTTTACCTTATCCAACATTTCTCTAAGTAATGAAGCTGAGGGTTCCTCAATATGTCATAAAGCCATCTTATTGAGCATTCGTTTAATAATCTTTCCCCAAGCAAGGCAATAAAGCCACTAGGACACAAGGGGCTACAAAATGGGAGAGAATATAAATAAAAACATTATTAAGGGCCAAGAACAATAACAGAAGATTATGTTATGAGTAAAAGGTCCAAATATTTATCACTGTCCATCATCTATGGCAATACAAACTGGACAGAATGTGGCTAAAACTAAGTTATAATGTGAAATCGGGGTTGCCCACCGGAAGTTCATGCAAGGTCACCTATCCATGCATGACAAGGCATTTCAAATACCAGATAATATGCAACTGTTGATCTGAGCAGCCTCTCTAAGTGCTACCAAAGAGTTCGGGTTCAATACTATAAGTTGGGATGCAGCAACCAGAAAACTGCCAACCCGGTACCCTCATAATGAAAAGTCACACTCACTGATCAATCAGATCAACAAAAAGTTAAGACAGTTGAATAATTAAGTCAATGAAAGGAAGAAAGGAAACGGTAAATCATATCCTAAACAGGAAAAATATCCTAAACAGGAAACATATCCTAAACAGAAAACAGTAAACCATATCCTAAACAGGAAACAAGGAATAATCCTCTACACCTGTTCAATAAATATAGAAGTAGTGACTGCCGGGATCTCTGTCTCTGTCTGTCTGTCTGTCTGTCTGTCTGTCTGTCTCTCTCTCTCTCTCTCTCTCTCTCTCTCTCTCACACACACACACACACACACACATACACACAAAGACACACACACACACACATATATATATAAGTGAGCATTAAGGTCAACACTTAGAGGCGACAGTCTGTTTGATGCTAGACGCAATCGTGGCCTGAAACAGACTGTCGCCTCTAAGTGTTGACTTCAATGTTCACTTTTATATTTACACACGATCTATCTCTGATATTGAGCACTTTATCCCATAAATATAGCACACCTTAAGACTATATTTCTTCATATATATATATATATATATATATATATATATATATATATATATATATATATATATATATGAAGAAATATAGTTTTACGGTATGCTATATTTATTGTATAAAGTGCTCAATATCAGAAATATAAAAGGCTTTCCGACAATTCTTCCAAATGATAGATAGTTTGTTTAACCAGCATATCGACCTTCGTTGGGCCATTTAATGCTCTTCCAAACTAAACCATATTCAACGAAGCTAAGGAAGACTATGAAACAGCCCTAAAAGATAGTGGATTCCCGGCAGCACTCACACACACAACAAAGAGGACAAAAAAGCCAACAAGAAGAGAAACATCATATGGTTCAACCCACCGTACAGTAAAAACGTAAAAACAAACATAGGAAAAACATTCATCTAACTCTTACACAAACACTACCCGAATTAAGCACACACCACAAAATATTCAACAAAAACAGTAAAAATCAGCTACAGTTTCACCGAGAACATGACACAAATAATAAAAAAGTACAACATGAAAAACTTTCAACAATCCACCCGAACAAATTAACCCACGTGTGACTACAGAATAAAGAATAATGTCCCTTAAAGGGTAACTGACTATAAAACAATGTAATGTACCAAGCCACTGTAAAATCATCAGATAACGAAGAAAAATATACATAGGAGTAACTGAAAGACCCTGCAAACAAAGAAAGTACGCACATAAAACAGCTTTCACAAATAGTAAATACGCGAACAGCACAATGCTTTCCAAGTATATCTGAGAAATTAAAACAAAAAGCAAATCACGCCAAAAATATCATGGAAAAAAAGGAAAGGAACATAAGCCTACAACAATCAATCCAACAACTGCAAATTCTGGTTGAAGGAAATATAGCTATAATTACTTTTCCATAGAAAACTACTACATAAACGATCAGAACTCATCTCAAAATGCAAACACAAAAACAATTTTTACTACGTTACTTAAAATTCGAAAACTGGAAAGGTCAAATAAAAATAAATAAAATAAAAATAAATGTGAAATAAATTAATCCAAATAAATAAATTGAGTAAATAATAAACAAATTAACAAACCACTCACGCGAAATTAACCGTTAGAATAGACTAACCACAGGCAATAGACTACCCAAAATGCATCAAAACGCACCCCGTATATAAATAGTCGAGAAGAAATACAACGCATGTGGCCTGATAATTGCGTTTAGAATGAAACAGTCTATCGCCACTGAGTGTTGAGTTCAATGTTCACATTCATATATATATATATATATATATATATAGAGAGAGAGAGAGAGAGAGAGAGAGAGAGAGAGAGAGAGGGGGGACACTGATAATATTTTGTAATCCGTATGGATAATTTCAAAGAGCATATAAATCCAGAGAACTCTATGTCAAGATTTCTGGAAACATCCTACAATGTTTATAATATATTTAAATTTTATAACGTATTCTTCGATCTTTTGGCTTGTATAATAAAAATCTTTTTCACGCCGTCACATGATTAAAAATCTTCTCCCATCCACGTGATAGCATCATCGCGTCTTTTGAAATTAAAAGAATTTTAACGTTTATTTAGTTTGTAAAAAAATGTAGCAACATGATTCCGCATAGGGTTACTGTGTTAGAGGATATCAGAAAATTGCTATAAAGGCACGGTGGTGTAATGGAGAGCGGCTCGGATTGAGGAGTCGGATGCATTATATTCACTTACGTACTAATACTCTTGGGAAAGGTATGAATGCTCTTCTTCTCCCCCCACCTCCCAGCTATGGCTAAATAGCAGGTTCTATAGCCTTGGGTGGCAACCGGTCTAGAAGAACGTAACTCTGAATTCAAAACTTTATACTATACAGCTAAAGATAGGATCGTTCGCATTGGCTCGATGATCCCGACTACGGTCGAATAATGAATGGCCTATTAAGGAGAGAGGATAATTAAAAAACGACTATGAAGAAAACAAAAGATAACGATTGACATTTCATTTAAATTTTTGAAGATCAAAGTTGTCTGAGAAGCAAGAAACCAGAAGAGTCCACAAGCATGAAGTGCAAGAGAATATGCTGTTAGCATCGAACTTACGGTTACATCTAGCCATTTCAACTGTAAAATGATGAGATCTTGCTTTCAATCTAGTACTTTGCTTAAATTCATAAAGTCTAGGTACCATAGAGGAAAGCTCCTCAGAAAAATTACCAAGAAAGTATTTACAAAAAAGACACAGGGAAGCTACATTACGGTGGTGGGAAGGTGACTAGAGCCGAAATGTCAGGTCAGAACCAATAACATCGCAGTTTCTACTTAGGATTTTATCAAGAATCTCTAAATGCATAGCAAGGGCACCAGATTGCGTATAGTAGTAATATCCAAAGCAAGGACAAATGTCAGACTAATAAATATATTAGATATATTCTAGCGAGAAACATTGTCTCGTCCAACATAGTGAACCAATTTTCTAGCAAAATACCTAGCAATTGATTTAGAATCAACCATACGGATGGAAGGCAGAAAGGTATCTCTGAGATGATTGATAGACAGCAGGTTCTTTTTTGGAGGTGTTAAAATAAACACGCCAGCTAACACACACAAACACACACACACAGTTATGTTAAAGACGACTGATAAGGTCCTGTGATTAAGCTTTTTATTTAATTTTTCTTCTGTTCGTACAAGTGTTTTCTTTTCTGATCACAAAGTTTGGAAAAACTGTCCAAAAGTTCTATATATATCCGAGCGCTTTCGGCTATTCTTTTAGACATTATCAAGGTCAATTTTTATTTTTTTTATTTTTAACTGAATGTGTGGATTTTTTATATGTGTGTCCTAAGTTAAACGAATGTTTTATTCTACAAATACTGTCAGCACATTGTGGCCATGTTCGTAGTTAATGTTATTGAGTATTGGCTTTTCCCTTTTTATTATTAGGGCTTCCATTATTATTAATCTGTTTTTACATGAGACCGTTATACTTGTATTTTCTACTCGTATTTTCAGATGGAGTTTGGTAGGTTTTCGTGTGTGCTTAAATGAGTCCTAATTGAGCTAGGGTTGGATAGGTGTAACGTGATTCGTTTAGATAGGCATGTAGTAGTATGACCAATGTAATTATGAATATGGTTTGATAAGGAACGAAGTTCCTTAAGGGGCATTTAAACTCGTAAATGATGTTGGTTCTTTGTAGTTTTGATTTTGTGTGTGTGTTGCTATTTTTTATAAGGTTAGCTGTTTTAAATTTTTCTAATAGATAATTAATTTTCTTGTTCAGATCAACTGGTTTTCCTAGCTACCTCATCGACCACCAGATTTGACTATTTCTTTCTAAAGTAACTAATAGCGATACTGAACATACAGATAAAAATAATAACATTAATATCGACAAAAGTCAAATGCACGTTAACTATAAGCAAGATAAATTTTCTCTTAGAAACATTATAAACAAATACATAACCCCTTTCGTCAACAGGCTCTCAATTATATAAAAACGAAAATATAAAATATCGCCTTGTTAAAATCCATTCATTTCCTTACACCCATCATTCATATGTGGAAAATATTGTTGCCACTGCTTTTAGTCTAACCAAATATAGTGTCTGTAAAATTGCTCAAAACTTTATTGGTTTCGAGCGCTTTCGGTTAGACTGTTTGCCGTTATCACGGATTCTTTTTTTGTTATACTAATTATATAAATGGGGTGTAACTGCTATTGTAGACAATATGAATGTTGCTGAAAACTGGCATATTCTTAATTTTCAGAATGCGGCCATGTTCATAATTTCAGAATACGGCCATATTCATAATTTTTAAGTATTATTATGGGTTGGTTTATTGTTTTTCTATTGTAGACAATATGAATGTTGCTGAAAGCTGGCATATTCTTAATTTCAGAATATGGTCATGTTCATAATTTTAAAGTATTTTTAAGGGTTTAGTTTATTGTTTTTCTTTTGCTTTATAAGACTTTCTATGGCTTCTAAACGCTTTTTGCAGTGGGAGGTACTGATCATATTTGTCTACAATAACACACAAAAAGCATTCTTTATTTGCACTATTCCTAGCAGATAACCGTTCCAACCTAGTCAAGTCTTCTTTTTTTCGACTTCCTACCTGTTACATGATTGATAATTTCATTTGTGCTCTCACCCAGTCGCCATTCATAATTCGGCTGTTTTGCCTATCCTGTTTAATGTATTTATTGACCGAAAAGCCAGTGTTGCTTTCGGGTGAAACCGTTTTATTAAAAGATTTTAATTCCAGTCCACTAACTATTATCGCTCTTTCTTGCACCGAAAGGGGTTGAGCTTCCTTACTAACCTTTTGTTCGAAGTCGCGTGGAACGTCAAAGTCATGATTATGTCATTATATTCTGAATGAGAAGCATGTGCAATCCATTTTAGTTTATCATTTGGCCTATTTCTTGAGAACGCTTGGTAAGGGATGTTGATGTGGTCAACAAAACTATCCCCTCTAACCATTACTCTTGAACTAGCCTGGACCACCATTACTATAGGTTAATGGGATCGATTCTCACTGGGTGCTTCATACGTGTGACCGTGTGCCAGAGTAAACTAAGCTCAGTATATGGAAACTCCTTGCATTCACTTAACTCGTTCTTACTTTAATCCTTATCACCACATAACCTATATTTGCTCTCCACTTTAACCTTAATATTGCAGATTTTTATGACTTTTTTATTTCTGTGCCGCGTTTAATGGGATTTCCTTTTTTCTTTTCACCGGCATACCGATTGTTGGCTTGCTCTCTTGAGATGACACTGCAATTGTTCTTTCTTCCATTCTTTCTTCCTTTTTATTTTTATTTTTATTTTTTTGGTGGGGGTGGGGAGATAATTCATTTGTCCTTCAGGCAAATTTACTGCAACTTTTGACTGTTGTAATCTTTCATTACACTGCTCTGTACAACCTTGGAGTCTCCCGAGAGCAAAGGCCTCAATACCAACGGATCGTATTCCTACTCTCTTTTTACGTTTATTCACATGCAGTCTGCCATGAGTGTTTATCTCTCGGGTGCAACCTTTATGCACTGACATTGTTTTTTGATCCAATTTTCTTAGCTCTTCTCAGTTTGAATCTACTCCCCGTGCCTAAACAGCCCAAACTATTATTATTATTATTATTATTATTATTATTATTATTATTATTATTATTATTGCTGTCGTTGTTGTTTTTGCTGTTGTTTTATTTCCCTTGGTTACTGGTGTATACTCATTTCTTTCCGACCAGAAACCTATGGTCAAAATTGGCATCATGGCATTTTCCACTGAGCAATTTTGAAAAAAAAATCGCCCATATTTTACATGGACAAAGCCCTTCATAATGTGTGGGCTGTACTTGTGAGTACAATTTTTTTGTATTTCCTTGAAGCATGGGCTACCAGGAATTCCGTCAATGAGCCTATTGGAATCTTTTCCATCAATCCGAGGGTTTCAACTACAACTGGAATTGTTAATGTCCTCATGCGCCACATTTTTGAGATTTCGATTTCAAGGTCCTTGTATTTTGATAGTTTTTTGAAGAACTTCAAAGATACACTACAGTCTGCGGGAACTACTATGTCAATAAGAAGGCACTTTTTTGTCTTTGCGGTCTCTAACCATGATGTCAGGGCGATTAGCTTTGATTGTTCTGTATGTGTGTAAAGTCCCATAAAATTGTTACAAGTCCTATTTCCGTAACCGGGTCTGGGTGGTGTTCATACCAATTTCTTTCAGTTTCCTTTCCGTAGAAGTTGCAGATTTTTCATTGCCGGTATTAGCCCACTCTGTCGTGCCGTGTTTTATATTCAGTGGGTGCCAATAGCGTGCAACCTGATACAAGATGGTCAATTGTTTCTAGATATTTATAACAGAAGCTGAATTTTGGTCTAATATAATTTTAGTATATGTGCTTGGTAATTTCTAGCTATCAAGCATTGGTACTGTGCAGCAAGAATAAAACCTTCGGTTTCAGCTTTTAACGTAGCCACTGACGGGTACGGGGTTTGTCTACATCAGTTTGTTTTGGTACGGGCAGAATATTGACCGTGAAGAGGTTTATCTTGCCATCGATTTCGTATCTGGTCGGTTGCATTTACCTTTGCTTTCTTTTTTAAGTATTTTGTAGCTTCAGTCTTTACTTGTATTTCTTCACCCACTTGAAACTCCATTACTTATTATTTTTATTATTAACATATTTAACATATACGTTACGCCTTGTCAGTACCTCATAAATAATGGACTATTTCATTTTGATCGTGAGGAATGAAGGAAAAGACATATCAGAGACGCTGTTTTAAATCTATGACAAATAGAAAGAAAGAGAAGATAAAAATGATAACGCGCTCATGTGTTTAACGCCTGCTTCAGTGAAATGTGTCCATTTCAAATTTGTTTCATTTGTACCCTCTTACTTCTTTGAATAACGACCAGCATTCATACTTATGATTGTTAATGCAATATTTTGTTAACGATTCAATCGGGGAAATTTCCAACGGTATTATATATTCGCAAGGAGCTTATTAAGTCATTAACTTAAAAATTATGATTTGGGAGGCATGTAGAGTAATGGATTGCGGTTCGGATTTCGATATCGGAGAGCCGAGTTCGAATTCCTGTCGAATTCAAAATATTCACTTACGTGCTAAAACCCTTCGGAAAGGTATGAATCCACCCCCCCCTTCTAGTTATGGGTAAATATCATGACAGGCTAAGTTCTATAGCCTTGGGTTACAGCCGGTCTAGGAGAAGGAAAACTCTGAATTCAAAACTGTTTGTAGCCCTGGCGAAACGCATACGATAAAACTAAGGAAAGGATCGTTCGCATTGACTCAATGATCCCGACTACGACCGATTCTTTTATGATTCTTCAGAAAATTCATATAGAAAAAACCATGACATTTTCACTGGTATTTCTTCTTCTTCTTCTTCTTCTTCTTCTTCTTCTTCTTATTATTATTATTATTATTATTATTATTATTATTATTATTGAGCGAGAGAGCAGACCGCCAACAAAGTGACACTGGGGTACAAATATGCGAAGCCCTATGTACCCGCCATTACACCCTGTCTGATAAGGATATACTAGGTACATTCATCACAGCCAAATATGAGCGATGCTGTGACATATTTTTCTTAAAAGTAGCGCCTAACCTTACAGATGGGGCTCAGATAGAAATACGCCAGATAAGGTAAACCAGGCTGCTGAGACGGTCTCCGACTGATGGTGCTCCAGACTGATGGTGTCCGACAAACTATTCATGATTAAGAGAGCAACAAGTCAAAAAAGTGACAAGTATATGAAATCCAATATATTCAAATAATCTCATAAGGGTATACCAGGTACATGCATCACAGCCAAATGTACAGGTTTTAATGTAAGCGGATACACTTGCAGATGGACCCAGTTAAAAATACCTTCACGTTGGGTAAACCATTCTGCTCAGACAGTTTCCGATTGAGGATGTTCACAAGTATCTAGATGTGACTCCCAAGTTGCCTTGGCAGACTTATCTTTTAAATCTTTTTATCTATTTTTTCTTCTTGTAATACTGCTACTATTACTTTCAGTTCGTTACAATCCCTTAACCCGAATCCTGAAGCAAGACAAATTAATAAATGCATGCATTTTATTTGCAAGAGTTCTGATGTTAAGTGAAACTTAATATGTATACTCTGTTTATTTTCTTTACATTGATAATTCTCTCATAAGTACCGTCCTGAGTAAGACGATAAACTATGGCCAACAAGCAAGGCCTCTCTGATCAGGGGGTTTTGAGGAGCGTAGAACCACCTATTAATTGCTGGTGTTCCCAGGTCCACCCTAACCCGGGTGCTAGCACCTGTTAGAGTCCCAGCTATGGGCAAATAGTTAACCTCGAAGCTGGGGTTAAAACAGTATGAAAGTGTAAAATTTGTTTTAATAGCAGAAATACTTTGTAAAAAATTATTACCAACAATAAATGTTTGAAGAGAAAAAATATTACCAGCAATACATTATATACCAGTGATATATTTTTTTGAAAAATTATTACCAGTGATATATTTTTTAAGGAAAAAAAAATACCAGAAATAGATTTTTGATGAAAATAATATTACCAGAAATAAATTTTTTTGAAGGAAAAAGTTACATTTTTGAAAAAAAAATATTACCACCAATAAAAAATCTTGTTGGCATTAAATAACCCATTGAGGTTGATATGCCGTAAAACAAAACAAACCAAACCAAACCAAATCTCTCATAAGTAGATGAGCAGTTCCACACACGACGTTTTGAATTTCTTATAAATATGTCATGGATTTTGTTAATGTTCTTGTCTGTACCGCTTTTTATCGTACCTTGGCCTGTAATTATTAAAGGTATAACGGTGTTTTTTTTACGTACTACATTTTTCAATTTCAAAGAGTTTGCATTAACTTAATTTAACATTTTTTATATTAACTTTATCATATATTTTTATTGGATGGCACTGCCATATATATTACAGTAATTTTGCATTTGAAGTCATAAATCATAACGTCTGGTCTATTATCGTTTAAATGCCAATGTTTATTATTATTATTATTATTATTATTATTATTATTATTATTATCTTCATCATTATTTCTTTTGATTTCTGCTGTATAAACATTTCCTTCCGGGCCCCAACCAGAGATCTAAGATCAAAAATGGTTTCATTACACATTTCCAACTGATCATTTTTGTAAGAAAAAAAAAAGAAAAAAAACTAGGATCACACACATTTTACATAGATAACGCCTTTCTTTAAAGCATTTGCTACCAGAAGGCTATCGCAACGTTTTCCAATCAATCCGAGGGCTACAACTCGAATTATTCATGTCCGTATGCGCCACATTTTTGTAGATTTCCACTTCAAGATCCTTGATTTTGATAGTTTTTTGAAGTTCTTCGAAGATACATTACAATATTCAAAGCAATGCCATTTCAATAAGAAAGCATATTCTGTTTTTGTGGTCTTTGATCACGATGTCTGACCGATTATTATTATTAATATTATTTATTTATTTCATTTGATTTCTGTTATATGCTCATTTAATTCCGGGTCCCAACCAGAGATCTAAGGTCAGAAATAGCATCATGACATTTTTCACTTAACAATTTTTGTAAAAAATGAAAATAAAAATAAAACAACATAAAATCATACCCATGGATTGTCTCTTTGTCTCAAGGTGATGAACGCAACACTCATCAGGGTTAGAAAACATTCAAGGAACCCAGCTGGATCTGCCTCAAACAATGTCAAACTTTCTCATGATGTGATCACACTAGTGGCCATGTGTCAGAAGATGTGGCATCCACTGGGCAGAAACGTTCATCATGCAAATCACATTGTGCAGAACATTCGCACATCTTTCACGAAATATGCTAATAGCATTGGCTATTTCCTCTCTACTCAATCGCCTGTCACCCATCCCCATGTAGTGAATACGAACAATGTTTTTTTCCGGTGGTGACAGTTGCAGGACATTCAGACTTTGGGTCATCTTCAAAACTCCCTTTGCGTTGAGACATGGTAATATTTTGGTGCGGCATGCGTAGGATGTGCACCCTTCGGCTCGTGGGCTCAAATTTCATTTTGCATTATTATTTCATGATTAAAATAATCAAAATTTATTACAGAATAAGCTTTCATTCAAATATTTTATATTTTTGCCTTTAACTTCTCTATTATATGTTTTGAAACTATATATATATTAAACAATCATTTGTTGTTTTTTTTTTAATTTTACACTATCACGGACGCCATGAAGGCTTATTTAAAGACGAAGTTAATGGCACTATTTACATTGTTCGGACTATCAACCTCATCTTTGTTGCCATATTTATCACAAGGTTTCGGCCGTTGTACGCTTCGGCCTATGTCGAACTGAACCCTTAATTTCGCTCGCTGGGGTAGATTGTTCTAGTTCCATGTGCCATGTCTAATGGATGTCCTGTTAATACCCCTCTCCACCGACTTAACCAGGTATAGAACTCACACTCTTTGGGTCCTGTCACTGGATCTAACCAATGCCTTTATCCACTGTGCGATGTGTCCTTGAGGACATCTGTGTATGAATTTCTGGGTGTTATAAACCTAATGTCTTCAGCAACCATTTTACCAGTGCTCATATTGCAATTTTTGTTATTATCATTGCATATTTTTTACCAGAGCTCATATTGCAATTTTCGGTGTTATTATTGCATTTCTCTTGCACTCCTCATTACTGGTTCCCATAGTGTATCCATTTCTATGCTTGGTCGGCTCATGAGATTTTTGTGGTCTAACATATGTGCTGATTCCTTAATTTTACGAATTTTCCAATGATGTTCTTTGTCTATGATTTCAACCTGATCCCACACATGGCGTTGATTTCCCTTTTCTCTCCATATGTGATCAGCTAAGACTGTTTTTTCCACTTCCACAGGTATTACAGGCATTATTATTATAGTCAGAGACAGATTGGCCTCTGACTCATCCCTAGGAAAATGGACCAGTATTCCAATAGATAATCTGATGGAGATGTTGACTTTCTGTATACAAACAACACACTTCGGAATGGGATCACACATATATCGTCAGGATGAGGACTTAACAATGGGCTCGCCATTATCATCAGCATTGGCGAATACTTTGAGGAAATGGCATTAGAATCTATATCTCTAAGGCCAACTCTATGGTTAAGATACGTAGCTGACATCTTCATACTCTGGCCACACCAGGAAGATGCCTGTTTGACCAAAAATATTGATGATTTAAATTCTTTGAGGACTTATCCTTGTAACTGTAAAACACGTTTAATATAGTTTGAATGTAGAAATCCCACGTAGTAATTAATCTGTTCAATGAAACAGCACCAATGTCTAGTAGCAGCTATTTAGGAATTCTTAAGGTCTTCCATATCAGAGGTTGGAGAGAGTAGGAAAGCATAGTTCTGCAGGTCTTTTCATCTGACAGGTTAGCAGTGGATATTCCGACAAGAAAAAAACAAAATGGCCGCCTTTATACACATCAGATCAAATATTCCACGTCTTCTGATTGGTTAACCTTCTCTTGGTAAATTATAAAATGAGTCAGCTCATTTTGGTTGGCTCACTAGTTATATTACGTACCCAAAATAACTTAACAATAACAAATATAAATATTAAGCAATGCAAAAACAAATCGCTCGTAATTTCATAAAAGTACATTATTTTTTTGTTGGTGGCGGTAACAGATGTAAAAATATTTTTAGCAAAAGAATAGTATAGGGTTATTAGAGTCGGTTTAGCATTAAAAAAAACATTGTTTATGAAAATCTTCCAAAAATCAAATACTCGTCGGATTTTAATGAAATTTTCACGACTTATTCACAAATGAATGAAATTATTTTGGATTTTTTTTAAATCTTCACAATTTTTTCATGTCTGTTAACCCCACTTAATTTTATGAAATTTCGAGAAATTAAAATTTCAGCCTATTCATACATATATTAGTTAAAAGCAGGATTCCTTTGAGAATTTAAATAATCAATTTGTTTGTTTTTTTTTTTCAAACAGAATCACCATTTACCGAAAATCTGCGTTGTATCTTAAAATAAAAAGTGCAATGAAACTATGATATTGTTTAATTAGAAAATCTTTTAATTGATTTTATAAATAAGACATATTACGAACACTATTGTCTTAAGAAAATAATTTTTTGATGAATAATGACTTTTTACAATAATTGTTTTCATTTTTAAATTTTAATTAAAAAAATCTTTTAAAATTCTGTATTAATTTCAGCGGTTTTGATGATTGTTAAGTGAAAACTATATTTACTATTCACAAATATAAAAAGTTTAATGCAAATCATCAAACACCAATATTTGTAAGAGAATTTTGGATTTTTATTTATTTATTTATTGTATGTGTATAAACGTGCCGATTTTTGTAAGTACGGGAGACTAACACGACATTACCAGAAAATAAGAGCGTATAGTAAATTTAATGTCAACATTGCTAAAATTCAATAAAACGTTAGATTACGAAGAATATTTTTCTATTTTTTTAAGACTAACGAGTACTTAAAAATTATATAAAAAAATGCGCTAACGTCATTTTCTTAAATTATGTCTTACAGATAAAGTCTCCTTAGAACAATATCAAATCTGTCATTAGGCTACAATGTATCTGATATTTACTTTAAGGCCGGTGCATCCTCACCCTCGCCGCATCCTACTACAGCTTAATTTTCATAATCTAGTATTCATATAAAATAAATATAAATAAAATTATTGTAACCTAATTATGTATAACCATGGATCATATGCAATATAGGTGAAGAACTGAACTAGAAAACACTATTTACATTATTCAGACTATTGTCCTCATCTTCGTCGCCATATTTATTACAACGTTTCGGCCCTTGTACGCTCCGGCCTTCTTCAGGTGTTTGTAATGTCGAACTGAACCCTTTATTTTGCTCTCGGGGGTAAACTGTTCTAGTTCCATGGCACAGTGGATAAAGGCTAGATCTAGTCACAGGACCCAAAGAGTGTGAGTTCAATATCCGGTTAAGGCAGTGGAGAACTTGGAGAGGGGAATTAACAGGAGATAACTGATATCCATTAAACATGGCACGTGGAACTAGAACAGTCTACCCTAGTGAGCGAAATAAAGGGTTCAGTTCGACATTCCAACCACCCGAAGAAGGCCGGGGCGTACCACGGCCGAAACGTTGTGATAAACATGGCGGCAAGGATGAGGACAGTAGTCTGAATAATGTAAATAGTGTACATAATACCTCATCTCAGAAATATAGACAGATACTGAACTAGAAAAATTGAAAATAAATACAATGTATCTAAATGCAAATTAGAGACATGTCATTATATATCATTCCATCTTAAGTAAATGTTTTGCGGTAATTTTTAACATCAACTTGAGATTTTTCTTGATGAAAATTTATATAATTTAAATTTTTGACACATTCGACATTATGGATAAAAATAGTGATTTTTTTAAAATATAGTGTATACTATATGAAAAAAATCTCTATAGCATGACTCAGTATAGGCAAAAGAAATTCACGGATTCGAAGGGGAAAATGTCCCCAGAATGACGTCAAAATCGGCGAAAGTGTTTCATCTTTTAATAGTTAGTTGTCCTTACATTAATTTGTAACGTATATAAATGTAGATAGAAAGGAACAAATTTTAATGAGATAGTGAGGGTCAAAATGCACTCAATCAGTCTTGGAGCCCACCACCCGGTCGAGGGTGGGATTCGGGGTTGTACGCGCCGACACTCTTTACTAGGTTTAAGTTGATGATATATTTCGTAAGTCTTATTACTATAGCTTATAGTCTTCGATACTGATGAGTCCTAATTGCATTTTTTTTATTTTTGTTTTTTTTATGTCTGTTTCTTAGTCGATGCGTTGAGTGGAGGGCATTGAGGATTTTGTACTTTTTGTTTGACTCATTTATTTTTTTTTATTATTATTTTTTTTTGTTGGTTGTGGTTGGTTTGTTCCTTGCTCTGTAAAATTGGCCCCCACTGTTTCTAGCGATGCCTTTAAGGCAGACACCCAGCCAGCCAGTCTGTCGGTTGTAAAGAACCCTCAGAAGGAATGGCCGGTCCCGTCACTACCACCACCATTATCCTTCGCGACGACCCCAGCCATCCACCTACCCAGCAGCTCCCATTAAAGTTATCATGCCAACGTCAAAACAGGTTTTTACAGGAGGGACACAACACGTATTTGACTCACAAGTGTTTTCGTTTTTTTTTTTTTGTTATTTTTTTTGTCTTATTTGTAATTTTTTTTTATTTATTTATTTTTTGCGAGAGACCAAAAACGAAATAAGCCAAGAAAAATAGGGTAGGTGTCGTTCTGAGCTTATTATTGGCTGTTATAATCTGGGGCGGGTGGTTAAATAATGGGTAGGTAACGGGTAGACCGGGAATAATAAAGAAAAAGAAAAGCGCCTCAAAAGCGAAAGAAGAAAATAAATAATAAAAATTCAAAGAAAGAAAAAAGAAAAACACTTTGAAAGAGAAAAAGAAAAAAGGAACTATGTCAGTCAATTTAGAAAATGAACAAATACAGAGACAATTCAATTTGGAAATAAAATGAAAAAGAAAGAAAGAAAGAAAGAAAGAAAGAGTCAATTCAATTTAGAAAGAAAATGAATAAGAAAGAAAAAGAAAACGAGTTAATCCAATAAGGAAAGAAAATGAACAAGAAAGAAAGAAAGAAAGAAAGAAAGAAATTGAGAAAAAGACAAAGTGACAATTCAGTTGAGAAAGAAAATGAACAAGAAAGAAAGAGAATAAAAGAAAAAAGTCAATTCAGTTTAGAAAGAAAATGAACAAGAAAGAAAGAAAGAAAGAAAGAAAGAAAGAAAGAAAGAGATAAAAAGACAAAAACAATTCAGTTTCGAAAGAAAATGAAATAGAAAGAAAGAAAGAGAGAGAAACAAACAAACAATCAAAAAAACGAATAAACAAAAAAAGAAAGAAAGAAAGAAAGAAAGAAAAAGAAAAAATGACAATTCAATTGAGAAAGAAAATGAACATGAAAGAAAGAAAGAGTTAAAAAGACAAAAACAATTCATTTTAGAAAGAAAATGAACTAAAAAGAAAGAAGGAGAGAAAGAGAGAAAAAAAGAAGAGTCAATTCAATTCAATTTAGAAAGAAAATGAACAAGAAAGTCAACAAATTTAGAAAATGAACAAAAACAAGTCAATTCTATTTAGAAAGAAAGAAAGAAAGAAAGAAAGGAAGAAAGAAAGAAAGAAAGAAAGGCAATATTTTGACTTGATGTGTCGAATTCAAATTTGTCTTCTTTTCCCTGACATGCTTTAAAATTCACTGGAAAGAAGATCGGCAAAATGTGATGAAAAGTTTCTTACACCTGCAAGAATTACAGTGATAAAAATGTCCATTCTTCTATGTACAAAGAAATACACAAGCATATGCGCTGATATTGACACCTCCATACATATATGCATATGAGTGCCTCGCTCTAGTTAGCGCGTTCGTCGCGTAGACCGCACTATTATATATTGACTTTGATGCTTACCGGGTGCCTCGCGCTTGTAGTTTTACGCTAAGAAGAAAGAAACATTAATAAATATAATTACGCATAGACATATAACTCTAGCATACTGTAGCCTGGGTGTGAGCAGCCTCCCCGACCCCAGCCTAAAAAAATGATTCTATAATTATAAACGTTAATATTGTTGAGTGAAAATGTCATTAAAATATCTTGAAAAATTTCCAAGAATGGTGAAGCTTGGACTGTTGCTTTGGACATCCCGAAAGCGTCCGACAGGATCTGTCATACCGGTCTTCTTCAAAAGTTATGGTACCTTCGGACCAATTTTGACTCGATCCATTTTTTCTTATCAAATCGTAAAATGAAAGTTATTCTGAACAGCCACTCTTCTATATCCTTTTGTACTAATGTCCATTCTCCCTAAGGGCTCTATCCTTGGTCCTGTTTTATTCTTAATTCACATTAACGACCTTCCTGACGGCATCACCTCTCAACGTCGTATATATGCTAATGACGCAACCATTTACTCCTGTCTGGACAGTAAATCTGATCAGTTCGATAGGGCTGGTCGCAAAAATGACTTTAGTCTGTTGTTAAAGGGGGCAAAGAATGACTTGTTAATTTTAACGCCCCTAAAACAAAACTGCTCTCTACTACTCATCTGAGAGACCACTTTCTGCCTTTCACCAGCATGGCTAATGCTAACCCCCAGGAGAGTGACTCGTTATCTGTCAAACATTCTCGGTTAACATGAAATGGAAAGACGATATTGAATTCACTGTTGGTCCCCTGTTTCGTGCTAAACAATTCGTTGCGCCAGAACCGACCTTACATATCTTATATATCTATATGTCTACCATTCGTCCATGCCTCGCATATTGCTGCCACATATGGTCCAGTGTTCCTGCTATATGTTTAGATAAAATGATAAAATCCAAAGAAGAATCAGTAATAATAATGGTCCTGACCTGGCATATCGGATTCAGTCACTTTCCCACCGCTTCCCTGTGCCTTTTCTATAAATAATTCTACGGTAATTATTCGGTTGAACTCTTCGCTATTGTACCTAAATTTTATGAATTTAAACGCAGTACAGGCACGGTGGAATAATGGATAGCGGCACGGATTGAGGAATCGAAGATCCGGGTTCGAATTCCAGTCGTCCTAATACTCTTGGGAAAGGTATTAATCTTCTTCTCCTCCTGCCCAGCTATGGGTAAAAAATAAGAAAGACCGTGTTATAAAGCCTTGGATGGAAACTAGTCTACCGCAGAAAGAAATGGCAACCTATAGCGGGGGAAAATCTGCCGCGTCAGTCATGTATTGAAAGATACATGATCGCCTAAGCGTGTATCACGCATGACACATAACTGACTGACTAGATTGGCAACGAGGTCTCATAAATTTACAGTTGAATTGGCTCTCGATGTAACCGTAAGTTCTATGCTAACAGTTTCTTTTCTCGCTTGTGTAACTTTCTTCCGGCTTCATGCTTTCTAGACAACATTGATCTTCAAAACTTTAGCTGTCAATGTCAATCGTTATCTACTGTTATTGTGTTTTGTTTTGTTTTTATTCAGGTTTAATGTTGTTTAATATTTCGTGTGTGTTGATTAAATCTCTTATTGTTTTTCAATAGTTATGATAAATTTTATATCAATTTTATATAAAGTTTAAATAAATTATTTCCAATTGTAGCAGTTATGGAGTTGGTAGGTATGCACATGCGCATACGCATGCGTCACGCAAATGACTACGAAATAATGTCACTTTAATGTTTGCTAAACTCTTTTATATTGCACAAAAGTAGATTTGAAAAACGAAGCTCCACTAATTTTCCAAATGGGAGAATGCTTGCTTGTCAAGAAATCAAACTAGAAATTATGTCTTTATACAGATCTTCAACACTAACCTATTTAATTAGTAGGAAATATACAACCGGTTAACCTTTAAAAATCATACACACTTAATCAATGTAGATAAATTAACCCATTACTGTTTAACTATTGTTGTATGGAAGTAGCTGTCATCAATCTTTATTCTTCTTGAATGTTCACAACTTTGTTTTGTACCTCGAAGTTATTTATTCCTTTACTGTGCCCAGCACAAGCTCGTTAGGTAGGTTACACGATGTTTCCGTCTAAAGCTTCAATATGTCCTGTGAGTGTCAAATTCTCTAAGGTAACTTTCCTCATTATGTTTCTCATGAATTTTAATCGTCTCTTTCTGGTTCTCAGTGTCCTTTTCCTTAGTGTTTTACTTTCAAATCATTGTGAATAATTGGATAAGGATTTAAACATTAAAAACAAATTTCGACGAAACAAGGAAGTTAAAAAGAAGAGAAACAGCATAAATTAAAATAGCCGCTTTTCTACAAAATCACAGAATTTTGTTCTTTCAATCCGAATGAGGGACGCCAGCTTTTCGGAAAAAAAAGCATTAACGATTTAATATTGAAGCACACACAACATATATTTCTGCCGATATAATGATGGCGAAAGACGTAATCAAGTCAGTAAAACTATTTTTCAATTTGTCATATTTATCAAACTTCGACAGGATTTTATATCATATTCACACACACACACACACACACACACACACACACACACACACACCTTACTATGGAAAAGGCTGAAGCGACCAGTCCAATAGGGGGCGTAAGGGTTAACAATTTGTATCAACATATCCTCATCCTCGGAAAGAGGCCAAGCCAAGCCAGGGCCGGGGTGTCCATTTCAAAGCGAATAGGCTCTACTTTTGTAGTGAGCACTGTTTTTTTAAAAAAAAAAAAAAAAAAAGAACTTCGGATTATTTACCTAATGTGTTCTTTCATATTTTTCTATATATTTGCACACACACACACATACACACACACACACACACACATATATATATATATATATATATATATATATATATATATATATATATATATATATATATATATATATATATATATATATATATGGCGTTTTAACAACGGATAACAATCTATAAAAGGTTCTATTAGCAATTAATCAACTCCATCACGCGTTATTAACATTTCAACCGATAATTAATTCATTGACACACACACACACACACACACACATATATACATATATATATATATATATATATATATATATATATATATATATATATATATATGGATAAAATAACTAACAAAAAAATTGTGTGTTTTTTTGCGAAAGTATTTATTTATATGTTTTTATATATATTTAATATTTCAGACCACCTCGGTCCTTCCTCAGAAATTAATTGAATTACTTTTATTACTGTATTTGGCAGTTTGTTTACATTTTCCAGCGTCCGTCTTTAGATATAGTTAAAAAAAAAACCATAACTATATCTAAAAACGGACGCTGGAAAATGTAAACAAACTGCCAAATACAGTAATACAGTTATTCAATTAATTTCTGAGGAAGGACCGAGGTGGTCTGAAATATTAAATATATATTAAAACATATAAAGAAATACTTTCGCAAAAAAACACGCAATTTTTTTGTCAGTTATTTTATCCATATTATATACATATCAAGAAAGTATACGTGGCTTCTCATTATGCTACATATAGATATATAAACTATAAGGATGAGGGTTTTTTTCTTGTCTCGTTGTCACAGGCGTGTCGGAATATTGCGACTTCAAAATCGTTCTCTTCATTTAGTTTAAAATAACTTCATTTAGATAAATAAAGTAATTCAATTATAAAACCCACCCATAAAAGAATCGCTTTATAAACATCAGAATAAATATTTATTCTCTAAAACTCTATTTTTAAATCTGAATTTGTAAATTTGTTGTTTCAACTAATAAAGTACCACTGAATTAGGCAAAATGTAATACATACGCTGCTAGATACAATTTTTTATCATTTCACACCAAGCAAGGCGATAATGCCACTATGACGCAGGGGTTTACTGGGAGTGGAAGAGAATGAGAACACCTTAGTGAGAAGAAAGGACAATAAAAGAACAGATTTCAAGGAAAACAGAAGATGGCGATTGTCATTGCATTTAAATTTTGATGATTGTAAGTAGCAGGAAATGCAAGAAACCGGAAGGGAGTTCTACAGGCAAGAAGTGTGAGAAAAAATTATTAGAATAGAACTTACGGTTGTATCTAGCTGTTTCAACAGTAAAACAAGGACACCTAGTTGCTAATCAACTTGGGAAAAAGACCAGTATGCTAAACCCTGTGAAATGCCTTCCAGATATCCAAAGCAACAACCCGAGCTTCACCATTCTTATCTCAACTGTTTATACTCTTTCAGCAGTTAGCACATCAGCAGTCGACCTAGAGTGGCGAAAGCCAAAATGCTAGTCCGAAAGAAGACATTGCCAGGTAAGATGCTGAACCAATTGAGAGTTGAACAGAGCCTCTCTTATTTTGCCGAAGAAGCCTAATACACCGGTAGTTAAAAGGACCAGACAGGAACTACAGAAGAGGATTCCCAAGAAGCAGGAAAGCAAGAAGTAGCACTGCATTTATTGTAGTTTAGAGAGAACAAGAGTCAGTTTAGTAGCAAAATTTCTTACGCATTATTGTAGGCATACCATCACGTCCACATGCTTTGTGGAGATCAAATTTAGAGATAACAGAAGCCATGGACGGAGTTATATGCATATCTCACAACAGTTCTAAGTGGAAAGTCGGGCAAAGATACACCAGATGAGTTAAGAGTAGAATTGGAAAAGAATTTACGAGCAAAACATTTTGCTTTATCAGCAAACGTTAAAAGAGGAAGTGTAGATGATTTACTTTTATTTCACACACTATTACAGAGCCACCAGTTTTCGCGGGAAGTAAACTTGTTAGAGGATATACAGTGCCTCATTCTCCCCGGCAAACGAAGTCTTCGCCTCTTTCGGGATCCTTTTACAATTATTACGAGCCGACACGGAGAGGTGCCTGTTGTGATCGGAACTATCACGATACTACAGTCGGGAAAATGATTGCTGTGGGCTGTGGCGGCTAAATAGGCAAGCGTAAACAAAAGAGAAGATTGTGGTTTTTCACCTGATATTTCCGATGAATTTATTTATTTTCGGATTATTATTCTCATTTTTGGTGTTATTTTCAACACTTTTCAGTTGTTATGCCTTCTGGCCTTTTCCCCTAAAAACTGAGCAATACAAAACAAAATTAACGGAAGATATGGACAATGGAACACAAACAATCTAGCCCATTTATTAAAGGGTTCACTTCAAAATTCGAAGAAGGTGACCTCGATCGGCAGACAGCTAAAGAAGACAGGAAAGCACACCAAGGAAATTTTGCAATATGAACAATATACCGGGTGTAACAGCAAAATTGTCCAAATCATGTAACAGCAAAATTGTCTATTTCTTTCATTAAACTTTGAACCGTTGTATCTTAGAAATGATTAAAGATATCTTACTGGAACTCTCCGAAGATGTTATAACACTATTGAACTCTACTTTGAGCAATAAGAATGTATAATTACTCTCGAAGCTTAATAGAACTGCGATGAAATCGATCCTAAACGAAAATGACATATTCATCATTAATTAACCATAGCTAAGGATCGGAAGCTCATGAAGGACTAAAATAAAGTTGAAATATATATATATTATTCCAGGATCATTTTACAACTTATTCAAGATGATCATCGTACTCTCTAACTTTCTAACTTTCTGTCCTGGAGTAACAGGGTGCCTCGCACGTTTCACGTACGATTTCATTTTCAAGTTTGTTTTTTTTTGTTTTTTTCACTGCTCTTTAGACTATCATAGCGGAAACTCCTCTCTCACGTGCCAAACGTCTTATGAATTGAGTTGGATATTTCTTATTGAAATTCTTTGGTTCAAATCACTGGATCCAACCAACGCTTTAATCCTTGAGAACACATGGAACCAATGGATAAAAGCGTTGGTTGGATCTAGTGACTTGACCCAAAGAGTTGTGAGTTCAATACCAGGCTACTGCAGTGGTGAGCAAAAACTTGTAGAGTTCAGTCAGCGGCAGATAACTAAGTCACCCGGACGAGACATGGCATGCGAAACTAGAACAATCTGACCAAGTGGACGAAATAAAGGGTTCTATTCGAAATTCCAATCACCTGAAGAAGGCCGGAGCGTACAACGGCCGAATGTCAATAAAGATGAAAACAAAAGGTCCGAACAATGTAAGTAATTACAATACCTCATCTCAGAATTATAGACATATATATATATATATATATATATGTATATATATATATATATATATATATATATATATATATATATATATATATATATATATATATTTATATATATATATATACACACACACACACTCACACACACACACATACACACACACACACATATATATATATATATATATATATATATATATATATATATATATATAATAAAAATAGGTTTAAGTATGCTATATTTATGGGTAAAAGTGGTCAATATATAGGTATAAAAAGTATCTAAATACAAAAGTGGGCACTGAGATTTTCAAGTCTCAAGATTGCGCTCAAGTATGAAAACAAACTTTCGCTGCACGGTGTTGACCACATTGTCCACGTTTATATATATATATACATATATATATATATATATATATATATATATATATATTCATATAAAATTTTAAATAAAAGCACCTTGTCAGTCGTTTTTAATGAAATGTGCATGAAAGAAGGATTGCTGCCTAAATACACAAATATATATATATATATATATATATATATATATATATATATATATATATATATATATATATATATATATATATACCGTATATTCTCAAGTATAATGCGACTTTTAAAGACCTAATTTTGAAGATAATTTTAGGGTGTCACATCATACACGAAATATAAAATTAGCGAAGTACTGCTTGCCCTGGCTACGCCGTTGACCAAAATATATATCCATCTACTGCAGTCAAGTTCGCTTCAAAATTAGGTCTTCAAATGTCGCACGATACGCAAGTATATATATATATATATGTGTGTGTGTGTGTGGTATGATGATGGTATGATCGTAGGTTGTGTACTAAAGGCTATAGTTTTTTTTTTCAGCTAAGAATCTGCGAAGAGTTACGGCGAACATTCGTCCAAATATATGCCCTTGTGAGACATGCGTCTTATAAGCCAACGAAAACGTCATCTCCAGCTGCCAACAAAGCGATCAACGTAGGTACACATGTACGCATTTGTCAGTCTAGCAAGTCGATTGAATGACAGGGTGGGAGGAAGACATAAAAAAAAAATTTTTTTCTCGGTTGGAGAAGAAGTATGTGAAGACAAAAAGAAAATTAAAAAAGAGAGAGGAGAGGCAAAGTCAAAAAGAGTTTGAGAAAGATGAAAAAAGATGAGAGGATAGTGATGAACAATGGTAATAGAGAAGTAGAAGGAAGAGGAAGGCAAAGATAAAAAAAAACAGTTGGAGAAAAGGGTGGTGGTGGGAGATTAAGGAAACAGAGGGGGTGGACAAACGAAATAAAAGGTGAAGGAGAGTTGGTCAAGAAAAAGCGAGGGAGCAAATGCAACAAAAGAAAGAGGTGAAGAAAAATGTGGGAGGTTGTAAAGGTAAAGAGAGAGGGAGGGAAGAAAATAGAGGAAGAAGTGGAAAGAGGAAAGAGAAGAGATGGGGGTGGAGAATAGCAGAAGGGAGAGGAAGCCAGGGGAAAAGTGATCTACAAAAGGAGGAGATGAAAGGGCAAGAAAAAAAAAGGAAGAGGGTGGAGGAAGGTATGACGGAAAAATAAGGAGAAAGGAGGAGGAGAGGGTGTCTTTTTTTTTTTTTTAAAGTGGGTGAGCTGGCTTGTTGCTTGTTGCTTTGGCCTATGTTTGCAGCCGGGATTTATTATACGCTGCCAGGTTGTTGCCTTTGGGTGGGGGAATCATGTGAAATATGGGGGTGGGGATACCCTAAAATAGCTTTCATTTTCTCACAAGGATTTTTCATTTCTTGTTAATCTCTCTCCCTCGTTCCCTATCTTTCTTTCTCCTACGTTTTTATATAATTGAGTACATATGCACGCAACAACACACACACACACGTCTGTATGCATGTATGTTTGTGTGTGCGCCCGTGCGTGTGTCTGTGTGGATACAAAGTGCTGAAATTCATCTCTTTCAAATTCACCCAAACTGATTTGTTCCTAGTATGCCTGTCTGCTAGAGTAGCTAGCTAATCCCTGCTGCAGACGCCTGGTCAGGCGCATTTTGTTCTTGTTCAGCGCCTACAGAGCCATCCAGTGGTTTATACTGCGACTATGCCGAGCGAAAGAGAGAAAGAGAGAGAGAGAGCTTGCATAATTTGGTGTGGTCAGTCGTTGAGCAATGTCTGTACTCTCGAAACCTCGGCCAAGATGACTTGTAACTTCATGACAACATACCTACAAACGGTTTTTGAACACTATAAATATATATCCATCTACTGCAGTCAAGTTCATCTCCTCCTTTTGTAGATCACTTTTTCCCCTGGCTTCATAATCTACCAATTTTACCCACTAGGATTGCATTTTAAGGCACTTTGCATTATCAAGACATCACCTCTCTGAAATATCGACCATAGTGAGATCTGACACGGATTGCATTCACTGTAAAATAACGTCTGTGTGTGTGTGTGTGTGTGTGTGTGTGTGTGTGTGTGTGTGTGTGTGTGTGTGTGTGTGTGGAATATTTAGGCCGGTAGACGAAAATAAATATGCTGTTTAATAAATAAACGGATCATCTACTCAATACGAGTATCAAATAAAAATAACGTTTAAAATGATAAAAATCTGTCGGCTTAATAAAAGCTCCATTCTAAAAGTTCTCTTTTAGATACTAAACTCTCGTTTAGATAAGAAAGTGTGTAGATATGAGCAACCTTGAGATATTCTATGATTGGAGGGTTTCACTTGAAAGCACTAAATTTGGCCTAGCCTGACCGACTCCTCTTCGTGGCTAAGTTGATAAGGCGTGCTGGGTTTAACGGTGGGTTCCTATGCCCTGAGGTACGCAGATTTAAATCCGGCCGGAGAGGCCAAATTTTTCTTCAGTAAGATTCAGGCCGGTAGACAAAAATAAATATACTGTTTCATAAAATAAACTAAGTGTCTACTCAAATACGAGTATCTATTAAAAATAACGTTTAAAGTGATTATATATATATATATATATATATATATATATATATATATATATATATATATATATATATATATATATATAAAGGGTTTTCCAATAAATCCAGTTTTAATTTCAACCATGCAAAGATTAACAATCAAACAACGTGTTAAACTTATCGAAGCCTATTACGAAAACGGACGTTCAAACAGAAATGCAATGAGAAGTTCCCAGGTCGGATCATCTCTACAAACAGCGCCGTCAATTGGCCATCATGATCGTGCGACTTGATGCCTTTAGATTTCTTCCATTGCGGTTATCTCAAAGGTAAGGCCCATGCCAACAAGCTAACAACAATTCAACAACTGAAGGGTGAGATAATAAGGCATATTGGTGAGATCGAGGTGCAACTATGCAGAGACGTCATCAAAAATTTTGACCATCGAGTGGAGGTGTGCCACCGAAGCCTTGGCGGACATTTGGGCGATATTATTTTTCACACATAATTGTCATGACTTAAATAACATGATCCAATAGAGAAATAAATACATTTTCACCAATAACACTGATTTATTTACTGCTGACTTTGATCCGTTTTAATGAAACATCCTTTATAATTTATTTGTTTAAACGTTATTTTAAACAGATACTCATATTTGTTTTCTGTTTTTATTTATTTATTAAACAGCATATTTATTTACTTATATATACCGGCCTGAATATTTGGAAAATCTGTTAGAATAATATTGAGTGATCAAGAGGTCCTATGTGGCCGAATTTAGATCTAATGACAGTTTCCCTTACAGGTCGCAGGTTCGCATCTTGCTGGAGGGCGCATATTTTTATGACAAAATTTCTCAAATATTCAGGCCGGTAGATGTAAATAGATAAATATACTGTTTAATAAATAAATAAAAAACAGAGCATCTACTCAAATATGAGTATCCATTTAAAATAACATTTAAACAATTAAATTAGTAATACACACACACAAATGTATATATATATGTGTGTGTGTGTGTGTGTGTGTGTGTGTGTGTGTATTTTGGCATCATTTTCTCACTGAGATATGCTTCATTGAATAATTTAGGCAAGTTTTGTCAACTTATTTTCAATTGGATCCTCTCATATTCACAGACAAGCTTCTTGGTGTCATTATTAAAGGAAGAGAGAAAATTACTGTATTGATAAATATTATTTATTCCGAGTACTTTCGATATTAGCACAATGTCATCATCAGGCTTATTTCAAGTCAAATATTGTTGCAGTTTTCATCATTTTCAAAGACAAAATTACTGTGTTCATCTGAAAGTAAAAAAAATTACTTGTTCAGTGAAGAACGCTGAGATGGGTGCTTTGCGATTGGCTTAAGTAACGCTTCAGTGGAGGCAACTGAGTTATAGGGTTTGTCGAGAATATTTTTAAGAAATAAGTATTAAAACTATCAGTACAAACCATGATATTTTTTAACTATCTACTGTAAACGTTTTAAAACATTTGTGCAGTATTCATAATTAATTTTATTAAGGTTTGTTTTTTGTTTTTTAATATAGATAGCTTCAAGAATTTCTTGTTTATGTTTATTATTTTCATGAAAAGTATAGATGTATTTTCAACAAGAATTCTTCTGAATTGCGAATGTAAACAGGTATGCTGTTATAAACTTTTATAAATGTTGGACGCATTATTCAAATGAAAACTCAGCCACTGAAACAACATGGTCGTAGTGTGGACAATTCACACACACACACACACACACACACACACATACACAAACATATATATATATATATATATATATATATATACACATATATATATATATACACACACACACATATATATATATATATATATATATATATATATATATATATATATATATATATATATATGAATGCTTCATTGAATGTGAAGAACAAGCGAAATTTTGTAAACGTTTTCTTCAGATTTTCTTTCATGAGGGCTAAGATTCTTTATAGTTATTATTGTCCCAAGTGCTTTCGGATAATCCTCTATCCGTTTTTTTTTTTTTCAAAAGGACCTGTTGTTGTTATATTTTTGTGCCTATATTCTAGACCCAGAAGGAAAATGATAATTCCTCCTTGATAGGTTAGTAAAGAAAATCGAGAACCAAACGATTAACTATCATGTGTACAAGTACAGAATGTATGGTAGTCACCAAGAGACATAGCCCAAGATACAAACTACGAATTCGAGATGTCAACATCAAACAAGCTTAAATGCATTGAATTAACGAAAGATGCATTTCAAAAGCTAAGCAAACTACAGGAAAAATTTAATTAGAAACAAAGAAAAGATTGCTGGATTGTTATGTAATCTCAATCCTCTTGTATTACAGTGAATATTGGACAATCTCCACCAAGTTTAAGAGAAAACTGGTGGAAACAGAAATGTGGTCTACAGAAGGATGCTGAGAATACCATGAACGGAGCTCGTATGCAACGAAGAGGACTTAAAGAAAATTGAAACGAAAAGGACACTTATATCCAGCGTTAGAAAGTGACAAGTGAATTTTCTTGGACACATAAAAAACAATTTGACACTTACAGGACATATCGAAAGAAAGAGGGACAAGACAGGGGAGACAACCTACCCGACACGCTTGTGTGAATGGATGGCAGAACGAGTTTGAGGACTTGGCATAGAGACTAACATTATTGTGAGCAACGAATGATAGGAGGTTGTTTCTGTGAATTAAATTCACAGAAACACATGTACATACTCACAGACAACGTAACCCCCCCTGAAGATGGTCTCAGATGCGATTGAAAGTACTTGGAAAAAGAAAAGCTATTCGAAAGAAAATTCTGGTATTTTTCTTACTCAATTTTCTAAGTCAACTAAAAAATTAATCTGCGAACTTGAAAGGATAACAACGAAAACTAATTGAAATGATACGTCCAAATTATAATAAAATATATATATGTTTGTGTGTCTGTGTGTGTGTGTGTGCGTGTTGATGGAATAGGAAAGAACAGTTAAATTAATGATCCAAAGTTCTTTAGTATTTATGTTTTTATTTTTAAAAAACAGTGCTCGATACAGAAGTAGAGCTTAAATTATAATTATTTTTTAAAGAAATATGATTCCATTGCGACACAGAAATTATTATGTTTCGAAACTTGACACAAGTTCTAAAGTTTAATTTCATTATTAAACTTAAAATTCAGAGTACGGTTCCATTCTCAAGCGATGTTTAAAACAACTAACTGAAGAAATGTTTTGCTCATTTTCATTTGATATATATATATATATATATATATATATATATATATATATATATATATATATATATATATATTTATAATGTCATCCACAGACAGACTGTTTTGCTGTATCACAGCTCTTCAGTGTTGCTAGACGTCCGGTTGCCTTTAGCTAGAATCGAAACCCGACTGAATTGGCGTCAGTCGAAAATTCTACCACTAAGCCGTCGGCGCACGGCAGGTATGAATGTGAATTTTAGCGTATTTATTTTTAGATAAACACACAGTGACCGACAGGACTCAATTCGCTTTACCGGTGGAGTAATGGATAACGGCTTGGATTGAGGAATCGGAGAGCCGAGTTCGAATTCCTGTCGAATCCATTGCATTCACTTTGGGAAAGGTGTGAATCCTCTTCTTCTCCCTCCAACTATGGGTAAATAGCAGGACAGACTGGTTTCTCTAGCCTTGGACGGCAACTGGTCTAGGAGAAGGACAACTCTGAATTCAAAACCTGCGGAGGGTCGTTTGGGGACCTTGTGGCATTCGTTGCACCAGGTCCCTGTATTCGTCCCTCCAAAAAGTGTGGATGGCCCTGCACAAGGCCTTCACCACTATAATCAAATCCTGTGTGGGTGTCGGGCTTTCAGTTTCTGGGAACTGATCTGTCTGGCCCTCATACGTCGAGTTCGACGGGAGAGTCCATCATATATATATATATATATATAATTATTTATTCGAAAATTATAACATAAATATCTTATAAAATCACTACAAAAATAGCTGTATAGTGCTATTTTTGTAGTGATTTTATAACATATTAATCGACATTACAACTACGTGAAAAAAGCCAGAACATACAACGGCCGAAACGTTGCGACAAATATGGCAACAAAGACGAGGATAATAGTTAATAGTGTACATAATACCTCATCTCAGAAATATAGACAGATATTTTGATTACTTCAAATGTTATTATCGTGGACACATCGTATTTGAAATAGACATTACATTTTTATTTATTAAGTATTAGGGCATTACGGCTATCGGTTGCGCATTCGAGAAATCATAATGATGATAATTTGTTCTCCGGCAGGGACCGAAGCTGCATTTCCCATTTTTAGGGGAAGTCACCGTCTGTTCCGACGTGCTTTACCGCTCGGCCACGAAGAACGTCGCAGTTAGGAAATGCTCTATTTTCCCTTTTTAAGGAAAGCACATTCTCTTCATCCAGATTATTTTTCTCGATAGTTTGCATCTGCTCAATTTTGTATCGGAAACGTAAACAAAGCAACTCCTAAAGAATTAATGGATTTCTTTTAATCCGATATTTTTATTTCTTCAAACGTTATTATAGTAAGTTCGTATTACAATGTGTATTACATCTATCGGCCGCAATAATAATAATAATAATAATAATAATAATAATAACATCAACGGAGCTTACAGAACATTTTATTACAAACGACTGTAATTTCGACAAGCATCTTAAGGTGTACATTCTGAAAAAATAGAGCCTTGCGTAAGTCCATCGTGACAGAGCGATAAGGGGCGCCAGGTCAATCGGTTGTTGATCTATTAAAATATCGAATTAAAAATAAATCCATTAACTCTTGAGAAATTAATATTCATGTTTCTCTTTACGAATTTAAATGCAGTACTGGATTGGAAGCTAGGTCTCATGATATTACAGACGAAATGGCTAGCTGTAACCGTAGGTTCTATGATAACAGTTTCTCCTCTATCACTTCTCGTTTATGGGACTCTCTTCCGACCTATTTCTTTCCAGTCAACTTTGATCCTTAAAAATTTAAATTCACTGTTAATCGGTCATGTACTATACACTTAAATCTTGTTCTTTGATTGCCATTTCTCCTGAATAATAAATGTTTTCTCAAACTCTTTCAATCTCAGTAACCCCTTGCCTCTTTCTGCTTAATAAATATCTAAAAATAAAATAAAAAACAATTTTGTTCTTTTGTTTGCCTGTCAGGTAAACATTCCTGCTGGTAAGTACATTCAAGCAAAATTGACAAGATCAATTATTAACTAGTCAGGAATTAA
>OZ038486.1:121712217-121762217 GCA_964036315.1 Acanthosepion esculentum | reverse complement strand
GACAGATTTTTTTTTACTCCTGTGGCAGTGGAGATTATTGGGTTTATTGGCCCTCGTTCGATGGCGTTCCCTCGGAAGGTTGGCGGGATGGTGTCTTGATTAAGGGACGAGCCTCGCAAAACGGAGTGGCTCTTGCAGCTTGTCTCACTGGCGATGGTGCAAGATAATGCTTTCTTCATCATTGCGGATGGCAGAGGATAGCAAAAAAACATTTTGTTTATAGTTACTTTGTTCAAACTTTTTTCAATAAATTTTTGTTTCGATAATTCAATACAATCATTTCATCGAACTGAGCTTTGATGAACGTTGCCACGTATACACATGCGCACGAAACGAGAGACGCAGGTAGTTTCAAAATCTTTTGAAAGAATATTTTTTGAAAGAATTTTTTTATCATTCTCGCCCAATTCATCTGTATTCTTTTCCTTTTTCTCACTTTTGTCCCTGACTATCCCACATTGTGACAATATAAAATCTACCAAGAATGGTGATATATTGTAAGATCCTGAACGCAAATTTATCGTGGCTGAACTAGCGATCAAGGCACTTTCCAGACATTTTCATCTCAGTGGACTATTTTCTCTTTTAATTAAAGTAGCATTTCCTATGTCAAAACTGTGGTCCGTTTTGTTACGGTGAACAACCAATGCGTTTTATGTGTTGTTATTTAAAATGTCCCTTTTGTGTTCATATAGTCTTTTGCTTAAACTTCTTGAGGTTTTTCTAATGTATTTATTCTGGCAATTCCTGCATTTGATAGAGTAAATTCCGTTATTGATTAAGTCTTTGATTGTTTTAGATGTAGTTGTGACAAATTTAATGTTGAGTTTAGACAAATTCTTTTCGGTTGTAGTTGTGATAGAGTTAGCGGGTAGAATAATATTTTTTTTATTCGTTAGGTTTTTCAGGAAGGACACCTCTTCTATTTTAGAATATTTTATGTGACTTTCCCATTGAATATGAAATAGTTAAGCTACTGAAGGTTTTTGAATGTATTTTCAATATATTTCTCCTCTTCTTGTAAATACTGAGGGCTGCCAATTCAAAGTGCTCTTAAATAGAATCCAATGATCATTCCCGATTTTATTTTGGTGTTATGATGGGAGTAGAAGTTTATGAAGTCATTTTTGTTGGTTGATTTTCGGTGGACACTAATTTCTAGGATATTGTCAAATCGGTGTAACATGATATTTGAGAAAGGTAAAGTATTGTTTTTTTTTAATTTCATATGTGAATTCTGTTGTGTGTTCAGTTTTGTTTAATTTATCAACAAGATCCGGAAAGTTAGTATCACGAGGATATATTAATAGAGTATCATCAATATATCGGAAATGGGCACTGTTGGCAGATACAGAAAAAAGGATCTAGGCGTTTGAGAACAAATGCATTAGAAAACTCCTTGGCATTTTCTATTGGGAACAAAAAATCTATGAGTTTGTGCGAAAAAGGGTTGAAAGTTTTGTGGGACACCAGGAACCTCTTCTCGCCACTGTCAACCGGAGAAAAATGGCGTGGTTTGGACACATTACAAGGCACGACAGCCTGTGCAAGACCATCATGCAAGGCACCGTTGAAGGTGGACTCCAATGTCAAACAATGGTCAGGTATGACTGTACCAGAATTGTTGATGGCTGCCGTTGATAGGCCGTTGTGGAAAAGAGTTAGTGCGGATTTTGCATTCAGATCCGCGCTACGATTACAAAAGTCAAGGGAATGATGGTGATGATGATGAATGTGATTGCTTACGTAAAATCTTTGGAAAGAAGTAGACTCGAGAAATTCTAAGAAAACACTTGCCATCACTCCACTAAGAGGGGATCCCATCGGTAATGCAAATTTTTGTTTGTAAAAATTGTTATTGAATGTAAAATAACATTGATTGGTGTTAAGATTTTTATTATTTTAGCTATTGGTAGGGAGAGTTTTATCTTTGCTTTTGTTAGATGCTTTTTAAAGAGATTTAAGCATTTTTCAGCCGGCATATTAGTGTAAAGTGATTTTATATCTGGCCATGAGTTTGTAAGTCATATTTATTTCCCTTCATTTTTCAACAAGGTTGCCTGATTTTTTTTTTTTATATATATATGATGGACTTATTGTTCCAGTGAGAGGAAGTTAATATTTTTGCTATGGCTCTAGCTACTTTTAGGGTGGGGGCGTTGCCTATTCCAGAAATGATTGGGCGAATAGGGATACCAGTTCTGCGGGTTTGGGGGAGACCGTAAAGTTTTGGTGATTTAGGGTGATATTCGAGGAGTCTATACCACGATTTATTTTCATTTTTAATCAGTTTCCAATTTTCTTTGTTGAATTTTTGTGTTTCACTATTTTTTCGTATGCGTCTGAATCGTTGAGTAATGAGTTTATTCTTTCTATGTATGTAATCCTGTTTAAGATTACAATATCACCACCTTTTCCTTATTTCTCGCTAGGTTCTTTAGGGCATTGAGGTGCCTCAGTGGTAATGCATTTTCGTTGTTGGCTTTTGTAGTAGTAGTGATTATGCCTTGAATGAAACCTTTGGTGAACTCGGAATCGTTATGCTTGTAATCTTTTTTATTACAGTGCTTACTACGTCTCTTTTGCAAATATTAAACCGAAATTGAGGGTTTCTTGTTCTATATTGGAAAGCGTTATACCCGATAAACTTTCTATTAGATTAGGATTTCCGGTATATTTCCACTTGCTGTTGATGCAGAGGTTGGTGAATTTTTGTCTCAGTTTGTTGTTTTGATTGTCACTCATTCGTTTGATATTTTGGTGTAGTTGAGTCGTTTCCGGCTTTGTTATAACATACTTTTTCTGGAGTTGCATTCTAACGGTTCTGGCTTTGTTAGTGATTAGTTATTCAATTACTTCTAATTCTTCGAGAAATTGCATGCAAATGTTGAAAAAATGTGATGTGACGTTCTAAGTATTTTGTGTGTGCAACGTAGAATCACATTTCATCAATGCATCTCAGCAAGAAGCCTTTCCGGTTTCTAAGTGAGTTCACTGATATTAATAGCTCTTTGTATTCTTTTAGAATTTGGTGTTTTTCATTGTCGACAGAATATAATTTTGTATGATTTTATATATCAGCAAACTCAACAAACAGGTTTTTCTGTGACGCGTTTCATCCGGACTAGGCTTTGATGACGTTGGCACGTCTACACATGCGCACGAATCGAGAGACGCAGGTAGTTTCAAAATCTTTTGAAAAAAACATTTTTTGAAAGAATATTTTTGAATATATATATTGAGTAAATTGTAAGTCAAAATGGAAAAGGTTTATTTGTGATGCGTTTCATCTGTTAGGACTTCATTGGACTGGGTTTTGTTGGCGCTGTTGGGACTATAAAAGTGCATGAAGAATAGACGCTGGCAGTTTCAAAATTTTTGAATTTTTTTTAAAGAACTTTTTACAATCTAGACAAATTCAGCTATATTCTTTTTTGTTTCTTTCATCTTTGTTTTTAAATATCCCACATTGTGATAACAAAAAATCTGCCAAGAATGGTGATACCTTGTAAAAACCTGGACGTAAATTTACTGTGGCTGAACTAGTGATTAAAGTAGTTTCTAGACATTTTTGTCTTAGTAAATTATTTTCCCTTTTAATTAGAGTAACATTTATGTCAAAGTTGTGGTCCGTTTCATTATATTTTCGTTTGCACACACACATATACACATATATATATATATATATATATATATATATATATATATATATATATATATATATATATATGTATACATATATATATATATATATGTATGTATATATATATATATATATATATATATGTATGTATATATATATATATATATATATATATATATATATATATATATATATATATATATATATATATATATATATATATATATTAAGCATTTCTCCCCAAGCAAGGCGGAAGTGCCACTAGTACACAAGGGGCTACAGTGAGTGTAAGGGAAAAGACTGGGTACGGTGGGGATTGAGGAAAGTATGAAAAGAAGAACGGGTATCAAGGCAACAGAAGATATCGATTGACATTACATTTAAATTTTTTAACGTAATAGTTATCAGGGAAGCAAGTAAGAAAAACGGAGTTCCACTGTTGAGAAGTGCGAGAGAAGATGTCGGGGTAGAAGAGGCGGTTACATTTAACTGTTTCGATAGTGAAAGGGTGGGACCGAGATGCCAACCCAGTAGCACGCTTAAATTCATACAGTCGGGGCACCAGTGTGAAAATAGCTCGTCAGAGCAGAAGCCATGAAAATATTTATAGAAAAAACAGAGGGAAGCCACATTACGTCGGCGAGAAAGTGACTTGAGTCGAGGCCACAAGTCAAGACAGATTACATTGCTTATCCCTCTTTGGATTTTGTCGAGCAACTCGAGATGAACAGCGGGGGCACCAGACTATATATGGCAACAGTATTCCATTCACGGACGAATGGTATATTTGTAGATGTGAAGGATGGTGTGGGACGAGAAAAACTTCCTGGCACGACACAGAGAACCAACTCTCCTTGCGGTAGATGCAGCTATTGATTCAATGTAGTTGTTCCACCTCAGGTCAATGAAAAACATGAGACCAAGAAGGTGCAGTGAGGCGCTCTCATGGAGTTGAGCATCAACCATTCTGGTAGGAGGCAGGGAAGTTTCTCTATGGTGAGTAAATGACAGCAGTTTCGTTCTGGATGCATTAAAATTCACAAGCCATTTCCTGTCCCAGTCAACCACAGATTGCATGTCGTTTTCGAGACCAGCGGCCAGATTAGCTTTGTCAGTAATATCGGATTTAACTATTGAGACAGGAGTAAATGGTATTGTCGTCTGCGTAGATAATTACTTGAGAACTGATGACATCAGGAAGATCGTTGATGAAGATCAGAAAGAGTGTAAGAACAAGGATAGAGCCTTGAGAAAGACCAGCGTTCGTATGGAAGGAATTGGAGAACCCGTTCATGACAACCTCCGTTTCACGGTTAGACTGGAATGAGTGGATTAAATCGAATAATCGTCTTATAATACCGTATCCCTTAAGCTTACGTAGAAGGCCAGCATGCCAAACCCTGTCAAATGTCTTCGATATATCTAGAGCAATAGATCGAGATTCGCTGTTATTAGCAAGAGCTTGGTATACATATTCAGTTATGGCCGTACGGACATCAGCGGTAGACCGGGCATTGCGGAAACCATATTGTTTGTTAGGGATCAGATCGTGAGAAGTGAGTTGATTAACTACTTCGGTATTAATTAAAGTCTCGAAGACTTTGTCGAAGAATGGTAAGAGACAGACGGGACGGTAGTTAGATGGATCATAAGGGTCTCCAGAGTTCTTAAAAACCGGGACGATAGAGGAGAACTTCCAACAGGCTGGAAAGCGAGAATCGGCGAGGCAGCAGTTGTATAGTTTGGAGAGAATGGATCCAGCTCAGAGGCACATTTCTTTAGGACTATGGCTGGTATCCCGTCAACACCACTTGCTTTATGAGAGTCTAATTTAGCGATAATGTATAATACCTTCGACGGGGTTATGCACATCTCTCTCAGTATAGTCTCATTTCTTGGGGGGAAAACCAGGTGTGGGTACCCCAGATGAATCGTGTGCTAAGTTGGATGAGAATTTCCGAGCAAAGCATTCAGCCTTATCAGCTGAGGATGTTAGGACTCCGAATTGATTGAATAGATGAGGGATTGAATAATCTTTAGAACCAAACATGCGAGATACAATACGTTGTTTCATTCTATCAGCAAACAATAATTTTGCTTCGTTGAGGACACGTTTGCACTCATTACGAACAGACACAAAGAGGCATCAGACATATCGCTCTGGTACAGACGGAAGAAGTAATTCCTATGGGCTATAGCGGCGGAACAAGCAGGTGAGAACCAAGCAGATGAGCGTGATTTAATTTTGTATTTTCTTACTGGGATGAAAGCCTCGATGCCGGTTTATGCCAAGGAGGAGACCTCAGAGGCACATTTTTGTACGGGATGATTAAAAAACACATTTCACGGGGCGTCGCGAAGAAAGTCACGGAACTAGTCCCAGTCTGCACATTGATAACAGTTAGTAGCATGTTCATGGCTGGAATGGGGGGTGGAAGGAGATGTTAACAGACACCACCGCGTGATCCGATTTGCCAAGAGGGCAGTGCTGCATAGCGCGACAAGGGATGGATGTAAAGCAGAGATCGAGAAGGGAAGCGTTACTGTCCGGGTTTCCTGGTCACTGGTGAAATGCATAGGAACGTCAACCACTTGCGCGAGGAATTGAGTGATTGAAAAGTTAAGGGTTTGGATACCAGAGAGGGTCAGTTACAGAGTGTTTAAGTCACAAGGTATGGTGGGCGTTAAAGTCACCGAACACGAATGTTTGCAAACGGATGTAGAGGGATGGTTTTGTCTATATTATAAGAAATGCTAGTACACAACAGTCTTCAGAGGAGGGGGAACGGAAGAGAAAAAAGAGATAGATTACTAAATTGAGGAAAGATAGACGGAGACACCTATACGAATGATCTGGAGATTCTAATGAGAGTTCTCTAGCCAGCGGGAGATGATCGCAGACATAATGTCCCAGGCCATGCATGTCGGTTTTAGAGACCTTTCTAAGGAGAGGTAGATAGCCAGGAATCGCGAAATCAGAGGAAGGGATTGGAGAGTTATGGTTCGTCTCGCAGAGAGCTGGTATATTAGGAGACTTAAGAGGAACGATTCCACACTGTAAAAGTTGGCACGAATACCACAGATGTTGGAGAAGGAAATATTAAAGGGTTTAGGCGATTGAAATGTATGGGAATGAAACTAACTAGACAAGCGATTGGATCCATTAGTGGAAAGAAAAGGAGAATACATAAAATGAAGAGTAAAATAAAGTGTAAAAATAAAAGCCGACTTTAACAGAAGTCTAAAACGAGTGACTATTTGATTCGCACAATATGATGAGCCTCAGGGAAGAACGGATGGGTGTAGTGAGGCGGAGTGTCGAATGAGTTAATTGTATGTTTGGTATGGTTATTTCAAAAAAAGAAGGAAGGAAAAGAATAGTGCACCTAAAACGGAAAGGTGAAAGAAAGAAAGAAAAAGAGGAATTACATAAAAAAAGAAATGATATAAGAAAAAAATGAAGAACGAAAGAAATGATATAAGAAAGAAAGAAAAGAAAGTTACAGCCAAACGAAAGAAAGTGCTATTACAAGTGAGAAAAGTAACTGGTTTAAAGCAAGGAAACATGAGGGAAACAAATATTTTCAAGAGAAATGTCTCATGAAAGAAAATTAAGGAAAAATTACGAATGAACCAATGAAATGTTAGCAGATCGGATGGAGAGAGAAATATAAAAGATAAGAGAATAGGAAATAAAAATGGTGGCCATATGAAGGGGTGAGAAAGAAAGGTAGACAATACGAGAAAGGGGAAATCGAAAGGGATCAAAATGGAGAGGGGGGGAAATGGAGAGAGAGAGAAAAAAATCGTGGAAGATCGAGGCTGTGTCAATGTGACATAAAAACCGTGTATTTATTGTCTGCCGCCGGAGTTCCTTCTTGTCTGCTCACTTGCTCAGACACACAGACACAGTGGTTTACAACATCTCCCCAAAGGGTAACTGTTTTTTCAATTATCACTGGACTTTGTAACATGGCTCCATTGAAAGGAAAAGAAGAAAAAATTGGCATCTCCACTTTTAGCCCGACCATTTATTTTGCTGTCAAAACGAACCAGTTTTGTTATTAAATATCCGAGCAATATTACAAGCATTGCAATTTCCCGAGCTTTTGTTTTCGACCTGAGACAATGTTTTCCCGAGTCATCTCTGGCTAACCTCTAACTTCTACGGACTTCTTCCATGTGCCGTGTTCCTTCAAGACGTGGACAATCATAGCTCTCCATAACTTTCTGTCATTTTCGCAATCCCTTCCACACCCTGTTCTGCCTTCCATTAAGTAGGTTATTCGCTGTTTCCCGCTTGATTTCAGTATGTCCAGTGAGTGTCAAATTCTCCAATCCCACTTTCCTCATTATGTGTCTAAGAGGTTTTAGCTGTCTCTTACTGATTCTAAATATAAGAATTCTTTTTTTGTTTGTTTCCATATTCCTTAACACTTCCTCGTTACTCACATGCCCATGTTATGTTATTATCATCATTATTCTGGAAGACCACTCGAGTCTCCTCTTCTTCCGTGAGAAGCTTGCCCAGTATTCACTGGATGACTGATATCACATATAGCAGTTCAACACTTTTCATCGTTTCTAAAGAAATTTTCTTGTTTCTTAATACTTTGCTTAGCTTTTTGGGAGGCAACTTTTGCGCTTTCAATGCGTCTTTGCATTTTTTTTGTCCTCTGTTAAAAACACTTGCCAGATTTTAAAATTTTCCTACTCGCCTGATTTAGCATCTCCACTTTAAAGAAAGAAATAATAAAAATTGAGGATATTAAAGAAAATTGATTGACAGTAGATATTTGTCATGTATTATTATCTCGTTTCTTATATGTATTTACCGATGAAAGTTTCTTACTCGAAAATTTACCGTAATTCCCTATGTATAATACGCCTTCATTCATGATACGCACCCCTTAAAATTGTGCTGAAAGTGTAGAAAAATACTTCTACTCACGCATAATACGCACCCCTTGTTTGGTAATCAAACTCTATAAATTACATTTCCAATTTCACTACGGCCAGTGTTTCCTAGTCTTATTTAAAAAATGGTTTTAAACATAGAATAATATAATTCTAATTTAGTTTTATGATAATTCTTATATATTTGTAAGTATTGTTATGTACATATGATTGTATTTGACATCATTATGGGGTCGCAATCGCCGAATGTTAGTGTCAAATTGTCGTATGTTTGCGGTGAGTAGTCATTTCGCAACTGAAATCGACATATGAAATGGCAATTTTATAGCCTAAAAATAAAATAATATTTTTAGTAAAAAAAGGTAAACAAAACAGTAATTTTTATTAACAAATAACTCGCCTACAAAAACGCCTGATAATTATACAACAACCCAATAAAAATTCCAGCATTATATTTTTATAGTAAAATTACCAACAATACATTTTTATAGTAAAATTACCAACAATACATTTTTATAGTAAAATTACCAACAATATATTTTCTAGCAAAAAGACCACCAATACAACACTAAAAAGTATTAAAAAAATACTTTATGGTAAAATTACCAGCAATACATTTTCTATAAAAAAAATGCCAACAATGAATTTTTGTAGTTAAATTACTAGTAATGCGTATTTTTTAAAAATTACCAATAGATTATATCATCTACAGACTATATGTCTAAAAAAAGCATACGTTTGCCCTGAAAGTATAAAATTATGTACAAAATATTTGTAGTTGAAGGAATAAATTTGCGTTCAAAATGTTTACATTTCGGCATTAAATAACCCATAGAGGTGTTGATATGTCGCTAAAGAAAAACAACCAAACGCAACATTCTCATGTTGCTAAAGGGGATATTTAAATGCAACAGCGATAAAAACAAAAAATAAAAGCGCTGGTAAGCAGAATGAAATCGGCTAAGCTGGACGTCTAGACACGTCGGACGCCAAAAATATTAAAATTTAACATCCATACACCTTCACCCTCTCGCCCAGTGAACATTTACATTTATATTCCCCTCTCTCCCTACATATATATATATATAATTCCATTAGTAAGAACATTATTTGAGTCTGATGAAGTTATTTCAGTGGGCGAAACACGTTGCATGGAGTTATTTTGTCATTAAATTATCCAGATAAAACAAATTAAAATTTGCAGTTTCAGGTTGAATTCTATCCAAATTATTAATTCACATATTTCCGCCGAGCAATCAGAGCATGCCACGCTCCATGGCCGGCAAATTAAAGCATCTTGGCTCAATGAGGTCTTAGCTGGCACATGGGAACGTTTTCAAAATGGCGACGTTATGGAAGTTCTTTCCAAAATTTCGTGGGGTGATAATCGGAATGTTATATCGATAGATCTCAACCGAGCTGAAGATCATTATCAAAACACTTAGAGATATCATTCGAAGATGGAAGTCCTTTGCAGTTAGGCGTTTAATTCATTTTTCGGAAAATAATACTGCACCGGCTATTCACAAACCGAATCATTTCACCCTAAGCAAGGCAATAAAGTCACTAAGACGCAAAGAGGTTACTGAGTGTGAAAAAATATGAGAAAGAAAAAACAATATTAAGGAGAGAGAATAATAAAAAAAAAGCAGGGATTAAGAAGACAGGAGATAACGATTGATATTGCGTTTAAATTTTTGGTGAATGGAATGCAAGAGGCCGGAAGAAAGCACCACAAACGAGAAGTGCGAGAGAAGAAACTGTTAGCATAGAACTTACGGTTGCATCTTGACATTTCAATTATAAAATGATGAAACCTTGTCGCTAATCTCGTATTACGCTTGAATTCATAAAGTCCAGTTAACACAGAGAAAGGTCAATCAGAACAATTATCATAAAAACGTTTATAGAAAGGTCACGGGGAAGCTATGTTATGGCGTTGAGAAAGTAACTGAAGCCGAGATGCCAGATCAGGACCAATAGCATTCTTCTTCTTCTTTCTATTTTATCGAGAATCTATAGATATATAACAGAAGCACTAAACAAGATGGAACTGCAATATTCAATACATGAACAAATAGTAGACTTATATATATATGTAAGATAGATTCTGGCGAGAAAAAATTGTTTAGCACGATACAGAGAACTGATTTTCCTAGCAGCAGACCGAGCAATTGATTCAATATAATCTTTCCACTTCATGCCAACGGAAAATGTTAGCCCGAGAAGGCGCAATAGGTCAATCCCCTAGAGATTAGCATCAGCCATGCTGATAAGAGACAAAAAAGGTTCTTATAGACGATTAAATTACAGCAGATTCGTTTTCGTTAAAAACAAGTTATTTCTTGCCCCATTTAACAACTGATTGTAGATCTTTTTTTTTAGATCCGCTGCCAAATTGACATTATCGCACCTATCAGACATACCATTAAGACAGGAGTAAATAGTTGTGTCATCAGCATAGATAACAACTTGAGAACTGATGTCATCAGGAAGATCATTGATGAAAATTAAGAACAATGTAAGTCAAAGGAGATAGCCCTGGTGGAGATCTAAATCAATGCAGAAGATCTAGAAGATTGGTCGTTCAAGACAACTTTCATTTCACCATTTGATTGAATCAGGTTGAAAATTCGTCCAGAAATACCATAACCTTTCAACTAGTGAAGGATCCCATCATGTCAAATACCTTTGAGATATCCAAAGCAAGAGCCCGAGCTTCACCATCCTTATCTAAAGCTTGTTAGACTCTTTCAGTAATAACCGTTAATACATCAGTAATTGACCTAGAGAAGCGAAAGCCATATTACTTATCTGAAAGAAGACCCTGCGAGGTGAGATGCTTAGCCAATTCAATGTTGATAATACATTGCCAAAAAGAGGTAGATAGCTAATAGGCCGATAGAAGGATCAGCCCTGGGGGACAGCTGCATAAGTACAAAAATGATCTAGACGAATGGCCGTTCAAGACAACTTTCATTTCGCAATTTGACAAGAAAGATTGAATCAGTTCAAAAAGTCCATGTCTAATGGATATCAAGGACGCATGGCACGATGGATAAAGGCGTTAGTTAGATCCAGTGACAGGACACAAAGAGTGTGAGTTCAATACCTGGTTAAGGAGGTGGAGAACTTTGAGAGGGGAATTAACAGGAGATAACTGACATCCATTAGACATGGCACATGGAACTAGAACAGTCTACCCCAGTGAGCGAAATAAAGGGTTCAGTTCGACATTCCAACAAACTGAAGAAGGCCGGAGCGTACAACGGCCGAAACGTTGTGATAAACATGGCGACAATGATGAGGACAATAGTCCGAATAATGTAAATAATAAAGATGTTAACACCGCAAACTAGCTGAAGAGAGAAGGCATAAGATTTATTCTTATTTAACACACTCTTACAGAGCCGCCAGTATTCATGGGAAGAAAACTTGTCAGAGACTGAACGGTACCCTATTCCGTCAGCAAACACAGACTTAGAGAAGAACACGTTTACAATTATTACGAGCAGACACAAAGTGGTTTCTGTTGTGATTATAACTATCACGCCGGTAAAGCCGGAAAAAAATGATTGCTGTGGATTATAGCGGCTCAACTAAGATGTGAACTAAGATGATTGTGGCATTACTTCGCATTTTCAGAGAAGGTACAAAAATCGTTTTTACCCTGTGGTAGAATTCTCAATAAGAACGTTAAGATATATACATCCAAGAGACGTCGAGGAGAAAGTCACAAAATGAATCCTAGTCATTATGCTGGTAAAAGAAAGAAATCTTGTGAACAGGAAGTTCTTGTATAATTGACAACCCAGAAGAAATATCAACAGACACCACAGCGCGATCCGAATTGTTAAGAGGATAGAGTTGCGTTGTTCGGCAAGAGCCAGGAGAGAAGATAAGGTACAAATCAAGTAAAGAAGCATGTTGATCAGAATTATTATCGAAGCGAGTAGGAAAATCCAGTATTTGACAGAGAAACTGAGCAAAGTAAAAAAAAAAAATGAGCGTCTGAATACCTTCAACATCAAGGACATTAGAATGATGAAACCACTTGACGTGATGAGAATTAAAATCACCAAACACAAAAATATTCGCAGATGAATGTAGAGAGGGAACCATTTCTATACTGTCAGATATTTTGTCTAATATGTTACAGTCTTGAGAAGAAAGAAGCAGTAAAGAAAAAAGATAGCTAACAGAGTGCTATAAAGTGAGTCGAAAGCACATGAAAGAATCAACCGGGGACTCGAGAGAAGATTCTCTTGCTTTTTTTTCCGTACTTGGTGTTCTTAAGTGGTCAGCCATCTAAGTAAAGACTAGGGTCAACACTGCTTAACTTCAGTAACCAAACGATATCTGCACATTTCAACGTTTCGATCTTCAGTTAACGCTGTATTGAAAGACCAACTATTGTCTCTAGTTGGGACGTGCGTGTCTCCTCTACTAACCATTGGTCTATAACAGCATACCGAAAGCTTAACTCAGTCTGGCACATGAACACAATAAATGAGCTCCCACTTAGTATCATACGAACTGAATAACAATGGTTCTATACAGTAAGAAACAGAACTTGTATTTGGTCATTAGTAATAAAACGTGTGAGTATATGAAGTTACAACCGGAAGTTTAATAGCGGAGAAAAATTATTTATTCTAAGCAGCAAATCTGTTTCCTTGTTAATCCACTTAATTATGATAAATATTAATCACTTTTATTAATTATAAAAGCATTGAAAACTCCAGATGAAAATTCAGTCCTACGTATCAGCTTACTGATCTAATTCATGATATTTGCTTTATTTATTCATTTTAAATTTAAAGTGTGTTTTAGCTGAGGGGGTTTCGACTGGTGGATTTTACGACATATCAGCACTTCGTGTTTTTGTTTTCATATCGAAATCTGTTTTAATTATATTTGTGCCTATAGATAAACATTAATCGGATTTATACTTGAGTCTATAGTTAACCTTGGTCGGGATTCTACTTGAGTTTATAAACATTAGTTGCGTATACTTGAGTCTATATGCAAGCATTTGTCAGATTTATAATTGAGTCTCTAGGTAAACACTGGTTAGGTTTATAGTTGTGCCTATAGATAATCATTGATCGGGTTTATACTTGAGTCTATAAGTATATATTGGTCGGATTTATATTTTAGCATATAAATAATCTGGTGTTCCGTGTGGTGAACAGTGTGAATAACGGTTCGGAATAAGAACTTGGAGAATGGAGTTCAAATTCCAGTCCGCTTCACTACATTCATTTACGCGTAAAAACACTTGGGAAAAGTATGAATCTATCTCTTCTCCATAAGGCTATTGGTTGAATAGCAGGACAGACTTGGTTCTATAACCTTGGTTGGCAACCAATCTACCGTGGGAAAATCTTCTGCCTAGTCAGTCATGAATCGAAACAAACATGATCGTCCAAGCGTGCATAACGTACGACACTTAACTGATATAAATAATCATTACTTTAGTATCTTTGAGTTTATGTCAAGATTGGTCGGGCTTATAGTTGTGCTTATAGGTAAACATTGGTCGGATTTATACTTTAGTTCATAGTTAAACATTGATCTTTATATTTACAATACAGTTATCCTCATCTTTGTTGCCATATTCACAACGTTTTGACCATTGTACGCTCCGGCCTTTTTCAGGTGATTGTAATTTCGTAGCGAACCCTTTATTTCGACCACCGGGGTAGATTGTTCTAGTTCCACGTGCCATGCCTCTTCCCGATATATCAGTTATTTACCTTTAAGTCAGCTTTCCAAGTGGTTGTTCACTTCTGCTCTGGCCAGATATTGGATTACCAACGGTTTTATCCAGCTTTAGTGTCATAAATCCTTTGTACATAAATTGTTAAATAAACATTCCAGGGTGATTGGTACAAACAGAAATAAAAGTCAATAGATTTATTGTTCTAAAAACTTCAGCTTCAATCATACTACACTCTCTTTATAAAAAAATATTTATTCATCGCAGTCAACTGATAAAAAATAAGATTTAAAATAATTGAAATATCATGAGGGAGTTAGAAATGGTTGAGTATTATCCTTAAAATTATATATGGATGTAGCAAAGTAGGCAAAATTTGCTATTCTGAACAGGAAGCTGATTAAAAAAAATAAGTTTTAGGAATTGGGTTAAGCCGAGAACTTTTCAGCAATCCTCTCATGTAGAATAGTTAGACATGGTTAAGTGTAAATGACAAAATTCTTAACAAGCGGAACTGACAAAGTTCTCAAACAATAACAGAAAGAACCTGGCCGCTGGTCTCGAAAAGGACCTCCAATTTGTTGTTAACTGGGGCAAGAAATGGCTGGATAACTTTAATGCCTCAAAAACAAAAGTACTCTCTTTTACCCACCACATGGACCCTCTCTCCCTCACATTAGAAAGTCTGATGCTGAACTCCACGAGAGCACCTGTCTGTGACTGCTTCGTCTCACACTCTCCGCTGACCTGAGATGGAACAAATACATTGAATCAATAGCTTCATCTACCGCAAGGAAAGTTGGTTCTCTGTGTCGTGCCAGAAATTTTTTCTCGTCCGAGTACATCCTTCAAATCTGTAAATCAACCATTCGCCCTTGCATGGAATACTGCTGCCATATATGGTCTGGAGCCCCCACTGTTTGTCTTAATGTCCTCGACATTTCCAGATGACTTGATCTATTCTCCGTCCTTCTCTTCATCCTTCCCTCTTTCACGCATCTTTACTCTTGCTCCCACTATCTGTAACCCCTTGCGTGCTAGTGGCACTCCCGCCTTGCTTGGGGTGAAATGCTTTAAAAAAACCTGGGAAAAATATTACTAAGCAAACAATATATATATATATATATATATATATATATATATATATATATATATATGTGTGTGTGTGTGTGTGTGTGTGTGTGTGTGTGTGTGTGTGTGTGTATAAAGAGAGAGAGACAGAATTAGAATTAATGTGGAGAAACTTGCCGCTTAACTGTGTGGTGTTATTCCAGTCGTGCCGACTTCGAAGTTTCGTGAGCGCATTGTTGTAATGCCTTCACTCTTCATGGCTATTGTTAAGCGACTAGTTTCTCCACATTAATTCAGTTGACGCTCTATCATTACTTTAAGGCAAAAACCTAGCTGCCTAAAATGCCTTTCCACCAGTAATGTACGGAAAAAGAACCAGCAATTTTGGCAACTAACACTCAAAATTTAATACTATATATATATATATATATATATATATATATATGTGTGTGTGTGTGTGTGTGTGTGTGTGTGTGTGTGTGTGTGTGTGTGTGTGTGTGTAATGGGGGTAAAGAAATATTTGTACACACACAAATTATAATTTATTGTATTTCCAACTAATGAATAAACATTTGTCAATTCTTGCCATAATGATAACCTTCTTGCACGAATATCAATTTCAGAATGTTCTATTTGTATTTTAACTCTGAAAATAACTACTGATAACATTATTGGAACATTCTAGAATATTCCACTTGAATAATCTAGAATATCAAAGCAATTTAAATGTTTTAAAATCTGAATTTTGCTTTGTACGAATACTTTTTTCAGCCATTAAAATGGATAAATGGGATCTATTTCTATTAAATCAATTTTTTTGTTTTCTATGCAAATTTAGTTATTATGCATCTGTGTACAGTTAATTATATGAAAAATATGTATATTCATTAGTTGTAAATGCAATAAATTGAAAATTTGTATGTGTACGAATAGTTATTTTCACCCTTTATATATATATATAGAAGTGTTGAAACAAAATGGCTATTTTTGTAGTGATTTTATAACATAATTATGTTATAATATTTAAATAAATAATTATATATATATATATATATATATATATATATATATATATATATATATATATATGAATCATTCATACAAAAAACAGGTATTGAAGTTAATGATATAAATGTCGAGAACACATCTTCGCAAACAAATTTAATAAATGACATTAACCCCGAACCTACAGGTTTCAGGGTTGATGTCATTTATTAAATTATGAATGTTATGATCCCTGTTTATAAATTCCAGTTGCATAAGGTATTTTTTACAAGCTTTCATCTGTGCATACAGACATCATCAGGTATGAAAATATATTTGTTTTTTACATCCAGGTAATAACAGGACAACGAAAGAATAATATATATATATATATATATATATATATGATAGCAGGCCACTCGTATTCAAGGGTACCCGCCTACTAGTGCGGCTAGCCAATCCTTATTGCAGATGCTCGCTCAGGCACATTTGTGTTTGCTCAACACTCACAGAGTCCACCTGTGGTTTATACTGCAACTCTGCTGAGCAGACCTTAGTTACTGTTTCTGGGAAAGAGCGTGTTATCTAACGTGATCAACAATTTGAACAAGGCCAGCACACTCAAGCTCTCGGCCACGATGCGTTATGGCTTTGTGCTAGCTAGGCGATCGACGGCCATCAATAATTCCGTCTATCCAATTTCGCTCACAAGGCTTGGTTCAACCCGCCGTATGGTTTTCAGACACTTATATATATATATATATATATATATATATATATATATATATATATATATATATATATATACACACACATACATATATATATATATATATATATATATATATATATATATATATATATATATATATATATATATATATATATACATACTCATACCTCGTTTTAACAGATGAAAGGGGAAAACATAAGTCCTATAATTTTGATTGTCCGCGGTTGCTGACACAAAATACGCAGTGGCCAATATCAACAATTACATGAACCAGAAAGGAATAATAACTTCTGTACATTTAATCAAAAATACTGTCCAATATGAAACTGTAAAATACACGGACACTATTTTGTGTTACTGTTAAATACACCTTTTTCCACTTTACTACTTTTTCTCCAGATGACATAGTTATAGAAAATGATGAAAATAAAACCACTTAAACAGAATGTCATATAAAAAGAGGGAAAACCCCTGGAGAAATAAGCTAATTATGCAAACAAAGTGATGGCCAACTAGCTGTCAGCTCGCAAAGCAACGGCTTGTATCCATTGTTGCCACAATTCCGCCCGTAGCAAGCGGGTTTAGAAACTGAGTCTGCTGCTCCAGATTTTCTCCTTTTCTTCCTACACACACACACACACACATATATATATAGGCATTTTTATGTTTATACGTTCTTTTTATAGATACAAATATTTAAGTAAATGCTCTGTTTATAATAAACAGTAGTAACGACATTTACCGGCCTGAATGTCCGAGAAATTTTCATAGAAAATATGCGTCCTCCGACAGGAATCGAACCTGTATCCTATACGGCATAGTCATATAGCCTGACGTGCTTTACCGATTGAGCCACAGAGTTTCGGTTTGTAAAGTGGATTTTACTGTTTTTAATACGAAATACGTAAAGCACACCAGGCTATATGAAGGTTCCGTATAGGATACAGGTTCGATTCCCGTGGTGGGACGCATATTTTCTATGAAAATTTCTCGGACATGTCGTTAATACTGTTTATTATAAACAGAGCATTTACATAAATATTTGTATCTATAAAAAGAACGTATAAACATAAAAATGGCCTTAATATATATATATGTGTGTATGTGTGTGTGTCTGTGTGTGGGGGGAGAAAAGAAGAAAATCTGGAGCAGCAGACTCAGTTTCTAAACCCGCTTGCTACGGACGGAATTGTGGCAACAATGGATACAAGCTGTTGCTTCGCGAGCTGATAGCTAGTTGGTCATCACTTTGTTTGCATATTTAGCTTATAAACAGAGCATTTACTTAAATATTTGTATCTATAAAATGAACGTATAAACATAAAAAAATGTCTGAAAATAATTGTCGGACTTTGTCCATTTCATAATATATATATACATACATACATATGTTATAAAATCACTACAAAAATAGCCATTTTGTTTCAACACCTCTGGTGTTTTACAAAGTGTAAAATCGGGTACTAACAACTCGGATGTGAAACTTATCGACGGATTTGATCTGGTCGATAAGTTTAAAAATTAATCCCCACCCCCGGGAATGGTGTGGACAAATAGAGACGACTCGAATACAGTAGTTCGTACGATCTCCATAGACCGGGTGCTATTTCCCTGGTCAGTTGTTACTAACATTACAGAGGGAATTGACGGGAAGTGGTTGAGAATAAGTGCTTGGGCCACCTTAAGTCTCTGATTAAGTAGTTTACTGCTAAGTATAGCCATCGACTCAGTCTATATAGATCAGCAGCGAAAACGACAGCCGAATCTAGATCAGAGGGGACCATCAAACCAGGAGATAGGAAAGAAGACAGAGCCATGGCCGAGATGGCCTCCTTCGGAGGAGTCCATTGAACATTCCTTCTTTTGCTGCAGCGCCGTGGGCCAGTTGTGTGAACTGATTGAAGGCTACATGGTCCGCGTCTTGAACGAAAGTTTTTTTGTTCTTGAAGCTGGTTCCGTCTGTGCCAATGTGGTACCGACACTAAAAAAATATATCAGCACTACATGCTCTTCTGCTTACTCGGCATTATACGAGTCGTAGTGTGGACAACGAGACAGGATTTTCATGGAGGTCAGAAGTTCTCTTTCTATAAGCATTAACTTCAAGTTAAGATCAGGGCTTTCTCTCAGTATTAGCTTAAAGTTAAGATCAGGACAGAAAGTTTTGAGCTTGGTCCGAAGGAGAGGTACTTACCTGGAGTGGTTGTTGGATGCTACTCCGGAAACATTTTGTGCTACGGACCCGAATTTTTTGTCATCCCAGTCCACGTCTATCTATTTCGGGTGATTTCTTTTTCTTTGATAAGCCTTTATTCTGTTTAACTTAGCTAAGGTAAGTCCTCTTTTTTTCCTATTCCCCATCCCTTGCCCTATTAAATGGCAGATTTCTCAGTTCTCTGGTGGGTGTGAGACGAACTTTTTTTTTTCTCGTTTTGAGTCTTGTATTGTTTCGCCCAGTTAACTGAGATTTTCTGCCACATGTACTTTTGTGTCTGTATGAAATACCGATATAATTTAGTTTATTTGTTGTAGATATATTTATTTCATAGCATAAAAACCATTAGGGATCAATAGTTTCGCCTCACCCACAAAAAATTGTAAATATAATTTTAAAGTTAGGAAAATATTTGTACGAATGGGTCAGTTAGTGAGATTAGTTAGGTTATGATAGCTCTAGCGAAGACAGGCTTTCTCCATAAACCAATCTTGCCTTCTGCTACATTTGTACTAAGGGCAATAAATATTAATTCCGACAGGGGCTGGAACCATCAGTCAATCTTGTTCAAATAAACATCTATTAAAGAATAATTGCTGCCCAAATACATATGCATACATGTGTATATATTACAGGGTGCGATGCAAAAATTTTCGCCATTTTGTATCTTTAATTTCGCGCATGCGTGTTGTTTGTTTTTGATTTTGTCGACTGCACAGTATAGTAGAGTGTGTTGGACACTGTATGTCAGAAAAAGAGCACCATGACGCAATTCACTCCGCCAAAAATCTGGAAACGACAAGCTGTACTGCTTGGCATTCGCGCCTGAAGCTGCAATACGAACATTTCAGAGTGTTTGGGTGTAACTCTGAACACGAGATTCGGAAAGAGTTGAATGAGTCTAATTATTATTACGAAGGTGTTTGGCATGATCACTGTTAATGGCGAAGTTATTCATCTTCCCAGAGGGCCTCAGACTTAACATGGAGGTCTACATCAAGTGCTTTGAGGAGGTAGTACTAGTCATAGTCAAGAGGGTGGCTGCTGGCAGGCCTTATGTCTGGCAACAAGACCCTAGGACCACATCACCCCTTACATCTGGCCACCTAATTCCCCAAACTGCAATCCCCTTGACTGTTATGTGGGGCGCAGTTGAACAAGTTGGTACAAGAGTCGCGTCCCCCACCCCTGAATCTATGATACACCACTCTCGAATCTTTGATACGGGGCCCCACTCTACTGCATTTCAATTTTCATAAAGTAGTATTCATATAAAATACAAATTTTATTGCAACCTAATTATATACAATAGTGGATCATATGCAATGTAGGTGAACAATTCAAGTAGAAAAATTGAAAATAAATCCAATGTATCTAAATACAAATTATCTTAAATAAATCAGCAACGATTTGCGGCAATTTTTAACATCAACTCCATTATTTTTTTATTTTTTTCTTAAAAAGTTGAATAATTTTAAAACATTCAACATTATGGGTAACAAATAAATAGTGAATTTTATATAATGTTTTTGAGACTTAGCATGAGCAAAATAAATTCATGATTTGGACAATAGAAAACCCTAGAACGATGTCAAAATCCGGGAAAACTTTGCATCCTTTACTGCCCGGGGCTTCCAATTAAGCTTGGGTCTCACCTGGGTGAGAGGTTCGAGGGTAGTACGGCCCGGCCCTGTGTATATGTGTATATATGTGTTCTTTTGCATATATAAATACGTGTGTATGTGTGCGTTTGTGTGTGTGCATGTGTGTGTGTGTGATGTGCGTGTATGTGTTTGTGTGTGTGTATGTGTGCGCATATCTCTGTATATTTCGTATATGTGTATTTCTGTACATATGAACGTGAGCGTAAAGATGTTTATGTGTCACACATATATACGCACATATATATTCTCTCTCTCTCTCTCTCTCTCTCTCTCTCTCTCTCTCTCTCTATCTATCTATCTTTCTCTGTGTGTGTGTGTGTGTGTGTGTGTGTGTGTGTGTGTGTGTGTGTGTGTGTGTTTCGAATTTCAGTCTCTTTTTTATCCCGGTCGAATGTGATTTGTTACCTTCTCGCTGCCGACGTGGGAGGTCTGGCGGGAAAAAAATCGCAGATGATCGTGCCTCGTCTACCGTCCATCATTACGCACGCGCAGTATGCCATTTTTACTCACGTCCCCAAGCCCTCACACACGCATACATGTACATACATGCATACCGATGCACACACATACACGCACATACAGACACATATGCACACAGACACACACGCGTGCACATCAATGTTTCCATACAAACTTAGCAAAGAGACGCATAAAAAGCACATACGTTCACAGATCCGTGCATCGACAGACGCGTTCACATGCACACACACACACGCGCACTTTTCAAGTACACATATACTTACGCTCTTGGTTGTTTTTGTTTAACGGCATATCAACATCTCTGTGGGTTTTTTAATGTCGAAATCTTTTTTTTTGTTAGATTATAATGGTTTGAGTGATACAAGTGTTATTAATTAACCCATAGCTGGGGAAAGAAGAAGTGGATTCATACCTTTCCCAAGGGTATTTGCGCATAAGCGGTCACCTATCTAGATACTGACCAGGCTCAACGTTGCTTAACTTCGGTGATCGCCCAGGAACCGGTGTTTCAATGTAATGTGGCCGTAGGCTTTACGCTCTAAGAAACATACGAGTGCACACATGCGAATGTCCGATTACATCTGTGTGTATGTACGTGTGTGTGTGCGCGTGTGTGTGTGTGTGCGTGTGTGTGTGTTTGTGTGAAATTTCCAATGTAAATGAAATATATCTGTAAAAAGACAATAGGAATAAAGACAAAAAGAAAATTTTACCATAGCATTTCGTCCTCTGATCAAGGCAAATTTAAGAATTTTATGTTACCAAAATAAAAGACTTGATAAAGTCAATTAGCGGTTGAAACGCGTTGGTAAAGAAAATATTTTCTTTCTTGACTTTATTCATATATATATATATATATATATATATATATATATATATATATATATATATATATATATGTATGTGTGTGTGTGTGTGTGTGTGTGTGTGTGTGTGTGTGTGTGTGTGTGAAAGCATTATGATAAAAATAAGCAGACATAATTTATTCAATCAGACATGCCTAAAAGAGAATTTGGTGCCTAAATACATAAATGTGTCTGCGTATGTATATATATATATATATATATATATATATATATATGTGTGTGTGTGTGTGTGTGTGTGTGTGTGTATACTGATTAATGTGCAAGCTAGCGGAGACGCACACACACACGATACACAAAAATGAAAATAGGTTTGGCAGTTTCAGGGGTGATGTGGGGATAACAGGGGCATCTATCATCAGCACATCTGTCATCGCCACCACTAAGACCAAACCTAATGATTTTATTACCACTGAGGCAGAAATTCACTTTTGAAATTCACATTTGCCCACAATCGAAAAATGGGATGAAGACTCAATACAAATACAAAAAATGAACAATGAAACATTAAATTTAAATTTTATTCCTTCAAAAATTAATTCCTTTAACTTGCTTGATGAAGGTCACTAGACCGGAAACTCGTGTAGAAAAAATATGAAGAATAAAATATAATATATACACTAAACAAATCCACATTATAACCAAAAACGTTTGCGGCTTCTCTCTTTCTTTAAAATATACATTTTTATCTCGTTAGAACAATTATAATCTTTTCCATATATATATATATATATATATATATATATATATATATATATATATATATATATATTCATGATACATACAAAAAATACATTACTGCACGTAAAATGAAAAATTATTATCGTAACAAAGCCACACCCACCACATGGTCGGACCCCCACGCATTGGGAAACCCAGCCATTCCCAGCCTCGAATATTATTCTCCACACTACCCATTCGATATACCCACACGCATACTACGACACGATGGATTACATAATCCATTTTCTGTACCAAATTTAAATTATATATCTCACTAAAGTTCATTTTTGACTTAAAGTGAATCTGAGAGGATAAATGAAACGACGGTTCCCAAGAGGTGGGCGTTGCCCGTAGTGGCCCGTATGCACACACACCTCCATCCCCATCTCGTACAACGATATTTTCAATGTAAGCTATGAAATGTCTACCACTTTCAAGATTTATGGGACAAAGTAAATGTAAGATTGTTCTAATACAAGAGAAGCGGCTAGAACACCTTTCTCTTGCTGGAACTAAACCTTCTTCTTCCAGCGTTTAATAGTGTTAACGAATATCGCCAAACAGGTACTCAGAATCAGTCCCGATCATTTCAGCTCTTTACGCTGATATCACATAACAGAGAAGAACTTTCAGATTCATTTGTTTTATGCTGAGAATACCATAGACTGAACATGTGAGCAATGGCGAAGTTCTCAAGAAAATAGAAACAAAAAAAAGATTCTTATACTTAGAATCAGAAAGAGATAATTAAAATTTCTAGGACACAGAATGAGGAAAGACGGTTTAGAAAATTTAACACTCAAAGAGCATATTGAAGGCAAGAAGGACAAAGAAAAACAGCGACTAATCTAGCTAAGGAGCTTGTGTAAATGGTAAGCAGAACAGATAACAAAAAGACAAGCACTGCTAAGAGATATACAAAGGGCAAAAGATTCTGGAGAACCATGATCTTTAATGTCCTGAAGAGACACGGCACATAGAAAAAAATGAATTACATCACGATAGCTTTTAAACAACTTAGAAACACTTTAAAGAAATGCACAACTACAGTTGACTAGAACAAGAAAATTAAATTATCTAATATAAAACAATTAAAACAGCTAATCAACATCAATATCAACAACACATCTACAAGATCCAAATTACATAGAACCAATATTATTCACGAATTCACATGTCCCTTAAGGAAGTGTGTTCCTGATCAAATGAAATTCATGAATAATTATATTAGACACACCACCACACGCCTATCATAAGACTCAATTTACACCTCTCTGACCATAGCTCAACTAGGACAGGGAAACCTACCAAACTTTATCCGCAACATACTGGTAGAAAATACAACTATAATAGCCCCATCCACATGTAAAAAAAAAATGACTAAAAATAATAAAAGCATTGATAATAAAAAAAGAAAAAGCCAACATTCAATAAGATCAAGTATGAACACGGTCACAATGTGCTGACTGTGTTTGGAAAATAAAAAAAAACATTCCCATTACTCTAGATACATATATATAAATGTGTACATTCAGTTAGAATTAAAAATAAAATATCATCCTTGATAATGGCTAAGGAATAGTCGAAAGCGCTGGGAAAAACAAAACATTCGAACAGTGTTTACACATATTATGTCCAGAAAAGAAAAACACTTACACGAAAACATGAAAAAAATGAAATAAAAACTTAAGTACCTTGATAGCCATCTTTAGTGAAATTTGCATACACATATATATATATATATATATATATATATATATATATATATATATATATATTGTGAAATGGACAAAGTCCGACAATTATTTTAAGACATTTTTTATGTTTATACGTTCTTTTCATAGATACAAATATTTAAGTAAATGCTCTGTTTATAATAATCAGTATTAACGACATTTACCGGCCTGAATGTCCGAGAAATTTTCATAGAAAATATGCGTCCTCCGACAGGAATCGAACCTGTATCCTATACGGAACCGACATATAGCCAGATGTGCTTTACCGATTTTTTTTTTTTTTTTTTGTCAAAGGAATACGTTGGGAATGAGGCAGAAGGAAACAGACAACTTCCTGCAGGATTATCTGTTAGCGGTGGCTCTCAGTTGTTCCGACATTGTCATCTCCGTCCACTCTTAGTTGTTGTCATACCAGCTTTGGCGTTGCCGTCACCGCTTGCATCCACCTTCAACAGTGGCTTGCATGATGGTCCTTCAGAGACTGTTATGCCGTGTGACGTGACCAAAACCGTGATATCTTCCGACGCTTAATAGTGGCAAGAAAAAATTCCTGCCGGCCCACAAGACTTTTGAACTTGCTCCGTACATAGTGATTGGTTTTGTTCTCGCAATAGGAGTTTTTCAAGCATTTGTTCTCGAACGCCTAGATCCTGCCTCAGCCACACCCGTAGAGGAAGATGGATATGACCAGCGATTGTAGAACTTTATCTTGGTGTGTTTATCTGTTTCATATGCCATCCTTTAACAAGGTTGCTCCCAAGTATTTGAAGCTGGACACTTTCTCCGGTGGTTCGCCGTCCATGGTGACGCTGACACTGGTCTTGCTTGTGCTATTCACAATAATTAATAAAAGCTCCGATACGACACCAGACCTGGCTCTCTTGGCTTCTGATTTTAATTGATTGGAGGTGTTATGTTGTCTGGGTGAATTAAGATGGGCTATCGGCTCGGAGTGAGAACACGGAGTATCGAGTTCGAATTCCAGTCGAGTTCGTCAGATTTACTTACGCACGATTACCCTCGGGAAAGGTATGAATCCATCTCTTCTCCCAGGGCAGACTGGGTTCTTTAGCCTTGGTTAGCAACCAGTCTACCACAGAAAGAAATAGCAACCTAGTGCGGGAAAAATCTTCTGCGTCGTCAGTCATGTATCGAAAGATACATGATCGCCGAAGCGTATATCTCGTATGACACTTAACTGAGTGACTGACAGCAAATATCATGTTCAGTACCACAGTCAGTCAGTTCAGTCAGTTATGTGCCATACGTGATACACGCTTAGGTGATCATGTATCTTTCGCTAGATGACTGACATAGCTGGGGGGGTGGAGAGAAGAGGATTCTGATGTATGGTCATTTAGGCAAATTTTGGAAAATAGATCATAACGAGAACTATTTAATATATGCGTGAATATGTGTGCACACATATATATATATATATATATATATATATATATATATATATCCTTTCTCGACTATCTGTGCAGCAGGTGCAGGGTTGCTCCCAAGTATTTGAAGCTGGACACTTCCTCCAGTGGTTCGCCATCCATAGCGACGCTGTCACTAGTGTTACTTTTGCTATTCACCGTTACTTTCGATTGATCTGTGTTGAGTTCCATTCTATATGCAGCGGTTCTTTCAACGAGTTTGCTGGTCAGGTCTTGCAGCTCACTGTTACTGCCTGCCATAAGGTCAATATCGTCTACGAAACGCAGGTTGCGGAAAGGTATACCACCGATATCCTACATATCCTGCATATACAGATGTTGGGAAATTGGTCAGTTCTTTGTACCACTCATGATGGTACCTGACTCCTCCTACCGTGCTTTACCTTTGCAAGAGTCAGATCAGAACAAAAACGGAGTATTGCTGCCGCATCTGTTCAAAATCGTTTTTGCGGCCTTATGGGTGATGAACTGTTTACTATGCAACAGTCCTTTTTCCACAGTCGCAACGTCGCAAATCAATCGCTATTTCCATGGCAAATGTTCAGACTAATGTCACCAGTTCAGACTTTTACGACCAAGACCCGTATTACTATGTCCACGGGTTTGAACCGCCCTCATTCCCAACCTATTCCTTTGACAAAAAAAAAAGAAGAAAAAAAGCGTCACACTACGTCAGCATCTTCCCCCAAACGACTATTTGTAGAGGAGACTCTACCCTGGCTGCTTCCCGAGCCTTACAATTTTAACCTCTTTAAATCTAGAGTTAATTATTATATATCCGTCAAATCATCGTATTCTGCACTTCCTTACGTTCTCCTCTTTATATAACACACTTCATTCAGTAACCCTCTAACTTCAGTGAATATTGAACCTGGTATTGAGTGAACTTCTTCAACACACATAGATAGATAGATAGATAGATAGATAGATAGATAGATAGATAGATAGATAGATAGATAGATGTTGTGGTCTTATTAGGGCCAGAAAGAAATACACAAGAGAGGAATTGAGTTAAACAAATATATTAACAGAAACAGTATGCAAACGAGAGTGTTACATCAAGAATGTTCAGTCAGACTGTCAGAGCTGACTGCTGGAAACTTCTCTCTCCAAAAGGCAGTACCTGCTCCTATTTATAGCTGGGAGTACCCATGCGTACGTGGATAAATTACCATAACAATAACAGACGGAGATAGGTAGATAACAGACGGATATAGATAGATAGATAGATAGATAGATAGATAGATAGATAGATACGAATAGACTGACCTAGTATATAAGAACATCCTAAAAATGTTGTCAACATCGTTTTGTTAATGCCAATTTTATTGTGAAAACATTGATTTGCATAATAAAAGTTGATATATATATATATATATATATATATATATATATATATATATATATATATATATATATATATGGGGGGGGGGTAGTAACAAATAAAATTAAGTGTTCAACTTAATTTCATTTGTTACTGTTTATGATTTATCGCTTGAAATTGAACACTTTAATTACAAAAATCTCTTGCCTTAAAATCGTTTTCTTCCAGACATACACTGGTCGACCGTTTTTGTATTTTTTCTTCTTGCTTTTTATTGTGAAACACAATCTTCGTATATATATATATATATATATATATATATATATATATATATATATATATATATATATATATATGGGAGGGAGGAAGGTAGTTCGAATCTAGGAATTAACATTGTAGGTTGAATGTCAGTTTCCCGCCTCAATTAAATTTGCCTGAATATCGCATTGAGGCCGGAAGGTGATTGTCAACGTGCAGTGTTGATCTCTACATCCACACTGTTGATATCTACAAACGCTCTATCTCCAGTTCTCAGCGTTCTTCCTCTATAAATATACCAAATTTCAAACAAATATATAACTGTATTCAAATAATAGCATATCAAAAAGAATATTTCTATAACAGCTAATTTATTTTTGCAAAAGTTTTACTCACACTGAAAAAATACAGAAATCATTTACTTTATAAAAATATCGCTTATTTTATTACTCCTAATCACGCATCATACTAAATTGAATATAGTCTAAAACTTTTTTTACGTATTCAAAGCTATTTTAATACTAATGTTCACCGGTTACACGGCTCAAGAGCCACTCAAGGTATAGGGTTACTGTATGGTGTTGTATGAGTGTAACAGAATGCAAGAAGTGCAGTTCATGAGGTTATATAGATAGGAAAGATAACGATTAGCCCTAGTCCTGACGAAGTTGAGATTGTAGTGGTCATGAAACATCCTTACGATTTAAATTAAAATTTTAAATATAATAGTTAAATTATTTTAATACGTTCATTATATACCGTACCTATGAACACTAATGGGTATGTTCCAATCCTCATAAATACGTTGGACACTATTGTAAATGGAGGTAATATACTGTATAAGTTGTCCACCACTAGCAGTGGTTTACCTAATTCACGCCGTTGGCGAGTATTGTATTTTGTTGATGTGTAAAAATTACCATTGATTTCTAACCTCCGTTTTGGTTATTCTCCATTCAGTAACGCTTTTTAGGTTACAACAACGTTTTAATTTGTTTAACAATATTTTTTTGCTTAATAGCTAAAGAAGACTGATCACCCCCACTTTATGTCCACTCTAAGTCAGTAAAATGTTTTCGTTTTAAAATGCAGACATCACTTGCCTATTGACTCCAGGAATATGAGACCACAGCTCTCGACACGCTAAATGTTGCTGTTGTGGCTTCCATAGCAGGTAGATTTTTACGAGATGAAGATGCTATCCCTGTTACCTTATTTTGATATATTATAGGTTTATGCGTGCAAAATAGAAAACGTGTATCTGGTTGACATTCCTAAATATGAACAAAAACGGAACTTGATACATTTTGCAAAGGATACAGGTGTTTCTTTATAGAGAGAGACTTTTGAATCGACTTTTCTCATCTTAAATCACGCATCAACCAAATGTCCTATTAAATAATGAAAACCAGTCACAAAGTATATTGGCAAAATAACATATCTCCCGTCATAACGTCATAAATTCTCTACAGGTAGACACATACAAAGTAGGCAAACATATGAATATATCGTGTTGTGTGTGTGTGTGTGTGTGTGTGTGTGTGTGTGTGTGTGTGTAAGACACGCCTTGGCATACGGCCCTACTTTTCAAAAAGGGCACGAGCCCAATAAACAAGACACAAAGTGGCTATAATTCTTCTTTTTCTTTTTCTTCTTTCTTCTTTCTTCTTTCTTCATATTCTTCAAATTTCTTATTATTATTTCTTTTATTTCTTTATTCTTTATTCTTTTCTTCTTTTTCTTCCTTCATCTTGTTCTTGGTATTTTTTTCTTATTCTTTCTTCTCTCTTCATATTCTGCATCTTTCTTCTTGTTCTTTCTTTATATTCTTCTTTTTTCTTTCTTCATTTTTCTTCTTCTTTGTTCATCTTTTTTTCTTTCTTCATCTTTCTTCTTATTTCCTCATCTTTTTCTTCTTCTTCTTTCTTCACATTTTTCATCTTTCTTCTTCATCTTTCTTTATATTCTTCTTTTTTCTTCTTCTAATAATAATAATAACAATATATTTATTTTGTGAGATAAACTCTTGTCTTGCATCATTAACCTACGAACTTTTGATGTACAATACTTACTATTATATACTTAAGATACACGAACACATACACATACACGCTCACAAATATATATATATATATATATATATATATATATATATATATATATATATATATATATATATAAGAGAAAAAGAGATGAACGCAATTGCCCGTATGACAGATAAACAAATAGGCCAATCTGTTTAAATTGTACATTCATAAATAAAGAGATCATGTCGAAAAAGACATTTTTTCACGGAATTTTGTACAGACTGAATGGACGTCCCTACATATTGACTGATTTGATTGATTCGTTTTCTACGGCTTATTAACTTTTTGCAGGTTATTTAAAGCCAGAAAATATTTTTAGATTGTAAATTTTTTTTAGGTGGGGATATTGATTTACTGACAAGTCTCATTATTTAACCCACAGCTGGGGGACAAGAGGTGGATTGTTATCTTTCTCAAGAGTATTTATGCGTAAGTGAATATAATGAACCCAACTGGAATTGGAACTCGGCTCTCCGATTAACAATTCCGAGCCGTTATCCTTTACAGCATCAGTACATCCAAGCTTACAGCACCTACTTATTCCCAAGCGGTCAACCATCTACGTACCATAAGGATAAGTATGTGTATAGCAGTCCCCATGTTAAATCGACCCTGTGTCACATCCAACTTTGGCGGGTGACCGGGTAAATATACCGGACCAGGTTCGACGTTACTTCGATGATCGTTTGCGAACCGGTTTTACGAAGTAATGGTAGCCGTAAGCCTACCTCGATATTAGAGAGAAAATAAGAACAACAAATGAGTTTTTGTCAATGGCGTTCATCGAATTCTTCTGTTACCTTTTAACTCTTGTTCAGACGTAATTTTCTTTCTATCTCGATAAAAAAAATTCTCTGCACAGTAATCGGGAATAATTAAACAGCAAGCACTTTTTTGAAACATTTATTCGCTTTTAGATCATAAAATATCGGATTAATATCCATTTATGATTTGGCGACAAAAAACTGAACTTGATAGATGTGTTCACTTATTCGCTATTAGCCAGATTCCCGTCCGACTGACTTATTAAATCTATGTTGTAATAGAAGTTCACTTACCTTCAAAAGATTTCTGTAGCAACATCATTTTCAACAAATTCTACTTTCTTTCTTCTTTTGATGCTATGCTAAGTGCACTTGAATTTCCTACCCTAGACTTAGATACAAAAACCTAACCATGCAAGAAACAGTTGAAATATTTTTCTAATCTTGTATTAATTTTAATTATTATTATTACTATTATTATTATTATTAATTCTTCAAACTTACTATTTTTTCACTTGTTTAAATAATTCGAAATGGTTTTAACAAAATTTAATTAAACAGACTATTTGGGCTTATTTAGATAATTCCGTAATATTTTTCGGTTCCATTCGTTTAATTTGTACTAATATGAAATGTCATACGACAACAGTAGTTACTACGAACGATGCAGGAAATCAGATCGTAAATAACGCTGCCGGGCCTAAAATTATAGAATTCTGTAAAAATCTTAATATTTTTAAAATTATTTACTTCTCGTCCTATTCTTAAAAAAAAGAAAAAAGGTTACTTTTAACAGCTAAGATTAAGATTCCGTTTATTTAAATGTATATACAATGATACTTTTTCTGTTAACTTACGACTAACTTTTGACAAAACCACATATAAATTCTTTCCACATAAACAGGATGAAATATATTTTTGATTATCGACAGAAACATGTGTATATATGTCAATTTTTAAAATTTGAATTAAAAATGAATAAATGAAATATATAAAACAGACTTTTAAAAATTGTTATGCAAGTGAAGTATTATCACTCATGTGTTAGTGTTGAGTCTTGACTCAATGTTGAATCTCGCCTATTGCATGGAATAATAATGCAACACAAAATGTACTTGGAACAAGAATGTATTATAACAAGAAAGTGTACACAATAAGTACATATAGTATTTCTGTATATTTCTGGGAAGACGTTCCTGGAGAATGTGTTGACTAGTCGCAGTCGATCAGAGTCTCTAGTTGGAACTCGTGATTCCACTTTCTCTCCCCCGTCTTCCGTTATCAACCATTATTTATATAGTTGGTAGTCACCTATGCAGATTAGGTGGATTCCACCACAACAGTTAGTAATATATATATATATATATATATATATATATATATATATATATATATATATATATATATATAAAGAATTTTAGGCAAATTAATGACAAAGTGGAGAATTTCTTTGAGTGCTGTGTTTCGTCCTTTAGAACTTCATCGGACTAGAGTCATGTAATTATATATTCGTCTGAATAGGTGAGGGAATAGAATTTTTCTCTTCAGAATCTATCTTACACATTTATAAGTCTACCATTCGTCTATAAATTGAATATTGCTACCACATCTGGCCTGGTATTTCTGCTATATATTTAGATATTCTTGATAAAAGAAGAATCTGCAATGTTATTGGTCCTGACCTGGCATCTCAGCTTCCGTCACTTTCACACCGCCGTAACGTGGATTCTTTATTCCATAAATACTTTCATGGTAATTGTTCTGAGGAGCTTTCTTCTTTGGTACCTAGAGTTTACGAATTTAAGCGCAGTACTAGATTGGCAACTAGGTCTCATCATTTTACAGTTGAAATGGCTAGATGTTACTGTAAGTTCTATACTAATAGTTTCTTCTCTCGCACCTCTCGCTTGTGGAAATCTCTGCCGGTTTCTTGCTTTCAAGTCAACTTTGATCTTCAAAAATTTAACTGCATACTAATATATACATTTCCTTAATGTATATATTAGTATGCATTTTAATAATTCCTAAAGTCCCTATTATAATTATCATCATTAAGTATGAGAGCAATAGGCCAAAAAAAGTGATGCCGGGACCCAGTTGGAAATAGCTTCTGATTGGGTAACCCAGTCCATTTAGACAGTCTCCCATTAAGGATATTCTCATGTATCTAGATTTGACCCCCAAGTTGCCTTGGCTGACTCATTCGTCAAATTTTAAAAAATTACTCTCTACACTCAGCCATAATGCTTCCCCCGACCCACTGCTCATGAACAGAGATATGCAGTGCGTCAGTCCCTACGGGACATGTCCAATTGGTAACAAGTTATAATAAAATAGAGCGTAATTGCATATTCTTATTATTATTATACTTTTTCCTTTCGCACGGAGTTCTAGAATTATAGTAGTTCTCCATCAAGTCATTCAATCTCCGACAGAGAGCACCTTTTTATCAAAATATGTGCAGTATCAAGCAATACAGACTTCTGAAATAATGTGATACTAGGTTTTGTAATCCAGTTTTCTCGGTGCAGTTCGGTGATATAAACACCAACACCATAATGATAACTGGGACAATAGTGGCCTGAACGTCTCACATTTTGGCAACTTCAATCCAGTGTTCAGTGTATTTCTTAAGCTTGTTAATTTCTTTGACCTTGATGTTATGGTTGCCGAAAGAAGCCATGTCGATGACAAAGCATTTTCTCCTTTTCTTTATTTTTTTTTTTTTTTTTTTTTTTTTTTCAAAGTCGGTTATGTCTGGTTTGGTGCGTATGGTCTTTAGATGTTAAACCCCCACAAAATCTTGACTTGATCGTTTTCGATTACCTACTCTGGCTTGTGTCGGTAGCATTTCTCGTCGAATTCAATGCCGTACTTCCTACATAGGCATCAATGGCAGTGCTTGTATTCTTTCTACGAAAGCATTTCACAACCGCTAATGACATTTTCCACCGCCTTTCCCAGCGTCGGATTTAGATGAAAAGACGAAGGCTGTTCCACTTGTGACTCCCTTCCAAAATTCCCCATTCTGACGAATAGAAGAAAATGGAACAATGTTAAATTAAATGATTTGAGTAAAGCCGAGGATGATGATGGCTGTTTAAAATTCCACAGTTGCCAATTCCTCCTCGAAGATGTTATTGTTAAATACAGTATGTGATTGAAAAAATGCATGAATGTTAAAAATTTTTAAATCCATAAAGAAATCAATGCTAGCATAGATTTATCGGCTTAAGGCAGAATAATTCTGAAATTACTGAAGGGCTGTTTAGAGTCAACAATGCGTTATGACAGCATGTGTAACAAAGGCCTATGACAATTTCAAGAATATTATACACCTTGACTGGAGGCCCCCTAGATTTTGAGGCCCTAGGCTTCAGCCGTCTAAGCCTATAGGCAAATCCGGCAATGGCTTTGCCACACAGCCTACTCTTGTCCAAATCGCTTTATCCATTATAATTATTATTATTGAACCATTTCCTAAAACCTACAAGAGGACCAAACTGCAGAATTTTTCATGGAATCTCTTTTTGATCGGGTCAAGAATATCTCAGCACGCCCTCGTATAAATTAAATATGATTTATTGCTAAATTTTAGCTCATTAAAATATTTATTTTACCTACTATAAATCAAATACAATTAGTGTCGAAAAGTCCCTGGCTTGCGCCACTTCGCAAAACCTGGCCAAATGACCGACGTTTTTTGTTTTTTTTAATTGAATCTCAGCTTGGGGTCGGGTGGAGAATTTTTCAGAATCCCTCGTATGTACAAATTAAGACAAGAAGTATCGAATTTAATTTCCGGGCCCCGATCTTTGTTCCCTTATCTTCTATGCCATTCTGCACTTATATACCGAAACGCACAAATGGATACTTACGTACAAAGGTGTTTATTGTTTATATACGTGCGTTCGTCAGTAAGTTTGAATTTTTTTTTCTGTTTCTTTAAATGATGTCAACGCAAAGATCCAATGTTATTTCAGCTTTTCGTTCGTTATCTTAAGCGTCAAAACTTTCGGAACATTTTCTACTAAGAATTTTCTTCGGTGTCAGAAATATTTGTGAAGGATATTAGAATAATAAAGAAACTATACTGGCAGCAAACCGCCTGCATGAGTTCAACAGATATACAAAAATACAAAAATAAAATGGAGTGTAAGACAAGAATGCGTCTTCTCACCGGATTTAGTCAATCTATACAGCGAGACGATCCTGACAGAATTACAAGTTGTACCAGGATTCATTATTAGCGGCCACAATCTTAACTGGATTTATACTAAGTTAAAACTTAATAAACCTGCATTTTAATTTGCTTCATTCAACTGCTTCATTCAATATATATATATATATATATATATATATATATATATATATATATATATATATATATATATATATATATATATATTATTCCAATTTTGCCATTCGTTTGTGGCTGATTAGTTGTCTTGGTATCTGGGGAAAACTCGAATTCCTCAGAGAGAAGCCAAAAAAAAAAAGAAAGAGAATCCACTCCTCCAAAAAAAAGTATGTAGATCGCTAAGTAAATTGACCCTTCAACCCCCGTATCATCCCGGAGGGGTAGCACCTGTTAGGGTCCCAATTATGGGCAAATAGTTAACCCCCAAACTGGGGTCAAAACAGTATGAAAGTGTAAAAATAGTTTTAATACCAGCAATATATTTTTGTAAAAATATTACCAGCAATACATTTTGGGAAAAAAATACAGTGTAACCCGGATATAAGAGAGTTGTCGGGACCGGAGAAGAATTCTCTTATATCCGGGTTTCTCTTATATCCGGATTTGGTCTATTTTGTTTAGGCTCTAATTTGGGACCAGAGAAATTCTCTCTTATATCCGGGTTTCTCTTATATGATATCTTATATCTTATAAAATATTAGCAGCAATACATTTTTTTTTAAATATTACTAGCAATAAAAATCTTGTCGGCATGAAATAACCCATTGAGGTTAATATGCCGTAAAACAAAGCAAACCAAACCAAATAATTCACTCCTAAGTCGCCGGAATTGTACCAAAGTACCATTGAAATTAAATGAGCCATAAAATGTCCAATTTAAATACTATTGGAAAGAAGCAATTGAAGCGTTTTACAATGCCTCGTGCCATCTTGCTGCTTGTAGATTTTTAATTTAGTTTCTTTTTTGTTTTGTTTCTGATGTTTTCACTTCTCCTTCCTACTTTGTCCTCCATTTTCTTCTCTCCATTGCTATTAATTATTAAACTTCTTACGTCAGCCCCTCACCAATGAGCTCAGTGAACTTCAGAACAAAGTCATAATTTATTCCTTTCCTATTTTCCTAGGTTAATAGCAGTAGATACGCTCACTTATCGTCCGGCTCGAACTCCTTCCATATTTATTGAACAGGAGTAGATGTTCATCTCTTGTTTTGTGTTCAGGATATGGTTTACCGGTTATCTTTCTTTCTTCAAACAGAGCCACAGTGATTTAATTGTCTTAACTTTTTGATGGCCAGACTAATCAGTGTCTGTGACTTTCCATTCTGAGGGTACCGAGTTGGTCGTTAGAATCTCGAACTCTTTGATAGCGCTTAGAGAGGCTGCTCTGATCAACAGTCGCATAATATCGGGGTATTTGTAGTGCAATGTCGCGCATGGGTAGGCGCCACTGCATGTATTTCCGGTGGGCAACCCTGGGGCCACACTATGCTCTGTTCTCAGTCATGCTCTAGTTGGTTTGTCTTATCAATGACGACAGATAGTAACAATTACGGTGGTCTTTTCTCTCTTCTCCTCAAAGCGAATATCATGGAAAACACAACGAAAAGAAATAGAACGAAACCAGTGAACAAAAAAATCACCTAACCCCTCAGCCTTTCTTTCACTAATATTCGTGGTATCCGTTCCAACTTAGTGTAAAATCTTTCCTCTTGGAACGGTCGCCAGATATGTTTGTCCTCTAAACTAACTTAAATTCTTCCCCTTTGTCCCTCGAGGCCTCAAATTACTCCTCCGTGTGCTTCTGTCTTTCGTTACTAAACTCTGTTAGCTATCTTTTTTTCTTTATCGCTCATCTCTTCCTAGAACTGCAATATATCAGATATACAGTGTAACCCGGATATAAGAGAGTTGTCGGGACCGGAGAAGAAGTATTTTATGTCCGGGTTTTTCTTATATCAGGGTTTGGTCTATTTTGTTTAGGTAAGTATGGCTCTAATTTGGGACCAGAGAAAATCTCTCTTATATCCGGGTTCCTCTTATATCCGGGTTACACTGTACAGTGTAACCCTGATATAAGAGAAACACGGATATAAGAGAGATTTTCTCTGGTCCCAAATTAGAGCCTGTGTTAATGTATATAAAATAGACCAAACCCGGATATAAGAGAAACCCGGATATAAGAGAAACCCGGATATAAAATAAATCCGGATATAAGAGACTTCTTCTCCGGTCCCGACAACTCTCTTATATCCGGGTTACACTGTAATTGCTGACAGTATAGAAAATGCACTTTCACCCCATCCATCTGCTAACATCTTTGTCTTCATTGACTTTAATGCTAACCACAATGTGTCTTAAACATTCTAAAGGTACTGATGTTGTCGGTGTTCAAACATTAAATTTTCCTATTGCCCAATCCCTTACTCAATTCATGGACTTCCCTACTCGTTTCCCTAGCAAAACCAAGCAACATGCTTCTCTACTTGATTTATTTCCTAGCTCCTCTACTCGCTCTTACCTAGCTTTGCAACACTGCCCTCTTGGTAACTCGTACCACTCTGTGGTAGCTATTGATATCTCGTTCCAATCCTCTATTAAACAGGAACCTCTAACCACATGACCTCTTTCCGTTACTAGCATGCTGATTGGGACTCACGCCGTGATTTTCTCCGTGACGCCCCGTGGACGGACTGACATCTTTAAACTACCAACTGAAAATTGCGCCATTGAGGTTTCTTCTTGGGTCAAAGCTAGCATCCCTTTCATCTCTTTTCGAAAATACCAAATGAAACTTTAATCCTCTCCATGGTTCACAACAGAATGCTCGGTCGCTATAGCACACAGGAACCACAATTTTCGGCTATACCAGCGTGACGGCTCTCGTCACAACAGACGTATATTCGTTGCCGCTCACCATAAATGTAAGCGAGTGCTGGAAGGAGCAAAATCTGTTGTTAACTGGAGCATTAATTTTAACGTCTCCAAAACTAAACTTCTCCCCATTAATCATCTGAGAAACCCTTCGCTGCCTTCCACCAGAATGGCTGATGTTAACCTCCAGGAAAATGGCCCGTTGCGCCTTCTCGGACTCATGTTTTCTGCTGATATGTAGTGGAAACACTTTATTGAATCCATTGATAGGTCAACTACTAAGAAATCCGTTCACTATGTCGTTCGTGACATTTTTTCTCTCCAGAATCTATCTTGCATATCTATAAGTCTACCATTCGTCAATGCTTAGAATATTGCTGCCATATATGGTCCACTGTCCCTGCCATTTACCTTGAGCTCCTTGATAAGATCCAAAGAAGAATCAGCAATATTATTGGTCTTGGTCTGGTGGCTCGGCTCCAGTCACTTTCCCACCACCATAAGGTTGCCTCTCTATATGACTTTTCTATAAATACTTTCATGATAATTGTTCGGATGATCTCTTCGCTACGGTACCTAGAGTTTTTGAATTTAAGCGCAGCACCAGACTGGCTTCAAGCTCTCATCAATTTACAGTTGATGTAGCCGTAAATTCTATACCCACAGTTTTTTCTCTTGCACTTCCTGCTCACGGAACTCCCTTCCATCTCCATGCTTTCCAGCCAGATTTAATCTGCAAAAAATTAAATGCAATGTCAATCGCTATCTACTGGCATCCTGATTACTCTCTTCTCTTTCTGCTCATCATTGTTGTTTCTGTTCCTAATTCTTCCACGCCCTGTAACCCCTTGTGTGTTAGTAGCATTATTGCCTTGCTTTGGGTGATACTGATTAAAAGATAAAAAGATTAAGATATGCAGATGACACAGTGTTGATAGTTGACACGGAAAGAAGATAACAAAAGCCCCTACAAAATGTTATAAATGAAAGCGAGAAGTAAGGATTAAATATCGACTACAAGATAGAATGCATATTTGTTAGCAAAAGGACGAACCCAGACTGCGAGTTGCAAATCGGAGACACCAGAATCAAACCAGTGCGGAACTTTAAATATCTGGGAAGTGTTTCGACAGACGACGTAAAGTGTGACATTGAAATCCGAAGAAAGCATTTTGGATAGCCAAAGATGAATTTCAAAAGGTAAGTAGGGTATTGAGAGATAAAAAAAACCTTCGCTGGAAACAGGGAAAAGAGTACTAAACTGTCCTACTGTATGGCAATGAGTGCTGTGCAGTCTCCCCAAAGATGAAGAAGTGACTTGAAGTAACAAAAATGTGGTTCTACAGAAGGATGATGAGGATGCCATGGATATGTGAGCAACGATAAAGCTTTCTGGATCAAACAAATCAAACGTGGGCAGGAAGCAGGATTAAACCAGCGGACCGGTTGAATAATCTACGGATGCTCAGGGGACCTATGGTCACTCCCTTAAGTTCGGTTAGGACCGAGTAGACGCCTCAACCCAGAGAGTAAGACGTCGAAGGTTGAGGGGCAGGGGCGAAAGTGTTAGACCAGCAATAAATTTGACTCTCGATAAAAAACTTCTTTACAAAAATACGTCAATGAAACCTGATCTACAAACTGATTTCTTACAAAGATTGCATATTCTGTTCATACGAACCTATACTAAAAATTTTGTCAGCATTAAATAACCCATAGAGGTTTTGATATGCCATAGAACAAAATAAACCAAACCAAACTAAAAATAGGAAATAAATTACATCCTTGAGTATAATTCAATAGGAGTATTCCCCTCTCGACCGGTTCACACTCCTCAGAAGCCGTTTAAACATGAGTAGAGGTTTATTCCTTATTTCCTTTTCAGGATTCTTTCTAAAATCTACTCTTTCTCTTTCACTCCTAGTGTCGCCTAGTGGCATCATCGTCTTGATTGGGGTGAAATGATTTTAAAAAGATACGACCCTGTAATACAGCCATCTCTATATAATTTTTTTTTAAGATGTACCATATTATCGATTAAAATCTGAATGTCGTATATTTATTTCATTAAAATATTTAATTCTTCACGAAAGTAAAGAAACGAACCGGATGTTTAGCCATTGCGTGTTTCTTCTCCTAATTTCCGTTTCAATCAAATTTTCGGGGAAAGGTGTTAAAAGACATACCCAGCAATACATTTTAAGATGTTAATTAATCTATCATACTTTCCTATTTGATATGATTTTATTATATTTCTTGGTGTTATTAAACTACGAAAATATTGTCTTTGATTAAAAAATGAAGAGAAACAAATATGGCCGACATATCAAATACCTTTTGCAAACAGTTATCAGCAACTGCCTGTTTTGTGTTTTATTATCTATTGTGCTAACTGAATGTATTTACATACTTGCTGTTTCAAATAAGAGGATATTTTAAGTTGCGTAACAATTTCTGAACACGGATACTTGGGTATAATACGACACCATTTTTTCCTCTAAATTTCGTTCGAAACTTCCTATTATACACAAGAAAATACAGTAATTTTTCTTACGTTTGATCAGATTTTTCTAGCTCTCATGAAATTTGACATTTATTCTTGAACAACGTTTCAGTTTACCAAATATATGTTGGGCGGCCTTGGTAACCGGTAATTACCCAAAAGTTTCTAGTGAAAGAATAAAGACGGCTGGAAAGAAGTCGGAAGGGCGTAAAGGAGTTTTCTTTTCTATAAATGGACGACGCTAATAAAGTATAGATATGTGCTATATGCCGACTTCCCGAACTTGAAATGGAAAGCTAGTGGATAATAGAGAAGCTATCTTTACTCACAAGTCCGGCACGCTAAGAGAATGTGTATACCCATCTGTCAGTAATCTTTCCTTCGCTGTGTCTACGCCGAAACTGGGTTTTACTGACTGGCTACTAAGCGTTACATGATTGGCTAAGCGTGGTGTACACTAACTGGGAAAGACGAAGGAAAGTTCACGTAGAAGTCGCATATTTGCTACCGGCGTCTCTGCTCGCTGTTCAAGTATATATCACGGTACCCTCGTGTCGTGTTTGTGGAGGCTCATCGTTAGCGACTCGGATTGAGAAATCGGAGAACCGAGTTCGAATTCCAGTCGAGTTCATTACATTCACTTATTTAAAGGTGTTAATCCATCACTTCTCTCCCGAGACAATGTGTAATACATGGGGACCGTTTGTGATTCCAAATTTCCACTGGATTAATTTCTGAGTGTGAATGAATACGATCACTGCTACGCTTGGTGAGAACACAATACCAGAACCGTACTTTCTGGAAATGGTTACCCATCCCCGATACGTTTAAATTAACTAAAAAATCATGGGTTCCAGTCCACATAAAACTCCATTGCAACTGTATTTTCTGGATGGGGGGGTTAGGGGCTAAGCCCCCTACAATATTTTTAAATAAATATTTTTTATAAGTATTTATTTAATTACTATACTAGTGTTTTCAAGAAAATAAAATCGATTTATCAAAGTTAAAGTTAAGTTCATGTATCTTCTTTTGAAATTATTATTTTAATAAAAATGTCGTAAATATTTTTTAGTTTTAGATAGTTATTTCTTTTTAAGGAAGCCAAAAGACTATATAACCTCATTTCTATTTTTAAAATATAGGGGAGGGGGCCCCAAAATCCCCACCCCAGAAGGGCGCTAAAATCAATTTTCAATCGACTTTTATTTCATAGTTACCGAATTTTCCTAAGTTATGAAAATTACCGATTTTCCGTTACCAAATCTCTCGTTACCGAATTTTCCGTTATCGGATTTTCCGAGAACCATATATATATATATATATATATATATCCGGCTTACACTGTGTGTATATATATATATATATATATATATATATATATATATATATATATATACAGTGTAACCCGGATATAAGAGACTCGGATATAAGAGAAACCCTGATATAAGAGTCTTCTTTTCCGGTCCCGACAATTCTCTTATATCCGAGTTACACTGTATATGAAGCTTTTGGCTTCATACTTCAACATACTTCCAAAAGGGATAACGCAAAATATTTATATAGTACATACGTATGAGTTTAAAATACTTGTAAAATTACGCTTCCACACACATACACAGCAATGCTTCTATAAGAAAAGAAGTAAAGACAAAAAAAGAACACACATACGCGCTCTTTCCTTGTGTTACGCATGGCTTCAAAAACTTTCGTCGCCATCGTATTTCCTCCTCTGTAACCTGTTACAATTCGTAATGCCCATTAAGACATAAAAAGCCGGTTTAGAAGAAAAAATAAATAAATAATATTGTCGGCTTCAGTCTACTCGAGAGACACACACACACATAGATTTACAGATATCACAAGAAAGCGACAGGATCGGTTTAGGGATGAGAGAGAATCTAGACAGACGACTCAAATATCCTTTCTAAACGAAATCTACAGAACATATCGAGATTATCTCCCTTTAGAAATATTGGCGGCGAAGGGCGGTGGTCGTGGAGACGATTACGACAAAGAGTGTCGCCTCTGTGACTGACTTGTTAATAAGTACAAAATTGGAGACGCCAGCAATCTGCTAACAAGAAAACCGCTCGACGCACATATTTACTCCAACGAAGTTAAATATCCGGATACGCTGACGTCGCTGCAAACTTCTTACATTTATTCGCCAAGAAGAGTGTAGTGGTTCCGAACGTTTTTCGAGCTCCTCCTCTGTACCTTGACTGCATGAATGTGAGCAGGCAACTAGACTGACAACCACTTTTCATTGTTTTACTGTTGAAATAGCTATAGATCGAACCGTAACTTCTATTCTAATAATTTCTTGTATTTCTCACATGTGCAATTCTCTTTCAGTTACTTGCTACGCTGCCGCCTACATAAGTTTTAACCTTCATTACATTCTTCATGAGTATTACTTCCCCTTCCACAATATATAGTGGCTCCTCAAATACAAACTGCAGTACCCTTGATCTTGATTTAAGTCAAGGCTGTTTTTTACTGTTGCTCTAGAACAGAACAGGGGTGGGCAAACGTTTTAGTACAAGGGCCGCATTCTAAAAATTTATAGTTTTACTGGGCCGCATAGTATATATAAACCAAAATAATTGATATTTAAAATTGGCAAAATAAAGGGCTTTTAAAGGAAAAATATAGTTTTAATAAATAACATTTTAAAGTGGGCCGCACGAAATCGTTTGGCGGGCCGTAGTTTGCCCACCCCTGCTCTAGAAGGATCTGACAACACAATCATGAAATTTAAATATACTGTTATTTTGCGATTGGAGTCAACTGCGATGGCAGGACAGATGCTTTTCTTGGTGACTAAAGTTGTTTAAGATTATATAATATTTAGCCGTTGGACCGTCAATATCCGGTGTTTTCCGGCTGGGGTTAGTCTTTTCGTCGTCTTCCTCTTTTTTTTGTGAGTGTCAAATTTTCCAAGCCCTCTTTTCTTATTATGTGCCCATACTTCTTCTTTTATATGCCATGCCCCTTTAGGATGTTGGTGATCCTAACTCTCTGAAATTTCCTGTCCTTTGTAGCTCTTAATAAATGTTATCTTTTTGTCATCTCTCCTTAACCCTGTTCCACCATCCATTTACACAAGCCCACTATTTTTCCTCTGTTCCTATGTTTCATTTGTCCTCTGAGTATCAACATTTCCAAGTCCTCTTTCCTCATTACATGCCCTATAAATTTCAACTCTTTCTGATGTTAAATATAAGTATCTTTTTTGTTTCCATTTTCTCTAAAACTTCCGTGTTGCTCACATGTTCAGTTTATAGTATTCTCAACATCCTTCTGCAGAATCACATTTCTGTTGTCTCAAGTCTTCATCTTTGAGAAAATTATCCAGCATTCAGTGCCGTATAGGAGGACCATTATTACATAACAGTTCGGTACTCTTCTTTTTTTATTTTTTTATTTAGCTGCTGGACCATCAATATCCAGTGTTTTTTGGCCAGAGTTAGTCTTTTCGTCTTCTTCCTCTTTTTATTTGAGAGAGAAATATAGAGAGAAAAGGATGAAAGATAGAAAAAGAAATAAGGATTTTAAGGGAAGGCAAATGCTTTGTTTTAATTTGAATTCTTTTCTATTTGTTTCTACATTTTTATTTTTATTTTATTGAACTCACCACAATTCCAAATTAAAATGAAAATGCACCCACGCTATACCATCATCGTACACCTTTAAGGAAGAATTTTTTCATCGGGGTTTTATGAAAGTTATGTTCTTTCTTTTATTTGAGAGTTTTGGAGTTCTTGTATCGGTTGCTTTTATTGTATTTTGTTAAAATAAAAACCTGTAACATATACAATTGGCAAAAATTACGGGGGAGGTGCAAACTTCCGACCCTCCCCCGACTGCTACGGCCCTGCGAAATGAAAACTTTTTAAGATCTATTTACCTACGATAAACATTTTCTCTTTATAAATACCCAATTTTTTCTGCTCTTTTTCTTGTACGTATTTTCTGGGGTGAGACCAATAGACTTTTTTTCTGAATAGAAGAGTTACAGAGAATTTCTAGAAGCTAATGTTTAAAAAAGAAAGAAAAAAAAGAAGAGAGTCCAGTGGCTTGTAACATTTTTATAATTCCGGCCTGCGTGGCTGCCAAACCACAACCCCAGTGTCCTATCGCCAACTTCACATTTAATAAACACACACCTCTTTCTTGATATCACATCTACTACAAATTCAAAACATCTTACACTAACTCCAGGACCATAATTATCTGGAACCTTAGCCCTAGCCACGAGGATGTTAAAATGCAGTGATCACCAAGTGTATGCCGTTTGATCTGATTGGTGTGTATCGTGTGGCCTGAACTTGTTTTGTGTCATGTACCCTCAGGACGTAGGCGATGCGTTTCTTTACAACTCTCAATCTTGTGTAGTTCGAAGCAACAAATTCTCCCCTTGCTATCCCTTCCTCTCCCTGTTCTGCCATCCATGTACACGTCGCGTTGCCGAGTGTTTAGAACGTTCGACAATGAGACCCGGGTTCGAATCTCAGCATGGTCCATTTGTCAGGAAGCTGTCATCTTGAGGTTATCGATCTGGGGAGACGATCCCAACGTGCGGTAGCTTTGTAAATTCCCTGACCTGTGCCCTCGAATTTCAGTTACATTTTCCGTCGTCTTGAGTTAGACGTTCCCAGTGCGTAGCTAACACCTTGATCGCTCTCTCGCTCTCTCTGAGTCTCTCTCTCTCTCTCTCGCCCCTTCTCACTCTCTCTATCTATCTATCTATCTATCTCCATCTCTTGCTCTCTCTCTCTCTCTCTTAGTGATAGCCATGCAGTTCGTCTTCTTTCAATTAATAGTTAGTCCTTTCTTAGCCCTGTCCTTTATGGCTTTCCCTTACTAAACTCTGTCTCAAAGTTCTTCCAGTTTTTCCGTCTGCTTCTTCTTCAATATGACCAAATGTCTAGCTTAAAAGCCGCCGAATCGAGCGGCATTTAAGCTAGCTACTGCGCAAAGCTCTTGATTGGGCCTTCAACTTGTTCAGGAGTTTCAGAGTGTCTAAGTTTTGCATATTCTCAGCATTGGAAGCTCTCCTGTCTGCCGTTTGATCTGGGTTTTCTATTTGCATGGGACTTTATTTTCCTCGCTGCAGCCTTGGCTCTTTTGATTGCAATCTGGTCCACTGTTGGTGTAGATTTCTTTTATGAGGCATACTGCAGCCGTATGCGACAGGTAACAAAATATACCACAGAAGAATTCAGAATTAATCGCTGCATTTAAGTATTGCATTAATATCTAAGTTTACCTTTTAAAAGTTCAACAATAATTCATCTGCCGCTACTTAATTTAAAGGCAATTTAATGTATCGTAGGTCCTTGCTTTCCGTAGGAACAATTATTTTTATTTTATGGGTGACTTTCGCTGGATGTCGCAATTATTTCTATTAATACCCAATTTATTTCCAAGTTATAAAAATTGTTATCGTACAAAAAAATTCGTCGCAAAAAAATCGCGTAAAAATCTACGAAAACAATCTCAATAATGAAAACTTGGGGATCAAAAATTTCAGGTTTGCGGGTTCGAATTCGGCCCGAAATGTTTTTAATTTGAAAGTTGAAAAGATACGCCAATATTATTTCCTCTCTTATATTAAGTTGTCACACATGAAATGACGCATTTTTTTGGTTCGTTGCTGATCCGGTCGTCTAACGTAGTAATCTCATTCGTCTGTAAAAAAAAATCTAGACCTATTCCTGACTTGCTTTCTTTCCAAATAATTCTTCTTTCAATATATTGTTACTCATAAGCCCAATGAAAATGATTGCAATGAAACAATGTCGACTAACCTTACTGGATGAGTACAAACTGGGAAAAAAGAACCATTTTTGCATCGAATCATCACATGCGATGAGAAATGGATACTCTTTGACAACAGTAAGTGGTCAGATGCAAGCGAATCACCAAAACAATACCTAAAACCTCTACTGCATCCTAAAAATTAATGTTTTACATTAGAAATATTTATAAATATGTTGGTATATTTGTAACAGTCGTTCATCTTCAGTTTCACAGATAAAAATGCTGCTAATAATAAATGAACAAAAGGGGAAATAACTCTGACCGTTATGGCAGTGATAACCGTTGGATAGGAAGGAATAAACATTTTCTTTTTCTTTCAGGAACTATTTAACGCGATCTCAGTTTCCTATCGCACTCCATGAATTAAAAAAGTTTTGTACCAAATCTTTCGATTAATCTGTCCAGTCGTTTTTCTGGCTCCACTGTCTGGATACACACCCCGCCACCATTTTTTAAGAGAATCTTAACATTCAAATTCTTCAGCTGTGTTTTTACGCACTAAACAAATCCAAATTTGCGTTGTAGTCCAAACAACGCCTCATCTAGATTGTTATTTGACGACTATATTCATTACACAACATGACAGCAAGGCCTCTGATCGGGAGATTAGAGTTTTTGAGGAGAGTGAAATTGCTGTTGTTCTGAGGTCCACCCCGACCCGGGGTGATAGCACCTGCTAGGGTCCCAGCTAGGGGCAAATAGTGACCCCCCCCCCAAAGAAAAACAAAACACTATTAAAATTGCTACTAATAGCAAATGAACAAAAGGGGAAATAACTCTGATCGTTATGGCAGTGATAACCGTTTATAAATAAGAATGAATAAACATTTTCTTTTTCTTTCAGGAACCGGCAATATTTAAACGATGAAATTGTTATCGTACAAAAAAATTCGTCGCAAAAAATCAGCATTCAGAATACTAGCTCTTTCCTTCATCAAACCTAATAGACTGGTGCAACAAAATCCCAAATTGCTTTACCAAATAACAGAAACCATATCTCTTGAAGACTTTCAACAGCAGCAATAACTAAAATGGGTGGCACATCTAAGTAGAAGATTATATAATGAAGACGTTAACTTTCAACATTACCAAAAACAAAAGGTTTGGCAAGAAACTCTCATCAACACTTGAAAGAACAATAACAGTTAATGAACTAGAGGTCTTAATCTACTGAAAAATTGCCTCAAGGAAAAGAGTTTATGAATTTCAAGCGACATTAACTTTAACTTTTCGATCAATGAATACCAAATTTTTTGTGTGTGGAAACGACAGAATTATACGTTTATCTTACACAAAAACAGCTGTCTGAATGGCGTGTTTCTGAATCAGTTTTAGAAAGAATGAGTTTGAAGATGGTTCAAATAAACATCGAAATACGTTTGTGTTCATATGAATTTATTGATATATTAATTTGCTACAGATATTTTTTTTTCGGAGTTACTTTTGTCCATTTTACAGGATGTTATATAGGAATAAAGTGTTACTGCCGACACTTGAGTTTGAATATAGATCGCCAGTGAGCAAACACAGGCGATCCCATTATTGAATTAAATGGATCACGTGACTATGGGAGAAAGGTAGTAGCTTAACGTCTAACTGATCCTCATTTCTACTCTATCCTCTCTTACTATACGGACCGCTATTCTCTTCTCTATTCACTATACTATTTCTCTATTCAGATCACTATACGGATTACTATTCGAGCGAGTGTTATCGAGCAAGTACTATTAGTGTGAGTGTTATTCGAAGGCGTCTGACACCAGTATTGTTCAACGGCGTTACTATAGTTGTATCTGCGATTGCAAAGTCTGTACTCCAACGAGCATTACGAAAGTGACAACGAGTATTCGTTAACATCACAACAGTGGCAACGAGTGTTCGTTGACATTACAAAAGTGACAACGAGTGTTCGCTGACGTTACAAAACACAAATACATTAATCTTGGACACCATAAAAGTCCAACAACTTCTGTCTTTCTTTCTCCAAAGAGAATTTACAAATAACATGTTTTACCTATGATATAAAAAGCTTTAGTATTCTTACTTCCGGATTATGTCATTATTTTCTCATCGAGTTGCATGTGATATGCGTTTTAACTGTTGTTACTCTTGAAAGTCCTCGAGTAATGGAGTTTCTATTATTTGTTAGAGTTCTTTGTGATTCTGTAACGCCACTTCTACTCCAAGAGTTTCTTTTCTTGTACTTCCCGCCTGTGGAACTCCTTTCCGTTTACTCGCTTCCCTGATAACTACAATCTTCAAAAATTTAATTGCAATGTCAATCGCCATGTATATTCTTGAATCCTCCTTCATCTTCTGTCCTTTCCTCAACGCTCCCTATGCCCAGTCTTTTCTTTCACTTTCACTTTCACTTCCTGTAACCTCCTGCGTACTAGTGGCATTCCCACCTTACTTGTCTTTGCATTTGTCAGATTAAATCCAAACATGAAATATGGCAACCGTATATGGACGGGAGCAGCGTAAACCTCACTTTCCACCTTTGATAGAGTTAGAAATCATTTACGTAGTGTTGTAGATGATTTATTCTTCACTCAATCAATATCTATTTCTCACTGACATAACATTTCAAGCCTGTCGTTAATCTATTGCTCTTTGCGTGGCAAATGTCCAGATGAGCACCATTTTAAAGCACCAACAGTTCAGGCTTCTATAGCTAGGACAAACTGTACGGATTCCACGGAGTCAAATCCGCCACGTACCAAATATAAAAAGAAAGTTCCACTCCGGCAGCTTTTCATCAAAGAACTTCCACTCCTACATGGTTACTTTCTCGAAAACTCAATCTCATCGAGTCAACCTCCGGAAGTCGGAGCCGAGATACCCTAAAAATAATACTCTGCTAAATTATTATTTAACACCAACAGCAGTAACTACTAAAATATGTAACCCGAAGAAAAAAATTAGGACATAATCAGTATGTTGACATTCCACACCACTTCAAATAAAAGGTTAGGAAGGAAACCGCCAACAATACTGGAAAAGGCGAAAACCTGTTTTCCTGGACAATTGTTTTAAGAAAAAGATTTTATAAATTTCAATCGACAACAGTACTAATTACTCAGTCAATGAATGTCAAATGTTTCCTTGTAGGGAAACGTTTAATATTACCATTACCATTAACATAATCTTCATTAGTCACCATAAATGTCGAACGCGTATATACGATCCGTTGCTAATAATGCTGGAAAAATGGTTGGCTCATTTTATTGCTCCAGAAAGTATGTGATTCTTTCTACCATGCATTCTCTGCAGAAGTTTGGAATTCAGAGTTTTCCTACTCTTAAACAGGTTGCCACCAAGGCTAAAGAACGCAGTCTACTTTGCTATTTAACACATAGCTGGAGCTTGAGAAAAGACGGTTTCGTAACATTCCCAAGTGCGAAAGTGAGAGCAATAGACAAGCCGGGAAGTTGATTTCAGTTTGCTGATTGCACTTCAAGTGCCGAAAAATCCGTTGCACATGCCGGCCCTCTAAAAAATGGCAGCTAACTGAAAATCTCATCTGTGACGTCACTTGTAAATCACTTTAAAATTTGGATAGATGGGCGGCTTCACTAGTGGCCAACGGTAAGACGAACACGCGATATGGAAAACAGATTACAAAGTTTGCAAAACCGCACAATTATTTTTGCATAGCCCCCTTGTTCTGGGGAGGCCTTGGGCGACGATCATCGGCGCAAATTTACTCATATGTTGTACTCTCTCACTTTTCTCACGTCTTCTCCCGGCCGTGTGGCGAAATATTTTTGGGTTCAGAGATGAAAGACATCAACAAAAATAATTTGTACTTATCTAGTTTTATTAACGTCGACGTCTACATTTTCTAACTATCTAGTGGAGTCGCTCCTTTACTGGGGAGCCGTTTCAGACACGAAAGGAACACCGTCAACATCGTTTGACGTTTAAGACTCGACTCACTGAAAAACTTTTCTCTATCATGC
>OZ038486.1:121704717-121709717 GCA_964036315.1 Acanthosepion esculentum | reverse complement strand
GATAGATAGATAGATAGATAGATAGATAGATAGATAGGTGCAGAGTAAGAGGGATCGATATAAAAACAGATAAATTAAATATGAAAAGATCCATCTTACTTTGCACCTATCTATCTATTTCAGTCTTTTCAAAAGACTAAAATAGATATAGATAGATAGATAGATAGATAGATAGATAGATAGATAGATAGATAGATAGATAGATAGATAGAAAGAAAAGAGACTGACATTCATTCATCGATATATAGACAGAATGAACTGAGATAGATAGATAGATAGATAGATAGATAGATAGATAGATAGATTATTTCCAGACATTTTTTCAGTTCCTGCTGTGATTTTTCCGACAGTCAAAAAAACTCTTTTTTACTGATTTTATTAATTGTCCATTTTTTCTTTGAATTTATTTTCCTCTCTTCATCTTGTTATTATTAGTTTGTCCTGACCTCATTTTACAATTTCTTCCTTGTCCATTTTTTTTCCTTTTTCCTTTCTTCCGTGTATGAGTTGTTGGTGTGGTACGTGGGGACAAAAAGTTTTTGTGAGCGTGTCTAGTCGTAGTGCCGACAAGGGCTGCCGTTTTTTTACGATATTGTTTTGCAAGTATAGTAGGAAGGGGTAGAGATATTTCCTTATTCGCCTGGAAGATGGGGAACGTCGGGATGGGCGTCTGCTTTCGTATGACCCTCTGTCTGATGGAGGAGACGGGACTAGAACTGATCTGACAGGATTATATTTCATATACATATATTTAATTATTTTTGTTTATGCAGATGCAGTGTGAGTATATATATATATATATATATATATATATATATATATATATATATATATATATATATATATATATATATATATATAACGGGTGTAACAACAAAATTGTTCATCCTACAAAATATTTAATATACAAAAAAACAGAAAACTGAGTTTTTTTCCCAAGTTTTCAGATAAGTCGTGTAGCCATGTTGACACTATTTGTCGTAAGAATCACTGAAAAACCATTTGAGTTATTCAGTTAAAAAGAAAAACAGGTTAAAATAGCATTGTGTCAGCCCCACTGTCTTCCCAAATGAGCAATAGTGAGAGGAAAAGATCATTCAGGCTTTTAGTAATCGTACCAACATTCATACTCTGATGATGATCTCTCTTCCTGTTGTGACCTACTGATACAGTTTTCTTCTCTACTGTTCTCTCTTTTGTTAAACTTATCTACTGTTCTCTTGATGGTTCTTGAATGAACATTGAAGATAGAAGCCAGAATATGAATGTTACTGAAGACCTGAATGATCTTTTTCCTCTCACCATTGCTCTTTTGGGGATACATGATGGGGCTGACACAAAACAATTTGAACCTGTTCTCTTTCTAACTGAATAAATAGTAACGTTTTATCTGAAAACCTGGAAAAAAAGAAACTCAATTTTTGTTTTTTTGCGGGATGGACAATTATCCCAAACTGTTATACGATTTGGACAATTTTGCTGCTACACCCGGTATAATTGAACGTAATTGTAGTTCATTTGTTGAATAAAGAAGTTGATAAACGAAAACCGAAATAAATTATGACTCAAACTAATTCAAACATCTATAAATCAGTCGATCATTGGATACATATATAGATATGAAGAGTATATATACATATATATATAGATAGATATAGATATAGATATAGATATGAAGAGTATATATATATATATATATATATATATATATATAGATATGAAGAGTATATATATATATATAGAGAGAGAGAGAGAGAGAGATATGAAGAGTATATATATATATATATATATATATATATATATATATATAGAAAGATAGATAGATAGATAGATAGATAGATAGATAGATATGAAGAGTATATAAATAGACTATAAATAGATATCTTTGAACAGATTGAAATAGATATGAACAGAGATAGATTCTACTAGAATATTAGTATCCTGTTTATAGTGATGGTACACTCTCATAGGATTAGTATCCTATTATGATGTTAGTATGTCAATCTAATGTTTATGCCCTCTTATAGGAATAGTATCCTATTTTGGTGTTAATGTATTATTCGGTTACGAAATATTATAGGGTTATTAATGGGTTAGTATACTATTATAGGTTAAGTATACTACTATTATAGGGATATTGTCTATCACAGGAGTAGTATACTATTATAATGTTACTATATTATAAGGTTAGTAACTTAATATAATGTTAGTATTTATTACAGTGTTAGTGTCTATTACAGGGTTACAATCCTGTTATGGTGTTTGTATCCTATTATATGGTTAGTATCATTTATTATATTATTTTATCACTTATTTCCACAAGCATACACACACAAAAAACAGAAAATGTTCACAGATATACTATAATAGCATACTAATATTATAAGATACTAAAATTGTAATAGGATAATAACCCTGTAATAGGATACTAATGTCATAAACACTATTATAGCGTATTAACATAATATGATATTAACCTTTCTATAAAATACTAATATTATAATGGGATACTGATACTGCAATAGTATACTGACGCAATAATAGGAAACTAACCTATAATTTAATACAAATATTATAATAGCACACTAACACGATAATAGAATACTAACCTAATAGTGTTCTAAACCCTCTAATAAAATAGTTACATTATAAAAATACACAACCCTATAATAGTATACCAACCATATAATTGTATACAACTCTGGATTAAATCCGTATAATAGGATGAAAGCCTATATATTCCTATTATAAGACTATATCGAATATTTAATTGACCCTATAATATGATACAGACCAATAATAGGGGACGACCTACGACAAGTAATGTACTTATAATATGACACTAACAATTAAATTACTAACAGTATGCGATACAACCTTATAATCGGATAAATCCTATAATAGGATAGAAACCTAATAATACGGTGCTAACCCTATAACTAGATGCTAAAATTGTAACAATGTATGAAACATATAATAGGATACAACCCTATAAAATTTTACTAACATTATAATTAGGTTAGTATCCTATTATTTGGTCGTATATAATAGGATACTAACCCTATGATAGGATACAACCATATAATAGGACACATCTCTATAGTAGAATACTTACCATATAACAGGATACGGTCCTATAATAGGGTACTAATCTTATATTTGGAAACATCCCTATAATAGGGTACTAAACATATAATATGATACTACCATTATAGTATACACTCCTATAATATGTTACTAACATTGTAATAGGAAACATCTCTTAATAGTGTATTAACACTATAATAAAAACATTCCTATAATATACTACTATATGCTACCCGGTAATATCTTACTAACAATATAATAGGAAATAACCCTATAATAGGAAACTGACTATATAATAGGAATCATCTATATAATAGGACATATTCCTAATTTAAAATATGTTGCCAGAATTATAACAAGGTCATAAAATTATAATAGGATACAATCCTATAATAGGGTACTAACATAAGAAATTACTAACCCAATAATACATCACTAAAATTACAATAGGACACTGACACTATAATAGAATACTTCCCTATAATAAGATACTAACATTATAATAATTCTTTAATAACTAACTTACGTTATAATAATATATAACTCTATAATGGGATACATCCTTATAATACGATACTATAATGGGAAAAAGCTCTATTATATGGTACTGTACTTAAAATAGGATACAGCCATATAATAGAGTGGTGATCTTATATTACGAAATCGCTCAATGGTAGAGTTCTGGCCTTATAATATGAAACATCCCAGTAATAGGGTAGGATCGTATAATATGGTGGTAACCCTATAAAACATAACATCCTTATGAGAGGGTACAGACTCTATAATAGGAAACATTCCTATAATTGGGCGCTGAAACTATAGTATGATAAAAATAATTTACTAAGATACAATCCTATTATAGGATACATCCCTATAATAGAACAGTAACTCAATAATAGGGTATTAATCCTCTAATATGATATTGAATTATAACAGGGTACTAAACCTATATAGGGTATTAACATTATAGTTAGCATCCTATTATATGGTTGTATATAATGCAATATAAACCCAATAATATGTACTAACATCCTAATAGGACAGTAACATTATAATAGTTTTCTAACCCCATAATAAGGTACCATCATTATATTTGGACAATAAAATTATAATAGCATACTAACACTATAATAGGGAACTAACCTTATACCATGATACTAACATTATACTGGGATACTAACATTATAATTAGGTACTAAACCTATAATAGAATAATAACCATGTACTAGCATAGGACTATAATAGGATAGTCATCCTATAATAGTATACAACCATATAAGCATTCTAGCCTTTTAACGGTTTACTAATATTATAATAGGATAGAAACCATGTAATTGATAATAATATTATAATAGGTTACTAACCCTATAATAGGATAGGACCCTATAATATTGTACTAACATTATAAGTGGGTTAGTATCCTGTTATATGGTTTTATATAATAGGATACGAAACCAATAATCGCGTACTAAACCTATATGATACTTAAACTATAATAGGGTACTAACCCTATAATAGTATACAGTCCAATAATTGTATGCTAACCCTATGTATATAATCGTATACTAACGCTATAATAGGATACTTATCCTACAATTGGATACTAACGTTATAACAGTATAATGATCCAGTAATATATACTAACCTATAATTGGTTACTATCATTATAATATGATACTAACATTATAATAGCATACTAACTTAGGATATTGACATTATAATTTATACTAATCCTTTAATTATATACATGTACTCTATATATTACTGACAGTAGATACCAAATTTAAATACAGGATGTTATAATTGAATTCTTTTTCATCCTTTAATCTTAAGTAATTGGTTAATACTTTGTAAATAGTTTTCGGAACAATTTACACATTAAAAGATAGTTCAAAAGCACAATAGGGCTTTGC
>OZ038486.1:121624717-121699717 GCA_964036315.1 Acanthosepion esculentum | reverse complement strand
TTATAACTATTTATACTGGGTTTCATGTACGCAATTACAAGTCATCCTTAATAATATTTTACATTTGGAAATCATATTTATTTATTTATGGCATATGATATTTTTAAAACTGTTTGTAATAATTTGAATGTCTTTCAGTCATTCCGCCTCACCTGCTATCCCCTTCTGCCGCGCCTATAAGGCGAACCGCACCGTTTGGAGCCCACTGCCTTAGGATAACAACCATGTATTATGATCAGCCTCTGTATCAAAGTTCATTCCTCCAATTAACCCTTGACCCTTGACTTAGAACTAGTTGTCTCAGATATCTGAAAAAGTTCTGACAAAAATGGCTGCTCTGTTTATTCTCCAAAGTTCTGTGATAAAATATTTGCATAATTCTAAATGTTCTTCCAGTTGTTATCAGTTTTCTAGATTTTTCGACTTTCCTGAACATTACGGCCACCATCACGTTGAAACAGCGGTTCCCATACGATCACCGACGTTAAGCAATGTCGAGCCTGGTCAGTACCTAAATGGGTTGTCGCTTTGGAATACCAGTTTATGTCAGCTTAGGTGTACAGGTGATGTAATGAATAACAACTGGGAATTGTTAATCGAACAACTTAGTTTCAATTCCGGCTGGGATCGTTATATTCACTTTCGCGCAAATACCCTTGCGAAAGCTATGAATCCACCTCTTCTCCCCCAGTGAGGGGTTAAGTAGTAATACCTGAAACACTTAGCCATTATTATCAAAAAAAATTCTTACAATTTAAAAATAATTTCTGGCTTTAAATAACCTGATAAGGGTTGATAAGCCGTAGAAAACGAATCAATCAATGAACTTCTTAGACGAAGACTATTCATCATTCCATGTATTTTTCTGCTATTGTACTATTGTATGAATGTGCGTGTTATGTCATGAATAAGGGTCTGAGCGAAAAATTGGAGATCCGAGTTCGCGTTCTAGTCGAATTCCGTTGCATTCACTTTCGCGCAAATATCCTTGGGAAAGACATAAATCCATGGATCCTTCCGAGCTATAGGTTAAATAGTAGGGTAGACAGAGCTTTTTAGCCTTGGGTGGCAACCAGTCTAGGAGAAGGACAACTCTGAATTAAAACTGTATATAGGCCTGGTGAAGAACATAATGAAAGGATCGTACAGTTTACAATGACTCTATGATGCCAACCGGGATGATTTTAAATGATTGTACTATGGCAGTGATTCTCAACCGCCGTGCGATCCTCATAAATGTGCCGCGAAATATTGTCAAGCCATACATATAGTGATTTTTCAAGCGTAGTTTAGATGTGGCACAAGGACGGGACACCCAGTGAGGATCATACTCACTACTCACTCGTAACGATTTTGTAAGCGTAGCTTAGATGCGGCACAGGGCTGAAAGTCTGGAGCACCCAGTGAGGATCGAACTCACTATTCAGACGTAATTGATCTAGCGACGCAAACTTGCTAACCACTACACGCCATACATATGTGTATGTATGTGTGTGTGTGTGTGTGTGTGTGTGTGTGTGTAAGTAGTAATGGTACAGCATTTGTATTTGAATAAATGAATAAGTCTTTAACTTTTTATCCCACAATAGCTAAAAAGGCTTTATCAGTTTTATTGTAATTTTCTACTTATTCGACCAAATATTGAAGAAATCGCGAAAAATCGCAGGTGGAAGTTTCACATTAAATAAGCTGCGCAAATAGTTGAATAGAAACATTGAAATAAAGTCAGTTCATATTCGTGTATGTATTTTTTTTTAATTTATGGTTTTATTTCATAACATTTAAATGTATACCCTTTAAAAATGTTATTAAGTGTGCCAAGATATTTTCATTTGCTCCTAGATGTCAGTTCAGTTATGTGCTATGCGTGATACACGCTTAGGGGATCATGTATCTTTCGATACATGACTTACGAAGCAGATTTCTTTCTGCGGTAGACCAGTTGCCATCCAAGGCTATTTACTCATAGCTGGATAGAGAAGAAGAAGAGGATTAATACCTTTCCCAAGGGTATTAGCATGTAAGTGAATGTAATGGATTCGACTGGAATTCGAACTCGGCTCTCCGATTCCTCAATCCGAGCCTCTATCCATCACTCCACCGTGTCTTCCAAGATATACCGTTGTTTAAAAAGGTTGAGAAAAACTGTACTATGGCCTTCATCTTTACTGCGATCAGTATATTTCGACCAGTCTAGACCTATCTCTCTGTCTCTGTGTCTATCTCTTTCTTTCTTACTCTCTATCTATCTATCTGTCTGTCTCTATCTACACTCCTGATCAAAAATTTAAGAGCACTTGAAAAATTTTTATAAGAGACTGTTTGTCATGGATACATTATAAACTTTTTCTTACTCAAGGTTACTAATTCTATAATCTAAAAGGTTATGTAGACAAAAAGTTATAATCCAATCAATTTATTCAGAAATGGACATTTTTATAAAATGAGGCGTTTTACAGTTGATCAAAATTGTAAGACCAGGGGTTATAAATTGTTAGATCTAGGGTAATTCCAATGTTTTTAGTTCAATTAGAGATTAGCAATCACTGCGTAAAGGTGTCACCATGCCTAAAGCAAGCAAACTTACCGAAGTTAAGTGTGCTCGAATTCTAGATTTCCATAATCAAGGTTTGTCACAATGGGCGATCGCAGCTAAGGTAAATCGCACTAAAACTGTAATTTGCAACTTTCTAAAGGACAGTGCAAATTATGGAAACGCAAAGTCTACTGGTAGGCCCAAAAACATTTCTCCGGTATTGAGTAGGAAAATAAGACGGGTTGTTGTGAAAGCCAGTGGACTTTCTTCTAGTCAAATTAAGGCAGCCACAGATGCTGATTGCAGTCCAGTAACCATCAGACGACACTTACGACAAAAAGACATGGTAAATAAAAAGCGCAAACAAATTCATCGGCTGTTTCCACGTCACAAAGTGAACCGTTTAAGGTTTGGTCGTGAATACCAAACATGGGACATTGAGAAGTGGAAGAAAGTCCTGTTTTCTGATGAGAAAAAATTCAATCTAGATGCTCCTGATGACTTCCAACGATATTGGCATAACAAATCATGCCTCCTGAAATTTTCTCCACACATCATAGTGGTGGAGGGTCCCTAAATTTATGGGGTGCCTTTTCTTACAGAGGGACGATGGAGCTCCAGGTGGTGCAGGGTCGTCAGACAGCGGCTGGTTATGTTAGCATGCTACAAAAAGCATTGTTGGTGACGGAGGGCCATCATTTGTGTGGGGATGGATGGTTATTCCAACCGGATAATGCTGCAATCCACGTTGCATGCCGAACTTTGACCTTTCTACAAGAAAATGGGGTCCATCTCTTGAGACATCCTGCATGCTCACCGGACTTGAACCCAATTGAAAATGTTTGGGGATGGATGGCAAGAGATGTTTATCGAAATCGCAAACAATATTCAACAAAAAATGAACTTCGTGAAGCTATCTTCAGAAGCTGGAGCAATATTCCTCGCAGCTTAATGGAAACACTAATTTCTAGCATGACCCAAAGAATTTTTGAAGTCATCAAAACCAGTGGAGGTAGAACTCATTATTAAATTTGGTTGTTGAAATGTTTTCGTACACTTTTCGTACAATTTTGTAGAATTTTTGTCTCTGGTCTTAACGCCTCATTTTATAAGAATGTCAATTTCTCAATAAAACGTTCGGATTATAACTTTCTGTCTACATAACCTTTTAGATTATAAAATTAGTAATCTTAAGTAAGAAATGTTTAAAATTTTTCCATGAAAAACAGTCATTTTAAAAAAAAATTTTCAAGTGGTCTTGAATTTTTGATCAAGAGTATATCTATCTATACTCAATAAGTAAAAACGTGAAGCCTTGACACCTGCTATTCTGTTTGACTGGTATATACTGTTAAAAAAATGGAAAATGGGAAAATAAGTGGTTCTCAAAGAAGACTGAAGCATATATCGTTCGAGACGCCGTTTTAAAAACATCGAAGACGAAAGCAATACTTTCATTGATATAATAAATAATAAAAACACTTCGTTTCAGAAATTCAGACCATAAAATTTTAAGTTAGTGATTTCAAAAGTTAAGAAAAAACAGAGCTTACATATGAAGACGTGTTCAGAGCAGTTCTACTAGGGTCAACTGTTAAGGCTTTCAGAGATTTACGTCACTCAAAGAAATGGAGGTGGTGGAATCTTAAATTGTTTTCAGACCATATAAGAAAGCCAAACAATTATATGGGCTGAGGTGTTGTGTTCAAATGAAAAGACAATATAATTGTAAAAGAATGTATATCTGCTGTGTGAATTTCTTCGGGCTACAAATTCCAGTCGTGTCTATTAGAGTTTAGACGCAAAGAAGAAAAAAGAAACTTATCATTAACGCCTGTTTATTTCCAGCTGGTAGAGAAGCCCAGAATAGAAGCTGATCACAAGAACGAACTGAAAAGTCAAAGGTCAGTTAGTTATAAGACTTTGGGGGAATGGCCATATAAATTACTCAAATCAAAATTTTCATTTCACATGTGAACACACACAGGCCTATGTGCAATTATTTATCTAGCAAATCTGAGTAAACAGGAGCTTTTACTTTTTTACAATGATGTTTACTCTGTACAAGGCCCAAAAGCCATTCGAAGTAGAGGGTTACAGAGTAAGAGGTACAGTTTATGGGGATATGTGAGGAAGATATCTGTTGACTCTAGACTTGAACACGTTAGGCTTGTTAAGAATTTTAAGTTAGTGATTTCAAAAATCAAGAAAAACAGACCTTGCATATTTACAGTTAGAATAGATCACCTATTGCCCTGCCTCGGTGGCGTTGGGAGATCAGTTAGATAAGAAAAAATATAAGCTTTCACCATTTCATTTTTTACAATGATGTTTACCCTGTACAAAACCCGAGAACCACTCGATGTAGAGGGTTAAATAATAAAAGACACAGTTTATACGGATATGTAGAGAAGAAAACGGTTAATCCTAAACTTAAACAGTTTAAGATTGTAGTGATCGGGGAAACATCCTCTTGGGAGTTGGTTTCACAAAGCTCTTATTTTAAGGTAGGTAGTCCAAATTGAATCTTTAACAGGTTCGACATTGGCCAAAATGGCAACTGAGATTGTAAATAAATTTGTAGATATGTATATTTTTTAATTAATTAAAATTTTAAAACTACGCACACTTGCAATAAATACACTTGGAGAGGAAAGAATAATAATAAGACTAGAAAATTCAAAAATAAAATTAAAATTAAAATAGGAAATAAAAAAATAAAAATCGAACATTTTAAGTTAGTGATTTCAAAAATTAAGAAAAAACAGAGTTTACATGTGAATACGTATTCAGAGCAGATCTACTGTTGTCAACCAGACAATACAGACAATGCAGTTTCCACGGGGAGCCTTTTAAAATCAATCCGCAACCCTAAATCGTGGCAAACTACTAAGCCGAAACTGTCAAATTTCTCACAGTAATACAACACATGAAAAAAAAAAACAACAAAATTCCCAAAAGAGTGAGTCCCATCTCATTGTTTATTTCTCATCTCGTTGATAAAGGAAACAGGCGTGTCCGAAAATTCCGACTTTAAAATATTTCTCATCGTCAGACGGCCTACTATTATAAAATAAACATCAACAGATTTATTGGCAATATTTTTTTTATCATTGTTGTCTTTTCATTCCTCGAATTTCATTAACCGGCCTATTAAATCTACACACACGCGCACACACACACACACACACACACACACACACACACACACACATATATATATATATATATATATATATATATATATATATATATATATATATATATATGTATATATATATAGAGAGAGAGAGGGGGGAGGGAGGGAGGGAGAGATAGTGTATCGATAGGAATCCGACAAAATGAAAGGAAAACTAACAAGTATGAAACAGATCTTTATCTAACATGTTTCATTTTATTAAGGTTTTGTCAGAGATCAAGATGGAAATGATAAAAAATGATTAATTGTGTGTTGTGTTAGGCTATTTCTTATTGGTTAGATACGTGTCACGTGTATTGAAGTAACATATAATATTTAAAGTGTGTAAAAGTTAGTAAGCAGCAGTAGGAAGTTTTGATTGGACACGTGTCACGTGTAAGGAAGTAACAGATAGTCTAAAGAAAGATTATTCAAAATATCCTGCAGCGTCTCACCAACCATTACATACTTTAACATCCAGAATTTGTTTTACACTTATTTGAATATTATCTGTTACTTCCTTACACGTGACACGTATATTGATAAGTAGATAATGAGTTCATGATCTTTGTTTTTTACAAAAGTTCTCATTGGGTGGTCCACTGTTGAATCCTTGTGCCAAATTGAAGAAACTTTCTTCCTATCAGTTATGGGTTAACTGCAGGGTAGACTGATCTCTCTAGCCTTGAGTCGCTGCCAGACGAGGAGAAGGATAACATCAAATTCCAAAGTGTGGAGAAGGAACGACAAACTATTCCTAAGAAAGAGTGGCACTTTATAGAATTCATGTTTAACTTGATATAAATTCTCGCCATCTGGAAGCATAAAGCTAAAAAAAAAAGAGTATGTCGTTACTTCTTACGATTGCTTTTATGAATGTTAGCATTTAGATTTTAACGCCTGGGAAAATGTAGTCACAAAATCTGTTCGTAATTTTTATATTCTCAGTATGAACCATAAATAAAAATATTTAATTACTTACGATTGATGGCATGAATGATAACAATAGGTTTGTAATGCTTGGGAAATCTGTGGCAGGTAATAAAGTCACAGCCAAAAAGTCACAGAATAAAAGTCACAATTTTGGCTTGGAAAAAAGTCGCAGGAAAAAAGGCAATATTCATTTTTGTTGGCCGGTAATAAAGTCATTTATGTTTATCGGGTTCATCACGAGCTTATAGGTCAGCTCTGTTTGTAACACAAATTTATTGTAAATCGATTCAATCTCTAAAAAAACGTTTTCTAACAATGATACGGTCACATATTCGATATATTTCAATAAGAAGTCCTAGTGTGCCATAGCACCCGACTTTATGTGAAGAAAGTCTTAAAATGGGTGATATTTAAAGTTTGCGCTAAAAACATAAACAAACCACGGAATACGAAAATAAATTAAGCCGTAAAGAGACTTTCCAACAACGCAAGTCACATAAAAAAAAACATTAAAATATTTTTTCCTGTGTCTTTTTAACCGTGACTTTTTTCTGTGACTTTTTTTTACTAGGATGGAAAACGTAGTCACAGAATTAAAAAAAAAAATGTCGAGAAGACGCCAAGAAATCTGACTATCTTTTCCGAATAAGTAGGGACCATTCGCACATAAAAAAAAGACAACTCGTAGAGAGCCGTGAAAATCTACGTTTAACTCGATTTAAATTCTCATTTTGGACCGGAAGCATTAAAAGAAAAAAGAAAGAAAAGAAAGAGCAGCATTTAAGAACCCGGGTCAATCAATAGCGGATAAAGAAAACAAACTGCTTCCTTTGATTCGAAGCAACAAACAAGTTCCTTTAAAGGTGACGTGTAACGGTATTGAAGTTAAGAGCGGCATTTGTTTACATGCGTCAGATCAAAGATTAATCCGCCTAACAATATGCCTTGTAAGCTTTAATGAAAAAGTGGCGTTCTATTGTGTTTCATTTGCCGGTTACGTTTTAGGATGTTTTTTCGCATGTCCTGAGCTGTCATTGGTCATATTAGTAAGCAAGCCGGGTGACTAATTTCAACCCGGAACCTTGAAAGGGTCATTTGCATTTCAAGCCCCGCGCTCAATTTCTAATAAAAATTTCCCGAATAGTTTCAATCAGGTGTAAATGTACATGCTTAATTCGAAAATAACAAAGAAATTTTGATAAAATCTACCGTTTTAGAGTTATCGACAATAAATGTTAAGATTCATTCGCGTCGCGGAGGATGAAGTTGAAATTAATTCTTCACCCCAGCAAGCCTATAAGTTTTATTTACACATATATATATATATATATATATATATATATATATATATATATATATATATATATATATATATATATATATATATATATATATATATATATATATATATATTGTTAGGGGATTTGATAATTATAGTTAAGTAAGTCATTGAGTCTGAAAGAAACCTCAACAGAATGCAGAAAGCACTGGACGGCCGTTTCGTCCTATATTTGGGACTCATCAGCAGTGCGCATCCACTACCGAGAATTGAAACCCTGACAGTTGAGTTATTAAGCAAACGTCATACCAACTATTACAACGGGCCTCTGTGACGAAGAGGTAGCAAATCATTGCTTGATCCGGCTTCTAATGCTTCAGTTTGAGCGGCTTGGTGATAGTTTGTTTTTTTGGCCCTCCTTTTCATCTAGACTGGGTCAGCATTCTTTATTCCCCTTGTCGGTATTTATTTTATCCTTTTCCCTGTCCCGTAGCGACATAGCCTCTTGATTTTGTCGAAGGGCAGAATACAGCGGCCTGTCTTTTCTGAGGGTTGGACGGGTCCTTCTAACATCAGTTTTCTTTGTTTTGATATTTAGTTTGTTTTGGGGTTCATCCGCTCCCCTCTCATTTTAAATACAGTGTTGGTACAGACGGAATAAAATTCCGACAACCAAAAACACTCTTCTTAAAAGAGTGCTCAATACAGAGTAGTGGCAAATACATAAATTATAAAATAAGGATGTTATAACATCACTACAAAAATTGCAATTTTGTTTAAGAGTTTTAAGAGTTCAAAAACCAACCAAACCCCCTCAGTAGGGGAAATATTGTTACGTAACCCCCAGTACAGGAAAATACTTGTTGACAACACCAATATACTACACCATAAAAATAATAAACTAAATCTTCAAATTCTCTAGGCTCTCTATATCAAAACAACCAACCAACACTGAACAAAATTTATTACGAGTGTTGCAGCAATCTATTAAAATGCATTTGACTAACATTTAACACCATATTGTGTTTTTGCTATCTCTCGTTAGCTCCCTTACATTGTGGACGCTTTTTTACAAAAAAAAAACATCATAGGTACAACGGTTAAATTTCAAATTATTTTAACAGAGCGCGTTCACAAAAATCACAATTATAACGATCACAGTTACAATCTGTTTGTCTTCGCAATTCACCCCGAAGATAATTTCGGAGGAGATCGAAAGTACTTGGGTTAACAAAAACTACGGCCCCTTCCTTGATAAATTTCAACTTGACATCAAGAAGCTAATTAGAGAACTAGAAAGATTTATTACAATAATTAAGACATGATATGTTTATATTATTCAATGAGACATGCTTGACTGAAGATATGCTGCCTGTTTATATATTGTTTAAAAGTGATACCTTTCCCAAGTGGAATCGAACTCAGCCCGCATATTTCTCTTTGCGATTCGTTAACCACTACGCAGTAGGAGAGACTACATCGTAGCTGGCTTAAATTAACTTTAAAAAGAAATCTACTTACTTAACTTAACTATGGTTGGTGCAAAGCCACAAATATTGAACATTCACCGTACACTTCAAGAACATTTTAACAATTGCTCTACAACACCCTAAACATAGTTTAATCTGGCACAAGGACAATAATACGGAGCGCTCATCGAGAAAAGAATCTAGGGCATTAACAATGATCTAACCTTATATCATTCTAAAGTAGGCCCCGAATTATATTTACTTAGTCGAGCTCATAATCACAAAACTGGAGCACCTCATATGAATTAACTTAAACACTAACAACAGTTTGCGAGATAAGGTACTTAACCCACCTTCTTTAGTGCTCCCTTTTATTAAAGAATTCCTTGAAGATCAGCCTGTTGAACAGTTTGCCAGAATGCCAGTCAGTGTTCGCCAGTTCCTCTGTGAGCTATTTACTCCTGTTTTAATAGTAAGTCTGATCGATTCGATAAAGTCAAGTTGGTAACTGATTTTAAAAGTGACCTAAAATCGTCCCTTAACTGGAGCAAGGAATAGGTTGCGAATTTTAATGCCTCCAAAACAAAACTGCTTTCTGTTAATCATCTGAGGAGACCACTTCCTGCTTTCCATCAGCATGGCTGATGCTAACCTCCAGGAGAGTGACTCGTTGCGCCTTCTTGGACTAACGTTTTCTGCTGACATGAAGTGGAAAGATTTTATTGAATCAGTTGCTAGGTCTGCTGCTATGGTAGTTTGTATACTGTGTCGTAATAGACAATTTTTCCCGCCATAATCTATCTTACATATTTATCAGTCTACCATTCGTCTATGCTTTGAATATTGCCGCTACATCTGGTCTGGTGCTTCTGTAACGTATTTAGAGATTCTTGATAAAATTCAAATAACAATCTGTAATGTTATTCATCGTCACATGACATATCGGCTTCACCGACTTTCCCGCCGCCGCCGTAATGGAGTTTCCCTGTGCCTTTTCTATAGATATTTTCATTGTAATTGTTTGGATGAGCTCTTTACTATGGTACGTAGACTTTATGAATTTAAACCCAGTGCTAGGTTGGCGGCAACGTCTCATCATTTTACAGCTGGAATGGCTAAATGTAACCGTAAGTTCTATGCTAACAGTTTCTTCTCTCGCACTTCTAGCTTGTGGAACTCTCTTCCGGTTTCTTGCTTTCTCGTCATTTTTGATCCTCAAAAATTTAAATGCAGCGTCAATCGTTAAAATTTTAATGCCTGATCTTTTATTGCCCTCTCTCCTTAATCGTATTTTCTCATATTTTCTAACATCTGTTCTTAAATATGCCAACGAATGGTATGTTAATTTTAACATCTCAAAAATGAAACTGCTCTCTTTTAATCATTTGAGAGAACCCTTTTTACCGTCCATCACTATGGCTGATGCTAACCTCTAGGAGAGTGACTCACTGCGCCTTCTCGAACTAACGTTTTCTGCTGACATGAAGTGAAAAGAGTATATTCAGTCAATTACTTGGTTTGCTGCTAAGAAGGTTATTTCACTGCGTTGTGCTAGACATTTTTCACTTCATAACCTATTTTACATATTTATAAGTCTACCTTTCGTCCATGATTCAAATATTGCTGGCACATATTGTCTGGAGCTCTGAGTATATATTTAGAGATTCTTGATAAAATACAAAGAAGAATCTGCAATGTTATTGGTCCTGACCTAGCATCCCGGTTTCAGTCACTTTCCCGCAGCCATAATGTAGCTTCCCTCTGCCTTTTCTATAAATACTTTCATAATTGTTCAGATAAGCACTTCGCTATGGTATCTAGAGTTTATCAATTTAAGCGCAGTACTAGATTGGCTAGGTGGAGTAGTGGATAGCAGCTCGCATTGAGGAATCGGAGAGGCGATTTCGAATTCCAGTCGAATCCATTGCATTCACTTACGTGCTATTACCCTTGGGAAAGATATGAATCTTCTACTTCTCCCCCCAGCTATGGGTAAATAGCAACTTGGATCGCAACTGCTTACCGCAGAAAGAAATGGTAACCTACTGTGGGAAAAAATCTGCCTCGTCAGTCATGTATCGAAAGATACATGATCGCCTAAGCGTTTATCTCGCATGGCACATAACTGACTGACTAGATTGGCGGCAAGGTCTCATCCTTTTACAGTTGAAATGGCTAGATGTAACCGAGAGTTCTATGCTAAATTTCTTCCGGCTTTTTGCTTTCCAGCCAACTCTGATCTTCAAAAATGTAACTGCAATGTCAATCGATATCTACTGTCTTCTTGATTCCTCTTCTTTTATTGTTCTCTCTCCTTAATAATGTTTTTTTTTTCTTTTTTTCCCTTTCACATTCAGTAACCCTCTTGTGTCTTAGTAACTTTACTGCCTTGCTTGGAGTGAAATGATTAAAAAGAAATACGTAGCTCTCATAAAGAAATGATATTTTCCCTCCGGAGCGGCATCCACAATTCAGCTGGTTGCCAGTTGCAAACTGTTCGGCTACAAGTGTTCACTGAACAGAAAATACACCCTGAGTTGTAAGTGAAACTGAAGCGAGCAATTTGATGTCCGGTATCAGCTGCTATAATTAGGGGATTCGAGAAAGAAGCGATGATGAGGATATGAGGAGGGTTTCAGAGGCACAAGATTTGGACGGAGAAACCAGATAACAAACCCAACAACGTCAACAGTTGGGTGTGGGAAGAAAAATGAAGGAATTGAAAAACGTTGTTTAGGCGAGACACTTTTGTTTTTTTTAGTACAATACCAAAGCAATGACAACTAAATCAGATTCATCGGAAGAAAAGTAGATTGTTGAGAGGAAAGAAAATATGCTGAAAAAGAAACTAGAGGCGAGGGAGTAGAGAATGAAAGAAAACTATGCTATTCTGAGGGTTCATTCTTTCGCCTGGAGGTGTTCAGTGGCGAACCAAAGAAATAAGTAATAAAATAAATCAAGTTTTTTCGGGGTTTTTTTTGTTTTGTTGTTTTTTTTTGTTTGTTTGTTTTATTTTGTTTTTTTGTTAGTTTTTTCTTTGTTTTTGTTTTGTTTTTTTTGTTTGTTCTGTTTTTGTTTCTACGGTTTTTTTATTTTTATTTTCTTTTTGTGGGGATGACTAAGAAGGCGTATATGTTCGATAATGTACTTTTTCCAGTGTGGCCAATGATAAGTTCACAAAAAAGCGCAAGAAAAATTACAATTTTGGTCGTTTTTGTATCCTTTACAGTAAGGTTCACCCTGTACAAGGTCCGATAGCCACTCGAGGTGGAGGGTTATATTAAGAGACAATTTATGTGGATATGAAGGGAAGATAACGGTTAACCCTAGACTTGAACAGGTTAAGATTGTAATGATTGGAAAAAGATCCTCTGGGGAGTCGGTTACACGGAGCAGTGGTTAAGAAAAATGCCACAGAAAAAAGTCACAACTTGATTTTGCGAGAGACATGTTTGCTATATACATATCGTAGTGTTGACACTCCTGTCTTTTGAACAGGAGTAGAGGTTTATTGCTGGTTTTCTGTTTAGAAATGAGGTTCCGGTTACTTCTAAATTCTGCTTTAACTCTCTGTTCATAACTTCTGCACCTGAACTCTGAAATTTGATTTACTATCTATTTCATCTTATTTTTCTCTCCTCCATCAATAGGAATAGATAGCTTCGCCTATCGCCCGGTTTACACTCCTACCAGTCTTTTGAGCTGGAGTAGAGGTTTATCACTTGTTCCCTGTTTGGGATTGGGTTTCTGCTTCATTCTAAATGCTTCATTTATATACTACTCATGCTTATTTTATTACTAAGCTGATATAAGTCCACACAGTAACCCTCTGCCTTGGGTGGCGAACGGGCCTTGCATTGAGTGAACATTAATAAAAAAGAAAATGAAGCCACTGTAACAGATTTTTTGAACCACGTTTATCACTGTCAATTACTGAAAATGATTTTTCCCTAAATCCAAGAAATGTTGAACAGCACTGAGATCCGAGATTCTCACTATTCACCTTGTCTTCAGGGTTAAGGTTAGGGATACTGTGGTTAAGGTTATGGTTTGGGTTATTAGGGTTAGGGTAGGGTTAGAGTTACGGTTAGAGTTTTAAAAGTCTGTTAAACAAAGACGCAGAAACAGATTATATGGGCGAACTTCCCAAAACCTAGATGACTATAGCCACGCCCTTGATATCTACTCTGGCTGGAGCTCTAATAACCGAAAGGAGCAGGGGGGCTGAGTAAACACATGAGGAGTCCCCTTGAACGTCTATTGGCACTCAAGGTCACCCCACACCTCAAGTGGAACTCGTATATACGATCCATCACTAAAGATGCTGGAAACATGATCGGTTCCCTGTACCACTCGAGTTACCACCCAACCCATCCTACTATTAATTCTACATTTACAAGAGCCACATCAAGCACTCTTGTTATATCATGGATGAAGCTACCCAGTCTTCACTTTCCATTCATTCTATAATCATCTCCGCGGTCATGTGGGTGATGAATTATTTTCCTTCCTAGAACCCCTTTTCCACACGCGAAAATATTCAGTAGAGCTACATTCCTGAGTTCCACAAACCGTAACCCTTGCAGCTAAGATCCTCCACGTCATATACACTGAGGGAACTACTTTCATTCACTTTGTATTCCGTTTAGTAAACAGTAAGTTCCGCCCGAACAGCTTCTTCCCACGAAGCACTACTTTGTGGAACCAACTCCCAAGAGAATGCTTTCCTGACCACTACAGTCATACTCTAAACAAGTCTACGGTTAACTATTATCTTTCACATATATCCTCATAAACTGCACTTCTTACCGATCATGCAACAAGCTTCCTCACTAATCCTCTACCTTGAGTGGTTCTTAGGCTTTATATTGGATGAACATTGGTTTAAAAATACACACATTTTATTTTATAACAAGATTTTTCATACTTTTCATTAATACAGGTGTCCCATAATGATGTCCAATAATGATGCGACACATTTTAAATGCAAGTATCTTGGATTTTAAAAATGACATAGAGTACCAAATATATTTATTACATAACTGTGTGTGATTCTACAAGTAATATGGCGATATATATGTATCGTTTTGTAAAAACAAAAATGTCCAAAACTTTGACCGGGCTGTTTGATCTAGCCGGGGGTGATTGCAGGCCAAAATATACATTTATTATAAGAAACTTGAAGCAACATAAATATTGTTCTACAGAAGGATACTGAGAATACTATGGATTGAACATGTGAGCAACGACACTGTTTTAGAGAAAATTTAAACAAAAAGGACACTTATAATTAATATCAGAAAGAGACAGTGGAAATTTCTAGAGCCCATAATGAGCAAAGAGGGCTTGGAAAATTTGACACTTACAGGGCATATTAAAAGCGAGAGGGACATAGAAAGACACCTAAGAAGCTTGTTTAAATTGAAGTCAGAACAGAGATTAGGAGGGTAGCAAAACGGCAAAATTTACTAAGAGCTACAAAAGACAGGAAACTGAGAAGAGTCATGATCGCCAAAGTCCTGAAGACAACAACAGCTATATAAACTTTCATGAGCATTGAAATTTATAGTTGTCTCTTGCGATTAAAATTTGATGTCGGAAATGATTTAAATTACCTTGGTCTCAACAATGATGAATAGAAATATATCATACTAGCAGTATAACCCGTCTTCGACCGGGTGTTTCATTACTGGGAATTTTTGCCGTTCAATTGGAGCAGTTTAAAGTCAGCCCACCTGAAAAATTAGTAACAATTAGTTGCAATGGAGGCACATCCACAAATGGGGTGGTTAACAATTTGAATTGGGGGTGGCCCCGAAAAGGGCAGTTTTTGTATTCTCAATCTTGCGAGGAAGGAACCTCTTCCCTGGACCGTCATAATAATAATATATGATAATTTTTATTTATAATATTTTTTTTATAATTCTAATAATCTTTTGCTTTAGATTTCAACTCTCTAAATTAATTGGACGCTGTTTTTGACAGACATTAAATTTTGCCCTTGATTTTTGCGCAAAGTGTAAAAAATCATTATTTTCGATTTTTCTCCTTCAAGGTTGTAATTTTTTCCAGCCAATTTGGACTCAAAACCGGCACTGAAGAAATATCTATCTAACAAAATAAGCATTTCATCAAAATCGGATGAAAACTGTGGAAACGCATAAAAAATATCCGATCACACACACACACACACACACACATTTTGAGAATTATAGATATAGATATTAATCAGTATTCGATGGAATGTGAATGGATGATAGAACGACGATAGAACATTGGTTACAGCTACAAGAGACTGGGGTTTGTTGAGAGCTGTGATCGCCTACGTCCTGAAAAACACGTCACACAAAAGTAATAGATATGATGAAGGAGCCCTCCAATATTTTCAGTTAGATAAAAACGCACACACAGACACAAGTCCAACTGTCGTATTTCAGACAAAGACGCTCACACAGACACAGACGAAGAGCGAAGACAGGAAGGACATTTACCAAAATGTGACGCGCTGACATGTGCAAATGAAATAATACGCAAGCGCACGCGCCTGCGCACTTGCCAATAGATTTAGGTATTTCAAAAATAAAATTACAACAGAAATCACCCCCTGGACTTTTTGATCATACGATCCGCTCAAACCTTAATAAGAACAAAACTGCGTCCATTAAAACTGAGTACGTATTCAATCAGCGTACCGAGTAGTATGTTTGATTATTATAGTGTAGACTATGAAACACATCTTCAACTAATGCGCGATCCACTAATTTCTTTTCAGATGCACTTTCAGCCAATAGCAGCAAACGGATATATACATTTATAAAACCTGCTTTGGTTACCAGCAGTAACAACAAAATAAATAATCCTTAGGATGGTGCTGCGATATTAATAAAACTCTCATATAATACCAAATGAAAGCAACCAACTACTTCCGGTAACAAGACCTTTGATCGGGAGATTGGAGGTTAAGAGAAGCGTGGAACCACCTCGAAATTGGGTATTGTGGTATATGTAAGATTGAATGAAGATGGACGAGTTCTTGTGGTGGATGTGTAAATTGTAATAAATGAATGGCTCGTGAATTTGATTAGCTAGGTCTAAGATAGTGTCGACAAGCCTCAACCCATTCCCCCTTTTAGGCCTTCTGGCACAAATGTTTTATGTTTCATATTCAATAAATCATGAACCACCCCTGACCCGGAGTGGTAGCACCTGTTAGGGTCCAAGCTATGGGCAAATAGTGAAACTCCAAACAAATTCAAAACACTATGAAAGCATAAAAATACATTTTTGTAGTAAAATTATCATTAATACATTTTTATATTGTAAAATGACCAACAATACCTATTCATAGTAAAATTACCAACAATACAATTTTAAAGCAACATGACCAGCAACACAATTTTATAGAATTGCCAACAATACATTTTATAGTAAAACGACCAACAATATATTTTATCTGTAGTTGAAGGCATATAATTATGTTCAAAATATATTTAGTTGAAGCCATAGACTTGTGTTAAAAATATTTAGATTCTGGCATTAAATAACCCCTAGAGGTTGATATACTGCTAAACAAAATCAACCAACCAATGGAAGCAAACAAATACTGATGATGTGAGGGTTCATATAATAATAATAATAATAATAATAATAATAATAATAATAATAATAATAATAATAATAATAATAATAATAAAATATAAAGATGAAATAATAAAGTATAAAAACATAAAGTCTTTTTAAAATATGTAAAAAAAATAAATAAATAAAAAATAAAAACAATAAAATAAATTATATATAATTTATATATAAATATATATCTGTTGGGCTTCTTCTTTTTAATCAATTCACCCCAAACAACGAGATATAGCCACTAATATGCAAGGAGTTGTTGAGAATTTTAAAAAAAAACATGAGAAGACTAGAAGGAACCAGAGACCCAATCCTAAACATGAAACAAAGGATTAACCGCTACTCCTGTTCAAAAACCCGCGGAGGGGTTTGACCTGGGCGATAGGTGAACCTGTCTACTCCCATTCTACTCCATTCTCTAGTTCCATACCAATTCAGATCAAGACAGCTAATACCCGCCACGCTGCGTCGACGGCGTTGAGCCTCGCTCACTACACATGTATTTCACTTGTAAAGAGAAAGTTCTACTCGGACAGCTTTCCCCGGTAAGTACCTCTGCTTTGTGGAGCAGACTTCCACGTGGATGCTTCCGCGAACGCTACAATCTTAACCACTTCAAGTCAAAGGTCAGCGGTCACCTAAGCCTCAATATCCACATAATGCTCACTTACTTCCATATCACACACCTCCACCTTGAGTGGCTCTTCAGTCATGGACTGGGTAAACAATAGTAAAAGAAATTTTCATTGGCATTCTGGGGAGATCAGGATACCAATACATTGTCGTTGTTTTGTTTTGTTTTTTTCTTCTGCGTTAACGTTTTGAAAGAAAATTGGTGAATATAAGGCCGTTGCCGTAACAATTGTCAACGCAGAACGTTATATCGGCTTGCTGAGTTCAAACTCAGGCCTAGTTCGTTGCGTTTAGTTTCGCACTCTGACTGAATTTCTTCTCCCACCAGTTATGAGCTAAATAGCAGGTTCTTTAGCCTTGGTTGGCAGCCTGTCTAGGAAAAAGATTTCTCGTATAGAAAGCTATCAACTGTCTTTTTCAAGAAATAGGTTTCTAAATCATTTCACTCCAATCAAGGCGATAAAGCTTCTAAAATACAAGGGGTTACTGAGTGTGGAAAAATTTTAGAAAAAAAAAACATTATTAAGAATGTTAATAAACGAACAGGAATTAAGGAGATAGAAGATGACGATTGACATTGCAATTCAATTTTTGAAGATCAAAGTTAATCGGAAAACAAGAAGCCTGAAGAGAGGTCCACAAGCGAGAAGTACGAGAGAAGAAACTGTCAGCTTAGAACTTACAGTTACATCTAGCTATTTCATTTGTAAAAAGATGAGACCTAACTGCCAATTTAGTCTTCTTCTATGCGCCATGCCCGTTCAGGACGTTGGCGATCATAGCGATCCATAATTCCCTGTCCTTTGAAGCTCTTGTTGTCATGTTGCTATTACTCCTGATCCCTGTTCTGCCATCAATTTAAACAAGCTCGTTTAGTAAGTTCTGCGCTGTTTTCCCGTGTCCCTCTTCGGTAGCGATTCTGGAACTCTGAAAGTGGGGGGGGCACTCGGGGCCGAGATTTTTCTACGAATGAAGTGGGGGGGGGATTCAAGCAGCGTCTTTATTTTTATACTACACCACTATCGTATACACAACTTAGGAATGAGTTCTAGTATAAGTATGTTAAATTAAACGGATTAACTTTTCATTCATAGTAGTGGAGTTCTAATCTATTCTTGCCATGTTTTCTACTCTCAAGCTGCTGGACCACAAGAGGGGTTAACTTCAAAACAAAATCAAAGGGTTAATACTAATGTCAATACTAGCAAAACAGTGTAATCTGTCTGCTCTGTTTTTTTCCTCTACAAAACTTTTAAAAAAGGGGGGGCAACCTAGGGCCAGCCAAAATTCGGGTGGGTACCCCCCCCCAGAATCGCCACTATTTATTTTGCCTTCAGTATCTCCTGTGATTGTCAAATTGTCCAAAGATGTCATATGTGATCTAGGAATTTCAGCTCTCTTTCTGATGTTAATGTCTATCCTGCACATTATATGTGAAGCACAAGACATGTGATTTCCATCTCCGTACACCATATGCAGTGCACACGAGCCACGATTTTAAAAGAGTGGTAAAAATAAGGACGCTTAAGAAAAGAGTCTACTATTGAGCAGAACGTCTGAGGAAAGGCCGACTCTAATATTTTGTGCATCATATATGACCACAGGACGCTTGACTGATAATGTAAGGTCTTAAATGAAAAACATCTATTTTTCCACTTTATTGAAACGATTAACGTTTGCATCACATGTGATGCACAGAGCGGAGCGTAAATAACATATAATTTGCTCGTTCTGTGCTTCACATGTGAGGCACAGGTTTTTATGATGTGAAACACAATCTATCAGCACATTCTATTTGCCAAATAAGCTGAGTTGCCTTGCAATAGTTATAAATCTGGAAAAAAAAGGCATGAACCTTTGGATAGTACACGCGAAAATGCCCTGGACAGGCAAAGGGTTAAGTATGTGTCCTTTTTGTTTCCATTCTCTCTATATTTTCGCCATTGCTCACATGTTCAGTCTATTGTATTCTCATCATCCTGCTGTAAAATCACTGAGGTGCCAAAGAGGAAAGCTCACCAGAAAAACTACCATGAAAATATTTATTAAAAAATGGCTCAGGGATAATATTTACAAAATTCAAAGATAATAAGGAAAAGGACGCTGTGGAGATTCATAATCATTTACGTTCTGAACGAACATGGCATAAATCAATTTTTTTATGAATCTAGATAAATGTTAGATTTTTTTTTTAATGTGATTTCTTTCTAGCATACAACAATAGAGTTAATTGTATATATAAAAAGCTTAGATTACGCATGCCAGAAAATATAACAAATGCGAGTGAAAATTATTTAAATATGGCTGTTATTCTTATTTTATTTTATTTTTTTATTTTTTTATTTATTTATTTGACGGCATGGTTAGCTTTTATTAGATATTTTTAGATTTTTAAATGATTTAAAAAAGCCGAACTCTTTTTGACATGTGACGACAGAGTTAAATTCTATAGATAAATATCTTACATTACCCATGTAGGAAAAATAACTGATGCAATTGGAAAATTACTTAAATATGGCTGTCGTGTTTTGACGCTTCAAGGAAAATAATAATGATTATAACAACAACAACAACAGCAGCAACAACAACATCGCTCGATAAAAAACAGATAATGGCTGGTGATTTACCAGTGTTTATTGCATTAAATCAGGCGGGCTTCCCCCTGCTTTTATTACTTCCTATTTCCCTAAAAATATCTATGAAATGTCTGTGTACGTAAGTTGGTAGGAATGTTCGTCTCGCCATCTCTAACTGTTTTCACTCAGTGTCTGTGCGTACGTGAGTCAAGTTTTGTTCAAATTGATTTTTACACCCCGAGCGGTGGTTGAAGCAGTCTAAATTTCCATTAAAAAATGGCGGAGGAGCTGCAATCTTATCTCCATGCATAAATTCAAATTTTCTAATTAATGCAGAAGAAATTTGGACAGACAAATGTAAAAAAAAAAAAAAAAAAAAAAAATTATTTTTATCAATACTGAAATTATTCTATCTATATCTCCTCCCCTCTCTCTCTCTCTCTCTCTTTCAGATTGTATCTGTATCTAGGTGTGTGTGTCAGTCGGTCTAATTCTCATAGTTGTACCATTTGTTTCTCTATGTCTATCTCTCTCTTTCGCACACTTTCTATCTGTTTCTGTATGTGCGCGTGGGTGCATTTGTTTGTGTGCATGTGTGTCTATCTCTCGCAGAATTCTATATCAAAAATACTAAAAACATGTAATATGTTACTTAAGAATTTTTTTCATTCTGTCATTTCATTACCCACTATCAGTCACACACACACACATATATACATATATATACATATATATATGTATATATATATACATACATATATATATGTATATATATATATACAGATACATATGCATATATTACATTTTATATATATATATATATACATATGTATATATATATATACAGATACATATACATATATTACATTATATATATATATATATATATATATATATATATATATATATATATATATCTGTCAGGGTCAGTGGATAAAATCGTTGGTTGAAACCAGTGACTTGACCCAAACAGCTGGAGTTCAATGTAGCTACAGCAATGTTGAACAAAAACTTGGAGAGTTAAAGGGAGACATCCGGAAGAGGCATGGCACGTGCAACTAGAACAATCTACCCCGGTGGACGAAATAAAGGGTTCCGTTCGAAATTGCAATCACATGAAGAAACCTGGAAACGTCATGAACATGGCAATAAAGATGAAGAAAACAGCCTGAACAATGTAAATAATATATATATATATATATATATATATATATATATATATATATATATATATATATATATATATATATATATATATATATAATGCTCACCCAATACAAGGCCCAAGAGCCTCTAAAGGTAGAGGGTTACTGTGTGGAGCTGTATTAGTGTAAGAAAGGCCAAGTGAAGTTCTTGGGGCTATGCAGGAAAGATAACAGCTAACTCGAGAGAGAGAGAGAGAGATTGAACAAACTTCAATATACAGTCTTGTATGGAGAAAGATACCTTATTTAATGTTGGCTTTTATTACAACAGTCTCCAGATTTTTTAGTCTCTTCTATATAAAAATTTGGATTTATCTACTAAAACGTATCTTATGTTAATATTATATTGTCTCGCTGTTAAATGCGTGTGGCCGAGTGGTTAGAACGTTCGCTTTCTAACCACGAGACCCGGGTTCGAATCTCACCATTGTCGGAGATGACTTCTTGATGTTATCTTGGGAACGTTTGGAAAGTCCGTGAAAGCCATACCATATATGTTGTGAGTGATATTGGGTGAACAGAACTCCTTGGAGCCATCGATGGTTGTGCAACGTTACAAATCATCGTGACCGAGCGTTTAAGAGCGCTGGCCTTCGTCAGACTGTTGATGACAGTAGATAACGCGCTTTCTCCCAGAAAATGTAACTAAGATCCGCTCAGCATAATTGCATTATAAACCACAATAGACGGGCATTCTCGGATACGTGTGTGCACGGATTGCACTAAATGTTGACAAATGACAAATCAACCTACGAGAGAGTGTATAAAAAAAGTTATTGCTCCTAATAAATACCTTAGATTTATCATCTATTATAAAAAATTCAAAACGTTCAATCAAATTCTTAGAAATAATTCATCAACTCAAAAATGTACCCTATGTAAAAACAATATTATTATGACAACAACGGGTGGCACATTATCATGTAATTTAAAATGTCGCGTGAAACCGCTTTTGGACCCGCATGTCTTACCACAAATAGCACATTTCAATTACTGTTCTACGGTTTTATAGTCAATTGCCACACATAATAATAATATCTGACCACTTGTGTTCGTGGATACCCGTCTACTAGAGCGACTAGCTAGTCCCCTTTGCAGACGCCAACACTAACAATCAACAACTTTACATTCTTACATTGGCTACAAATACCCCACACACTCTTGTCAAAATTTAGTGCAATTTGCATACATATAGGTGAACATATGACGAATAAGCAAAATAATATTAGCATGAGACAAATTTTAGTAGATAAAACCAAAATATTATATAGGAAACAGTGCAAAGAAAGACTGCATCTTCTGGAGGCTGTTGTAATAAAAGAGAAGCGACCAACATTAAATAAGGTAGCTTTCTCCATACAGGACCATATATTGAAGAGTGGTTTAAAAAATACACATAAAATTCCAGTACTCGGGAAAAAATAATATATGTATGTATGTATCTTTATACATGGTGGTTTCCAACTCGTGTCCGAGTACGGCCATTACTACATATCTTTTTGGAGAAAATCTACTGATGTGCTGAACGAATGTGACCCTTTAGCCCAGTAAAGGACCTACAGACTCTGTCACAAACATGGCACTTAAGAGATCCAACAGCGGGTGGCACATTATCATGCAATTTAAAATGTCGCATGAAACCGCTTCTGGGACCGCATGTCTTACCACAAATATCACATTTCAGTTGCTGGACATCTACGGTTTTATAGTCAATTGCCACACATGATAATAATATCTGGCCACTCGTATTCGAGGATACTCGTTTACTAGGGCGGCTAGCTAATCCCTATTGCAGACGCCCGCTCAGGCGCATTTGTGTTTGTTCAACACCCAAAGAGCCCACCTGCGGTTTATACTGCAACTATGCTGAGCGGACCTTAGTTGCAGTTTATGGGAGAAAGAGAGTGTTATCTAGCATGGTCAACAATCGGAACAAGCACGCTCAAACCCTCTGCTACGATGACTTGGGACTTCGTGCTAGCACAGCCATCATGGTATGGTTTTCAGGTACTTTCTAAAGATGCCGCACGCTGGGATCGCTGCCGCTAGACCAATAACATCAGGAAGCCCTGACAAATCGGCCATGGTGATATTCGAAACCGGGTCTCATGGTCAGAAAGCGAACGTTCTAATCACTCGGCCACGTTCCTACATACATACATACATACATACATACATACATACATACATACATACATACATACATACATACATACAGAGAAATAGAGTATTATTTGAAATTGATACTCATAAACTACGGAGGCTCAGTGGTAGTAATATTTTAATTTTTAAGAATGCAGTACGAGAAAATGGAATTGGTAAGTTTAGTTTAAGTGATAGCTAAGGATGTTGTACCAACATAGCACGAATGCTCTTGGAAAAACACGAATAACCTCAACTACCCAGCAATGAATAAAACCGTAGGGCAGACTGGGCTCATTAGTCTTGGTAGGGCTACCAGTCGAGGACATCTCTGAATTCAATACCGTGAACATAACATGAAGTCTTTCCCCCTACTTCTCTAAATCATGAAAATTCAAAATTTGCTTATATTAAAGTAAGGAGAAATGGTGGAGGGCTATCATCAACTACGTCCAGATGAAACGTAACATTAAGAAGAAATAATTTAACAGAATATTATTTTTTATTTAATGTTGCCAACATTTACTTTATTCAGTCAGTTCAGTGCCATGCAGAATACACGCTTAGGTGATCATGTATCTTTCGATAAATGACTGACGAGGCAGATTTTTTTCCGCGGTAGGTTGCCATTTCTTTCTGCAGTAGACCAGTTTCCATCCAATGCTATAGAACCCGGTCTGTGCTGCTATTTCTTCAACATCAGCCGCTATCCATTACTCCAACGTGCCTCCTCTTAACTTTATTAAAATATAGTTTAATTACCATGAGTTAAATATGACTTAGTTCAGTAAGGTGTATTGATAATGCAGGTCATGTAATTGATAGCAGCTCTGAACGAGAAATTGGCCAGCTAAATTCGATTTTCAGTCGAATTCATGCCTTTCTAACCCCACCAATTATAAATTAAACAGGAGGACAACCTGAACTCTTTATCCTTGGGCTGCGACTAGTCTAACAGAAGGCATGTGTCGTGCTAAACAATTGTTCACGTCAAAATCTATCTTACATATTTATAAATCTACCATTCGTTCTTGCTTTGAATATTGCTGCCACATATGGTCTGGTGCTCCTGCTATATATTTAGAGATTCTTGATAAAATCCAAAGAAGAATCTCCAATGTTATTGGTCTTGACCTGTCATTTCGCCTTCTGTCACTTTCCCACTGACGTAATGTAACTTCCCTGTATCTTTTCTATAAATACTTTCATGGTAATTGTTCAGATAAACTATTCGATATGGTACCTAGACTTTATGAATTTAAGTGCAGCAGTAGATTGGCTGCAATTTTACAGTTGAAATGGCTAGGTGGAACCGTAAGTTCTATGCTAAGAGTTTCTTCTATCGTACTTCTCGCTTGTGGAACTCTCTTCCGGTTTCTTGCTTTCCAGTTAAATTTGATCTACAAAAATTCAAACGCAATGTTAATCGTTATCTACTGTCTTTTAATTCTTGTTCTGTTAATTGTTCTCTTCCTTTTTTATTTTTTTTTCTCATACTCTCTCGCACTCAGTAACCCCTTGCGTCTTAATGGCTTTATTGCCTTGCTTGGATTGAAATTATTTTTAAATTAAAAAAAAACTCTGAATTCAAGACCCTATGTAACCCTGTCATAAGAAATACTATGCAGCATAGAAAATCGATGAAATTTCATATATATTTCTTGGTTTGATTGAAACATTTTTAGTGCTTTCTCTTTTCTGTACCTTCAAAAGATCGCTAATAAAGAGGACACATAATGAACAAAATACCCTAAATATAATAAAAACAAAATTCAATAGTAAAAATCTTTATGTTATCATTTAGAGGAAAATCAAAGGATTTTTTATGTTAAAATTATTTTTTTTTTATCCATTAGGAACTCTGGTTAAAAATCTTGTTTTTCTGGTGGCAACTCGGGACCATAAATTTGTACGGTTAATTTGAGCCTCTTCTGAGGTGAAAGACTCATTGATTTGGAAATTCTTGCAAAAATCAGGTAACTGCTGCATTTTAATTACATTTTCAAGTCTTATTTCGAGATGAATAAAACTATGTCATATTATTTTAGAAATTCTTAGTAAAAAAGAGTTTTACATCTAATCACACATTCATTTAATTTTCTGAAATTTCAGGAAATTCTTTTGTCTCGTTTAATGTTTATATTTTAAAGACCCCCCCCATTTACCGAAAATCTGCTCTGAATTGTAAAATAAAAAATGCAATAAAACTAAGACATTATTTAATTAGCAAAGTTTTAATTGCTCGTATGAATAAAATATATTATAGACATTACTGTCTTAAGAAAATAAATGTTAATGAATAATGAATTTTTACAAGAATTGTTTTCATTTTTTTAAATTTTAATTAGAATAATTTATAAACTTCTAAATCTTTTTTTAAAAAATTCTACATTCATTTGTAGCGATCAAATAATGTTGTTATTAAATTCAAATTATTTACTAATCATTAATGGCAAAGCTCACTAGAATTCAACAACCGCCATTGTTCTTAAAATAATTATGAATTTTGTGTGTGTAAACTTGTCAAATTTTGTAAATATGGACGTCCATACGCAGAATTATCAGAAAATAAAAAGGGTACCTGTAGTGAATTTAAAATTTCTTAGTAATTATCGAATATTTTCTAGACAAGCGCCTTCGTAAGTAAGACTATAAAAGCCAAGGTACCTAAAATTTAATAAAATATTAGAATGATTAAAATATTTTAAATTTTTTAAGATTACTGGGTAGTTCAAAAATGTATTAAAAAGAAGGCGTTCACGTTGTATTCGTCATGTAATTTTTGTTTCAATTATGTGCCCCTTTCTTAAATTTCTCAAGCATCAAGCTGTCAATAAAACTCTCAACACGTGAAAAAATAACCTCTCCACCTTAAAAAAGATACTTTTCTACGATATTTTAAACTAACAGTAATATTTGTTTCAATTCAGATTAATTGAACATTAAATCAGTTATTCTTCCTTAAATAGTTTCAGAAAAGTATATTTTATTTTTGAAAGAGTTTTTAATAAAGAGAATGATGCTGTGTTGACAGATCTGTCAATATGAACGAATTTATAGATTTTACTGATAAGGTGAAAAACAAATTCCAATCAATTTAAATTTAACTACAAATACACCAAAATACTTTGCTTATTGTGAATATTGAATTTAGTCTCTTAGCTTCAAAATAAAAATAAAAATTCCAGTTTTCAGAAGGATTTTTTAAAATTATAATCCATTTTAAATATAGGTGTCTGTTTTTTTTGGAGGTACCTAGAGAGACAGAGAGAGAATAAAGAGGACATTCGTTGAACAAGACTGACAAGGTAATTTTGTTTATGTGCCCCCAAATGCAAAAAAAAAAAAAGCGTTTACTTTAAAAAGATGAAATCCCCTATTATAAAAAACAAAAAACACCTTTAATAACATCAGTTCTGAACACGGCTGCAATGTACTGACCGTATTTGGAAATTAAGAATGTCTACTCTCAGACACTTTTATATCGTCTACAATAGCATTTACATACCATTTATTGTCTTAATATAACAAAACTCGTATAGCCAAAGGCGCTCGGGGTCAACAAACTTTTGGACAATCTTTATATCCATTAAGTCCATAAAAGAGAACTATTATACGCATACAAGAAAGGAAGTGGCCAAAAGTACCGTGTCGGGTACTTTCAACGAAGCATGTATTAAAGAGGGATTGTTGCCCAAATTCACAATTATATAGCTATATACATACATACTTACATACATACATAGAGAGAGAGACACACACAGACTGATTTACAAACAGAGGGAGAAAGAGAGCAATACCTACTTATATGTCGATGTATAGCGTTCTGTCTCTGTGTGTGTGTGTGTGTGTGTGTGTGTGTGTGTGTGTGTGTGTGTGTGTGTGTGTGTGTGTGAATGTTTTTCCCACTCTTCCCACTCCCTTGTTCTCATTCTTTTCTCTGCGTGAGTGTCAGTACGTACGTATATATGTAGATATGCCAGTGCGTGGATCTCTTTTTTTATATCCCCTTCCATCCCCGTCCCTGACTGGCTGAATCCACCCCCTCCCATCGCCACCAGCCCGCCATTGCTGACGTCACGAAAACCACCAAAAGCAAAAAGACGAGAAAAAAAAACAAAACAAAACAAAAAATAAACGTAAGAGTAAAGGACAAATCAAAAACAAAACACAAAGGCAGCACAAACAACCCCCCCCTCTCAACCGTCGCATTTGCTTTTCTTTTTCTTTCTATCCACCCCCTCACTTCTCTTTACCTCCCCTTCCCACCACTGACATATTTCCCCCATCACGCCACCGGACTCTCCACCAATCCTGGCTTCCTTCATCAAATCCGCGAAAAAAAAAAGAAAGAAAAAAAATTACCCACGCCACCTTCTATTCCTCACTCATCCTTCACCTCCCCGCTCATCTCACTGCTCCTCGCTATCGCCCCCTCCCCTTGAGTTGTTCAGCAACAAGTCGAACAAGAACGACCACTGCTGCTACTTCCACTACGACTTTAAATGGAGAAGACTTATTCCCTTACTACGAGCAGGAACTGATTGAATTGACATTATTACTGCTCCTGCTGCTGCTATTATTATTATTACTATTATTATTATTATTATTATTATTATCAATCATCATCTTTCATTATTATTATTATTCAATTCTCGTGGCGTTTTCACACCAGTTGAATCTGGTGATTTTTACTGAAGGTCACGTGACAGCAAGTTTCCTCAAATCTCCCCGACCACCTTTTCTCGTTATTCTTGGCGCTTTTTTAATTTTTATACCTTTTTTTTTTTATCATTTCACCCCAACCAAGTCAATAAAGCCACTAAGACGCAAGGGGTTACTGAGCTTTAGAAAATATGAAAAATAAAAAGCACTATTAAGGAGAGAAAGCATTAAAAGATATGATCCGGTTCTCCTGCTATTTATCTAGGGCTTCTTGATAAAAATCCAAAGAATTGGCAATATTATTAGTCCTGATCTGGCATCTCACCTTCAGTCACTTTCCCACCGCCGTCAGATGTCCCCCCACGCCTTTTGTATAAATACTTTCATGGTAATTAGTTCGGATAAGCTCTTCGCTATGGTACCTAGACTTTTTGAATTTAAGCGCAGTCACGATGGGGTAAAGGATAACAGCTCGGATTGTGGAAGCCGAGTTCGAATTCCAGTCGAATCCATTACCCTTGGGGATGGTATGAATATCCTTGGATGGCAATAGGTCTACCGCAGAAAGAAATGGCAACCTACTACGGGAAAAAATCTGCCTCATCAGTCATGTATCAAAAGATACACGATCGCCTACGCGTGTATCACGTATGGCACATAACTGACTGGCGTCGAGATCTCATCAATTTAATGTTTAGTTGGCTAGATGTAGCCGTAAGTTCTATGCGAACAGTTTTTTTTTCTCGCACTTTTCGCTTGTGGAACTTTCTTCCGGGTTCATGCTTTCCAGCCAACTTCAATCAACAAAACTTTTAATGCAATTTTAATCGCTATCAACTCTATTCCTGATTACTCTTTTCTCTTCCCGCTCATTAGTAAATTTTGTTTCTAACTCTTCCACGCCCAGTAACCCCTTGTGTCTTAATGGGGTTTTCTTGGGGAGGGGGGTGTTTTTTTTTGTTTTTTTTTGCCTGCCTTGTTTGAGGTGAAACCGATTAAAAAAAAAAATTAAGAAGACAGTCTCTGATTTCCATTTCTTCTTTGCAAAGCGTTGCAGGTGCGCCCAATATTGATGATTACGATCGCCAATTATGGAGTCAACAAATTTTTCACTACTTCTTTGACAAAGTCCACATAGTTTCGATGTTTTCAGTCTCTTACAATTTCACATTGAGAGATTCTCAATTTGAATTAATCTTTCTTTTTCTCTGAGTTTACGCTGACAAGATATGGACTCCTGCCTTCTATACATACATACGCACGCACACACACGCACACACACACATAAATATATATATATATATATATAGAGAGAGAGAGAGAGAGAGAGAGAGAGCGAGAGAGAGAGAGAGATAGATAGATACTACTGTTAACGCAGAGCAATACCTGAGAGCCATTCCAGGTAGAGGGTACTGAATGAAATGTGTGATATGAACGTAGTATGATGAAGTAGTAACGAAGATTATGAGGATATGTAGGATAGATAATTATTGACTCTAAACTTGAAGAGGTTACGATTGTAGCGCTCGGGGAAGTATCCACGCAGGAGTGTGTGCAATAAAATAGCAGTTCTTGAGAAGACAGCTGTCTGAGTGGAACATGTTTCTTACCAATGGAATATGTAATAAAGTTATCTGTCTGAAGATCAGAGTTTTTGTTTTTCTTTTGGTGGGGGTGTAATTGTAATAAATGTTACGTCCCTTCAGGACATAGACGGTCCTTGCTCTCCGCAGATTCCTTTTCTTTATTATCTGGAAAACTCGTGGAGTCGCTTCCGTTTGCCTGATCCACGATTCTGAATTCAGATTTGCCTTTGTCAAAGACTGGCTGTCCCCCAAGGTTAGATAGCCAAGTTTTCCATAATTGGAGGAAGAAAATTTGGATTCATGCCTTTCTCAAGAACATTAATACGAAAGAGAACGCAACAGACTAGGCCGGAATTTTCACTCGACTCTAATTCCACTTCTCCGTGCCGTTAACCGTTATACTTCTTGCAACTCAGCATTATTATTATTATTAGTAGTAGTAGTAGTAGTAGTAGTAACAGTGGTGGTGGTGGTGGTGGTGGTGGTGGTTATGTTTGTGGTATTTAATTATCCTATATTGGTACGGGGAAAGAATAAATGCGGGGGGGGTGAAGTTAGGAAGATTGTGCTGCGTCGAAATCTTTACTTTTACCAGAGCTCAAAATATTACAACTGGCACCGTTAGTAGCTACGCAACTATCTCTTGCACTAGGCCTTTAGTAAAATAAAAACCTTATTATTGTGTGTAATTACGTGGGTGGATCAATAAATCTATAACCTGAGATGTAAGTATTGGATAATATTAATCAGAAATTGTTCTGTGTATAATCTTCGATCTATGTGATAAATATCCCCACCCATTCAAGTTCATTGACAAGAAAGGAGATTATGTTGAAAAACATATTAAATTCTTCTTCTTGTGTCGTGCCTCTTCAGGACGTTGGTGATCATGGCTCTCCACATTTTCCCGTCCTTTGTATCTCTTAATAAATTTTGTCTTTTTCATATCTCCTAAACTTTATTCTGAAATATATTCACTTTCTCTAGGTAGGTTATGCGTTGTTTTCCTCTGTCTCTCTTGCCTTTAATAATTACTGTGAGTATTGAATTTTCCAAGTGTTCTTTCCTCATTATTTGCCTTAGAAATTACAACTGTCTCTTTCTGAGGTTTTTGTTTCCGTTTTCACTAAAACTTTGATATTGCTCGCATGTTCGACTCGTGGTATTCTCAGTATCCTTCTGTAGAACCACATTTCTCTTGCTTCAAGTCCCTTTTTCATCTGTGAGGAGATTGTCCAGCACTCACTGCCATATAGAAGAACTGATGTTACGTAACTGTACAGTACACTTTTTCTATATTAATAACGGAATTTTCCTGTTTCTTAATATTTTGCTTAGCTTTTGGAAGGCATCTTTCGCTATCCCAATGCACCCACGGCTTTCAGTGTCGCACTGCCCATCCTCTCTTAAAACACTTCCCATATATTTGTAATTTATGTGTTGGGCTCTTCTTTATTGCTTACAACCACGCATTAAAATAAATGCTTTTCACGTCTTTAAGCTACAAAATTATTGGTACACCGGCTTAAGCGTAGCATAGCCCGGAAAAATGTAAACTGGGAGAAATAAGATTAGGAAGATTATGCTGCACCAATATTACAAGATGGGGGAGCTTGCTTGTTAGCACTTAAAAATCGATATTGAAAATCCCGGATTTCAACGGTGAAATATGCAAAAACTACTGAAACGTTTTTGGTCCGACCCAAACGAGATTAGAAAAAATAATCTGACGTGAATCGGACACATAAGTTTTCAGCACCTCCTCGTACGTAACTACCATTAATTGCTATCGCTACTAAAAGATTCCATTAATTGCTATCGCTACTAAAAGATCATTGGACTATATTGCCGCAAATGCTACTCGGACCAAGCAACCATAAATTTATTACTACTTACTAATATACTAGCTATATATATTTATTATAGTATATAGTACAATAATTTTGGCACATGGCGAAGGGGAAGTGAGGAGAAAGCTGGTCGTCGCTAACTATCCTAGCCCTAGTTAATCATAATCACGACCCATTCATCCGATACAATTTATAACTCATCCATCTCCATCCAATCCTACATATACCACAATACCACATATTCACAGGGGTCCTACAAAAAACACCCCATGATATAAAAATCTAGCATGATTAGATACAAAAATATATAAAAATTCCATGAAATATGAAATGAGGGGGAGGGAATGAACCCAATAAACTAACCAAAAATTGAAACAAAAACAAACTAAAACAAAACAGATGTTAGTGAGACCCGTCCACACCTCAAAATAATCAGAGGGGCTACTGTATTCTGCCGATAGACAGAATCAAGCCGCAAATATGCTAGTTATATATTGGCATACAAGGCCACTTTTTAACCTTAAAAAATCGCGCCAAGAGTAGGTGGAGTGTCTTATATTCCAGGTGTAAAATGTGATCCTTAAATCCTATGGTTTATGGTAAGTTAGCATGGGAGATTTTTGACAGTAGGCTAACCCCTGCCTTGGTAACTATCGATACAAATATTATACCAGTATTTTTTTAAAGTGACATCACTAGTTTTTACGCTTACAACAACTGATCGCGTTATCATTACTGGTAGTTTATGTTATAGGGTAAAGGTAAGTGTAGATTTTGGTAGGTAATTGACAATATCTTGCCTCCTTTTTTCGATGTTTCACAAAAACACAACTGGATGTGTGTCTCAACAAGCCGTTTAAAGATCGCCTTCGAGAAAAATGGAACGAGTGGATGGTTAGCATGGAAAAGTCATTCAGGCTATGGTAATATCCTACCGAAAACACAGAACCCACTCATGAGGTATTGTAGATTGTGGTAGTTAATTGACAATAACTCCCCACCTTTTTTTATTAGAATTTAAGTGAAAAGAACGTATATGCTTACTGAATTTATTTAATAACTTCAATACATTTTAAAATAAGATTTGGTGAGGTCGTCTTGTACGACGAATATAGCCCCAAAACTACATTTTAACTTGAAAATTTGGGGGTTGTCTTACACGCCTAATCACCTTGTACGTTAGCATACACGGTACTCCCTATATTTGTTGGCACAGGGCTATACTTATTGAGCACTTTTCAAAGATTAAGTTCATTTTAAGCGGTTTGTCAAACCAGTACGGTACTACCAGAAATTGTTTTATTTTTCAATACTGTCAATGTCAGAAATTTGTCGTTATTTTAGAAGTGATCCTGATGGAACTCTTTAGCGTGGGATTGAGGCAAGGAAAAGTTTGAAAGATTAAATTAATATTCATGATGCTCTTTTCAAAAGTAGTTGTTTTTTGGGGGGGTGTTTTTCTGTGGAGTGAAACTTCTTGGTCAGATGAAGAAGGACTTAGAGAATTTTATCTACACAAAGCATATCGAGGGTGAGAAAGACGGCGCGAGACGGGCTTGGATAGCGGAACGGCACGGTGATGCATGGCAAAGCGACAAACGCTGCTAAGGGTGACAAGGGATGTGAGCTTGTGAAGAGCTATGATCGCCTACGTCCAGAAGAAGCTAAAATTGCTCCAACGACCTTAGGTGTTTGTTCGGCTTCGAACTACCCAATTTCTGCATTTAAAACCAGTTATTGCGACGGTCAATACTAAAACCACTTCGACTAACATAAAGGTCTTGCTTTACCACTCCTGATACTATTAGTACTACTAATTCTACTACTAGTACTAACATTAGTACTATTAGTAGTCCTTCCTTTATTCTACCTCAATCACGATTATAAAGTCCCAAAACCTGCATAGCAATTAATTGTTAACCCTATAAACTTTGTATGGGTGACATACGTTTTTGAAACCGGAATTGTCTTCCTCCTTTTCTTTCCGAGCAACTAATAGTTATACTACCTACACATCCCCACAGATACTAGCAGTACTGGTAATACTACTGTGCACTAATTATTGGTCCACTCATAAAAAATAGGGTAAGATTTTCTTCGGAATAATTTTTTTATACATGCATAATATATTTGTAAAAAGAAGTTGTTTTTTTTTTGTTTTGTTTATTTTAGTAGATTTTTAATTAAAAAACAAACGGATATATACATTTTTAATTAAAGAACAAACATTTACATAAATTAATAAAAACATTTCTTTATTCTATATTTAAGATAAACCATTCTTATCCCCTAAAGCTTGTGCGTCCGAAAAATCGTGCGTACAAAAAAGTTTAAAGAAACGTTTAAAAAATTCAGAAAATTAAAAAAAAATGCTGATAGCATGGTTTCAAACTTGACATTTGTAAATAAGAGTTAAAGTCCAATAACTGGGTAAAAAATTGAAAATCACTTATATATATATATATATATATATATATATATATATATATATATATAAGGGAAATTTATTTATTTCTGCGAAAGGGTTGTGGTGGCGGGGAGATCAGATCAGATCAGATGAGGATTACTATTAAGGTTTGTTTGAATACCTAATTCATTTTTTAATATAACAAAAATAAGTTATAGCTGAATCTTACTATTCAAACTTATCTCCATGTATGTGTCGGAGTTAGCTCCTCCTCAGTTCTTTAATCCTTCAACAAGGGTCTCACCCCCCCCTGGCTATAAATACTGGCTGCCCCCCCCCTCTCTCTCTCTCTCTCTCTCTCTCTCTCTCTCTTTCGACTTAGGCTTTGGGCCGCTACCTCGTGCGGAGGTGAGGTAAAATCTCTCTCTTTTTCACTTAGGCCAATATGTGACCTGTCTCAGATACAGCGTTTCCCAAATTCTGGGAATGCGCTAAGAACAATACACGTACGTACGAACACTTACAACACACACACATAATTTCTCCATACAAACTCTATGTAACAGTCCATGTCTTTGTTTAACTTGTTTTGTTATTAATATATATTTGTTTACCCATGTATATCGGTCTTGCTTGTTTTCGTTGTCTTCTTTGGACTTAATTAAAGTCCGATATTCTCGTGTAGCTGGACCGGCCAGCAGGAAATTTTAACCTTCTGATATGTCTTCACATCTTCACTCCGCACAGTCCGCTACATATGCATTTAACTTTAGAAAAATACTCAGCAATTTTCATTTTATCGAGTGCAATAAGTTAAGAACAAAAATAACAGCATCGCGTGCACACGAGCATTAAGTCGAAAAGATTACTTAAAAAAAAACCGGCCAAACTGACGCTCACTTATTAAAGTACATCTACTCGACAGGACTTTTAAAAATTAGTGCAATGTGTGGCGATCCCCAAAACAACTAAAACCAACTCTACACGTTTTGAAATTACCTAAAAATATATTTAAAAACAATAGCCTTGTGCAATTACCATTTAGACGACATAATCAATATTAAAAAAAATGTATATTTTTCTCAAGTAGTAAAAAGGTGTCCATGAAGCTATATTTAAATATATATATATATATACTTTAGTTTATCTATTCAAAGCAACATTTGCCAAATATTTTCTATCTTTAATTTCAAAACTTTTACATATAATGAATTGGATAACTCACCAAATTATCCTCTTAATTTAGTGTTACTGTTAATGAAAATTGATTTTAATTATTATTAAAACAGCTATGTTTAACTTTGTGCTCACAAAAAAAAAGAAAGTGTGTTTCAAATCGACTGTTGACGGACGCTATTATTACTATATACACTTTAGATTCCCTTGGCAATATTATTGTTTTAAAAAGTAATGATTGAAATTTTATTTATTAGATTGAATTAAAAAATGATTTCATGGTTATTTATAAAAGGGTAAATAATTAATATTACATTGTATTTAATTTACACATTTTTTATATAATTTTGTAATTTTTTCTAAATTTAGGAATAAAAAGATTTATCAAATTTATTTCTTTATAAAAGGGAAATAATAAATATCGCATTGTACTTGGTTCACATATTTTCATAGCGTCGAGAGACAAAAGTGTATAGTATACCGTAACAAGGAAATAACCGTCTTATTGATACACCATATTGGGGGAGGGGGCTGTGAGCACAAAAGTCAGACATTGCCATTAAAACTATGTATACTGGTAATATCTATTATCGTGTCATAGCGAAAAGAGAATTTTCTTCATCTTCTGTTAAACAAAAGCAGACACATGGAGATGTGACAAAAATCACAGAATAAAATTTACAAAAATTATTTTGTCCGAGATTCATTATGTTTTTCTTCAAGTATCTTCAAACATTTTTTAGACAGGATTTTGAAAAATGTGGAATTTGCTTTCTGACTGTATTATCTTATATATAAAGTACAGTGTGTGTGTGTGTGTGTGTGTGTGTGTGTGTGTGTGTGTGTGTGTGTGTGTGTGTGTCCGTGTCCAAGCAACTCCTCTGCTCCCACTGGTCCGATTTCAATGATTCATAGCTCATTCAAAAGCCCTAGAAAAGTTAGGTGCAGGGAATGATTTTCGTTGAGCTCAAATTCAGGGTTGCCAGATTATGTGAGGTTAAAAATATATATTAATATATTATACTAGCCATTATCGTTACTTTCATGGTTCAAGGGGAGTAACTTTTATTTTCCTTTTTTATCCAAAATTGCAGCTAGCTTAAAGTTTTAAGCTAGCTCCTGTGGAGGACTCTTGGTTTGGACATCATCACAATAGCTAGGAAGGAGTAGATGCAATAGACATCAATAAACTACAGTAGAACTCAAAATTGATCACTGCATTTTAGTATTAAATTAATGTTTAAGCTTACCTTTTAAAAGTTCAGCGATAATTCTGCTGCAACTTAATTTAAAGATGATTTGATGTATATAGATCCTTATTTTCCGTACAAACAATAATTTTTATTTCATGGGAGACAGAACAGGGCAATTTACAAGATAAAATTAACATAGTGTAAATATGGGAAAATAGAAATTAGAATTAGTTATACATTCAACATTTGAAGAGTTAGAGAAGCATAATAGCTAATTAAGTAATACCTATATTATGGAATCTATATGAATAAATGCGAAATTGGAACGCAATTATCGAACCAATTCTGAGGTTAAAAAGCCCCAACTCTATAGTAATTTATACGGTATTTACTCGTTCCCCCACGAGGACGAGATGTGACACAAGGTCTTTTTGAAGTGGGGACCCTAGCGCGTGCACCTGGGCAAGGGACAAAAATTGCCCACAGCCGTCGACTGCGCTGGCCTCGGTGCGAGCACTGATCCCTCCCTCTAGTGCAATGGGAGCGCGTGGCCTCGGGTAGCTGTTCCCCAGGGCTGGGCACCTCTCAGTATAATTTTCTCAGTTGCCCCTCTGTCCTTTGCCAGAGAAGCCCCTGAGCGCACTCTGTCCAAGGACAGAGACGCCACTGAGAGATGATAAATAATAACTACAAATTACATTATAGTAATTTATTCCTTACAAGATCAATATCTGTATTTATATTATCTACTTCTAGGTGGTATCATTCTTCAGCTTTAACTAAATTTGCATATTGATTTTATAAAGTATATTTCATTAATTAACTGTCCTTCATTAGTGTTCTTTTATTCAAGGATTGTTTTGATTTTCATGTAAAAAATAGTTCTGTTTAGGAATATTGTCTTATATAACGCAGAAAAGTGTTTGAAATTTGCATTTTACTTGGCCTTCAACAAGTTGGCATCTATTTGTAAAACTTTCCTTAACTATAACAAGCCAATTTATGAATGAAATGTTCATTTAAAATTTTTGTTTCAAATATTCCAAGTAGTGAATATATCTTACTTTGCGAAGTACAATTATATTTTCTATGCGTTTATTCAATTAATATCAACACGTTAACTTTGCTATATCATCTAAAATGTTTCTAATTTGTATTGAATAAAGTGATTTTTGAGAATTCAATATCCCTTCAACCATCATTGATCGGACCCAGAACTTTCACCAATCGTGATGAACGGGTTTTCCTAAATGTGTCTTGACTTAAACTAAATCCGAACCTCAACTCATACATACAATCCACCGCTAAAGATGATGAGAAAATGGTCCGTCCTCTCTGCCGCTCTAGCAAGTACCTCACTCATACTGCTATCTTCTACCATTACAAGAGATAGATCAGGCCGCAAAAGGAATACTGCTGCCGTATATGGGTCGGAGATGCCCAGTCTTCACTTTCCATTCTCGATAGTCCAAAAGCATCTCCGCGTCCCTGGAGTCGACGAATTGTTTTCCATTCTACAACCTCTTTCTCACAGACAAGACGTCACAAGTCTATCACTATTTCCATGGAGAGTGTTCAGATGAACCACACCCCTTATTTCCACTAGTCCTGCCACACACATTGTAGCGAAACGCCATTATTCCCTACATATCCCCCTCCCCGGTGAGATGTAAGTTCCACTCAAGAAGCTTCTTCCCACGAACCGCTGCTTTGTGGAACCGAATCCCAAGAGGTTGCTTCCCCAATCACTAGAATCTTAACCTTTTCAAATTTACGGTTAAATGTTATCTTCCGTACATATCCACATAAGCTGTACCTCTTGCTCTGTAACCCTCTACCTCGAGTGGCTCCAGGGCCTTGTACAGATTGAAAACAACTGTAAAAAAAAAGCAGTGGCTGTTAGTTTTGTTCTTTGTACATTTGCATTTATGGGAATCCGTCAATAATTGTTACAGTTGTAAGGTGGTCCCTAATAATAGCTATGGTTGCTAATTAATTACTGGTTTATCTAAGTTCATTGCTAGAAATGTTCTTGTTATTTAGTAGTAATTTAGACTGCCACATGTCCGACTCCAGTCTTGGACCCCAGATGCATGGCTTCCAGGCATTTTATAGATACCGTCTTCGTGGAGCATCCGTTGACTAAGTAAATCACCTTATTTTTTTCATTTTTTTACTAGCGGTTTTAGATGTCTAGTTAAAAATGGGGATTTCTAACAATAAATACTGTTTTTTCCTACAGAAAAGAAAAATTTTCTGCGCTTAGAAGATTTACACAATACAGTTTTCTCTCTTGCCCACATATGAAAACGCATTGCTTTAAACTAAATTTAGTGACTAATACTACAATGTTAGTGACTATTGCTACTTGATATGTCTTTATTTGCGTTTTATCTCTTTGCCAGCACTTAGACAACACAGCTGTTTCATGGTTAAGACTGTTTTACAAGCCCTTCCAAAGTATCCTCTAAGTTTAGCTAAATCTGGCACAAGGCTACAAAAGTTGGATATATATAGTGACAATGGAGGTTATTATTTGTATCGTACTAAACCAGTGCTTCTTAACCACTTCTTCCTGAAGAACTCGGTAGAGGATGGAAAATGAACGGGGTATTTTCAATTTTAGTCCAACGATGGATTTCAATTTAAAAGATAAAGCAACGGAAAACGCCAAAGAAAAAAATGATTCTTCTTCATGTGACGTGGGTGATTATGGCTATCAACAGTTTCTGTCTTTTGAAGCGCTAAGCAACGTTTGTAACCTTATTGCTTTTCTCTCTCCCTGTAGTCTTCAGTGTTTCCTGTGAGTGTCAAATACTCCACGCATTCTTTCCTCATTATGGACCCTAGAAATTTAAAGTGACTTTTACTCGTGCTATGTATAAGCGACCTATTTTAACGTTTTCCTAAAACTTCATTGTTAATCATATGTTCAGTCCATGGTATTCTCAGCATCACTTTTCAGTTGTCCCATGTGTCTTTTTCATCTGTGAGGAGATTGTCCAACATTCTCTGCCATATAAGAGGACAGATATCACATAATTGTTCAATACTCTTTCCTTTGTTTCTATGACAGAGAGAAGGAGTCTGGGAAACACACACGTATATTCTTTTATTGAAATTGGAGTAGATCTGAGTAGCGAAATTAGATTTGTGCATTATGTTTACTGATGGGAAATCTGAACTAGGGCAGAAGTTGTACCCATTGGATTTGGGTCATTAGAAGACAATGTAAATGGTCGAAATAATTTTTATCGGTTAAAACTTGGAATAGAGCTGAGTAAGCAAGAAGGACATTTAGAATTCACATGATTTTGCTTGAAGCAGCCAAAACCTCGTGATGATCGCGTGGGAGGTGGTGGGTCCGAGGATCGGTTATGACCAGCCGGGTTTTTCTATATAAACGCATAGTTATGCTGGAAAAGTGGCAAACGGGAGAGGACGCGATCGGTCGGCGCGTCGTCGTTGCATGCGTGCCGTCACGCGCATTGGCACCCGCGTCGACCGTTACGGGTCGCGGCGCGACATGAGAGACGGGAGAGGCCGCAATCGGTCGGCGCGTCGTCGTATCATGCGTGCCGTCACGCATATGGGCACCCGCGTCGACCGTTACGGGTCGCGGCGCGACATGAGAGACGGGAGAAAATTCTTGGTGAGACTGAAGAAGAGAATTAGCCTAGGCAAGAGTTGGGCTAGACACAGTGGAGAGTCGAGTTGGAGACTCGAGGAGGAGAGGAAGTGACGTCAGAGATTGGAACGAGGCGTCCGCTAACATGTACTGTTGATATAAGTACCGTTGCTTCTGCTACCATGAATATTACAACTACTGTTACTACTGCTGAGGAGGAACGCCACTGTAAACTTTAAGCCCCGCACAGAAATCTTATCCCTCTATCGCAAGAGTCGTATATCGTTCTGAGACGATTTAACAGCAAGTTAATCACAATACACACTCTCTCTGTGTCTAGAATCCAGTGTATGAGTCTTTACGTTAAATACTTTTCTTTTCTGTAACCCGTTTCTTTTCTATACTATTCTTTTCTGCTATATAAAAGACATTAACAATTCAACCATTGAATATATATATTCCATACTTGCAGCCTTGTGTCAAACTAAGCTGACTATAAAACCGAAGGGCCATAAAAGATTTTCTAAGCGTAAATTAGATGTGGCACAAGGCCGAAAGTGTGGAGCATTCACTGTGGATTGAAATCACTAATCAGCCGTAATTGATCTAGCGATACAAGCTTGCTAACCATTATACCATGTCGACGTGGCAAAAAAGCCAAAAATGTAAAGTAGCCAGTAAGGGTCGAGCTCACTACTCAATTATAACCGTTCTATCGAGGCAAGCTTGTTAACCATTACACCACGTAGAAGTGACTAAATGACATCCTATTCGTAGCTTGACGGTTGAAGCTAGGGAACACCAAGTGAGGGTCGAACTCACAACGTCGTAATTGATCTAGCGAGGCAAGCTTGTTAACCATTACACCATGTCGGTGTGCTCAGGTGATTATCTAATTGTAGCTTAGATGTGGCACAATGCCGAAAGTGTTGAGCAGCCAGTAAGGATCGAACTCACTACTCAATTATAATTGATCTAGCGAGACAAGCTTGCTAACCATTACATCATTTTCTAATCGTAGCTTAGATGTGGCACAAGGCTGAAAGTAGAGAGCACTAGGTGAGGGTCGAACTCACTAATCAGTCGTAACCGATCTAGCGAGGTAAGCTTGCTAGCCATTGCACCACGTCGAAGTGCCCCAAATGATTTTCTCGTGCTTATATCTTTAAATATATGAATGAAATTTTTTGTTTGTCTGGATTATCACAAAAACAATAGCTGTTGAGTTAAGCATTTATCAGTCGAATGGTCTCCCCAACCTATTTGAAATTAATGTACCTGATACTGTTCTATTTACATTGTTCGGACCGTTGTCCTCATCTTTACTGTCACATTCACGATGTTTCGGCTGCTCTACGCCTGGCCTTCTTCAGGTGATACTTATTGGAATTTCGATCCGAACCATTTATGATTCTGTTCTTTTATTTGTTAAAAGAAAAAAGTTCCCACGGCACTCCCTATCAGGCTACTTCTTGTATCTGGCTTACGTACATATCACGTTGAAACACTGATTCTCGCAATCACTGAAACTAAGCAACGTCGAGCCTGGTCAGTAACTAGATGAGTGACAGCTTGAGAATACCAGATGATATAAGCTTGGATGTACGGGACGCTCCTAGTTGGGAATCGGAGAGCCGAGTTCCAATGCCAGTCGAATTCGTTATATTCACTTAGATGCAAATACCCTTCGGAAAAGTATGAATCCACCTCTTCTCCCTCAGCTATGGGTGAATTAGTCAGATTTTCATCAGTAAATCATTATTATCTCGGCAAAATTATGACAATGTAAAACTATTTTCTGGCTTTAAATAACTTGCTTCCCCCTCAGGACAGACTGGGTTCTAAAGCCTTGGGTGGCAATTGGTCTAGGAGAAGGACACCTCTGAATTCAAAACCTGAGGAGGGTTGTTTGGGACCTTGTGCCACGTAGTGCACCACGTATCTGTATTCGGCCCTTCAAAAAGTGTGGATGGTTCTGCACAAAACCTTCACCACTATAATTAAATCATATGTGCTGGTGTCTGGCTATTGGTTCCTAGAAACTGAGCTGCTTGTCCCTCATACGTCGAATACGCTGGGAGAGTCTACCATATATATATATATATATATATATATATATATATATATATATATATATATATATATATATATATATGGGTGTGCGTGTCTCTGTGTGAAATTGTATTTGGTCGTCCAAGGTAATTCTGCAAGATAACTCTATCAAAGTAAGCAGTGTTTGTAAATATAGTGCTCGATATCAAGTGATAGAGCGCGTTAATTTGTAATAAATAAGACTAAATTTGGTCGTTTATCCAATTTTACAATCAAGTCTCCTAAAGAGTGGATGTGATTCGACAAAACGCAATGAATTCCTGCATAAATTAATTTCAACTCTTCTTTTTAATAACTGACCTCTTTCTTTTCAGATAAACTAACATCTGACCGTTCCAAGAACACATCAAAAGTAACTAGTATCATCGTGGTGTTCTCAAGTACCTATAGGAAAAAAAGGGTTAGACTCCCAAGGACATTTATGCTGACATGATTGCTACATTAGGGGGATGATGCTCCAGCTTTATCAACAGTGCAAAAGTGGGCAGGTGAATTTAGGAAGGGACGGGAGAATCTCGAAGATGACCCAAAGTCTGGACGTCCTGCAACTGTAACCACCGAGGAAAACATTGATTGTGTTCACAACATGACGATGGATGAAAAGTGATTGACTATAAATATTCCGCGTGAGAGTTTAGAATATTCTGCACAATGAACTTCGCATGTCGAAGGGTTTTTTTCTCAGTTCTGCCACGACTTCTGACACCTGATGAAAAGTGCACCAGGCTGATCGCATCCGGGGAAAATCTGACATCTTGCCTCCAATAATGTTTTGTAGTTAAATTACCAGCAATACATTTTTATAAATAAAATTGCCAATAATATATTTCTACAGTAAAATGGCCAACAATACATTTCTATAGCAAAGTGACAATCAGTACATTTTATAATAAAATTGAAAACATGACATACATTGACGAAAAATTTTTAAAATACAATTTAGTTTGATTAATCTCATTTCTTGTAATGAGAAAAAGATTTTCATTCCTCGTTTGATTTTTAAAAGATAATTTAGTACAAAAAATGCAGCTAATTAAAATACAATCATGAAATAATGTCATTCTCTTGAATTAATTACAACATTTGAATTTGGATATTTAGATTACGGCTTTAAATAACCCATAGAGGTGTTGATATACCGCTAAATAGAAACAAACAAACCAAACTTTTAGTGCCAGATTGAACTCTATTGCTTTTAGAATCTCCTCAGTTCTTCTTGGCATGGATTCGACAATACTCTGCAAGCGTTCTTTCGAAACTTGGCTACATGGTGCCAGTTGTGGCATCTTGCGATTCTTCATGACTGGTTCGCAGCACATCCAGGATTCGGATCCCGCTTTCCACCACATCCCAAAAGTGCTCTATGGGAACGGGATCCCGTGTCTCTGGAGGCCACAGAAACACAGCAAACGCATTGCTGTGTTTCATAAACCGCTCTGATAACACACGACGTCTCTCTAGCTTCTACAAAAGAGTTTAATCGATCTCGAACTGTAAAAGAGTGTGAACTATACGATATGTAAATTTTGTATTTCCCATCAGCCTCCACCACTGGCATTCGAGCCAGGACGATTTTCAAACGATGTCTCACTTAGAAGAGTGGCGTAACAATTTTTCTCACTCCTGTTTTGTCTGACAGACAAAGCTAAGCGTAATGCAGTTTAGTAGCTGAAGTACAGACGAAAATGGTCAGCATTCAGACCAAGACAGAATCCAAGACATTTTTTAATCAATTCACCCCAAACAAGGCGATAATGCTGCTAAGACGCAAGATGGCCCCTGGAAATGAAAGAGAAGAGAAATTCTTTAAAAGGTACCGGAAATCCAATAAGAGTATACATTTCAGAGTTTAGGTGAATGCATTAGAAGTACAAACTTGAAAAAGCATTTAGAAGTAGCCGGAAATCCAATCCTAAACAAGAAACAAAGGATAAACCTCTATTCCTGTTCAAAAGACCAAAGAGGAGTATGAACCGGGCGATAGGAGACCAGATCTACTTCTATTGAAGGAAAATAAAAAATAAATAAATATATAGTATAAATTTCAGAGTTTATGCGGAGACTTTAGAAGTATATAGTTGAAGTAGAAATTAGAAAGAACCAGAAACCTTATACTAAACAGGAAACAAAGAAAAAAAACCTAATCCTAGACCGGGGAGGACTGTGAACCGGCGATAGGGGATTGAAGAACCTACCTGCTGTTAATTTTAATGTTGATTTTTAAAGGTATCCGCTATGTTTTCCCTACTTGCAAAAACTGGCGCAGCACGCTCTTTTCACACTAATTTTTCTCTCTTTTATCCCAATGACGAACGAAGTTGAGCTTGATATATATCTATATCTAGTACAAGCCCTAGTTGCGTAGACAAATGCTTATGCGGATAGATGTCTGTATGTAAACATCAATTTGTCTACATACCACAACCACGAGATTGACGGCTGTTGCGGTCCAGCCCCAGTGTCGACCGCTGCTCTAATCCTAAATTTCAATTCCCGCGAAAAATAAGGTTTTTGTTCTATCAAATAACCCTGATAAATCACCTGATACATTCATTTTGCGTCTGTTTATCTCAAATTGTAAACTCCTTGACGTTTGCAGTGATTTATAAGTCAACGACAAACTTCAGTGACAAAATAAATATTCTTGGATATTGAGAAGAGAGCATTGGGCGTTGGAGACTCGCTCGTTACTCCGACTGTCAAACTGATTATTCCCCAACCCCCAATTTTCAGACGATTACCACAGAAGCGAAAATTTCTCGACAAGTTCTATCAAACGAGATCTACAGCAAGAGCGCTAAAACATTGGGCTAAAAACATTATATTTTCAACCATTCCTATGTTCTATCGTAACGAACGTTGCCGTTACACTTTCAATGCAAATATATATTTATTTATGTCAGGAATGTTGCCGTTATACTTTCCAAGCAAATTTATTTATTTAACGAATGTCAGCGTAAACATTTTCTATGCAAATATATATTTATTTATTTAACGAATGTTGCCGTTACACTTTCTATACAAATATATATTTATTTATTTAACGAATGCCGGCGTTACAATTTCTATGCAAATATATATTTATTTATTTAACGAATGTTGCCGTTACACTTTCTATACAAATATATATTTATTTATTTAACGAATGCCGGCGTTACACTTTCTATGCAAATATATATTTATTTATTTAACGAATGTTGCCGTTACACTTTCTATACAAATATATATTTATTTATTTAACGAATGTCGGCGTTACACTTTCTATGCAAATATATATTTATTTATTTAACGAATGTTGCCGTTAAACTTTCTATGCAAATATATATTTATTTATTTAACGAATGCCGGCGTTACACTTTCTATGCAAATATATATTTATTTATTTAACGAATTTTGCCGTTACACTTTCTATGCAAATATATATTTATTTATTTAACGAATGCCGGCGTTACACTTTCTATGCAAATATATATTTATTCATTTAACGAATGTTGCCGTTACACTTTCTATACAAATATATATTTATTTATTTAACGAATGTCGGCGTTACACTTTCTATGCAAATATATATTTATTTATTTAACGAATGTTGCCGTTACACTTTCTATGCAAATATATATTTATTTATTTAATGAATGCCGGCGTTACACTTTCTATGCAAATATATATTTATTTATTTAACGAATGTTGCCGTTACACTTTCTATACAAATATATATTTATTTATTTAACGAATGCCGGCGTTACACTTTCTATGCAAATATATATTTATTTATTTAACGAATGTTGCCGTTACACTTTCTATGCAAATATATACTTATTTATTTAACGAATGCCGGCGTTACACTTTCTATGCAAATATATATTTATTTATTTAACGAATGTTGCCGTTACACTTTCTATACAAATATATATTTATTTACTTAACGAATGTCGGCGTTACACTTTCTATGCAAATATATATTTATTTATTTAACGAATGTTGCCGTTACACTTTCTATACAAATATATATTTATTTATTTAACGAATGCCGGCGTTACAATTTCTATGCAAATATATATTTATTTATTTAACGAATGTTGCCGTTAAACTTTCTATGCAAATATATATTTATTTATTTAACGAATGCCGGCGTTACACTTTCTATGCAAATATATATTTATTTATTTAACGAATTTTGCCGTTACACTTTCTATGCAAATATATATTTATTTATTTAACGAATGCCGGCGTTACACTTTCTATGCAAATATATATTTATTCATTTAACGAATGTTGCCGTTACACTTTCTATACAAATATATATTTATTTATTTAACGAATGTCGGCGTTACACTTTCTATGCAAATATATATTTATTTATTTAACGAATGTTGCCGTTACACTTTCTATGCAAATATATATTTATTTATTTAATGAATGCCGGCGTTACACTTTCTATGCAAATATATATTTATTTATTTAACGAATGTTGCCGTTACACTTTCTATACAAATATATATTTATTTATTTAACGAATGCCGGCGTTACACTTTCTATGCAAATATATATTTATTTATTTAACGAATGTTGCCGTTACACTTTCTATGCAAATATATACTTATTTATTTAACGAATGCCGGCGTTACACTTTCTATGCAAATATATATTTATTTATTTAACGAATGTTGCCGTTACACTTTCTATACAAATATATATTTATTTACTTAACGAATGTCGGCGTTACACTTTCTATGCAAATATATATTTATTTATTTAACGAATGTTGCCGTTACACTTTCTATACAAATATATATTTATTTATTTAACGAATGCCGGCGTTACACTTTCTATGCAAATACATATTTATTTATTTAACGAATGTTGCCGTTACACTTTCTATGCAAATATATATTTATTTATTTAACGAATGCCGGCGTTACAATTTCTATGCAAATATATATTTATTTATTTAACGAATGTTGCCGTTACACTTTCTATGCAAATATATATTTATTTATTTAACGAATGCCGGCGTTACACTTTCTATGCAAATATATATTTATTTATTTAACGAATGTTGCCGTTACACTTTCTATACAAATATATATTTATTTATTTAACGAATGCCGGCGTTACACTTTCTATGCAAATATATATTTATTTATTTAACGAATGTTGGCGTTACACTTTCTATGCAAATATATATTTATTTATTTAACGAATGCCGGCGTTACACTTTCTATGCAAATATATATTTATTTATTTAACGAATGTTGCCGTTACACTTTCTATACAAATATATATTTATTTATTTAACGAATGTCGGCGTTACACTTTCTATGCAAATATATATTTATTTATTTAACGAATGTTGCCGTTAAACTTTCTATGCAAATATATATTTATTTATTTAACGAATGCCGGCGTTACACTTTCTATGCAAATATATATTTATTTATTTAACGAATTTTGCCGTTACACTTTCTATGCAAATATATATTTATTTATTTAACGAATGCCGGCGTTACACTTTCTATGCAAATATATATTTATTCATTTAACGAATGTTGCCGTTACACTTTCTATACAAATATATATTTATTTATTTAACGAATGTCGGCGTTACACTTTCTATGCAAATATATATTTATTTATTTAACGAATGTTGCCGTTACACTTTCTATGCAAATATATATTTATTTATTTAATGAATGCCGGCGTTACACTTTCTATGCAAATATATATTTATTTATTTAACGAATGTTGCCGTTACACTTTCTATACAAATATATATTTATTTATTTAACGAATGCCGGCGTTACACTTTCTATGCAAATATATATTTATTTATTTAACGAATGTTGCCGTTACACTTTCTATGCAAATATATACTTATTTATTTAACGAATGCCGGCGTTACACTTTCTATGCAAATATATATTTATTTATTTAACGAATGTTGCCGTTACACTTTCTATACAAATATATATTTATTTACTTAACGAATGTCGGCGTTACACTTTCTATGCAAATATATATTTATTTATTTAACGAATGTTGCCGTTACACTTTCTATGCAAATATATATTTATTTATTTAACGAATGCCGGCGTTACACTTTCTATGCAAATATATATTTATTTATTTAACGAATGTTGCCGTTACACTTTCTATGCAAATATATATTTATTTATTTAACGAATGCAGGCGTTACACTTTCTATGCAAATATATATTTATTTATTTAACGAATGTTGCCGTTACACTTTCTATGCAAATATATATTTATTTATTTAACGAATGTCGGCGTTACACTTTCTATGCAAATATATATTTATTTATTAAACGAATGTTGCCGTTACACTTTCTATGCAAATATATATTTATTTATTTAACGAATGCCGGCGTTACATTTTCTATGCAAATATATATTTATTTATTTAACGAATGCCGGCGTTACACTTTCTATGCAAATATATATTTATTTATTTAACGAATGTTGCCGTTACACTTTCTATGCAAATATATATTTATTTATTTAACGAATGTCGGCGTTACACTTTCTATGCAAATATATATTTATTTATTTAACGAATGTTGCCGTTACACTTTCTATGCAAATATATATTTATTTATTTAACGAATGCCGGCGTTACACTTTCTATGCAAATATATATTTATTTATTTAACGAATGTTGCCGTTACACTTTCTATACAAATATATATTTATTTATTTAACGAATGTCGGCGTTACACTTTCTATGCAAATATATATTTATTTATTTAACGAATGTTGCCGTTACACTTTCTATGCAAATATATATTTATTTATTTAACGAATGCCGGCGTTACACTTTCTATGCAAATATATATTTATTTATTTAACGAATGTTGCCGTTACACTTTCTATACAAATATATATTTATTTATTTAACGAATGTCGGCGTTACACTTTCTATGCAAATATATATTTATTTATTTAACGAATGTTGCCGTTACACTTTCTATACAAATATATATTTATTTATTTAACGAATGCCGGCGTTACACTTTCTATGCAAATACATATTTATTTATTTAACGAATGTTGCCGTTACACTTTCTATGCAAATATATATTTATTTATTTAACGAATGCCGGCGTTACAATTTCTATGCAAATATATATTTATTTATTTAACGAATGTTGCCGTTACACTTTCTATGCAAATATATATTTATTTATTTAACGAATGCCGGCGTTACACTTTCTATGCAAATATATATTTATTTATTTAACGAATGTTGCCGTTACACTTTCTATACAAATATATATTTATTTATTTAACGAATGCCGGCGTTACACTTTCTATGCAAATATATATTTATTTATTTAACGAATGTTGGCGTTACACTTTCTATGCAAATATATATTTATTTATTTAACGAATGCCGGCGTTACACTTTCTATGCAAATATATATTTATTTATTTAACGAATGTTGCCGTTACACTTTCTATACAAATATATATTTATTTATTTAACGAATGTCGGCGTTACACTTTCTATGCAAATATATATTTATTTATTTAACGAATGTTGCCGTTAAACTTTCTATGCAAATATATATTTATTTATTTAACGAATGCCGGCGTTACACTTTCTATGCAAATATATATTTATTTATTTAACGAATTTTGCCGTTACACTTTCTATGCAAATATATATTTATTTATTTAACGAATGCCGGCGTTACACTTTCTATGCAAATATATATTTATTCATTTAACGAATGTTGCCGTTACACTTTCTATACAAATATATATTTATTTATTTAACGAATGTCGGCGTTACACTTTCTATGCAAATATATATTTATTTATTTAACGAATGTTGCCGTTACACTTTCTATGCAAATATATATTTATTTATTTAATGAATGCCGGCGTTACACTTTCTATGCAAATATATATTTATTTATTTAACGAATGTTGCCGTTACACTTTCTATACAAATATATATTTATTTATTTAACGAATGCCGGCGTTACACTTTCTATGCAAATATATATTTATTTATTTAACGAATGTTGCCGTTACACTTTCTATGCAAATATATACTTATTTATTTAACGAATGCCGGCGTTACACTTTCTATGCAAATATATATTTATTTATTTAACGAATGTTGCCGTTACACTTTCTATACAAATATATATTTATTTACTTAACGAATGTCGGCGTTACACTTTCTATGCAAATATATATTTATTTATTTAACGAATGTTGCCGTTACACTTTCTATGCAAATATATATTTATTTATTTAACGAATGCCGGCGTTACACTTTCTATGCAAATATATATTTATTTATTTAACGAATGTTGCCGTTACACTTTCTATGCAAATATATATTTATTTATTTAACGAATGCAGGCGTTACACTTTCTATGCAAATATATATTTATTTATTTAACGAATGTTGCCGTTACACTTTCTATGCAAATATATATTTATTTATTTAACGAATGTCGGCGTTACACTTTCTATGCAAATATATATTTATTTATTAAACGAATGTTGCCGTTACACTTTCTATGCAAATATATATTTATTTATTTAACGAATGCCGGCGTTACATTTTCTATGCAAATATATATTTATTTATTTAACGAATGCCGGCGTTACACTTTCTATGCAAATATATATTTATTTATTTAACGAATGTTGCCGTTACACTTTCTATGCAAATATATATTTATTTATTTAACGAATGTCGGCGTTACACTTTCTATGCAAATATATATTTATTTATTTAACGAATGTTGCCGTTACACTTTCTATGCAAATATATATTTATTTATTTAACGAATGCCGGCGTTACACTTTCTATGCAAATATATATTTATTTATTTAACGAATGTTGCCGTTACACTTTCTATACAAATATATATTTATTTATTTAACGAATGTCGGCGTTACACTTTCTATGCAAATATATATTTATTTATTTAACGAATGTTGCCGTTACACTTTCTATGCAAATATATATTTATTTATTTAATGAATGCCGGCGTTACACTTTCTATGCAAATATATATTTATTTATTTAACGAATGTTGCCGTTACACTTTCTATACAAATATATATTTATTTATTTAACGAATGCCGGCGTTACACTTTCTATGCAAATATATATTTATTTATTTAACGAATGTTGCCGTTACACTTTCTATGCAAATATATACTTATTTATTTAACGAATGCCGGCGTTACACTTTCTATGCAAATATATATTTATTTATTTAACGAATGTTGCCGTTACACTTTCTATACAAATATATATTTATTTACTTAACGAATGTCGGCGTTACACTTTCTATGCAAATATATATTTATTTATTTAACGAATGTTGCCGTTACACTTTCTATGCAAATATATATTTATTTATTTAACGAATGCCGGCGTTACACTTTCTATGCAAATATATATTTATTTATTTAACGAATGTTGCCGTTACACTTTCTATGCAAATATATATTTATTTATTTAACGAATGCAGGCGTTACACTTTCTATGCAAATATATATTTATTTATTTAACGAATGTTGCCGTTACACTTTCTATGCAAATATATATTTATTTATTTAACGAATGTCGGCGTTACACTTTCTATGCAAATATATATTTATTTATTAAACGAATGTTGCCGTTACACTTTCTATGCAAATATATATTTATTTATTTAACGAATGCCGGCGTTACATTTTCTATGCAAATATATATTTATTTATTTAACGAATGCCGGCGTTACACTTTCTATGCAAATATATATTTATTTATTTAACGAATGTTGCCGTTACACTTTCTATGCAAATATATATTTATTTATTTAACGAATGTCGGCGTTACACTTTCTATGCAAATATATATTTATTTATTTAACGAATGTTGCCGTTACACTTTCTATGCAAATATATATTTATTTATTTAACGAATGCCGGCGTTACACTTTCTATGCAAATATATATTTATTTATTTAACGAATGTTGCCGTTACACTTTCTATACAAATATATATTTATTTATTTAACGAATGTCGGCGTTACACTTTCTATGCAAATATATATTTATTTATTTAACGAATGTTGCCGTTACACTTTCTATGCAAATATATATTTATTTATTTAACGAATGCCGGCGTTACACTTTCTATGCAAATATATATTTATTTATTTAACGAATGTTGCCGTTACACTTTCTATACAAATATATATTTATTTATTTAACGAATGTCGGCGTTACACTTTCTATGCAAATATATATTTATTTATTTAACGAATGTTGCCGTTACACTTTCTATACAAATATATATTTATTTATTTAACGAATGTCGGCGTTACACTTTCTATGCAAATATATATTTATTTATTTAACGAATGTTGCCGTTACACTTTCTATGCAAATATATATTTATTTATTTAACGAATGCCGGCGTTACACTTTCTATGCAAATATATATTTATTTATTTAACGAATGATGACGTTACACTTTCTATACAAATATATATTTATTTATTTAACGAATGTAGGCGTTACACTTTCTATGCAAATATATATTTATTTATTTAACGAATGCCGGCGTTACACTTTCTATGCAAATATATATTTATTTGTTTAACGAATGTTGCCGTTACACTTTCTATGCAAATATATATTTATTTATTTAACGAATGCCGGCGTTACACTTTCTATGCAAATATATATTTATTTATTTAAGGAATGTTGCCGTTACACTTTCTATGCAAATATATATTTATTTATTTAACGAATGCCGGCGTTACACTTTCTATGCAAATATATATTTATTTATTTAACGAATGTTGCCGTTACACTTTCTATGCAAATATATATTTATTTATTTAACGAATGCCGGCGTTACACTTTCTATGCAAATATATATTTATTTATTTAACGAATGTTGCCGTTACACTTTCTATACAAATATATATTTATTTATTTAACGAATGCCGGCGTTACATTTTCTATGCAAATATATATTTATTTATTTAACGAATGTTGCCGTTACACTTTCTATGCAAATATATATTTATTTATTTAACGAATGTCGGCGTTACACTTTCTATGCAAATATATATTTATTTATTTAACGAATGTCGGCGTTACACTTTTTATGCAAATATATATTTATTTATTTAACGAATGTTGCCGTTACACTTTCTATGCAAATATATATTTATTTATTTAACGAATGTTGCCGTTACACTTTCAATGCAAATATGTATTTATTTATTTAACGAATGTTGCCTTTACACTTTCCAAACAAATATATATTTATTTATTTAAGGAATGTTGCCGTTACACTTTCCATGCAAATGCATATTTATTTATTTAACGAATGTTGCCGTTACACTTTCAATTCAAATGTATATTTATTTATTTACAGAAGGGCATCTCTTCAACTCTGAGCTGAACGGTCATGGGCCTGCAGAAGACTTTGCAAGCCAGCCTCGCTTTTCCATACCTTTTCACATGTCAGTTATTTGCCATGCATGATACACGCTTAGGTGATCATGTATCGAAAGATACATGACTGACGAGGCAATTTTTTCCCCGTAGACCAGTTGCCATCCAAGGCTGAACCCAATCTGTCCTAGTAGTTACCCATAGCTGGGGGGTGGGGAGAAAATGATTCATACTTTTCTCAAGGGTATTAGCACTTAGGTGAATGTAATTTGACTGGAATTTGAATTCGGCTCTCCGATTCCTGAATCCGAGCCGCTATCCATTACTCCACCGTGCCCCCCTATACATACGACACTGAAATCCGAAGACGCATTCGGATAGCGAAAGATGCCTTCCAAAAGCTGAGCAAAGAAACATAAAAATTTAGTTCGAAACAAAGAACTGAACTGTTATGTAATATCAATCCTCCTATATGGCAGTGAATAGTGGACAATCTGATTAAAGGATGAAGAAGTGACTTGAAGCAACAAAAATGTGGTTCTACAGAAAGATGCTGAGAATACCATAGACCGAACATGTGATCAACAACGAAGATTTGGAGAAAATGGAAAAAAAAAGAAACTAATACTTAACATCGGGAAGAGACAGTTGCGATTTCTCGGGCATATGAGGATAGAGGGTTAGGAAAATCTGATACTCACGGGACAGATTGAAGGCAAGTGGGGCAGAGGAAAACAATGTATGACATATTTAGTCAGCTTGAGTAAATGGGTGGCGGATCAAGGCTTAGAAGAAATAACAGGAAGATAAACTTTGCTAATAGCTACAAGGTGTAGGAATTTGTGGAGAGCTATGAGGGGACACGGCACTTAAAGAAGAAGAATCCATCATTCAGGACTGAAATGTAAACTATGTTCTTCACGTGAACACAGTACAAAGGGAAATTAATAAGAAATATTAATAAAAAAGAAAATCACCCACTGTAACAGATTTTTTGAACCACGTTTATCACTGTCAATTACTGAAAATTAATTATCACTAAATCCAAGAATTGTTGAACAGCACTGAGATCCGAGATTCTCACTATTCACCTTGTCTTCAGAGTTAAGGTTAGGGATACTGTGGTTACGGTTATGGTTTGGGTTATTAGGGTTAGGGTAGGGTTAGAGTTTTAAAAGGTCTGCTAAACAAAGACGCATAAACAATGCTAACATTGTCTTATTTCTTTTTTTCCTGTGACATTTTCCTGTGACATTTTTCCTGTGACATTTTTCCTGTGACATTTTTCCTGTGACATTTTCCTGTGACATTTTCCTGTGACATTTTTCCTGTGACATTTTCCTGTGATTTTTTTTTTATCTGGATTCCTTTTCAGGAGTAGTATCTACGATCTCCTCAAAGATGAAGAGGAGACTTGAAGCAACAAAAATGTGGTTCCACAGAAGAATGCTGAGGATACCATGAACATGTGAGAAACGACGAAGTTTTGGAGAACATAGAAACAAAATGGAAACTAATAATTAACACCAGGAAGAGACAATTGAGGTTTCTGGGGCACATGCTGAGGAAGGAGGACGTGGAAAATCTAATACTCACAAGACAGATAAAGAGGGACAGAGGAAAACAACGCATAACATACTTAGTGAGCTTGAGTAAATAAATGGTGGAACAAACGAAATTTGTTAAGAGCTGAAAATAATAGTAATGGAGAGCTAATGATCGCTTATTCCCTGAGGGGACACGGCACATAAAGAAGAAGAATCTATCATTCAGGACTTAAATGCAAACTATGTTCTTCACATGCACACAGTACGAAGGGAGATTCAGACCTGAACACATGGTGATATTGAAAATAAGGTATGCAAAAATTATAAGCCACTTGACATTCCTCAAGACAAACATCATCCCAGAGGACAGATTTACAGTAAGAAGGGCAGCGGAAAACAACGCATAACCTACCCAGCGAACTTGAGTAAATTGTTAGCAGAATAAGGTTTCGGAGAGATAACAAAAAGACAAAATTTATTAAAAACTACAAAGAAGAGGAAATAGTGGCGAGCCATGATCGCCAACGTCCTGAAGAGACACGGAACAAAGGAGGAAAAAGATACACGAAAAGCACTTAAAGTGACTTTCTCCTAGTGTACTCTAATGTACCGCTTCATCCCGGCGGCAGACCGGCAAATCTTATCGCAAAACTGACATAAGTACCGCGCAGGCTTTGTCAAGAAGGACATCCACATGGTCGGTATTAGACTGCCGATTGTCATGCGATCTTAGATGGCTTGCAAATCCAACACGAGATAGAACAACCTTGTCGCAGATGTTACATACAAGCTCAGACGGAATATCTTCTGATATAGAGCCATCATCATCTTTCGTAAAAGCTTTTTCAACTACGAATACTCAAAAAGGTATATATATATATATATATATATATATATATATATATATATATATATATATATATATATATATAGAGAGAGAGAGAGAGAGAGAGAGAGAGAGAGAGAGAGAGAGAAAAAGACTGGGTTCTATAGCTTTGGATGGCAACTGGTCTAGGAGGACAACTCTGAATTCAAAACCTGCGGAGGGTTGTTTGAGGTGCAGCAGGTCTCTTTATTCGGCTCTTCAAAAAAAGTGTGTCTGGTTCCACACAAACCTTCACTCTAAACAAATCTTCTCTGTGGTTAGTCTACAGTTCAGTCTGCGTTCAGAATTGTTGTCTCATACTAGACATAAACATAAAAAAAAACTGAACTAAAAGACACTCATACGGCGAAAACGACGGGAGAATTCATTATTATATATATATAAATTTGTTGAAATTTGGGATGTCTTGATGGCGAATTAGTAAAGACGTCAGCACATGTGAAGGTAGAACACTTGTAATAATATCTCTTGTACATTTTTCTTTCGTTCTAGTAGTAATAGAAAAACACAACTCCATCTTTTGATGTTGATAGACATCACTTTATTCGGGACTTGGAACATAGATTGAAGAGGGTAGGAAAGATTGAACAAAAGAAAAGGTTTCTTTATTTCAAATCGTCTGACGACTTGCGACCATACAAAAATTAAAAAACGGGGAAGAAGGACATGAATGTGAATGCTACGGCAAACGCTAACTGATCGCTTTAGGTATGCGTTTCCAATGCATGGCAAATTGTCCTCAGTCATGTGATTTCGCGACATGTACTAAGCCACGTGATTTTACGATTTAACTACGTTGGACACGAATCTTCTTTTCATCATATTGTGTTTTTTTTTATATCTAAAAGAACTATCTTTTAATCATGCCAGTGATTATCCTCTTCGGGAACGCTTAGTTGCTGAAGATATCACAGTTATTTTTTTTTTCAATAATTTTAACTTGCTGCCTGAAGAAGAAAGAGGGAATTAAATCGAAGTTGAAGCGAAAATAAGAATGAATTCTGGTTATTAAACCGCGTGTTTCTTATTTAATTTCTTATTATTTAATTCCTTATTATTTAATTACAATCATGTAATATATTTTACTCCAGCAAATTGTCCTACAGAAAAATGGCCTAACGGGTAAAAGAATTGTCATGTTACTTTGGTGACATAATGGTTGTAGTTCACTGAGGCGGGCAATATGTATTTGCATTCAGTGGAAGCGGGCGAGTAATATATAAAAAAATAGGAACTAGACGAGATATCCCTAGAAATGAGCAGTGGAACGAGAACAGTCTACCCCCAGAGATTAGATTATGGATTCAGTTCGGAATTCCTTGATCATGTGAAAAAGGCCGGATGGCACTACAGATGAAACGTTGTGATAGAAATAACAATGATGAGGACAATAGTCCGAATATAAATAATGTAAATAATAATATATATCTCTGGGATGAGGTATTATGATTATTTACATTATTTACATTATTCGGACTGTTATCCTCATCTTCACTGCCATAGTCACAACTAGACCCAAAGAGTTGAGAGTTCAATACCAAGCTACAGCAGTGGTGAACCAAAATACTTGCAGAGTTGAGATAAAGGGAAATAACCTCAGGAAGAGGAATGCCACTTGGAACTAGAACAATCTATCCCAGTGGACGAAATAAAAGATTTGGTTAGAAATTCCAATCACCTGACGAAGGCCGGAACGTACAACGGCCGAAACGTTGTAAATATGGCAATGAAGATGAGGATAAGAGTTGGAATAATGTAAATAATGTAAATAATAATATATTTTTATTTATTTTACAAATTCTACATGACAAACTCTAAGCTACTTACATGAAAAGCACGTATGCTTCACAAGAATAATATTGACATAAATGTTACACATGAACGTGTGGTTTTATTTTATTTTGTGGTCGGAAGTTATAAATTAAACCCTTGTTTGTATCTTGCTGACATTAACTGGAGAAAACGTGACACACAACAGTCAGATCAAACGGCCAATATCCGCAGGTGCCATTGCTCTAGATTTGTAAACGTAGCGATATAGCCGTGGATGCTGATTTGGCGACATCTTACTTAATGTGTTTACAGTGTTAGATTCTTTTTTTATATGCCGTGTCCTTTAGGTCGTAGGCGATCAAATCTCTCCACTTTACCCTACCCCTTGTAGCTCTCAATAACTTCCGTCCCTCTGCCATCTCATTCTCTTACTTAAACCCGCCAGGTATATTATACGTTGCTATCCCCTATCTCTTTTCCCCTCTATTCGACCTGTGAGTATCAGATTTTCCAGGCTCTCTTTTCTCATTACGTATCCCAGAAATTCCATCTGCCTCTTCCTGATGTTAAGTACAAGTTCCCTCCTTGTTTGTATCCTATCTAAAACCCCATCGTTGTTCACGCGCTCGGTCCACGATATCCTTAGCATCCTTCTGTAGAACCATATCTCCGTTGCCTCGAGTCTCTTCTTTATCTTTGAGGAGACCGTCCAACATTCGCTGCCGTATAGGAGGACAGATGTCACGTAGCAGCTCAGTACTCTTTTCTTTGTTACCAAAGAAATCCTCCTGTCTCGCAATACTCTGCCCAGCTTGGAGTATACCCAATACCTAGAAAAAAACGTGGCTCCGTGTTGTTGTGGGAGGGAAGAAGACGTTAAAGATATGGCCTGGGAACCAAGTGATCGTTAGCTAGAAAACGTTTGGGAATCGCTGATTTAAAGAAATAATTATCAACTGGGATGTTTAGAAACCGCATAATTCTAGCATATATATGCGCGCATGCGTTCATCTAGATGTCCCCAGCCGACTAACACCAGATGAAGTGGCTATGCTTCGAAGTCTGTCAACAGAGATGTCACAGCAGTGACAGATTGTTAGTTAGGTTGAGGGTGAGCATAGCAAGTGTACGCTGAGTAAGGAGATAGGGTTGCGGCAGTGAGAGGGATGGAAAGCTAAGATCAGAGGTTGACGGGTTGTAAAATGTAGGAGTGACATGTCATGTATCTGATGAGAAGAGAAGAGTTATGATAGGCTGGCAGCAATGAAGGCGGGAGATATAAACGTGATACATTAAATATCGAGACTAGAATTAGATAGATAGATAGATAGATAGATAGATAGATAGATAGATAGATAGATATGAAAAGTACTATATACAGGGTGAGATAGGTTGCCATTTTATATTTTTAATTTCGCGCATGCGCGTTGTTTGTTTTTTTATTTTTCGACTGCACAGTACAGTAGGGTCATTTGGGCACCGTCCGTGAGAAAAACAGCAATATGACGCAATTCATTCTTCCAGAAATTTCGAAACGACATGCTGTACTACTTGGCATTCGTGCCAGAACCTCCAATACCAACATTACAGATTTTGGGTGTCAACCTGAGGACAGTGCAGAAGATTCGAAAAAGTTGGATGAGTCTAATGGTGATTACGAAGGTAAAGCAGCTCGGAAACCTCACTCTGATCGTTCTGATAAGGAAAGAACACGAAGGCCTACATCAAGTGCCTTGAGGAGGTAGTGCTACTCTGGGTCAAGAGGGTGGCTGCTGGAAGACCGTATGTCTGGCAACAGGACTCTGCACCATGCACACAAGGAGGAGAACCCAGTCATAGCTGTCAGACAATTTCTGCGATCACATCAGCCCTTACATTTAGCCACCTAACTCCCCAAACTAGAACGCCCCCCTTCATTATGTGTGGGCCGTAGTTGATCGAGAGACCAACAAAACTACTTGTAACCCCAAAGATGAACTGAAGGCAAGGATTATGGCATCATTCACCAATTAAACAAGGAGACCATCCAGAACAGCTGCAGGAGATTCCGAAGTCGTCTGGAGTCAATGGGGATTTTATTGAATAACTTTACTGTTTAGTATTTTTTTAGATATTTTTGTATCATTTTGATAAATATATCTGTTAGAATGAGATGTCAGTGTTATTTTCATTTTTGCGTAATTTAGACGACAATTTATCCACCGCACCCTGTTGATATGAATAAACTGAGATAGATAGATAGATAGATAGATAGATAGATAGATAGATAGATAGTGCGAACAAGTGCGAACAAGTGCGAAATAAATCAAGAGGGAATTTATCAGGTGACACCATTAGGCCGTAGATAACATTACCACATAAAACTGAAATGGCCAATTTATTATAATAATAATAAAAATAATAATAATAATAATAATAATAATAATAATAATAACCACCACATCAACAACAACAACAACAATAATAATCACCTTTTTGGTTTATTTTAGCATTATCACTATTTCTTTTGCGCTTGTCAGCCATTTATTTATTCCTTCTCTCAAATGATACTGATATTAACTGGAGAGGAAAAAGGCACTATTTAAATAAACCGGTCCACTCGTAAAAAATAAGGAAAAAAAAAAAACATTGGAACTAATTTCTCTACATTAACATTCTTTAGACCTTGCTCAGTACGCGACGCTTGTCAGAAACGAAAAATAATGATTTCTAACGATTTAGAAGTGGGTCCCGTCTATAATATCGGTACAGTGTCAAATCGACCTTTGAATTTTACATAGTTACTGAACCGAAAGCGTACGGAAACATTCTTTTTTGGAGATGGGGGGGGGGGTAAATAAAAAAACAAGTGGATATATTTGAAGTTAAAGAATAAAAATTTACATACATTAATGAAAGTATTTAAAATAAATAATTCAAATATTTGAGCATGTGCTTCCGAAAAATCACATGCTGGAAAAGTTTAATTCCCTTTTTCAAATTTTTAAAAACAAGTTTAAAAAGGTTTTTAAAAATTCGGAAATTTAAAAAAAAAACTACAGATATCGATGATGTTAGTACACTTTCAAATTTGAGATTTGTAAATAACTACCAAGTCCAATAACTCTGTAAATGTCAGGGATCGATTTTACATTATATTCATATAGTGAATGGTACCCCATTTGTAAAATGATTAAAAAAAAAACAATATTTTTTCGATAACTGACAAAAATTATTTCCCAATTTTTTCATGGGTGGACCAGTCTATTTAAGTAGTTCCAAAATCATTGCTTCATTCCTTATTTACGAACTGTTATCCTTATCTTTGTTTTTGTTATCACAACGTTTCGGTCATTGTGTCACTCGGTTTTCATCTGGTATATGTTGTATGTAACCTACAGAGAATTCTGAATTGAACCCTTTATTTCATCTACAGGGGCAGGCTGTTCTTGTTCCACTGCTTATGTCTCGGGATACCTCATCTAGTTCTTATTCTTACCACCTTCTCCTACACTTGTTCCCATCAGAGAATCTGTTATTTAACCCGTTGCTGGGGGGGGTAGACGATATAGAAACGGGAGAATGGATGTGAAAGTGAATGCAGCAGACTACAAACGATTTTGATTTTGACGTGCCGATTCCATTTTGTGTCGCCGATAACCGTCACGCTAACCGCACACCCGAAGAATAGATGAGACGTGCGCGAAAAAAGTTCCCAACGACAGAGATAGAAACTGTTTTTTCGCTGTAAACCTTTTGTGTACACAGGCATAAAATGGAGACAATTCTGTAAGTGAACTAAGAGTAAATATTCAGTTTTAAAAAATTTCGCGTGCAGATTTCAGTTCAGAAAACCAGACAGGGAGAGGCGGGCTTAAACCGCTAATGAATGATTGACGACAGCGACGGAAAGTGATCCATATACCTCAGCGTGAAAACTCGTTGCAAAGTTCAATGCATCAAGTGGAGCCATGTACAGGTAATTTACCAGGTAAAAAGCTTGATAAAATGGTTGCATTTAAACCGAACGAGGAATTTTAAAGCACCAAATATATGGAGATCTTCATTAATCGTAAATTGATTAAATTTATCTTGCGTTTGATGATTTCACGCCTGCTGGTGTATTTCCTCTCGAATTTTGTATTCTGATGTGAGGAATCGGAGAGCCGAGTTCGAATTCCAGTCGAATCCATTACATTCACTTACGTGCTAATACCCTTGGGAAAGGTATGAATCCTATTCTTCTTCCCCCAGCTTTGGGTAAATAGCAGGACAGACCGTGTTCTGTAGCCTTGGATGTCAACTGGTCTACCGCAGAAAGACATGGCAACCTACTGCGGGAAAAAAATCTGCCTCGTCAGTCATGTATCGAAAGATACATGATCGCCTAGACGTGTATCACGCATGGCGCATAACTGACTGAGGCAACCAGACTTGATCGCAAACCCTACGCCGAGAAACCCAGCCTTCTTCTTAGCTTACTTTCGAACAAGGCACCCAGTGAAGAGCAATGTCAAACAGATAAGCTCGCCACGCCAAGAAGCCGTTTTTACTTAATCTTTTTTGTGTCCTGTGACCTTTACGACGTGGGGGACCATGACTCTCCACAATTTTTTAATCTTTTGTAGTTCTTAGTAATGTTTATCCCCTTACAACCCCCCGATTTTGTCATCCATTTACACAAGTTCATTATGTAAATTATTCACTGTTTCTCTCTGCCTCTCTTACTGTCAATATATCCTGTGAGTGTCGAATTCTCAAAGCCCTATTTCCTCATTGTGTATCCCAGAAAATTCTTCCGTCTCGTTTTGATTCTAATTAAAAGTGTCCCTTTCGTTCGTATTTTCTTTAAAACTTCTTCGTTGTTCGTATGCCCCGTCCATGGTATTCTCAGCATCCTTCTACAGAAGCTCATCTTTGTTACCTCAAGTTTCTTCTTCATCTGCGAGGAAATAGTCCAACATTCACCGTCATATTCGATGAGTGATAGGGCACTTCTACGTGGTGTAATGGTTGGAAGGCTTGTCTCACTAGATAAGTTACAACTGAATTGTGAGTTTGATCCTCATTGGGTGCCCCATACTTTCAGTCTTGCGCCACATCTAAACTGCTCTTAGAAAATCGTCATAACTTTGGGCACTTCGACTTGTGTGTAATAGCAAGCTTCCCATTAAATCAATTAGGACTGACTATATATTATACGAATAAAGACAGTCCGCGCAAATTCAAATTCCAAGTTGGTATCTGGCACAGGATAATTCACTTCATGGCTTGAAAGAAGTCATTAGCTATGGACGGCAGTCTTTCTAGAGATGGTGTCTCGACAAAAAACACCTGGATGTAGGGTTAGTGTCCTCCATTTTGTACCAGCTACCGAAAGAATTATCAGGACGTCCACTAACTGCACCAGGTTTCCAGCCCCTGCTTACCGTGTCCCCAATTCAAACCTTGTTTCTCATGAGACGGATGACCAGTTTATGATGATGATGATGATGATGATGATGATGATGATGATGATGATGATGATGATGATGACTGACTATCGATTTCTATCCTCACTGGGTGTTCCATACGTTAGGTCTTGTGCCATTTCTAAGCCACGCTTAGAAAGTCATTTTAGCTCACCTCAACGTGGCGTAATGGTAAGCAAGCTTGTCTCGCTAGAATAGTTGCGACTGAGTAGTGACTTCGATCCTCACTGGGAGCCCCATAATTTCAACCTTGTGCCACATCTAAGCTACGCTTAGAAAATCGCCATATTGTTTGATTGATATTATAAAGACAGTTGGGCACTCTTTTCTTTATTTCTAACGAAAATTTCCTGTTTCTTAATATTTTGTTTAGATTTTGGGAGACATCTTTCGCTATTCGAATGTTACTTCATATTTCTACGTCATTTTCCTGGTCGTCAGTTAAGAGAATCTCCTATTAGCTAAATTTCTATATTTTAAGTGTAATGATAAATATTTTATAATAACAGTAGAACATCTGACTAGTGACTGGATATAAACGAGAAGATGAAACATTATCCAAGATAGGCTGAAGTGAGTTTTTAGTCGAGCAGAAGTGATTTCACAGATTAATGTGTTCCTTTAAAATAACCAAATATTATACGCTGATTTAGAGAATAGCTTTGAATAAGGCATTCTAAACTCAGACTATTTTCATTTTCATCATCATCATCATCATTCGACTGTAGTCGGAATCATCGCGCCAATTCGAACGATCTTCTTTTTTTTTTTTTAGCTGTATAGTATGTGCTACACCAGGGCTACATACAATTTTGAATTCAGAGTTTCCCTTCTCCTATACCGGTTGCCACCCAAGGCTATAGAACACAGTCTGTCCTGCTATCTTAACCGTAGCTGCTAGGAGAAGTGAATGCAATGGATCCGACTCGGCTCTCCGATTCATCGATCTGCGACTCTTTCGTTTTAGCGATCAGAAAAAGTGTCATTTGGTGCATGAGATACTCCATCAACCCACATGTTACGAAAATGGCATCAGTAGAACTAAGTGAGTCCAAGGTAAATACATTATAGCACTCTGTTTAATCATCCAACTTCACATTACGGTTCAAGAATATATGTCGGCTCGTTAATAAGACCGTTATTAAATGAAGAAAAACGAAAGAATATGATTTGCTTCCTTGTGAATGTACATAATCTACACATTTCTCCATTAATCACAAAATTCAAATATTAGACAATGAAAATCTCAGATCACTGATTCAGTCACTTTCCAACCGTCGTAACCCAACTTCCCTGTGACTTTTCTATAAATATTTTCATGGTAATTGTTCTAATGAGCCCCCCTCTTTGAGAATGTGTCATTTTGGGCTAAGGAATACTGTGGTATGTTTGGGTCAGTAATTGTGGCTGGCTAAGTTCAAGATAAGATACAGTGTAACCCGGATATAAGAGTGTTGTCGGGACCGGAAAGAAGTCTCTTATATTCGGGATTCTCTTATATCCGGGTTTGGTCTATTACACAGTGTGACCCGGATATAAGAGACACGGATATAAGAGAAACCCGGATATAAGAGAGATTTTCTCTGGTCCCAAATTAGAGCCTGTGTTAATGTATATATAATAGACCAAACCCGGATATAAGAGACTTCTTATCCGGTCTCGACAACTCTCTTATATCCGGGTTACACTGTATATACATTAACACAGGCTCTAATTTGGGACCAGAGAAAAATCTCTCTTATATCCGGGTTATACTGTACATTGAAGAGCAGCCTGCCTCATGCCCCCTTTTATCCTTGTGACACATTTTTTTATTTTCAAATTAAATATCACTTTCCTTACTGGTACGTCGACTTTACGAATTTCAGCGAATGACTTTGTACTGAGAGATTTGTGAATATGGCGAAAATCATATATTTTAAACTATTTTAAAATAAACTCATTCCAATCAATTTAAATTCGTTTTAAAATACAGCAAAATATTTTTCTTATAGGAAATATTAGATTTAATCTATTAGCTTGAAATTAAAACTAAAATAAAACCTTAAAGATTCTTCATTTTTAAAAATTCATTTTAAACCTTAGGTACACTTTTCTTTCGGGGGTACTTTAAAATAAGTAAACATTGTACAATGAACTAGAGATTGCTTGAAATAGTACATTCAAAACTCAAACTATTTTAATTTTGGCGAACAGAACGAAAATCTCCCATGTGGAAATATTACGAAAATCCCCTCGGTAGATGTCATCATCATATCATCATCATCATCATCATCATCATCATCATCATCACCGTGAGTTATATAGCTTCCTGTTTAATCATCCAGCCTCTCTTTTCGATTCAAGAATTTACATTGGTACGTTAATAAAACCATAATCTCATGAAGAAAAAGAAAAGCATTCATTTTACACAATAATATTCATTTCTAAATATAATCTTCTTTCTCAATGCACTTGATCCACACATTTCTCCATTAAATACAAAGTTCGAATATTAAACAATGAAAGTCTAGGATTAAAATCCAAGTATATAAATCGAAGTACGTCATTAAGTTTTTTTTACTCAGCATTTAATTTCTAATGTCTTTATTAAATTAATGGATTCTTTAACGGAATTTGTTGCAATCTTTTTTTTTTTTTTCTCAGAAAGGAAGCTTTTCGTTATTCTATCGCTGTTTCCATGGAAAGGATTCTGATGAACTACATTCCTTAATTCCACCAGTTCTAAACTTCACAGTTAAAACCCGCCATGCCACGTACATTTTAGGGAACCACTATTCGTATTTCATTGGTAAGATATAAGTTCCACTCGAATCCCTACTTTGTGGAAATGACTCCCAAGAGAAAGAAAGAAAGAATGGAATAGATTTTTTTTATTTATCCGAAATATTTTATTACTTAAAGGTTTTTTATATTATCCACTAAAATAACATTTAAGTTAAGTAAGATATATATATATATATATATATATATATATATATATATATATATATATATATATATATATATATATATATATATATATAATTATGAAAACGAAGACTCACAATAATTCATTATTATTTTCTCTGTTTTTTATATATATTCTTTGAAATTATCCATACGCATTACCAAATATTATCATTGGTTATATATATATATATATATATATATATATATATATATATATATATATATATATATATATATCTTTAAAGAATATTAATTGTTGGTTATTGGATCTCACTCCGTATATACCAATCCTAAACTTGTATATATATATATATATATATATATATATATATATATATATATATATATATATATATATATATATATATATATATACAATCAGTATGGACACAGAATTCAACACTGAATTGCGACTGTCAGTTTCATGCTTGAACTCAATCATCAGAACATTCATGAAGATTGCATTTAAGCATGTAATAGGCTGTCACCATTCAGGGTTGATCATTGTGTCCTCGCTGTTTATATTTCGACATGCTCCATTTTGGATATTGTGTACTTTTACCCTATAGATATAGCATACCGTAAAACTATAATTTATCACACACGCACACACACACACACACACACACACACATATATATATATATATATATATATATATATATATAGAGAGAGAGAGAGAGAGAGAGAGAGAGAGAGAGATTGATAGATAGAAAGAGAAAAAGAAAGAAAGAAATTAAATTTCTTGGTCACTTATTCTGTCTCTAATTACCTTTATAGTTATTATATAATATATTCTTATTGATGCTATATCTATGTTGGTATATAATCTATATTTGGGTAGCAACCATTCTTTCAAAGGTCTTTCATTAAATACGGCACACAAGGAAGATTTTAATTAATTTTTTATTTAGTTTTTCCAGCATCTTTAAGTTTTTTCCGGTTGTTAGAAGTAACGGAGTACAAATCTTTTCCATAATTTTATATATATGTATATCCCTACCTATCTGTCTTTCTATGCCTAATATACATTAAATAACTGTATACATCATGCACACACACGCACACACACACACGCACGTACACACACACACACACACATACACACATAGTAAAGGAAATAAATCCGTTGGTATATAATCCAAATGGATACTAGTAATATAAATTATTAAAACTGATCTACTAAAAGAACTCAATGTATTTATTATTACAGAGCAGAAATTAATACAAATAAAATCCAAAATCACTTCATATGCGGAATAAGCTTATTTCAAACGACGAAAAAATAATTTGGAAGATCACAGGTTCCGCACATACTCCTAATAGTTTTAGAAACATGTGTAATGTATGTTTAGAAGAAAAAATTAGAATAATAAAATACAATAATCAAAGCCAACTATTGAATCAGAGGAATGAATTAGTGTTAAAATGTCGGCATAAAAACAAAATCAAATTTCCATAATATAGGTTTTACTTTATACGCTACTATATCTCTCTAACTCGTCAAATGTCGAATATATAACTAATTTCTATATTTCCATTTTTACACCATGTTAATTATATCTTATAATTATTCCTTGTTCTAAGGACTCTCTTTTCTTTTATCACTTGCGTCTCTTTATCTATATATTTTAGAGTTGTTTTTTAATAGACTCTGTATTTTTAAGTATAATTTTCGTATTTTAAGTATAACTTTATATTTTTAAATATAACTTGTTTTTAGATTTAACTTGTCTTTAAAGTTAAATTTTTTATTTTATTTATTTATTTCATTATACTTTTATTTCTAATATTTTAATATAAATTATTTAAATATGACTTATTTTTAAATATAACTTATTTAAATATATTTTATTATTAAATATAACTTTTCTTTGGAATGGTACTTCTAAGTATGATTTTGTATTTTTAAATATAACTTTATATATTTTGAGGTTTTTTAACCCCCGTTTTTATTCCTCTCTTAGTTTCAAATTAACTTTTCATTCTTCATATAACCCCAATTTAATGTCATAAGTTTAATATGCGGATTCAATTTTATAAAACCACTTCCCTTTAAGACTAATACCTTCCTCCCTCCCCTGACCACTGTCTCGTGCCTTTCGTCTGACTGAAAGATTGAAATGGATAAATTTTGTATTAGTCTTTCGACTTTTTTTTTCATCTCTGTGAAAGCTAAAAAAATATAAATTTCTAATTCCGACACGAAGCTTATTCCCCATATGAGGTGAGCAATAAAAAATCTTGTCGGCATTAAATAACCCATTGAGGTTGATATACCGTAAAATAAAACAAACCAGACCCAACCAATGAGACAATATGAACTTAGAATAGTTTATCCACAATTTCGACCACAATACCTAACCCCCCTATTCTAAAGTTGGAAAAATACAATAAAAAAATTAAACAGACTTTGTTGGTTCTTTTTAATCAGACTTGTTTGGATGAATACTTGCTGCCTTAATTATAACTTATTCGTGTGTGTGTGTGTGTGTGTGTGTGTGTGTGTGTGTGTGTGTGTGTGTGTGTGTGTGTGTGTGTGTGTATGCGTATATGCGGGTGTGTGTATATGTGTGTATGTATATGTGTGTATGTATGTGCATGTGTGTGTTAGCAGTGTTATGAGGGCACTGCGACATGGAATTCGTACCACACCTATATATCACTGCTTAGAATTGCTACTAATTCTATACGACACAGTTTAGAATAAAACGGATAAATTTACATAACAACGAAAACCTTGAAAATAACTAATGAACTTACGGAAAGTTCTTGGTACAATAATCATTATGGCCAGTTCCACAATCTCTTAGTCCTCATAAAAGAAGACCTTGAAATGAAATATCATACATACATACATACATATATATATATATATATATATATATATATATATATATATATATATATATATATATAAAGACAAAAATTGTCCAACATTTTGGATATGGATATTTTTTATTAAGCTGTTCCTTGATCTAAGCTTTCGGCTCACATGAGCCATCTACAAAGTTGTTATACAGACATTTTAACAAAGATATTCACCATCGAAGATGATATTCTGTTATGTTGACATGGAAGATTGCTATGAAGATGGCTCATGTGAGCCGAAAGCTTAGATCAAGGACCAGTTTAATAAAAAATGTCCAAATGTCGGAAAATTTTTGTCTTTATTTTCATCGAAATTAAAGTAAAGATACGAAGTTTAGAACGGCTCATGATCAAACATAATAGACATTCATTGTCAGTTATATTTAACAATATATATATATATATATATATATATGTGTGTGTGTGTGTGTGTGTGTGTGTATATATATATATATATATATTGCGTATAGTTTTGGCCTCATGTCTCATTGAATAATTTAGACAAATTTTATCTACTTATTTGCAATAGGATATTCACAGACAAGCTTCTTAGTATCCTTATTAAAGGAAGAGAAAAAATTACCACGTTGATACATATTCACTTATTCCAAGTACTTTCGACATTAGCACAATGTCATCATCAATTGTTGCGTTTATCTGAAAGTTAACTTTTTTAACGGTGGATGAAAAACGCTAATGATGACATTGTGCTAATGTCGAAGTACTCGGAATAAATGGATATGTATCAACATGGTAATTTTCTTTCTTCCAAGAAGCTTATCCGTGAATATGAGAAGGTCCTATTGAAAAAAAAAGTAGAAAAACTTTAAATTGTAAATTATTCAATGAGACATGTCTTAATATATATATATATATATATATATATATATATATATATATATATATATAGCAACATTCTGTAGACTGAGGGTGAAGAGGAAAGATTGACACTTGATATGATTCATTTGGAATTTCATCGGGTGTCGATTCTAAGTTTGCGTCATACAAAGATAAGCCGAGCAAATCTTTTTCGAATGTAGAATAACAGTCAGCGCGACGATCGTCTCACAAATCAGTTGTTATTTCGCTGAATTTAATCCTAACAACAATGCCAGTCAAGTATCAAGTGTTCCTCGAGGCTAGCGGTTGGCAAACTAAGGTCTGCGGGTCGCATGCATCTCGGCTGATGATCTTTACGCCGTCCAGAAGAACATAACAAATGAGTCCATTAAAAATATTTTGCCGTTTTTTGGGGTTACAAGCTGCACGAAATGCTACTCTATTCCAAACAAGAAAAAAAGCTAAGAAAAACGGTAATCACATCTTCTTCTTCCTTTGTGTGTTGTGTCCCTTCAGGACGTAGGCGATTACGGCCTTCCAGTTCCTCATGTTTTTTTTGTAGCTCTCAATAAGCTTTGTCTTTTTGTTAATTCCCCCAGACCTCATTCTGCCATCCACTTGATCAAGCCCATTAAGTATGTCACCCGTTGCTTTCCTCTGTCCGTCTTTCCATCTATCTTTACTGTGAGTATCAGATTTTGCAAGCCCTGCTTTCTCATTATTTATCCCAGAAATTTCAGCTGCCCCTTCCTGATGTTAATTATAAGTTTCCTCTTTGTTTCCGTTCTCTACAAAACCTCGTCGTTGCTCACATGTTTGGTCCATAGTATCCTTAGCATCCTCCTGTAGAAGTACACATCTATTGCTTCGAAACTCTTCTTCATCTTTGAGGAGATTATCCAGCATTCACTTCCATACAGGAGGACAGGTATCACGTAGCAGTTCAGTACTCTTTTCTTTGTTTCCAACGAAACTTTCCTCTCTCTTAATACACTGCTTAGCTTTTGGAATTCGTCTTTGGTCATCCCGATACGTCTTCGGATCTCGGTGTCTCATTTCCCGTCCTCTGTCAGAACACTTCCCAGTTATTTAAATTTCTGTACCGGCTTGATTTTAGTGCCCCCGACCTGTAAATTTTTCATTTGGGACTGATCTTTTTGTTCATGACCCATGAATTCTGTCCATTCTTCTCGCTCTCCTTCGCTACCTTCTGTAAGAGGTTTTGTAGTTTCCTCTCCGTGTCTGCTATCAGCACTATGTCATCTGCATATCTTGTAGCGTTAATGTGTGATGCCACTGTCTGGATATTAATTAAAACCCTAGAGTCTAATCACGATGGAACCTATACTCGGATGCTTTGAATAAAATGAATGTAATGTGGAAATCTGATCTACCAGGCAACCTCAAGCGGAGAGTCTTCCGAGCCAATGTAGAGGTGGTGTTAATGTTAACTTGGACATTAGCTAAAACCCAAGCTTGATGGAACCTACACTCGGATGATGAGAGCTATACTTAACATTTCCTGGAGGCAAAACCCAACTAAATTACAGCTCTATACACATGTTATATAGGAATAAAGTGTTGCTGCCAACACTTGAGTCTGAATATAGATCGCCAGTGAGCAAACACAGGAGATCCCTTTATTGAATCAAGTGGATCATGCGATCATAAAGAAAGACCATAAATAGACAGTATCGTGAGGACTAAGGGATCACTATACGGATTACAATTCGAGCGAATATTATCGAGAAAGTACTATTAGTGCGTGTGATATTCGAAGGCGTCTGACACCAGTATTGTTCAACGGCGTTACTATAGTTGTATCTGCGATTACAAAGTCTCTACTACAACGAGCATTACAAAAGTGACAACGATTATTCGTTGGCATCACAAAAGTGGCAACGAGTATTCGTTGACATCGCAAAAGCACACATCCCTGATATTTCTTCAATCTTACGCGTACATAGAATGCGCTTTGCAGGACACTTCTGGTGAACAAAAGAAGAACACGCGAATGATCTATACTTCTGGATACCTAGCCATGGAGCAAGACAAAGTTGGTCGCTTAGCAACCACCTACATTGAGCAGTTATGTAATGACACAGAATGCTACCATAATGACCTTCGGATCTTGACAGGACCGTGATGGTTGGCGTGATAGACTTGTCCGCGCTAATTCGAATGAATAAATATGAAAAAAATACATTTATTTTTCACTGACAAAATAAACAAAAAATGAACCTGTCTTGCATACATCGAGAAAACTGAATCCTGATTCTGAAAAGGAAAAAGTTTTTACAGTGATTCACAAACCTCATTAAGGGTAATGAAGGTTTGAAATATTAAACTAACTTCTTCTAATTCTGAATTTCTTGGATGCGGAGTTATCACAACGTTTCAGCCGTTGTGCATTCCGGCCTTCCTCAGGTGTACATCGATCTAGTTAATCTAGAAGCAATTCTGAGCTGAATTTAATCTCTAGGGTTTACTGTTCTCGTGCCACTGCTCATACCTAGGGATATTGTCTAGTTCTTATTTATTATTTAGTACTGTTCAGTTATAGCTCGCCCGCTTCCACTGAATGCAAGTACACACTACTGAATCCAGGGATTGAACTCACAACTACTATATCACCAAATTCACAAAACAATGCCTTTATCTACCATACCATTGTCCCGGAGATTAAATAAAGGGTTCAGTTCAGAATTCCCTTTAGGCTAACTAGATTCATATACACCTGAGGAAGGCCGGAGGGCACAACGGCCGAAACTTTGTAATAATTGCTTCTATATTAGGCTGAGTTATAAGTAATTGTCTTTTAAATGGAACCGATTGTAATGACGAATGTATGACCCTAATTACTAATCATACGTGACAGTTAATAATAAATTTGGAGTATACTAACCTGCCTGAGTTCTTGGATGGCAATGGCAGTTTACACCGTGAATGAAAGGAAAAAAAATTTCTCCTCCATGATAACCCAAGGACACCGACAGCAAGAATAACACAAAAAAAAAATTTGGAACTGGGTTGTTCTATTCTACCCCACCTGCCAAATTGGCCTAACCCTGCACCAACCGATTATGACCTTTTTCGATCTCTGCACAATTTTTTGATGGGAAAAACTTTCTCGAATTAAAACCAGATGCAAGAGGTCGCTGAAGACATTTTTTACGTCTAAACTTTTAGAATTTTTTCAATAAAACCGGGATGGAAGACCTTCATTATCGCCCGGTTCACACACCTCCCTGGTCTTTTGACCAGGGGCAGATAGGTAGGCAAGAACACACTGAGATAGATACAAGCAGATAGATAGACTGATAGAGAGAGAGGGGGATACAAACAGATTGAAATAGATAGATAGATAGATAGATAGATAGATATGAACAGATTGATAGAGAGATATGTAAAAATTGAGATGATACAAACACTCTAACAGATGTATAGAGAGTAAGAGAGAGAAAGTGAGAGAGAGGGAAAGATACTAATAGATTGACATAGATAGATAGATAGATAGATAGATAGATAGATAGATAGTGCGAAATATAGTAAAAATTTTTAAAAAATACGTAAATAACTTTTGTTAATCTTTAATCGAAATTGTGACGCGTTTCGTTCTTGAGGATGAAATCAGCTAGATTAAAATTAAAAATTAAAAATCCCATTATCCATGGTTCGTGGGCATGTGCAGTCGCACCAGCATAAAAACTTAGTCATTCACGATGAAACGCGTCACAAGAAAACTTTTTCCACTTTGTCATATATATATATATATATATATATATATATATATATATATATATATATATATATATATATATATATATATATATATATATATATATATATATATAATATTTTGTGTGACTGTGAGAATTATACAGTTACAATAGCAGTTATTTAATCATCCAATATATAATGATGTAGATTTCGTCGCCCCAGTATCGACCCAAGACAGATATGAACAGACTTATATAGATAGATAGATAGATAGATAGATAGATAGATAGATAGATAGATTCATTCGCCTATCGTCCGATTCACACCCTCCCCTGTCTTTTGAACAGTAGAGGGTTTATACATCGTTCCCTGTTTTGGATTGGGTTTTTCCTTCTAAAGTCTTTTCATTCTCTTTCACTTATAGATAGAGATAAATATGAATAGAATGAGATAGATAGATAGATAGATAGATAGATAGATCTAGTAATATTCCCTGCAGTACGAAACATTTATATGAGAGTCTCTATTTGCATTCTTTCAGTATGTATTGTATAATATATTTGATGCAGGGGAGATAATTCTGATATCTTATTAACCAACAAAGTAATCGAATTCGTAATACTATGACAATCCCCATAAAAATAAGAATCCCGTAGCTAGTAAAGAAAATAAATTATTGTTTGGAAAATATTAACGTATTAATAAGAATAATTTTGCTTTTAAAATGAAATGCAACACTAATATTTTTCGGAGAATTTACTGAAGGGAGTGCTACAGACACACATTGACACGTTGAAATTCTAGTAGAGAATTTTACTTCTGCTAGATTAATTTGCAGTTCTTTATTGATATTTTTTTTTTAAACAAATCTTTATCGTTTTCTTTTACAGTAGAAACAAAAAAAACATTGCCAATGCATCGGTGGATTCATTTCTTTGTATTTTGTCAGAAAAATTGTTCAATCTTTGTCGTTTCGCCCACAGCAAGATGTTTGTTCATATAAACTACTACTTTATTAGAAAATGTATTCATCTTAAATACAGAAGGCGTCGTAAAACATGACTCCAAAGGGTCGGCTTATCACAGTCTTTTCCGTTTACCCAAGATTTATTGCCAGAGAAAAAAAAATAGCCCTCGAGACACATGACCGTTTCAATTAAATTCGAATTGTGTGTCTGTACATAAGTTAGAGTGTGTGCGTGTATCTTTTAATTCAATGACAGTTTAAAAATTCTACTACAAGAAAATTAGGTGCCTCTTTAGGGTGTGTCCTACCTACAGTTTCTGCTTTCGTGTGTATCCAACCACCATATGTGTAT
>OZ038486.1:121604717-121619717 GCA_964036315.1 Acanthosepion esculentum | reverse complement strand
AAATGCAATGAGAAGTTCCCAGGTTGCATCATCTCTTAAAACAGCTAAGTCAATTGGCCATCACGATCGTACGACTTTACGCCTTTAGATTTCTTCCTTTGGGGTCATCTCAAAAGTAAGGTCTATGCCAACAAGCCAACAACAATTCAACAGCTGAATTGACCCCACCCCTCTGAATTTCTTTGCATGAAGTTTCATGAAAACAAATGTTTATCGCCAAAAGATCAATAGTTTAGCTGGGCTTAAAGAATGCATTCTGTAACCAGTGCAAGAGATAATTCCTATAATTCTTCAAAATGTCCGTCCTGGGTATGACGATAAACTACATCCGCGTCCTGGGTAAGACGATAAACTACGTCCAACAGCAAGGCCTCTGATCAGGAGGTTTTGAGGAGCGTGGAACCACCTCTTAATTGCCGGTGTTCCCAGATTCACTTTGAACCGAGGTGGTAGCACCTGTTACGCTCCCAGCTATTGGCGAATAGTTAACTATTACCATCAATACATTTAAAAAAAAAATATTACCAGCAATACTTTTTTTATAATTATTACCAGCAATACATTTTTGAAGGAAAAATATTACCAGAAACAGAGATTTGACAAAACAAAATATTACCGGCAATAAAAAAATTTTGTCGGCATTAAATAAACCATTGAGGTTGATATGCTGTAAAACAAAACAAACCAATCTTCAAAATATCTTTCGCAACGCTAAAGATAGATTTGAAATTCGCAAGGATACAGACGGAACACATGTTGAAAATTTTCAATATAGTTTTGACGAAAGATTTATAAATATATTTGTTTTGTTTCATAAATAATAATAAACATCAAATTGTGTCAGTTTTTTTTTTAATTTGCCCGATTTTATTGAAATAGTTAATTCTGAGACATTGTATTATACTGTTGTGGTAGGATCCACCTAATCTGCATAGGTGACTACCGACTATATAAATAATGGTTGGTACCGGAAGACGGGGGAGGGAATACAGAGATCCAGCTAGAGACTCTGCCCGACTGCGACTTAGTCAACACATTCTCCAGGAACGGTCTTCCCAGAAATATACAGAAATACTAGATGTAAATATTGTGTACACTTTCTTGTTATAATACATTCTTGTTCTAAGTACATTTTGTGTTGCATTATTATTCCATGCATTAGTCGAGATTCAACAATGAGTCAAGACTCAACATATACCAAGACTTCAATTTTTTTAATTATAAAAATATATATTTTCTCGAAAAAAATTTCCGATTGATAAGGTATATGCTTACGTGCATGGTCTCCTGTAGTGAAAATGTTCTGTCGGCTGGGGCTTCAGAATACGCTGACTGCATCTCTGCAAAAGGTTAAGACTCCCGTCTATGAGGCGTCCTGGGTAAGACGATAAACTACATCCAAGGCCTCTGATCAAGAGGTTTTGAGAAGCGTGGAACCACCTCTTAATTGCTTGTGTTCCCAGATTCACCTTGACACGGGGTGGTAACACCTATTAGGGTCCCGCCTATGGGCAAATAGTTAGCCTCTAAACTGGGGTCAAAACACTATGAAAGTGCAAAAATAGGTTTTAATACCAGCAATACATTTTTTTTTAAATATTACCAGCAATAAAAATCTTGTCGGCATTAAATAACCCATTGAGGTTGATATGCCGTAAAACAAACCAAACCAAACCTGTAGTGAAAATTGTTGCGACACGTTCAACTAAAAGTTACCTTGTTTTTTTTTAATAGTGCGGCCAGCCATCTGACGAAATATATCTTATGCGGCACGCTTCTTGAGAAAGGTTGCCCATGGCTGTTCTAAATCTACAGTGAATCTCCAATCTGAATAATAATAATAAAAGATTATTTGTACTTTTTAAAGAATATCTACATACATCAAGTATGCAAAAAATGGTGGAAGATTGGACGGTTCATTGTATCTTTCCAGAAAATAAAACATGCTCTATCTTTACAAGAGTCAGATGAGACTAAAAGCGGAATATTTTTGTAATATCTGGGCTAGTGCTACCCAAATACCACTACCGAGCCTCGACAGAGTTCAAAAGAGTTTAACACGGCCTTGTGGGCGATGTATTAAATTTGTCTTATAAATAAACAGAAAAATATAGACGTACAACATATGAGGTATGAACAAACTGGAATAGATAGATAGATAGATAGATAGATAGATAGATAGATAGATAGATAGATAGATAGATAGATAGATATTAGGTTGGTGCAAAAATAATGTCGTTTTTTGACGTTCAACTTCATGTGATAAAACGACATTATTTTTGCACCAACCTAATAGATAGATAGATAGATATGAACAGACTTAGAGAGATGGAAGCAAGGAAAAGGGCAGAAATAACTACATCGAAGTATCGTGGATATGAACAGATGGAAAGAGATACCTGGGTGAAATGTTTTTTCGTTCAGTCAACCTGTTTTTCTTTTTTGAACAAAGCAACAAGAAAACACAGATGCTGGAAGATTAGGAAAAACAAAACAAAACATGTGTGTGTGTGTGTGTGTGTGCGTGTGTGTGTGTGTGTGTGTGTGTGTCTTCCAATAGTAAAACCAGCCAATAGCAATACACACAGATTTATGGATACATGCTTCTATAGAGACAGAAACATAAACGTCTGTAATTTTTCATCTAATTCAAATCCCACGCATTGTGTCAAAAAGACAGACGCCCAAATACCTCGTGTTTTCTTTTTTCTTTCTTTCTGTTTTTTAGTAAAAGAAAAATCATTTAAAATACTTTTGCATACACACACACACACACACACACACACTCACACACACACACACATATATATATATATATAAATATATATATATATATCGGATTTCTGGATACTTTAAAAAACTTATGGGTAGTGAATTATTACCATTTTCCACCCTAGAACCTCAACCACAGATTAAACGTTGTTAGACTCTCGCTTCCCTATCGCTATTTCCATGGCATATGTTCAACATTTCTTTGTCCCACCACCCCTACCCTTTACAACAGGGACCCACTATGCTCCGTACATAAGGGTGAATCATCCCCATTCCCTTCGTATTCCATTAGTAAGTAGGAAGTACCACTCGGACAGCTTCCTCCCAAGAACTGCTGCTTTGTGGAACCGACTGCTGGCAGAAAGTTTTCCCAGTCACTACAATCTTCGAGTCTAAGTTTGACCGTTATCTTTCCTGCATGGAGGCATGCTCTTTCTTTGCTCATACAACACTACACGGTAACACTCTATCTTGAGTGACCCTTGGGCTTTGTATTGGGTGAACATTAGTATATATATATATATATATATATATATATATATATATAATGAATTAAGCCCGAAAATTCATATATTTTCTTTTTATACGTTATTTTTATAGATACAATTTATTTAAGTCCTCTGTTCTTAATTAAGCAGTATTAATTACGTTTACTGGCCTGAATGTTCTAGAAAATTCGTAGATAATATGCCTACTCCGTCAGGAATCGAACCCGTATTCCTATACGGAAACCGTCATTTGAATTGGCGTGCTATACCATCTAGCTACAGAGAGGCGTCTGGTTAGTAAACTCCGAATATTACTGTTTTTAAATGCACAATGACACACATGTGCAGAAATGATCGATAGAGAAAAATCATTGAAGATTTTGTTTTCTTTTTATAAACAATACTTCGGACTTGGCTAACCAGAAGCTTCTCTTAAATAAATTGTATCTATAAAAATAACGTATATATATATATATATATATATATATATATATACTAATGAAGTTACAATCCAAGAAACAGTCATATACCTTAAGATCTTTTCCCGTAAAACAAATACCAAAAGAAATTGACAAAAGAAAGAAACACTTCAAATGTGATTGCAAGCTAAATAATAATAATATTAATAATAATAATGAATGAATAAATTAACACTTTTCCCCCTACCCTGTCGCTTGTCATCTACCAATCGAATTTCATTGGAAGAAAACAGAAAAAGTGGACAAAAACTAAAGCCATCATTATTGGCTAGGGGACGCTGTTTACTGGATTCATAGTCTCATCTATCTATCTATATATCTATCTGTCTGTTTGCCTATCATTCTTCTCATATTTATGTATCTGCCTATCTATCTCATGCCGTTCGGATCTATCTCAGTCTGTTCATATGTATGTATGTATCGACTAAACCGGTTCTCCCACCAGACATTTTTGGTGAGGAGCGAGGTTAGACATGCACAAGGATTAGAAGCAAGACCCGTGAAAGGGCGAATGAATGCATCCATGCCATCAACGGCCAACTAACACAGGCGCGCTGATAGATAAATACTCGGATTAGTGTCCAGGCACGTGATTCGACCATTGGTAGTTTTGGATCGACTTAGCACTCGTAAGGTATCTCTGGAGTAACTAGACAGCATCCAATGATGTTGACTAGTTCTTCTTTTTAGTATGTGATGACCTTGCTTAGAGACTGGTCTAGACTCAACGCAATGTCTTCCTTCACATAAAAATAATTAATGCACAGGCATTCTTTGATAATGTGAGTTTTGGTATACTGAATACAAAGTCTCACAATGATATACCACGCAGTCGCCATACTCGGCAACAAGGAGGCAATCATCATCCATGTATGCTTGTATGCATCCATCTTAGAACTGTTTATATATATATATACATACATATATATATACGTATATATATTATTATTATTATTATTATTATTATTATTACTTAAACGTTATTTTTAGTGGATACTCGTATTTGAGTAGATGCTTATTAAACAGTATATTTATTTATTTTCGTCTACCAGCCTGAATATTCGTGAAATCTTATATATACATATCTATCTCATTCTTCTCATATCTATCTCTGTTTGCATCAATCCATTTCAGTCTGCTCATATCTCTTTCCCAGTCTGTTTATACTAATCTATGTGAGTCTGTGCATATCTATCTATCTATCTATCTATCTATCCATAACTACATATATATATATATATATATATATATATATATATATATATATATATATATATATATATATAGGGAAAAGGTTGTAGTTGTTGCAACGAGAGAAAAATGTATATTTTAAAAAGAGAGAGAAACAGCAAAAGTTTTTGTTTATAATGTGGATTTGTTTTAGTGTATATATTAAATTTTATTCATCATATTTTTGCTACACATGTTTCCGGTCTCGTGACATTCTTCAGGCAAATAAAAGGAATAAATTTTCCTTGTGTTCTTTTAATGTCTCATTGTTGAAGACGGTCACGAGACCGGAAACACGTGTAGCAGAAATATGAAGAATAAAATATATATGCTAAAACAAATCCATATTATAACCAAAGAACGTTTCCGGTTTCCCTCTTTTTTCAATATATATATATATTTCATTCCATTCACATCTATCTATCTGTCTATCTATGTCTACTCGCATGTACCCGTTGTTCTACCTATCGCAGTCATATTTATTTATCACTGCTCATATCTGTCTATCTATAATGTGGCGTTATTTAATTTAGGTAGCAACTAAGGTGACATAGAAGAAATATGTTTTCATATCTTTATTTGAAAATATGCTCAAAGAATAACCGGAATATTTTTTTACTCTGCCTGGTACAAACGCGAGAATAATTCGGCACGCAAATCAGATCATAGCTCTGAATAATGAAGACTAACTTGCTAATTATCGCTCGACGGGTAAAATCCAGTATAAATATTTTTTAAGTTTAGCTTAGTCTGGCACAAGACCACAAGGGGTGATTGCTGTGTATACATGTATTCATCTCAGCGTGTACGTTTGTATGTCTGTTTTTTTTATATGTGCGCGTCTATGCAAACGTATAGGCAATCTAGATATATATGTGTGTGTGTGTGGGTATATATATATATATATATATATATATATATATATATATATATATATATATATACTTTGATGGATGCATATGTGTAGAAAACGAATATGTGGATATGTGTGTTCATTTAGGGTTTGCTGAGTGTCTGTTTGTACACGTGTATTGTAAATATGTATTTGTTTTGTTGTTGTTTTTTCGTACGGGTGTGTTGCATGTGTAAATACTTACACGTGTGTGCGCAAAGAATCCAAACCCTTACATGTGTATGGGTGTGCGTGTGTTGTCAGGTGTTGTCAGATGAGTACGAGTAAGATTTTGTGACCATGATCCAATGTATACATAAGTAATTCTGCACGTGTACATGGTGGATGTATGTAGAACGTGTGTATCGTGTACACCATTTGTTTGTCTGTAATGTAATTGTAAACTGTGCTTGCGTGAGTCGTACCCGTGTGTATATATGTGAATAATTTGTGTGTGTGCGTATATGGGTGTAGTGTCCGTTTGCTGTGCGTGCGTCTATGTGTTTGTACGGGTGTGCGGAATGGGTGGAGGCTTCCCTTCCTACTCTACCAATGTGAATGCCATTCTTCCTACCGACCCCTGGAGGGGTTCAGTCCAAAAGGGCCAATCGGGCTTCATTCAAGCAAAACAACACACGCACGTGTTTCACTTTTCAGTCTGCTCAAATGTTGCTGGCTCCTATGTACACAAAGTGGCACGAACGACCAAGACTTTCGTGGATATTTCAGCGCCAGACCCCATTCCGTTTCGCTATTAACATGGCACCTTCACCTCCCACAGCAAAACAGACTAATCTACCTCTATTATGGCATTTTAGACAGCCAAACAACAGTGGAACAGTTCTTGTTAAGGATTTGCAGCAATTTCTCTTCTCCAAAAGCAAAGATTTTGACAGATAGAAAATTAGTCTGAGGCAGACATACAGAGGTTCGTTATAAGTATTTTTAAAACATAATATGGGCGGAACATGTGCCCAACGAGGAAGTATTGAGAAAAATAGAAGCAAGCAAAGAAATTTATATTTACAATCCGAACGAGACAGTAGGAATTTTATGGACATATAATGAACAAAAAATATTTAGAGCAGACTGTCTTAATCTGGAATCTATCGACTCCTAAGAGGTCCATGGTTGTGTTTCAGGAACTCCGTGAGGATTAGATAAAAATTAACATTTATATTCGCTATATAGTCCTTGAGAGGAGGCACGGTGGAGTGATGGGTAGCGGCTCGGACTGAGAAATCGGAAAGTGTTGTGGTGGGATCCACCTAATCTGCATAGGTGACTACCAACTATATAAATAATGGTTGATACCGGAAGACGAGGGGGGAATCACGAGATCCAAATAGAGACTCTGATCGACTGCGACTAGTCAACACATTCTCCAGGAACGGCTTCCCAGAAATATACAGAAATACTATATGTACTTATTGTGTACACTTTCTTGTTATAATACATTCTTGTTCCAAGTACATTTTGTGTTGCATTATTATTCCATGCAATAGGCGAGATTCAACATTGAGTCAAGACTCAACAGAAAGGATCAGATATAATCAGTGCCGAGTTCGAATTCCAGTCAGATCTATTACACCTACCTGCTAATACCTTGTATGAATCCTCTTCTTCTTCTCTACAGCTATGGTAAATAGCAGGACAGATCGTGTTCTATAGTATAATGGATGGCAACTGGTCTACCGCAGAAAGAAATGGCAACCTACTGCGGGAAATAAATCTGCCTCGTGAGTCATGTATCGAAAGATCGCCTAAGCGTGTATCACGCATGGCACATAACTGACTAATACAGCCCTTGTCCCAATCAACTGCTTCCCATTGGAAGAAATAAAAGAAAATGTATCCTGTCACTGCTTGAAAGAAAACACGCCCAGCCACTACTTACAGTTTCGACCGATAGGTGTCTCTTAACTTTCTGTTGGGTCCATGTTTACTAATTAAACCATTTTCTGCACGCCCGCCATCTTTGCAATTCCATAAGCGCAAATTGTAAGTCTCATTTTCCCTGAATTTTCACGGCTTGATTATCTTCTCGTATAGTGATAGGGATTAAGTGATTACAATGTCTTTCAAGTGAGGCTGGCTAAAAAGGGATGTGTGCAAAATGTGCATAAGGATGCAATATGGAGAAAGGCGCGTATAAGTTTTTGTGAAAAACCATTCAGACCGTGAGTATCTGCTTGTCTGCCTAGCTGTCTATGTAGGTCTAATTCTAATAGAGGTTCATGACTAAAGGAGTCCGTGACTTAAAGGCTGCATGACTAAAGGGGTCTCTGACTAAAAAAAAAAGGTTAAGAACCAGTGACCTAGAGTATTTAAGGCTATCAGGTCATATTGAAGGCACGTGAGTAACCTACTTAAAGCGACTGTTTGAATGGATGTCAGAACAAGGCCGAAGGGGTATGGTAAAGGGTCGAAAGTTACATGTATGGACATGGACAGTCGTAGGGGGCCATGATCGCTTACGTTCTGAAATGTGTCTTATGAGTTTTGACAGTAATTTCGTTGCTTTTCATGTTTTTCGGAAATTTCCACTTCTTCCCCTGTAGTGTGTAATATAAAGAATCAAAGATGAGTCATTTTCATAATTGCATTAATTTTCAGGATTTGCTTTATAGTCTGTTCAGAGTTTTTATCATAATATCTCGGTTGATTCAAGCAAACAGTTGGAAATTGGAATAAAAAGGCATCTTACGAGACGCTAACTATCATACGACACTTCAGGATAGATAGATAGATAGATAGATAGATAGATAGATAGATAGATAGATAGATAGATAGATAGATAATGAACTGATAGATAGATAGATAGATAGATAGATAGATAGATAGATAGATAGATAGATAGATAGATAGATAGATAGATAATGAACTGATAGATAGATAGATAATGAACTGATAGATAAATAGATAGATAGATAGGTAGATAGATAATGAACTGATAGATAGATAGATAGATAGATAGATAATGAACTGATAGATAGATAGATAGATAGATAGATAGATAGATAGATAGATAGATAGATAATGAACTGATAGATAGATAGATAGATAGATAGATAGATAGATAATGAACTGATAGATAGATAGATAGATAGATAGATAGATAGATAGATAGATAGATAGATAGATAGATAATGAACTGATAGATAGATAGATAGATAGATAGATAGATAGATAGATAGATAGATAGATAGATAGATATGAGATGACGGTATATATTTTTATATATCAAGGACAGTATTGAGGAAAATTTATATCCCCATCATAACAACAAAATAAAATCCGGCATAATCATTGGATTCTGCTTAAGAGCACAAAGAATATGCAGCTCGGATTATTTACATGAAGAAGAGAAATACATTGCAAACACTGTCAAACTTCTCCTGTACCTTAATTATTTTATATTCAATGCGAAACAAAAAACCCAAAAAATATTCAAAAACAAAAAAAAATTACCCCCACCACCGATAAACCGAATGAGTCAAAAAAATATATTATCCTGCCTACTAATTCGATCACATCTACAATCGAAAAGAATCTATCCAAACTCAACATAAAAGTCGTTACTACTACATCCAAAACAATAAAGACTTACTCAATACTAAACAAAACAATAAGCTAAAACCTATAGGAGGAGTTTACTCCATCGCGTGTAATATCTCTCGGAAAAAATACATATGGGAAACCTCAAGGAAACTAAATAAAAGATTATATGAACACAAAAGCGACATTTTACAAAATAATACATCAAATGCATTGATTGCCCACAGTGACGAGACAGACCACAGCTTTGATATAAAAAAAATGCTACCATGATTAAAGGAAATCATAATTCACTACGACGTAAATGTCTAGAGAGTGCTTTAATCGCAAGGTCATCTACAGTAAATTTGCGCCCTGACACTTACAGCATTTTACCATTCCTGGTAGATCTTCTAATATCACAATGTGGAATACATACTTACAAAAGTGATGGAAAGAAATAAAAATGGCTCTAAATAAAGTGGGCTGAAAAAAAAATCTAAAATTCCCAGCACCCCTTGGCTGTGCTTATGTGTAGTCCTATCAACAGAACAAAATTAGTCCGTTGAAGTCAGGAAGGACGAAACGCGTCACAAGTAAAGTATTTTCACTTTGTCATAAAATTTCACAAATAGATAGATAGATAGATAGATAGATAGATAGATAGATAGATAGATAGATAGATAGATAGATAGATAGATAGATAGATAGATATGTAAGTTCGCCTATCGTCTATTCTCAGTAGCCAAATGCGTTTTTGTACCATTATAACATTGCTTGGGGTGAACTGATTAAAAAAAGATAGATAGATAGATAGATAGATAGATAGATAGATATGAAATATTGATTTGAAAATGGATATACAGGTTGGTCCGAAAATCTTGTCGCCCCTACATAATATATCTTTCTATTTCTGATGGCTGACACAAGATCCTACAGTTTATAAGTGAGATAGAGAGTGACGAGACTTTCGGACCACCCTGTATAATAAATCGTGCTAAGTATTGCAGAGTTATGGAGTACTCGGCAACGATCAAATTCCATTCTTCAGCGAGCTCTCATCCATCAGATTGAGTTGAAGATCCTTCCCAATCTGGTTTAGTCGCCGGTTGATCAACCATAAGACAGAATATACTCGCTTTATATGACCCCCCCCCCTTAGCAGGGAAACTCATTTTTGATCACCTGTAACAATACGATACATAAATGAAAGTTTGTCATTCCTGGCTAAAAGTCTCCAACAGGTGGTAAGAACTTGTGTTCGCTTTTCAAACGTAAGCCCATGAGGAACTTGACCACCATCTTTGCAAGTTCTTCCATCGTATGCCCTACAAACGAGGTACTGTCGGATAGAAGAGACGATAAACTAATTCCAGACTAAGTTTCGTACCATTCAACCTCGGTTATGCTTTAGTTGGCTGTTTCGTAATTCCTACCAGTGAAAAGCGTAATTACTTTCCGAGCCCTCTAATAGAAAAGATTGTTAACTAATTATAGACACGCTATCCCAGCATTCAATCTTATTTCTGTTTTGGTCGGTTGATTCATAGCGAAGAAATGCGTAATTACTTTCCAAAACATCCTAATTAATTTTGCGGTCTTTATGATCTATATTACCGCCAATTCGTGCTGACAAATTGATAAGTGTGGGGAACGGTTACGGAACGAAACCTGTAAGGTCATCGTATGTCGAGAGAAGTCAATCGTTTTATTAAAACGCAAGATGTTTAAAAGCTAAAAACGTGATTTTTTTTGTGATTTGGTTCTGATAATTTAGAAACGTTTGTTAAACCAAAACTCTAAAATCTTCATGATTAAACATTTTTATCTGTTTTAAATATAAAAAAATAATTTTTTAAAAAGTGGTCAAAAACTGCCAATTGCTCTGCACTCGAGGCTTTTTTGGTCGTACGCATGATGAAGTCAATTGAAACCTGCTACAAAAGATACTTTAGCAGGTTCAGATATACTAGGCAGTTCCGATTACTTTGGACGTTGTTCAGGATCATTTGTTTTATCAGGAATTCAATTGATTCTCTATATCTACTTGTTGCTCATCTCCACATGATTCAATTACATCTTGAGATATTTATGATATCTCTCCGAAATATTTACGACGGTGCAATGAAACTCGCCTAGCTGCCATACAGCGTCTTCCATATTTCACCGATATAAAAATATCCTGAGTAGACAAAAAAGAAGAATGTGTTTAACTACTTTCCAGCGACCCCCATTTAGGCACTGACCAGGCGTCGTTTAACTTCAAAGTGATGAGATGTAAGACTTGTTGTTTAAGATAAATACATTAAAAAACATTTTTCTGTCTATTTAATGTTACTTTATCCCGAACAACGCTAAATGTCCTCGCTGGTGTAATATATATATATATATATATATATATATATATATATATATATATATATATATATATATATATATATATATATATATGCTGCGATGGATAAATTATCGTCTAAATTACGAAAAAATTAAAATGACATTGACATCGCATCTTAACAGATATATTTACCGAAATTGCACAAAATTACACAAAAATATCTTTAATTACTAAAGAGTAAATTTATTCAATAAAATTGCCATTGGCTTCAATCACAAACTCCAGACGACTTTAGAATCTCCTGCGACTCTTCTGGACAGTCTCCTTGTTTAAGTTGAAGAATGCTGCCATAATCGTTGCCTTCAGTTCATCTTTGGTGTTACAAGGGATTTTGTGCGTTCTCGCTTAACTGCACCACACACATAATAATCAAGGGGGGGTGATATAAGGGGTGATGTGTTCGCAAAAATTGTCTGACAGCCATGACTGGGTTTTCCTGCTTGTGTAGCGTGGTGCAGAGTCCTGTTGCCAGACAAAGTGTCTTCCAGCAGCCACCCTCTTGACCCAGGGCAGCACTACCTCCCCAATCTGAGGCTTCACAACAAATGCGGGAGTTCTTTTCTTTTTAGAACGACCAGGATTAGTTTTCAGAGCTTCCGTACCTTCATAATCACAATTTAGACTCATCCAGTTCTTTCCGAATCCTCTGCACTGTCATCAGATTGTCACCCAAACTCTCTGAAATGTTTAGATTGGATTAAGCAGTACAGTATGATGTTTCCAAATTTCTGGCGGAGTGGATTGCGTCATGGTGCTCTTTTTCTCACAGACAGTTCCCAACTGAATGCTACTATCCTGTGCTGTCGACAACATTAAAAACAAACATCGCGCATGCGCGAAATAAAAAATAAAAATAGCGACAATTTACTCATCGCACCACACACACACACACACACACACACACACACACACATACATACATATATATATATATATATATATATATATATATATATATATATATATATATATATATGAAAAAAGCAAATAGAAGAGAAACAAACAAATAAATAAGCAAAGGAAATGACAGGATGAGTCACTCGTACGTGAAACACGTGACACCTGGCTGGAATAAAATAGGTCGTTCGCCTGATTTGAAAGATAAATGCCCGGACGCCGTATACAATGCTAGGAAATAACGAAAGATGATCAAAGTAGAACTTTTTTTTTCTCTCTGTAATTTGTAATAAGGAGTTTTTTTCCTCAATATCCAGCATTTTTTTCTCTTTTATTGTTATCGGCAAATGATTGCTTATATACAACTATATCTTCGCGACACGATTATTACTTGTTTAATGGCCATTTTCTTTGCTTATCTTCACCGACACACCAATCGACTTGACAAATGGAATTTGCATGTCACGGTCAAATCTAAACATTTTTCTTCTTAAATTCAGGTTCAAAAAAACGGAATTCCAACCTATGTCCGATCCCATCACTAGTAATTTCGATGTATTTTTTATAATCATTGCTATATCAAATATTGAACGGGATTTGCAATCGGCGAAGACCAACGTCGTTCAATCATAAAGATGTCAAGTGAAAGGGATATAAAAATTGCTTAATTTTAACTGCTCGAGACGTTTTCTTTTATTTCCTTTTCTTTTTTCTTTTTTTTTTTCATTTTCCTTTCGTTTCTTTCTTTTCTTTTTCATTTCTTTTTCCCTTCTTTTTCTTTTCTTTTTTTTTCTTGCTTTTCTTTTCCTTTTCTGTTCTTTTCTTTTTCTTTCTTTTCTTTTCTTTTTCATTTCTTTTCTTTCCTTTCTTTTTTCATTTCGTTTTTCTTGCTTTTCTTTTACTTTTCCTTTCCTTTTCTTTTCTTCACTTTTCTGTTCTTTTCTTTTTCTATTCTTTTCCTTTCCTTTCTGTTTCTTTATTCGTTTTATTTATGTCCTTTTTCTACGTACCTTTCAGATGGAACACTGTCATGATGAGCTCTTAGCGTAATGGTTGTCGGCGTAAGAAGTGGAGTTTGCGATCCAAGATCGAATTCCAGGTTAGTTTAATCATTTCACTTTCTCACTAACTCTTCTCCCCAGCGCTGATATACTTAATAGAGTAGACTAAACTCTTTTCTCTTGAATGGCAGCCGGTCTAAAAGAAAGGCTATTCTGAATTCAAGATCATGGAGAATGATCGCGAAACCGTTCTATTATATTTCCCAAGAAATCATGGCAATTTGCAGATATTAAAAACAAAAGCGGGGAGGTATCTATGGAAAGTTATAATCGATTACTTCTTGAATGAACATAACATTTGTTAAATCTCATTCTGCCTGTGTAACGTCTCTTAAACTAGAGAGAATTTTTTTCTGCATTATCAATTGTTTAAATGATTTTTATATTTTATAATCACCTGATGATTTGGTCCTGTTACCTGCAATGAAAGACCGGGTAGGGTACCCGGTGTTTCATTGCAGGTAACAGGACCAAATCACAGAGGACGAAATGCCAGCTGACGAAAACCCAGCGGACAAAAACCTAGCCAAAACTAAACAAAATCCCAATCTCATGGACAAAAGTCTACTAAAGGGTGTTTCCTTAAGACGGATTATATGTAAGGGTGTTTCATTAAGACGGATTATATATAAGGGTGTTTCATTAAAACGGATGAAAGTCAGCAGTAAATAAATCAGTGTTATTGGTAAAAAAAAAAATGTATTCCTCTATTGGATCATGTTATTTAAGTCATGGCAATTATGTGTGAAAAATAATATCGCCCAAATGTCCGCCAAATCTGAAAGAAAAAGAAAAAACTTATTAGACGCTTAAACTTATTTCACATTTAAAATCGGTTCAAGTTATTTGAACATCCTTTATATAAAGAGAAACAAATTTAACATTGAAAATTCAATAAACTTTTAATTCAAATTTTAATGTAATACTAAGACAATGATAATAATATCCAATATATAAATTTGTATATACAATATCCAATATATACACTCCTATGTCAAATTGTGACAATCAACACAATATCCAACATATGCACTTATATGTACAATATCCAGTATATACAGTTATATGTGAAATACCCAATATATACACATATATATATATTCAATGTCAAATTGAGATTATAAACGCAATATCCAATATATACACTTATATACAATATACATACTCCAAATTTAGACAATACATACAATATCCAATATATACAATTATTTCATGTTCACAAATTTATGCTCCATTTAATTATGAA
>OZ038486.1:121559717-121599717 GCA_964036315.1 Acanthosepion esculentum | reverse complement strand
ATTTGCAAGGAGTTGTTGTATTGCCTAATTGTTTTAAGGAAGTGGTTGGAGTCGGGATGGGAGCCGGCTATTAGTCCCCTCGACGGGGTAGGTGGTTCAAGCAGAGGTGGCAGTCGAACTTTGCCGGAGGAGCAGCACAGATCGGCTGGCTCCCCGGCCCATTTGCGGGCGTTGCAGAATTGACAAACGCAGGTCATGGACCCTACATTGATGTCGTCACGCGTAGTTAAGTTAATGCCGGGGTCGTAATTGAAAGCCAAGAAAGACCAAAAAGAGCTACTGGGACAGGTAACATCACGGGCGGCCGCAAGGCGCTAAATGTCGCCGTCGAGGCGTATGCGGCGAGCTTGGGGAGTTTGAGATAAGCGCACAGCGGCCAAATTTGTAGCAGCTCTTGAAAGTCTGCTTGCCCTTGTCTGTGGGCCCTCGGAGTTTCTGACAGCAGAATTCGCTGCAACATTGCGGGCATTGCGAGTTGCCAGCTGCAGCACCGTCTCGGACTCCCTCGACATAGCTGTTGCAGCAGCGTCCCTGGATTGACGGGTGCGCCTGTTGTCAAATGTTTCAGCTGCCCTCGACCTAGCAGTGGTAGCAGGCAGCATTCGTAGCATTTCGCACAGACCTACGGAGCGGTGTCTCAGCAGCCCTAGCGGTCGCTGTTGCAGCAACGTCCCTGGATTGACGACCGCGCCTGCGGTCAAGTGTCTCTATTGCCCTTGATTTCGCAGTGGCGGCAGTGTTTCTTACCTTACGAAGAAGCCTTTGATGATGAGTGTCGGAAGACCGAGATGCAGAGGCGGTTGCTGTAGCCTGTGCGTTCCTTCTCGACAGTTTTGCATTCTTGAGCCTTGATCGCAACGAAGCCGTGTAGGCAGCTTTCCCAGCCAAGAAAGTGGCACGCTCCTCTTGTGACTGCGAGGCCTGCATGAAGGCGCTGCGTTAAGCGACCTGTGATAGTCGTATTGTAGTCAGCTCCTGGGACTCACGGGCCCTTCTTGCCCTCATAGCGGACGCTCCTGCAAACTGAAGGCTAAGACGTACCCTCCTTTTTGGCGGCATGGGGAAAAGTGATGCTAGTAGTGGTTGATTAGGGTTGCTCAATTGCAGGAGTACAAATTCTAACTTAATATCGCAAAGCGTGAGCCAGAATCGGGAAGGCAGGTATTTAAGTAAAACAGCTGAATAAATTGTTTATGGTAGTTTGAAAAATGTAGTTAAACAGACAAACGGAAAACAAAAACGTATGAAACAACTTTCGGTAGGAGAAATGATCAGTTGAAGGAGCCTATCGTATCAATCGGATGGCGGCGTAACAGGAGCAGAAGTGAGACCTTCGTCCCACAGCTGTGCACAGCAGGTTCAAATGCGAAGTATTACTGGCTAATCGGTCGTGCCAATCAGCGAGCGTCCTAGGGTCTGGAACACCAATCAGCGACCACGTACTGCACTCAGCCAATGAGATACCGCTATGTGAAGCATGGTCACGCGTGTGTGAATAACAATAAGCTGTAGAGTCTGTAGTGTAGACGTCTCAGTTGAACATATGTTTGATTGGTGTATTCTCAAATTCCGATGGAGACATGATTGTATCGACTTCCCTCAGGTATTAGTTAGTCACAAAGGAGCTCACAGGTCAAAAACTTTTAATTGTCACGACTAAAGCCGCTAAAGTTAATCAAAATCCCAAGCAAGTTGCGAAAAACATCGCCAAATTCAGGTAAACTCGATTTGAATGGGAAGTCAAAAGGGGTATGGTTTCATCGATTTTTATCCGATAATTGAAACCGATATTGAAAAGGAAAGTCAGCACCTCAATACTGTCGGTAAATACTATGCTCAACGGGAATTTTGCTGAAAATTCTTCGCCATTTGCGAAAAATATAGCCAAAAGTCAGCTAGACTGAACTTGAATCGGATGGCCCAAAGTGATCGATTGTATCGATTTTTTTCCAGTAATTGATATCGATATTGAAAATGAATGTCAGCACCTCATAACTGTTGATAAAAACAATGCTCAACGTAATTTTGGTGGAAAGTTTTCGCCATTTGCGAAAGATATAGCCAAAAATTAGCTTGACTGGATTTGAATTGGAAGTCAAAAGTGACATGATGTTATCAATTTTTTCCGATAATTGATACCGATATTGAAGAAAAAGGTCAGCCACTAATAACTGTTGATAAAACTAATACTCAACATGATTTTCGTGAAAATTCCTTGCAGTTTCCGAAAAACAGAGCCCAAAATCAGCTACATTGGATTTGAATCGGATGCCCCAGAGTGATCGATTTTGTCCAATAACTGATATCACTTTTTAAAAACAAAGAACAGCACCTCAAAACTATAAGTAAGGACATTGCACAACGTGAGTTTGGTGGATATCACTTGTAATTTGTGAAAGCTATCACTAAAAAACTGATGAATTTTTTCGAATCAATATTCGACCCCATATCGGTTTTATCGATTTTTTTCCAAAATCGGAAGAACAATCGAAAAATCCGAAGAAGTCAAGTACGAATGCCGTAAATTTCCGATCTGTGTGTGAATTTTCATGGCAATCGGACGAACGGTTTGCTCAGGATGAGGTAACAAGGTGACAAACACACAGACACACAGACACACTAACAGAGTGCCATTTATAGATACAGAATGTGTGTGTGTGTGTGTGTGTGTGTGTGTGTGTGTGTGTGTGTGTGTGTGTGTGTGTGTGTGTGTGTGTGTGTGTGCCTTCCTTAAGCGACACGGTCAAGCAAAGTTTTAACAGTGCCTTTAAGTGAAATCCTTCTTGTCACAAAAAATAATGTTTAAAGTGATAAAAATTCTGTCGGATTGATAAATAAAAATCCATTATTTTAGAAAATTATTTTGTTTACGAAACTGAGCAGATACGAAACTGAGCAGATATGAAAATTTCTAAGAATTTGTGACGGGAAGGATTTCGCTTAAAGGGACTATTCAAACTTTACTTGGTTGGCAAGGCTGCTCCGTGGCCGACTTGGTTAAGACGCGTCGGAACTAACGACGATTTCCTTCTACATAGGTTCGAATCTTGCCGGTGTGCATATATCAATTAACGGCTCTTTAAGCGTTCTATGAAAAAGGTATCTTACACAATGTACAATTCAAGGAGAAATAAATTGTTTATTTACAATATTTTCTGTGTGTACGGGTTGCTCAAACTATCCTCAATAAATTAAGCAAGGCAGGGGAAAATGTTCATAAGAAAGTGTAGACTTTCAATAATAGCTGGTTATAAAAGTCATCCGTGCAGAGTGTAAAGTGTCAGCGAAGTTCACGAAGGGTGTTCATTTTGTTTCAATACTTCTTGTGTCTTCTCAAGTGATAGTGTTGAATGTCATTTTGCACTACTCTGTATTGATCACTGTTTTAAGAATGTTTTTGGTTATTGGAATGTTATTCTGTCCGCACCAATCCTATCTATACTTCGATATACATACATACATACATATATATATATATATATATATATATATATATATATATATATATATATATATATATATATATATATATAAGTAAAAGTTTGTCACTTGGTGACAAACTGATTGGTGCTACATTTAGCATCCTGACTCCAGAGTTTCGTAGACGCACCTGTCTGTCTACTCTTCAGGTATCAGCAATTTACTGCTTATATCTTTCAATTTTTTTTTTTTTTTCTTTTTAGAAATTGTGTATTTTGGCCTTAATCTCTCTTTTATACAAGTTACATTAAAGTTAAGTGACAAGATACTGAGATTTCTTTCCTTGTTGGTTGGCGTGATATGTGATTTAATTTATTCATCGCTCGAAATCAATAAATTTTAACAATCTTTATTCATTTTCATGAAACCCTTTCGCGCCTTTAGTTTTTCGAACTTTTATTACAGATAACATCATCTCTCTCTCTCTCTCTGTATGTATATGTGTGTACGCGTGTCTGTGTGTGTGTATGTTTGCTTGTTATTACTAAGTTAAATTCAATGAGTAGATATAAGTATTTTAAAACTTTTTTTCTAAATAAAATATCGAATAAACGGCAAATGACGCAACAAACATTTTTTTATATCCTCCATCTTGAATGCAAAGGATTTTTTTATGTTCCCTAAACATATTTTATAGTTATTCGTAAGTTTTAAAACTGATTAAACGTGTTATCGCGAAAATCTTTTTAGAGACCAAGGCTTCGTTGAGTATTCTTTTGACATGTCCACAAGTTGCAATTTAACTTTGTTTTCTTTTTTATATCTTTTGTCTATTTTTATTTTTTACACATTTATTTTCTTTTTATCGCTTTTGACTTTTTCTTTTTTCTTTTTTTTTTGTCTTTACTTTCTGCAATATCATTTCTTTTTTTCTTTTTCCTCTTTTTTTTCGCTTTTATCGTTTTTCTAATTTGATTTCTTTTTTTTCCAGATTTTGATTCATTTTTCTTTTATATCATAGTTTTTCATTTTTTTATTTTTTTGATGTCTTTATTTTTGGCGCTTTTTCTTTTCTTTCTTTTCTCAAAAAGGCAACTTATTAAAAATCTAAACCTTACAAAAAAACTTTCCGGACAGCCTTTGCTGTTTGACGTCTGTTTTAACCACATTTGTTTGTCGTCTGCTCTGAATATACATGGAGTTACAACAAATCGCACCAGAGTTTCAGCAAACAGATCCACTTAACAAGTTCTCTCGTGCTCGTAATAATGTTGAAACGTGTGTTTTAATGTGGGTGCTATGCTTTCTTCATGTCCGACCCCTCAGACAAGCTATATCCCAGCAGACCAATCTGCTGCAGTAACATGAAAAAGATGCTTTCGGAAATCTTTCCCAAACGAACAACACAAAGAACCGACTTCAAATGCCATCTTTATTAGCATCAAATCAAAATCAAAACTTTACATTTCATTTTGTTCCAGGCTATCAACGATTGTCCGTATCGTCGAGTAATCTCAATCTCTGCTAACATCTTTTATATAAAAAAATATGAATCGACTACGTACTCGTGACTAGTCTATTCATTTTCTCTTTCGCGCTTTCTCTCTCTCTCTCTTTCTCTCTCTGTCTCTGTCTCTCTCTCTTTCTTTACATATATATATATATATATAACGTATATTTCAGCAGAAATAATTCTTTCAAACATGTTTGGTTAAATAATGTTGACAAATTCTGTATATTATTTTTTAATCATATATATATATATATATATATTATGCATATCGCTTGAAAAAGAATCAGAGATAAAGATTTTGAATTTAATTCTATAATTAAATTTAAAGTTTAGTTTCTTTTTTGAAACATGGTAATTCCTGTGTAGCGATACAACCATATTTTTCAATTAATAAATTTATAATGTGTAGGCTCTACTGAATTTGATTGAGCACTGTTTTTTAAAATAAAAATAATTAATAAGAACACCGGATTATAAATCTTACTGTTCTTTTTCATTATATATATATATATATATATATATATATATATATATATATATATATATATATATATATATATATATATATATATATATATATAAAGGGACAAAACCACTTTATATAACCGCACTCAACCTTGGTTTCGACAGTCAGGCCTCTTCAGGTGGCGAGCAATAAGTGTCCCTAATACCATACTGCAATTATACAACTATGGCAGAGAAAGTCGAGTCAAGTTTGTGTGCGGTTTCATAAAGTTTTTCTTCTCCTTTGTTATATTTATTGCCCTGCATGTTCTTTTCAAGGGATCAGCATTGAGCGCTTTTTGATATACGTCCGTTTTGTGGTACGGTATTTTTCTGGCCATTTAACAGATTTGTTTTTATATATATATATATATATATATATATATGGCTGGCCACTCGTATTCAAGGATACCCGCCTACTAGGGCGGCTAGCAAATCCCTATTGCAGACGCCCACTCAGGCACATATGTGTTTGTTCAATATCCAAAGAGCCCACCTGTGGTTTATACTGCAACTATGTTGAGCAGAACTTAGTTACAGATGACTTGTGCTGTATATTCTGTTCGGGCATATCTATTTTATTCTGTTCATATCTATCTATATACAGTGTAACCCGGATATAAGAGAGTTGTCGGGACCGGAGACGAAGTCTCTTATATCCGGATTTCTCTTATACCCGGGTTTGGTCTATTATATATACATTAACACAGTCGCTAATTTGGGACCAGAGAAAATCTCTCTACATCCGGGGTTCTCTTATATCCGGGGTGCTCTTATATCCGGGTTCACTGTATCTATTTTTATATATTCATATCTATGTCAGTCTGTTCCTATTTATCTATTTATCCTATATATATATATGTATGTGTGTGTGTGGTGCGCGCGCGCGCGTGTGTGTTCATATCTATCTCGTATTCAGTACTAGCTATCTGCTCTGATATTTGTATATCTTTGTCTTTTTCATAAAATCTCTATGTTCATTTATTCATTTCCATATCAATACACATACCTCAGCTAATATCTATGTCTTTGCATGTATATATATGTGTGTGTATGTGTGTGTGTGTGTGTGTGTGCGCGCGCGTGCGCGCGCGCGCGTATGCTTGTATGTGTGTTTCGCTAAAAGTCAACAATTTCAAGAAAATAAAATACACCGAACACGGTGGTCGCTCCGAAAGTAATGCTTCCAATTGTATCATGTTGACCTAAGGTGTCAGAGGTTGATATTGGCATCAAGTTAGTAGAGATTGAGTCTTACCTCCAATGACGTTATTTATTTATTTTTTGCTTTACCACAGAGAGCAGTTGAATGGCAGTCTGGCTAAATGGCGTCAGATATGAAAGTGCGCATGAAGCAGAAGTGAACCACTGAATTCCTCCATGCAGGAAAATGGCACCTATTAACATTTGCAGAACGTTTTTAGAGACAAAACAGTGGATATAAGCAAAGTTTCAGTAATAGCGGCCGTTTTGAACGTGCGTTGGTGTATGATGGATATCAGCTCGGAATGAAAAATCGAAAAGCCATGTTCGAATTCCAGTCGGGTTCGTCTACTTATGGGAAAGATATGGATCCGTCTCTTCTCTCCCCCGGCTATCAGTTTAATAGCAGGACTGAGTCCTATAGCCCTAGATGGAAACAGTCTACCACAGAAATTACTGCTGGAAAAAAGCTTCTACCTCGTCAGTCATGAATCAAAGAGACTTGACCCCCCCCCATATATATATATATATATATATATATATATATATATATATATATATATATATATATATTCAAACAGGTTTGGTTATATAATTTAGACATATTATGTCTATTTATTTTAGATTTAATCCTTGCAAGTTCACGAAAAAAAAATACTAAAGTAACCTCCCTTGCATAACTGAGAGAAAAATTTTGAATTTGAAACTCTGTAAACGAACAGTGAAAAAATATTTTTAATTTACGGATCTACTGTATACACACCCACAGATATTTTAACCCCCTGAAGATGGATCTTAGATGAGATTGAAACTCTTTGTGAAACTCTTTGTGTAAATTTTTGTATTTTCCTTGATCAATTTTCTACAGCCACCAAGAAATTAATTCGTGGACTTGAAAAAATTAAATAGACATGATACGTCTTAATTATCTAACCAAATCTGCTTGAATGAAAATATACATCATATATATATATATATATATATATATATATATATATATATATATATATATATATATATATGGGATAACGATGTATAATTTTTTTATCTATCAAGAACAGTTTTGAAAGAAAAGATTTGTCAGTAAGGAGACTTCCTAATGTCATCGGACCGAAGCGCTCGACCCCAGCGTGCGTCACCTTTGGAAAGTGCCTGGAAACCATACCACGGGTTGACCCAAGCCTTGTGTGTGAAATTGTTGTAGCCGTCGATAGCTGTGCTAGCAGGAAGTCACAAGTCATCGTAGCCGAGGGCTCGAGCGTGCTGGCCTTGTTCAAATTGTTGATCATGCTAGATAACATGCCCTCTCCCAGAAACTGTAACTAAGGTCAGCTCAGCATAGTTGCAGTATAAATCACAGGTGGGCTCTGTGGGTGTTGAACAAACACAAATGTGCCTGAGCGAGCGTCTGCAATAGGGATTGGCTAACCGCCCTAGTAGACAGTTTTCCTCGAATACGAGTGGCCAGCTATACTACTATATGTGTGTGTGTGTGTGTGTGTGTGTGTGTGTGTGTGTGTGTGTGTGTGTGTGTGTTTAGGCAGCAATCCTTCTTTCAGGCACATTTAATTGAATACGACAGACAAGGTGCCTTTATTTAGTTTTTTATACAATTTCTCATGCGATCTAATTTCTTTTTTCTTTTCGGATGATAAATTATATAACAACTGTCCGAATGTTCTTTTTATCCGAGCGCTTTCGGCTATACATTTAGCCATTTTTAAAGAATAAATATTTTAACTGTTAAATAAGAAATAGTTTGTTGCATGAATGTTTTATAAAATGTTTTCATTTTTCAAAACACGGTCAAGATATTGTGTCCATGTTCATAGTTAATATTATTAAGTGTTGTTGTTTTTTGTTTTTTTTATTAATAAGGATTCCATTATTTTTAGATTGTCGAATTCAATGAAATGTGCATATATATATATATATATATATATATATATATATATATATATATATATATATATATATATATATAAAAACAGCAACCTTTCTTTTATGCACATTTCATTACATGTGACAAACAAAAAATCTTATAAGTTTTTTTCTGCTTTTTTACAATTTTTACTTTTTTTGACAGTGACTAAGAGAATGTACTCCAGACAGTTTCTGCATTCTCTCAACACCCCCTATAAATCACTGTAAGAACATTAGAAAAACTTACCATATAACTTATAATAAATGTATATATAGGATGCGCCATGTATTTGAGAACACATATGATATGGGTCATAAATGAAAGACAACCTGCCATATAATATTCTGTGACTTGCATCAAATTTTTAACCGTATCATTTCTTTTTATCAAATCAGGCTGATATCATTGGTTCCTGTTCGAGCCTGGTCAGTACTTAGATGGGGGACTATTTAGGTACGTTAAGTACTGTAAGCAACCTTGTACACTCCGAAATATGATTCGGCTTTAAATAACCTGCAAAACGTTGATAAGTCGTAAAATAAACAAATCAATCAACCAATCATTTCTCTCTAAGCCCTATCGAGATCATTAACATGGCAGCCTTTAATCTGAGATGAGAAATAAAAACATATGTCGTTCATGTGTACCAATTAATCTGAGGTAATCAGATTTTTTTAAGACGACCCCGTCCTTCGTGTTCAAGGACATGGTCGACCTCGAGGCTTTTAGCTGTGACATGTCATCCACGTTCAAGAGACGGAAAAATTCTAAGCAGTCAGACATCATAAGAATGTTCACGTTCGTTTACAAGCCTCAGAACATCATCAATCTAGCAAGTTGACAAAGGCCATCTCCCAGCAGCTAAAGGGGGCGTCGTCCACCATCAGACCTGTGAAAGTCCTATATGATAGCGGAGTGGCAGTTCATTTCTGACAAGACCTGGAAGAAGCGTCTGTACCAATCGATCGATTTGTGAACAATCGCAAACACCCAGAGGACCCACACATTGTCTGGTTCTTCTCCAGGACCAGGATGTTGACAGGAGTGACCTCGGATATTCAAATAAATTTCATATCGTCTGTGCTGGTCCCGAGAGTCGTGAGCAATAAACGCCATCTCTTCTCGGTCAACTTTTTCGCCTACATTGGGGTACTGCAGACAGTAATGAAACCCTGATGGATTTGGGGATGGACCAGGGGCTACAATACATATTTCAGCAAGCATCGACTTCCTGTTCTATTTTACAACAAACGACGTATAATGTGACACAGAACTGCAAAGAATATATTAACGAATATATGAGATCTGCTAATAAATTCAATTAAACTATCTAACCCACTCATGAGTGGATTTTATCTGCGAAACTTGATGTCGGGAAGATAAGTATAATTTTAAATGTTTATTATAAATATATTTAGAAATATTCAAAAGGTATATAAATAACAGTAAATATCTATCAAAATATTAAAGATTCATATAATTTTTTGAGTGAGTAGCCATGGTCACGTGCAAAATAAGTAACAGAACTCTCCAATAAAAAGAATTGATAAATTTTGCAATAAGCAAATTAAATAGAAAAGAGAAGAACAAGGCAAAAATATTAAAGCAAGCACACAATATATGCAAGGCAAGTTCACAGTAATATGGAAAAATGTTCACAAACTAAGAATTGGTGTTGGGACAAGCGAATGACTCTCCTGTTCAAGTTCAATCCTTGAATTGCATAGTACCGATTAAACCAGGACAAAAACCCAGCAGACGAAAAACAGCCTCTTATCGCAAACATGGACAAAATCCGAGTCTCATAATTGAAAGTCCTATATCTGAAAGGAAACAAATTTAACTTTGAAAATTCAAGGATTTTGTTGTTAAATTAAGACAATAATAATTATTATTATTATTATTATTATTATTATAATAATAATAATAATAATAATAATAATAATAATAATAATAATAATAATAATAATAATATATTGGTTAACATTGTGTTTTTGTTTTTTGTTTGCTTTATCTTTTCTTAAATAGCGCTCTTCTCTTAACGTCTTTTAGTCGGGGCAATCAAAGCTAAAAAATTGTGTTTGCCCAAAATGCAGATTCTGTGATAAATATCCAGAAACAATTGACCATCTTGTATCAGGTTGCGCGGTATTGGCACTCACTGAATATAAAACGCGGCATGACTGAGTGGGTCAATATCTACAATGGAGAATCTGAAAATTCTACGGAAAGGAACCTGAAAGAAATTGGCAGGAACATCACCGAGACCATGTTACGGAGATAGGACCTGTAACAAATGTATGGGACTACACAATAGACGCAGACAGAACAATTAAAGCTAATCGCCCTGACATTGTTATTAGAGACCGATAACAAAAACTTGCCTCCTTATTGATATGGCAGCCACTGCAAACTACAATGTATGTTTGAAGTTTTTCAAAAAGATATCAAAATACAAAGACTTTGAAATCGAAATCTAAAAAAGGTGGCACATGAGAACATCAACAATCCCTGTTGAAATCTAGCCGCCAATCTAGTACTGCGTTTAAATTCATAAAGTCTAGCTTCATCAGAACAATTACCATGAAAATATTTGTAGAAAAGGTACAGGGAAGCTATTTTACTGCGGTGGGAAAGTGACTGGAGGCGAGATGCCAGTTCAGGACCAATAACATTGCAAATTCTTCTTTGGATTTTATCAAGAATCTGTACGTTACGCCGGTGGGAATTCTTTAACTCTTACATTCACCATGTTTAGCTTCTTATTTCCTGCTTTAAACGCCTCTAATTAAGAGGACGTTTTTCGTCATCGCACTTCGATTGGCTGGCATGTAGCAGAACCGAAACAATGTCAGAGCGTCACCTTCCACTTGCTTTGACCGTTTACTTTGCTCTGATCTCATTGGTTCAAAGCAATTCGCGCGAGATGGATACTGATAACAGTAACGACGCTATTTGTTTTCGCGGGCGCTGCGAGATCACGTGATGTCTGGAAGAAGTGGCGAGACACCGACATTGTTATGAGAAGATATACACGGTATCAACAGGGGGCTGCGGTCGCTGCTTATCTAGTAAAGACGTTCTAAGATAAGCTATGACGTTGTTTCAGGGCCGAAACACACGGAAGCCACCAGTTCTTGTCTTTCATATACAGTTCTGACATTGCATTTAAATTTTCAAAGATCAAATTTGACTGGAAAGAAAAAAGCCGGAAGAGGGTTGCACAATTGAGAAATGCAAAAGAAACTGTTAGCATAGAACTAACATTTCATTTAGCCATTTCTACTATAATATGATGAAACCTTGTTGCCAATCTAGTACTGCGCTTATACATAAAATTTACCATAAACCAAAGGTTCCCAAAGTGGGTTCCGAGGAAGCCAGGACTTCTGCAAAGGGCGTCTGGTGTTCTGTGACAAAAGTTCAGGGTAATAAATGTTTCACATAACACATTATTACGGTTGGTAAATAATTTCTAAAAGAAATAGTTGCCTACAGATTTAGATTGTTCTATAATGTTGTGATATAATACTTTTTCTATATCGTATATCAGTGAATGATTGTTGTATCATGCTACTCAGTTATGCGCCATGCGTGATAAACGCTTAGGCGATCATGTATCTTTCGATACATGACTGACGAGGCAGATTTTTCCCCGCAAAAGGTTGCCATTTCTTTCTGCGGTAGACCAGTTGCCATCTAAGGCTATAGAACACAGTCTGCCCCGCTATTTACGCATAACTGGGGCGTGAACTCTTCTTCTCGCCCCAGCTAGGATTGAGGAATCAAAAAGCTGAGTTCGAATTCCAGTCGAATCCACATTCACTTCCGTGCTAATACTCTAAGGGAAGGTATGAATCCTCTTCAAGAGTATTAGCACGTAAGTGAATGTAATGGATTCGACTGGAATTCGAACTCGGCTCTTTGATTCCTGAATCCTAGCTGCTATCCATTATTTCACCGTACCTCCTCACTGAATTAAAAAGTACTTATTTATTGTGATATCATCTGTGTACTATGACGCTACATAAATCTGAAAGTTAATTTTCTCGCCATATTGGAAAAACCTCTGACTGTTAATTGACTCTCGTTGGCGTAACATTCGTGTGTGTACATTCCGCTTAAAAACACTACAGCCTACTTATGTGAAAGTGGATTTTCTTATTACACCGCCATAAAATCTAAATACCGAAGTGGACTTAATTCTGCTGCTGACTTGAGAATCAAACTCTCAAGTATAAAACGAAACATTAAAAAATTATTTGACAATATGAAACAGAAGCATTGTTCTCATTGATTGTTCCAAAAAATTCTGATTACGTATGAAAAAAATTTCATGTTAACATTGTTCGTAATTCTGTTCCACGTGTTACTTGTGGGAAGTATGAAAATTACAAAAAAAAACAACATTTTTATTAAAAAAATATATCAATATGTATTATTTTTAATTGCTTTTTGAACGTACTTACTATTTATAAAAGTATATGAAAATATTTATATTACGATCATATAAAAGTATTAGTATCTAGGGTACAGAACCATCCAAATGTCTGAACCTAGACGGCTTCCGTGTCTGAAAAACTTCTACCATAAAGGAAAGCTCATCAGAACAATTACCATGAAAATATTTGTAGAAAAGGTACAGCAGTAGGAAAGTGACTGAAGCTGAGATGCCAGGTTAGGACCAGTAACATTGCAGGTTCTTCTTTTATCGAGAATGTCTAAATACATAGCAGAAGCACCAGGCTTGGTGTGACAGCAATGTTCAATGCATGTAGGAATGGTAGACTTATAAATGTGTAAGATAAAACCTATTGACAAAATTGTCTAGCATGACACAGTGAACCAATTTTCCGAGCAGCAGACTTGACAATCGATTCAATAATCCTTTCACTTCATGTCAGTGGAAAACATTAACCTGGGAAGATGCAATTAATCTCCTAGAGTTTAGCATCAGCCATACTGATGGAAGACAATAACGGTTCTCTGAGATAATTAAAAGAGAACAGTTTCCTTATGGGAGCGTTAAAACTAACAAGGCATTTCAGATAACAACAGATTGGAAGACAGGAGTGAAGCTGCAATGAGTTACCAACCGGAATGTTAGCATCCTGATGGAAGGCAAAACAAAATGGGTTCATTCCCTAGCCTGGCTAGTTCATTTATGTGCCATACGTGATACACGCTTAGGCGATCATGTATCTTTCGATACATGACTGACGAGGCAGATTCTTTTCCCGCAGCAGTTTGCCATTTCTTTCTGCGGTCGACCAGTTGCCATCTAAGGCTATAGAACCCGGTCTGTCCTGCTATTTACCCATATCTGTGAGGAGAAGAGGATTCATACCTTTCCCAAGAGTATTAGCATGTAAGTGAATGCAAGGGATTCGACTGGAATTCGAACCCGGCTCTCCGATTCCTCAATCCGAGCAAACACCCATTACTCCACCGTGCCTCCACAGCCTGGCTATGGAAACAGAGCCAACAATAACGGATTCGGTTCTGATCTTGCAGACGATTGTAATGAGTTCAGTTTTCGTTTGGTAACTCGCATTCTTGACATTCTACCCTAAAAGGGACTCCCTAATAAACAGGGACTGCCCGCTCAATTGGAATTGGTCTAACGAGACATGTTTGCCAACCATTACACCACGTCGAAAGGCCCAGTTATGCTTTTATATGATTTGAAAAATTTTCAGAATTGAATAAATTATAATGAAATTTCAGAATCAGTTTCGCCATTCTAATGCATCATTTCCTTAGAATTATTTTTTTCGTAGGAAGATTATGCAAAAATAAATAAGCAGCATTAGAATAAAGGTTAGAATAAGAATGGGGTGGAAGTTTTTCAAAAATCAATAGCCGTTGACGGTACGATGATTAGAAACTCGAAAACACTAGCCGTTTCACGTACTTCAAAAATATATGATTCGCACAAGCGCAAATATTCATAGATGATGGTTTTGTGAATTTTTAACTTTTTTTTTAAGGTTCCAAAATTAAATATCCTTAAAAATCGTGCTTTCGTTAGCATGACCGTTACGCCCTGATAATACCCCGTAAATAATGTACTATTCTGCGTTTTGATCACGTGGAAAGAGGGAAAACGACATTACTTGGTTTCAGTGAGAAAATGAAAGAAAGAAGGGAAGATCGAAGTGGAGAGAGAGGAGTCAGATTAATCTGATAAAAACAGATACAACACTTTGATCTCAGTCAAAAGGCCAAGAAGTGGTATTTTTCAGTGCGCCCGCGTCGCTACCGAATGTGACACAAGGTGGGTTTGTCAGCCATACCGTGGAAAAATTGTTCAAGACCCCTCGACACTTATTCTTTTGAGGACGCCTCATGCGAGTGATAAATTCAGACCCCACTCAAAAGAGAGGTACTGTCTGAGGAGAAGGGCCCCTGGGGCTTAGCCTTAAAATTATTTGAACCTCCCCAAGTCAAAAGGTCAAGGATCGATGGTGAGCGCGATAAAAAGGTCATTTTTCAGATTCACAATATTGAACAATGGAAACTTAGTAAGGAAAAAAAAAAAACAGTTACCATAAATAAAATAACATCGTCTGCTGAATTATTTTAAAATTATTATTAAGAGAAATGTCCGTATGACGCGGATAAAGAAAGAAAGAAATGTTTAACGTCTGCCAATACATGTTTTGATCGCGTGGAAAGAGGGGAAGAGACACTACTAGATTTCAGTGAGAAAATGAAAGAAAGAAAGAAAGAAAGAAAGAAATGTTTAACGGCTGTTTCAGTGAAATGGGAAAAGTTGTGAATTTCAAATCTTTTCATTTCTCTCCATTTAAATAACAACTAGCATTCATATTTATGATTGTTGTTGCAATATTTTGTTAAAGTTGTTAAGTTCAAATATTTCAATTTTTAACGATGTGAAACGGAAAATTTCTACGGATATTTTATTGTCAGAGAAATCGCCATGGACTCACTCAATCATTAACAGAAGAATTAAAATTCATTAGAAAATAGGAAAACCGTGAAATATTCACGGGTCTTTCTAGTTTTCATTATGTCTTATACTTCGATTTTAAGAGAGTCTTCATATTTCTGTTGCTATTTTTCGTAAAATTTCTAACTCTTCTGTTCTTATTTGGCTGTTAAACTACAAGAATTTCGAAAAAGACATGACTTCAGATGAAGTCCCAGACATCGGGAAAGCGTCTATCATGAATGACGCCTTGAGCATTAAGCTTCCGGTTCTCTCATAATAAGACAGGTTTCTCATCTTTCATTTCTTTTGTCACATTCTCATTCGTGAAGAAAAGGTAGAAAGGAATGAAAAAAAAAGAAAGGGGAAAAACAAAAAGTCGGCGAAAATCGAAGTAAATAAAGAATTAAAAAAAAGAAAAATAGAAAAGAAGGAAAGTAGAGAGAGAGAAGACGAAAAGGAGAGAGATGAAAGAAAAACGTGAATGAAACAGAAACCTGGAAGAAGGTGAGAATAGTGAAAGAAAGAAGAATAGAGGTGAAACAAAAAAGTAAAAAGAAGGGAAAGAAATTTGTGAAAAAAGAGACAGAAAGAAGGGAAGGAAAAGAGAAAGAGAAAGTGGCAAAGAAAAATACGAAAAAGAAAGAAAGAAAGAAAGAAAGTTGACGTAACGAGAGAAGAGTGAAGGCTGCGGTGGAAGAATTGAATTGGTAGAGAGTCACCAATATATGCAAACCAACAAACAAGGGGAGAGCACACGTGTTCCTTGAAAAGGGCTAACAGCGCCGACTAGTGGCAGCAGACGTCAATTATATCAGTGGTGGAGACGACGGCTCTGCTGGTATTGAAGGATCGGGGTAGGTGAAGGGTTACCCAGGAGAAATGAGACACAACTATATAACAACAACCAAAAAAAAAACTGGGGAGCAGAACATGAAGAATAGGTATAGAGTTTTGGTAAGTGTGGGTGCGGAGAGGTTGGGGCATTTTGAACTCCGACCTTGAATGTGTAAGCAGTGAATTAGTATGGGGCGCTGATTTTGACAAGGCAACGAGTTGACTTTGCTTAGTAAACGAGGAGGAAGAAAGAAACACTCTCTGATCCAGAGCAAAGGGTGGAGGAGGGTATGATTCGAGATGATTATTCAAGTTGGGGAAACGGCGGCTGTGATGGAGTGGTTGCTATGGTAACGATAGGGTAAAGCTGGCTAAGGGTCAAAGCCAGTATTTCTCTCTCTACGGTTTATTATTGGCTGTCAAAACAAACCTGAAACAAGGACATTAAAATAAATAGTAATTCAAATAAAATGAATTCTTCATCTTCGGGGTGAGCGAAATATCATTATTTCAGCTGCCATTTGTAATCTTTACACTGAGGATCGATTATAAATTTTCAAGCCTCTAATCGACACAGACACTACTATGGATGGTGCTGTAATAGATAGACAATACCAAATTTCAAATTTAGAAGCTTTATTCTACTAAGCTAAACTATTATACGGCTTTTATACAAAGTGATTAGTATTGAAATGGGTAGGATGGAATAGTTCATTATTATCGCAGGAGGTATGACAGCATCTCTTATTCGAATTTACATTTTTGCAGTCTCTCCCTTAGGGTCTTTTGATAAATTCCCAGTTTCAATTACGGCAGGCTGACTATGAAGGAGCGATGAGTAAGCTGGAAAATCTTTCATGCACTAATACAGATGTCATTTTAGTTAGAGTCATCCTAGCAACAAAGCCATATTTTGATGGCTGCCATATTGTTTTGGAAGCAGTCATTTGCAATTACGAATGTGGTCTTAAAAATTCATATAAAGGAGTGATGCTGGAGCTTTGATATCTTGCATGCATTAATTTTAAGTCTTCTTATTAATAACTGCATTGTTTCTTTCCGGGTAAACTGACATCTGACAGTTCAGAGAAGAGGGTTCATCCAGTTGGTAAAAAAAGTCATCAACAGCAGATATGACGTTATCATTAATGAGATACTGGTTCACAGCTGAGTGATTTTTTCATGATGGGAAAATCCCAATCAACTCTTATTACATTTTTAGAAAATTTACCCATTGCTTAACCAAGTTACTTTTATTCAAGACTCGAGAGTATACGGAAGCCATTTTAGTTAGAGGGGGGGGGGCAACAGTATTCCTAACAAGATAGTCATATTTTGATGGCTGCCATATTGTTTTGAAAGCAGCCATTTGCAATTACGAGCATGTGGTGAAATATTCGTAGGCTGACTAGAAAGGAGTGATGCTAGTGCTGTGATATCTTGCATGCATTAATTTCAACTCATCTTATTAATCACTGCATTGTTTCTTTCCGGGTAAACTGATGTCTGACTGTCCAGGAAATACTTCAGAGGTAATTAGTAGTGACTTCTTCTGAAAATGGACACAATTTGGCATCGTTGTATTATCAAGTACCTGCAGAAAAAAGGTTTAGCTCCCAACGACATTTGCACTGACATGGTTTCTACATTAGGAGATGACGCCACAACTTTATCAACGGTGCAAAAGTGAGCAGCTGAATCTAGGATGGGAAGGGAGACGTCTTGCAACTCCCACCACCGAGGAAAATATTGATCGTGTTCACAACATGGTGATGGATGACAGACGATTGATTATTACTCAAATAGCCAATGCTATTAGCATTTTCCGTGAAAGTGTCGAGAATAATCTGCACAATGAACTTCTCACGATCAAAAGTGCACAGGCGGATCACATCATGGTAAAATCTGATATTGTTTGAGGAAACTGGTTTCCTTGAACGTTTCCTAACCCAGGATGAGTGTTAGGTTCATCACTTTGATTCAGAGACAAAGAAACAACCCCCACCTGCTCCAAAGAAGGCCAAGGTCGTTTCATATGCAGGGAAGGTGACGGCCTCAGTTTGTAAGATGTAAAAGTCATTGTGTTTAATGACCATCTTCAAAAGGGCCACACTATTAATGGAGAGTACTATGCCAACTTGCTGAGTTAGTTACGAAAGGCTATCAAGACCAAACCCCCAAGAAAGCTAACGAAAGGAGTATTGTTTCACCAGCACAATTCTCCATCACACAAGTCCTGGCTGCTGTGCGTCACTATGGCTTTAAACAGGTTGATCACCTTCCCTATTCTCCTGATTTGGCACCATCTGACTATCACCTGTTCCCCAACATGAGAAAACACTTTGCTGGAAACCAGATGTCATATCTTCTGTTGGTGAATTTTTGACCAACAAAATGAAAGGTTCTTCACCAATGGGATGCAGCATCGATGGAAGACGTGTGAGTACCACGTGGGTGGGGGCTATGTTGATAATAACTTCCATTTGGTCACATTCCATGAGAGTATCCTCGTACGCCAATTCCCTGGTATAGGATTTCGCTTATAGCCAGAAGTCAAGTTGTTCTTCTTATTTTAAATCGTAGAATGTGTCCCTTCCCCTGGATTTCAACCCTGCGGCAACACCTTCCTCATGTACACTAAGAGAGGTAGGGCTGGTATAACATTGGTCGCGGGAACTTGGCCCATAATATCAGTTTGTTGCAATTTCCTTCCCGTAAAAGTTACATATTTTCCAGTGCAGATATTGGCCCAGTCTACCAAGCCGAGTTTTATATTCAGTTGTTGGTACAACCTGATACAAGATGATCAATTGTTTCTAAATATTTATCGCAGAATCTGCATTTCTGGTTAACGCAATTTTTCAGTATGTGTGCTTGACAATTTCTAATTAGCAAGCATTGGTCCCGTGCAACAAAAATAAAATGTTCGGTTTCAGCTGTTAACCCTGCACTACGAAACCACTGATATTATTATTATTATTATTATTATTATTATTATTATTATTATTCAATTGGTTTCTGGTGTATACTCATATCGTTACGGGTACCGACCAGAGACCGAAGGTCAGAAATGGCATCATGACATTTTTCACTGAACAGTTTTGAAAAAAAATCACATATTTTACATATATAAAGCCTTTCGTAAGGTGTGGGCTGTACTTGTGAGTACAATTTTTATTGTTGTTGTTATTATTATTATTATTATTATTATTATTATTATTATTATTATTTGTGTATGTTATGTTTCCTACTTTGTATCATGTAGAGCCAGGTCCAAACTACGTCCCTTAGGCTCCGTAGGAGAATTGTCATTTAATTGAAAGCACTTTTCTTAGCATATGGGATGTTCCTAGTAGAACAATCTTCTGGGCAACTTGTATGTTAATGTTACCTGGGACACTGTTAGTAAAATTGTCCATTCCTTTTCTCACGAGGCCCGGAACTCCGATTACTATTAGTACAGTCTCAGTCTTCATTTGCCAAATCCTGTTCATCTCGATCTCCAGGCCCTTGTATTTGGACAATTTCTCGATAATTTGCATGGAGGTGTTTCTCTCTGAATTTCTTGTACTACTACTACTACTACTACTACTACTACTGTCATTATTATTATTATTATTATTATTATTATTATTATCTTCAGCCATATCGTTATATTCATTTACGCGCAAATAACCTTATAAAAGGCATGAATCCACCTCTTCTCCCCAGCTATGTGTTAATTAGTAGAACTTGTAACAGTAAGTCATTATTATCCACCCCCACAAAATTCTTACAACCTATAAATATTTTCTAGCCTTAAATAACATACAAATAATTGATGAGCCGTAAAAAATCACCCAGTCAATGCATCAATTTTTTTTATTTTTGCCTTATAATTCCTGGTGAATAAAGAAGGGGGTTTGTTATCAACTCCTTATAGGTCATTTAGTGCCGACATTTAATTTTCTTGGTAGCATTAGTAATTTCAAAGTGTCTTGACCCCAATTTGGGGGTTAACTATTTGACCATAGTTGGGAACCTAACAGATGCTACCACCCTGGGTTAGGGTAGACCTGAGAATAACAGCAATAAAGAAGTGGTTCCGCGCTCCTACCCCCAATCTCCTGATCAGATGCCTTGCTACAGGATGTAGTTTATCGTCATACCCAGGACTGCTGGTGAACAGACTTTGGTGGTCTGCATCCATGCGCCAAACTCATTGAGAAATATCTAAACTGACAGATGTAGACAAACTCTTTCTTATATCAATGGTTAAAAATAACTTCGTGTGAATGAACCCTGTAGGTCTTAGTGAGGACCACTCTTCTTCAACGCTTGACCGACGCGTTAGAATCACATAAATGAACTTTACCAAATAACAGAAACCGCATCAGTTGAGGACTTTCAACAACAGCAGTTGTAACTTGAAGAGAAAATAATGGCATAATCAAGATGTTGATCTTCCACCCTACTTCAAACAAAAGGTGAGGAAGGAAACCACAGTCGATACTGGAAAGAGCGATAACAGTTAATGCCGTTGAGAGACCTATTTTCTTAAAAAAAACTGTTCTAATAGAAAGATTTTTATAAATTTCAGTCGACGGTAGCAGTCGGTGTCCCGTCAATGAATGCCGAATGTTTCCTTTTAAGGAAACGCAATTATTACCATTAATATATGTAGGTATTGTGTTTTCTTTGGTGACATTTTTTTCTTTTTGCAAATATCTGATACATGCCCATAGACACGATATTATCAACAAAAATGTATTTTCCCTCTAATTCCACTTGTACCATTTTTACTGAAATTCACTTTATGGTGAAGTGCTAAACTGAACATTTAAGGTTTTCACCTAATTTTAAGGACTTTTTTTCATAGTATCGATATTGTTAATTCAATATAAGACGAAGTGTCACAAGCCTATCGCTATTTCCGCGCAAAGTGTTCAGGCAAACTACATCCCTTAGTTTCACCAGTCTTAAGCTTCACGGCTAAGACTCGCAATGCCACTTCCATTGTAGTGAACCATCCTCATTCCATTAAATTCCTTTGTTGGGATCTAAGTTTCACTCGAGCAGATTCTTCCTATGAACCACTGTCTTATGGAACCGACTCCCAAGACGATTCTTCCTCGATCACTACACTCTTAACCTATTCAAGACTAAGATTAACTGTTATCTTTCTCACATATGCCCATAAACTGTACCTCTTACTCTGTAACCCTCTACCTCGAGTAGCCCTCGGGCCTTGTACCGGGTTAACATCTGTCTATATTTCTGAGATGAGGTATTGTAATTATTTACACTATTTACATTGCTCGGACGGCTGTCCTCATCATTATTATCCTATTCACGACGTTTCGGTGGCCGTTGTACGCCCCGGCCTTCTTCATGTGATATACATTTACCCTTTATTTAGCCCACGGTGGTAGATTGTTCTGGTTCCACTTGAAATGCCTTTTTACTTGAAGAAGACCGGAGCGTACAACGGCCGAAACATCGTGAATATGACAATAAATATGAGGACAACAGTCCAAACAACGTAAATAGTGTAAATAAAAAAAGATATTTTTATGCTAAAAATTGTTTACTAAAAAGGCTTTATTATTATTATTATTAAATTATGTTTTTCAACTTATTTTTGCGTTTGTTGTTGTTGTGTGTTTTGTTGTTTAAGCAATTTTAATATTTCTTTATATTTTGCCGATGTTCTCCAGTGTTGTAATATTGTTTAGAGAGGCGGCATTTTCTACGCTCGCACGCTACAGAAAATGTAGGAAGATAATACAGCTCCAAGTTCTGTTAAGAGAAGAGATTGAGTAATAATATTTAAGGTTATTGTATTTTAAAAAGAAAAAATAGAAAAAGAAAGAAAAGAAAGGAGACGAAATGGAAACAAATTAAAGGAGAAAATTGAAAGAAAAGGAAACCAAAAAGAAGAGGAAAATAGAAAGCGAAAGAAAGAGGAAAGGATGAGAAATAGAAGAAGAAAGAGAAGGAAAAGAGTACCTTATGAAAAATGAGGGGGAGAGAAAATAAAGAGAAAGCAGGGAAGAGAAGGAAAAGGGGGAAAGAGGGAAAGGAAATGAAAGCAAATAAGAAAAAAATAAGAAAATGTACTAAAGAAAGAAAGAAAGAAAGGAAGAAAGAATGAAAGAAATGGAAAATAAAGCAATAATAAACGGAGTAAAAAATTGCGACGAAAAATTTGAAAATTAGAACTTCAAAAAGGAAAATACTGAAGAGAAAAGAAAAAAGGAAGATAAATTTGAAAATTACAATTTAAAAAAGAAAAATGCTGAAGAGAAAAGAAACAAAAAAGAAAGGGAGAAAGAAAGAAAAATTTGAAAATTACAATTCAAAAAAGAAAAATACTAAAGAAAAAAGAAAGAAAGAAAGAAGGAAAGAAAGAAATGAAAATTACAATTTAAAAAACGAAACTGCTGAAGAGAAAACGGGGGAAATAGCCAAAGAGGTAATGTTTGAAAATGAAAAACGAAGAACAAGGAGAGGCAGAATTAACAAAAGAGGAAGACGAAAAATGAAAGAACAAACATTTGGTTGGTTGATTTTTTTAGCGCTATATCAGCCTCTATGTGTTATTTAATGCCGAAACCTAAATATTTTGAACGTAATTTTATGCTTTCAACTAAAGATATTTAGTACAAAATTTTATACTTTCAGAGTAAACGTATATTTTTTAGATATATAATTTCTAGATAAAATGGCTGGTAATTTCACTATAAAAATGCATTGCTGGTAATTTTCTTAAAAAAATGCACTGTTGACTTTTGTTTGGGGGACGGGGTTACTATTTGCCCATAACTGGAACCCTAACAGGTGCCACCACTCTGGATCAGGGTGAACCTGAGAACAACAACAGTTAAGTTGTGGTTCTACGATCCCCAAAACCTCCAATCTCCCGAAAAGACGCCTCGCTGCCGGGTGTAGGTTATCGTTATACCCAGGACAGACGAAACTAACAGAAGAGGTAGAGTATACCAAGAAAGGGACAGAAGTTTCAACTCGTACAGCTTCTGATACCGTTTGCAGTGATGACACAAACGCAGCCGAAACATTACACATGCGCTTCGCTATTGTCAACTCTTTCCGGATGTCAGTTTTTATAGCGCCCTGGTCTTTGATAACGTGTGCACAATGTCTTTTCCCCATTTTCAGTCGATCGATAGTGTAGCGGCGGGGTAGGACGAAGACGGCCAAAAGGATGTTGCATGATACGTGAGACACCTCTATTCAAGATCCTTTCCTGATGCCTGTCTGTTCTGTCTTTTGCCATTTCTCCTTTTTAAACCGCCTGTGCTAATTTATGGAAGTTGTTCTCGCACGTTGTTCCGTTTGTTTTCCACCCAAGCATTGTCTAGAATACATTGGGGCCTAAATCCTGTCCATGCTACGACGCAGAGAAAATGTTAAAAAGCGATCAGTAGCCCGACGAATTGGTCATCTTCGATTCGTCTCACGTCCGACGCCTGAGGCCGGCGTAGAACACATCGAGAACTTCCGTTGCTTGGAAAGTGAAATATTAATTCAAACACTTGCTATTCAGACGCTTTTTCCTCTTGTTTTATTTTATTTTTATTTTCGTTTGGATTCAAGTAAAGAAATGCATTTTGGTACTCCTGAGGTTAACTGGCCTGCCCGTAAAAAATATAGAATAATTCTTTTCGGGACAATTTTTTAAGTCCAGCATTCTTTCGAGATTTCTCTTCTCGCGACATTTGTCAGAATAGAAAAATATTAATTTTATATCATTTTAAAAGAGGGAGTTCTATTCATAATATAGATACAGTTTGAAATCGATTCCTGACTTCTTAAAGAGTTATCTGTACTCTTTTTTTATTTATAAATGTCAAGTGTGAAAATGGGCTTACGTCATTGATAATTGCAAAATATTGATTTTTTAAAATTATATCCCTCCATGCAAGGCAGTAAAGCCACTAAAGCTCAAGGGGGTTAGTGAGTGTGAAAGAATAAGAAAAAAAGAGAAACATTATTAAGGAGCTAGATCAATAGAAGAGTCACCAAGAGAACAGTAGATGGCGATTGACATTGCATTCAAATTTTTGAAGATCAAAGTTAACTGGAAAGCATAGAGTCAGAAAAGTGCTCCACAAGCGAGCAGTGCGAGAAAAGAAGCTATTAGCATCGAAATTACGGTTACATCAAGCCATTTCAACGGTGACTTTATGAGACTTCGTTGGCAAACTAGTACTGCGCTTAAATTCATAAAGTCTACGTACTATAGCGAAGAGTTCACCAGAACAATTACCATGAACGTATTTATAGAAAAGGCACAGGGAAGCTACAGTATGGCTGTAGAAAAGTGAGTGAAGCCGAGACGCCAGGTCAGGACCAATAATATTGCCGATTCTTCTTTGGATTTTATCGCTAGATATACAGTAGGAGCACCAAACCATATGCGGCATGTTCAAGGCATGGACGAATTGTAGGCTTATAAAATATGTAAAATAGATTCAGGAGAGAAAAATTGTCAAACACAACTCAGTGAACCAACTTTCTTAGCAGCAGATCTAGCAATGGATTCAATATAATCTTTCGATTTCATATCAACCGAGAATGTCAGCACGAGAAGGTACATCGAGTCACTCTCCTGAAGGAAGGGATCTTTCACGTGATTGATACAGAGAAGTTTCGTTCCGGAGGTGTTAAAATTAACAAGCCATTTCTTGTACCAGTAAACAACAGACCGAGGGTCATTCTTGAGATCAGCTGCCAATTTGACTTTATCGAACAACGGACGTACTATCGAGAAGGGGTAAATGGTTGTGTCATCAGCATAGATATCAAGTTGAGAGCTGATGTCATCAGGAAGGTCATTGATGAAAATTAAGAACAAAATAGATTCAAGGATAGATCCCTGTGGGACACCTGTATTAATGCAAAAAGATCGAGAAGAGTGGCCGCTCAGGACAGCTTTCATTTCGTGATCTGATAAAAAAGATTGAATCAGTTCACAAATTCGTCCAGAAATACCATAGCTTTTCAACTTAAGAATACCAATACGCCAAACCCTGTCAAAGGCTTTCGAGATGTCTAAAGCTTCACTAATCTTATCTAAAGATTGATAAACTCTTTCAGCAATAATCGTTCGTACACTAGCAGTTGACCTAGAGAAGCGAGAGCGATGTTGCTTGTCTAAAAGAAGGTCCTGCAATGTGAGATGCTTAACCAATTCAGAGTCGATTAAGACCTTTAGTTGTTTGCCAAAAACAGGTAGAAGGCTAAAAGGCCGATATTTCTAGGGTTAGACGCTTCACTTGAGTCCTTAAAGACTAGAACAACAAAGGAGGTTTTCCAACAAGCAGGAAAGCAAGAGGCAATGAGAGTATTTATTTTATAGCCGTGTTGAAAGAAAAAAAAAACGCTTAATTTTAGAATCAAAATCATTACAGATTGTTAATTGGTCTATCATAGTAAATTCAATAAATTTACGTTTGCAAATATTGTAAACTGAAACATCCCAAAGATATAAATGTCTTTCAAGAGGGGATTCAAATTTATTTTCATCCTTTTGGTCGACATAATTACTTTAGACATGTCACGAAGAAGAATGTAAGCAGCGAGGGTGTTTTAAGGAAAGTGAAATCAAAACAGATTATCATACGTAAAATCAGGAGGAAGCAGCTGAAATTTCTAGGATATATAATGAGGAAAGTAAGCTTAGAAAATTTGAAACTCACAGGGCATTTTGAATGCAAAAGGGACAAAATGAATCAGTAAGTAACCTATCTAACGAGCTAGTGTAAAGGGATGGTTGAAAAGAGAATGAGAGGGATAGTAAAACGATAAAAATTACTAAGAGCTACAAAGTAAAGAAAATTGTAAAGAGACATGATTGCCCATACTCTGAAGTGACACGGCGTTCAGAAGAAAATTTATTTCGCACAATTCAAGCCCAACTATACTTTTTTTGTACTGTGCCAGTATCTAATTCTGCCTGGTCTGCTTGCTTTGAAAATAAACATTAAAAATTCCCTCCCTTTTTTACCCGAATTCGAGCACCAATGTGAAATAAACAACTATTTCAACCAAGCAACAATTGTCAATGGTTTGAGAACATGATCGAAAGATATTGTTGTAATCTAAGAAATCTCTGCAACTCGACGGTACTTTGAGTTAATGCTACTGATGTGGCTTAAACTATACAAGTCCGAAAAGTGCTGTCTATGGTATGGTAACCAAAAGGTGGAAATATTAACTCAGCAAACTTCAGCCGAGCTTGTTATATTCCGTTGCAATTATATCTGTTTCTGATTCATTCTGCATGCTGATCGGATGTGAACGCCACGGCGGCAGAAAAGGAAATTTTTTAAAAGTCGTTTTCTGCGCATAGGCTCTACGCATCACGTCCGGTCAACCTACCGCCATCACCTCGGCATAACCAACACGTACACCGACTATATCCTGTGACCTCGGCCAGGTAAACACAAAAGATAGGTTAACTCCCGGCAATTTATCTTAAACATATCGCCATCTTGACAATGCACCAGAAACGGACATTCCATCTATTTGTGATATCTGCGATATTTGTACGACACCGTGTACATTAACAATAAACCTTGTTCAAGTTCTAATACTCGTTATTCCTTTCTCTCGCAACCAAACGCTTAATATAACAAGTTCATCTGTATGCCGTCTGAAACAATTCTACCTTCTGTGCTTCCATAGGATTGCGTCAAATGTTTTAATGTCATTTCGGTCACAATTTATACAATACCCGAAGGAGGTGAAAAAATAGATTCGATCTCACATTCTTCTTGCTATTCTACTGCTTTTAAAACAATAAGGCTTGGATGATGGCGACCTTTTTATCGTAAAAATCTACAAACGTTCATTGTTCAAAGGAATTGAGGCTATGCAGAGAAAATGACATATGATATGAGTGACAGGCATCTAGTGGAGAGCTGTTCTTTTATAGGTGGATTATGGACAGACGTCAGTTTCCGATTAGTGGCTGCACGTGTTCTGGGAAAAGAAAGGTCTTAAGGTCATTTCGCAGTCACACAGTGGTGTTAAATAAAAGAAAATAGATAAACTTTTGTGTTATTTTTTTATCAATAATTCCCTTGAATATAGACTTTCGAGGATTATTTGTAGTAAAATCGGGTATTTTTATTTTTTTAGAAAAATGTCTTTTTGTTAAAATAATAATTATATTAGATAAAAAATTGATTTCAACGAATATTTCAACAAAAGTTAAGTGTAACGATATTTAAATTAAAATTATAATGTAAAAATAATTGATATTTATTATTTAACGATTTTAAGCTATATAAAGATTACAAATTTGGGAGGAGCAGATAAATGTGCCCCCCACCCCCGCAGTAAACGTATTGTCAAAAAGGACGGTTTTTCCCATGACACCGCTTTTTAATTATCTTGTGGGTAAATAGATTGTTTTGCTTATACACGTCGGTGGTCACCAAAATGTTGTGGGGTCGTCACTCACATCATAGCTGCAGAAATTATCCTTGAGTTCGCGGAGATAAAAGCATACTTGACAGCAAATAAAACGTACACAAATTCAGGAAAAATATGTAAAATTGTATGTTAATTTCATACAAATTATTTATATTTCTGTGTGTATTGGTGTGTATATTTTTCGGTTACAATTGTTTTATGAGACATGTGATAAAAGGGAGAATTTATTCTGTAGTATTACAAGCCATATCACAGAGAATTTACACACGTGTTGCCCGTACCAAGGTTCGTGGCAAAGAGATTGAATTTAACGTCTTTTGGCGGGATGTCCGTATTTCAGACAGGAACAATTTTTGTTGCATTATTATTTTAAATTTTTATTTAATTTATTTTATAGAACGTTTTTATGTTATTGTTTTATTTTATTTTATTTATAATTTTCATTATTATTGATATTTCAGATTTGATTTGATTTATTTATAATAATAATGATCGAACACAATGGTAAATAATAAAGATTTCCTTATAGTTCGTTCCCATATTTTAATAATTTAATAAATGTTTATAAATTTATTATTAAAAACTTTTCACATTTATTTCTTTATAAATTGGTAAATGATAAATATTGCATTGCATTATTTCTAATTGTATTAGTTTTTATAGTTAGAATGTTATAATTATAACATTATTCTTGTAAATAAACAATCTAATAAATAATGTTTAATATTTTTGTTGTAAATTCTCAAGAACAAAAAATGTATAAATTCACTATTGAAGGTAGTTGAAGGTGTCATGGAAAAAAACTGTCTTTTTGTCACCACGTGTTATTGCGGTCGAGTTTATACACGTTTGCCAATTTTCTTTTTACTCTGTGGCATCTCTGAGTTTGGCCATTGGGCAATCGATTTTAAAATTATGATAGAATTTCGCTGATCAAATTTCTCCAAGAGATGTTAAGAGCTCTCAGCTTCCGAGTGTAGATTCCATCAAGTTTAAACTCTAGGGTTTAGTTAATGTCCAAGCAGTGGCACCATACATTAACACCGCCTCTACAGTGGCTTGAAAGAATCTCCGCTTAACATCTCTTGGAGACCGCATCCAACTGAATCACAGCTTTATGGACCCATCCCTGATATTTCTACAATCTTACGCGAACGCAGAATGCGCTTTGCAGGACGCTGCTGGCTAGCAAAACAAGAACTCGCGAGTGACCTATTGCTTTGGACACATAGCCATGGAGCAAGACGAGTTGGTTGCCCAGCAACCACCTACATGTTATGACACGAAATGTCACCCGAATGACCATGATGGTTGGCGTTATAGACTCATAAATGTCCGAGCTTGCTCGACCAAATAAAAAAATGATATATTGAGCAAGAGAGCCGGCGTTTGTAATTTATTATTATTATTATTAGTAGTAGTAGTAGTAGTAGTAGTAGTAGTAGTAGTAGTAGTAGTAGTAGTTCGAATCTCTTCATGGTCGATTTGTCAGAGAGGTGACTTATTGATGCTATCGGTCTGAGGGAAATGATCCTAGCGTACGACACCTTTGGAAAACAACTGAAAAAGCATAACACAGTTTGACCCAAGCTTTGTAAGCGAAATTGGGTCGACGAAACTGTTCGAAAAGCTGTCAAGGGTTGTCCTAGCACAAGATCACAAGTAATCGTGACCGAGGATTTTATCGGGGTAAATGTCCATCAGAGGACGAAACGCGTTGGTAAAGAAAAAAAATTATATTTATCTTTATTCATATTGTCTGGTAATATTCTATTTGCGCATGACATTTTAACAAACACGTTACTGACTAGTTTTGAAATAAGCGTTTTTCTTTTCCTGTTAAAAAAAAAACATTTGTTACATATTTTCCAATGCTGCCAATATTCGAACCCAGATGAAAACCAAAGTTAGAATATAGAATTTAAAAATAAGAAAGGCCTTCCTGCTTGAAAGAGCGACGCAACACAATATTCGTTTTTCTGCTCTGATAGTCTTTGGTAAAATGTCTACATGACTTTTGTAATTCAATCAAAATCTCCTTGGCTTTCCCATTCAATGTTCCAACCTGTAGGCCAAATTTGCAAGACCACCCACGCATTCGGTATTGAATATAATCAGGGACTGAATGTCACCATTACTTAACCTACCATTTTTTTTCTTTTCAAGCTGAAAACAGCTGAGCTAAAAGCAATACTCCTTTCAACGCGTATCAAATCAGCTGTGTACCTATCGTCATAAACAATACATTAACTAAAGCGCTGGCAATGGCTTCAAAGATTTCCGGCTTTCAAATGACCGGCTCGAATAATCGATATACGCAGCTCTGAGCAGATAGGGCCAACATTGCAACCACATTCTGGCCATTCGTATCCGGAAACTAATAATTAATTCAAACCTGGTGATCGTGGTTCCGTCCTTCAAAAACACCGTACCTTTGAACTATGTGGAAGCTTATGTCTACGGAAATTGTTGACCAACCTTAAAATGCGACATTCTGTTGTGCATCGTATCGAGTGGGTAGTCAGATTTTCCTACACTGAAGAAAAAAAGTAACAGCGTATACACATATATATATATATATATATATATATATATACATTATACTACTAGTAAAACTCGGTTGGAAAAAACCTCGGATAGCACAACTTGTAAGTCTATCAAAAGAAATTGGTACCCGAGGAAAAAATTGGAAAAAAAAGAAAGAACTAGAAACATCCGAACAGGATGAAACAAATCGTCTAGTGCCTTAAGGTTTTAGTCCAAAGAAAAAAAAAACAAGCGAGTAATAAAGCTAAAGTGTAGAGTGCTCAATACGCTAAGTAGAGCAAGGATAAATGAAATAAATCCTAAAGAGCCAGGAACAACCTACCTAGGTTTCACCTAAACGGATCTTCAGGGTAAGCTGGCTAAAGAGGAAAAGACATGAAACAGTATTGATAAAACTGAAAACTAATTAGCCTTAGTGGTTTTATCAATAAATTCTGTTTCATGCCTTTTCCTCTTTAGTCAGCTTACCCTGAAGATCCGTTTAAGTGAAACCTAGGTAGGTTGTTCCTGGCTCTTTAGGACTTATTTCATATATATATATATATATATATATATATATATATATATATATATATATATATATGCATGTGTGTATTTGGATACGGTTCATAACATTGAATTTATTTTATCCGAAAACTCTCTATACCAAAAGCGTTAAATCGAATACTCATCATCAGAGCTGTTTCGACTAGAAGATACACTGCAAATCAGTGTTTCAACACCCGCAGGGCCAACCTGTAGTACGTACTAAAATTATACTTGTGCGTACCTTAGTTATAGTTCAAGTATGTGCCACACTAGGGCTACATACGGTTTTGATTTCAAAGTTGTCTTTCGGGTTGCCAGACACGCTGAGACAGTCCAGTTTTGACGAAAATAGAAATCTGTTGAAAGACAATCATGTAAATTATAACCAACGGTTCGTGGTGACACTCTTGAATCCGTGCATGCCCATATATTTTCTGTGTTTATTATTATTATTATTATTTGTTGATATTGTAATTCGTTGATCTAGCACATGGCCGTCCAGAACCTGGTCTAGAAGGTTAGGAATGTTTATTTGACAAGTGTTGCTAACATCGAAGCACCACCAATGCGTCACCCCCAACATACGTGTCAATTCTCTGAAATGAGTCTCCGGCATTACAAAGGTCAACTATCCGACTTTATTGCAGCGGTTTTGATTGAAAAAGTATCGTCTCCATGATGTGGTACCTGTTTGCATTCGACTCTTTCAATCCACTTTCTGGCTGTAGAACTGAAGTCTCTATCAGAACATGTTCTACTTCTGAGCATGCACATTCTGCATGAAATTTCTCTACCGAGGTCAAAATCGGCATCGTACTTCAGAGTGTTGCCATTTTATTTTCGGTCGATGTAAAATTGAAAAAGTATTCGACTCCCAAATTATTTCTCCTTAGAAATTATTCGACCTCTAGATTATTTTTCCTTTCTTCCCGATTAATTTCATATTTTTCGATGTTTATTTTTGTCCATCATGGATCTGCGTCCTGGGTATGACGTTAAACTGCATCCAACAGCAAGGCCTCTGATCAGGAAGTTTTGAGGAGCGTGGAACCACGTCTTAATTGCTGGTGTTCCCAGGTCCACCCTGACCCGGGGTGGTTGCACCTGTTAGGGTCCCAGCTATGGGAAAATAGTGAATTCACAAACTATATCCACGTTCTGGTTATGACGATAAACTACATCCGCGTCCTGGGTATGACGATAAACTACGTCCAACAGAAAGGCCGTTTTCGAAAAAATAATGTTGCCAGCAGTGCGTTTTTGAAAAAATGTTATTACCAGCTATACGTTTTTGAAAAAAATAATATTACCTGCCATACGCTTTTGAAAAAATATTACCAGCTATACATTTAAAAAAAAATAATATTGGCGGACATTTGGGCGATATTATTTTTCACACATAATTGCCATGACTTAAATAACATGATCCAATAGAGAAATAAATATTCACCAATAACACTGATTTGTTTACTGCTGACTTTGATCCGTCATATATATATATATATATATATATATATATATATATATATATATATATATATATATATATATATATATATATATGTATGTATGTATGTATTGTTAAAATATAATGCTTGATGAATTGTTAATGCAGGAAGAATTGGACTCATGCCTTACTAAAGTAATTAGCGCTAAGAAAACACAGTCGAAACTCTATGCCTCCTCGCTAATTTCCATTTCCTATCCTTCTCAACTCCTTCTGTCACCACCAATTTTCTCCCACTTCTTTCTTTCTTTCTTTCTTTCTTTCATTCTTTCTTTTCTATTTCTATCTCTCTCTATACATACATAGACACACACCCTCATATATATATATATATATATATATATATATATATATATATATATATATATATATATATATATATATATGTATAAGCATACGTATATACATATATATATGTCTGTGTATATATATACAAATATATGTGTGTGTTTTTGTGTATATATAAATATATATATATATATATATTAATATATATATATGTGTGTGTGTATATATATATATATATATATATATATATATATATATATATATATATATATGAAAGGGCTTAACTCATTTTCCAAGTAACTAGTTCCAGCTGGGGAAACGATTTGCCCGTAATGGCGGCTGGTTAGTCGATGGGCTTCGATTTCCGGTGTCAACTGTGGTGCGCACCTGCACGTGATAGCAGACGACATTTCGAAACAAGAGAACTGAGCGGGAAAGCAATAATAAAGAGGTGAGAGGAAGATGTGGAAGGGTCTTCTTATGGATTCAGGGCGAAAATGCCAGAGGGGTGTACCCAGATTTCCTCATAGTTACCTATTTAATACAAGAGACGAGCCTACCGTTTGCCAGTCGATCCCCACTTTCAGATCAACGTCTTATTAAACACGCTTGAGTTGGTTGGCCGCTAGCCGAACACATTCACGTACACACACTGAGTTAACTAATAAAGAAAAGAAAAAAAAGAAAGAAAAGAAAGAGAGAAATAATTTGGCATCGATGTGAACTGACTGACATAGATTGGACCGATAGGAGTAAAGAAAGAAAGAAAGAAAGAAAGAAAGAAAGAAAGAAAGAAAGAAAGAAAAATAATCTGATATTGATGTGAACTGATTGACATAGATTGGAATCGACTACGATTGATAGGAGTAAAGAAAGAAAAAAAGAAAGAAAGAAAGAATCTGATATCTTCGACAGCCACCGATTTTTAGTGTCCCCACTGTTCCAGACTCTATACGTCCAAACTTGGATTGCATAGCCATCTCCAGATACGTCGATGAATTGAAAATAGTCATCTTCTTACCCGAAGGACTACCATGACGACTATAATTATAAGTAATCCTATTATAATTGTGCCTGTCCTTCCCTTCGTTAGTTAGCACGACCTTTATGCCCTGTCAATACCTAAAAACTAATGAATAACTCAGCGTTTTGATTGCGTGCAATGAGGGGAAAAGATATTACTTGGTTTCAGTGGGAAAATGAAAAAAGAAAGAAGGGAAGATAGACGGGAAGAGATAGATAATCAGATTAAGATGGTAAGAACAGATACTACGCTTTGATTTCAGCCAAGGGCCGAGATGTGAGGGCGACCGCGATAAAACAACATTTTTCAGCTGCACAGTATCGAACGATGAAAACCGAGTAAGGCAAAAAAGCATCTATAAATAAAATAACATCATCTGCTGAATTATTTAAAAATTATTAAAAGAAATGTTCGTAAGATGACAATTTGGCTAGAAAGAAAGAAAGAGATGTTTGACGTCTCCTGCCAATAACTCATAAATAATGGTCTATTCCATTTTGATGACATAGAAAAACAATTTGTATCCACTTCTTAAAATAATGACCATTATTCATATTTATGATTGATATTACAATATTTTGCTCAAATATTTTAACAATGTGGCAGGGGAATTTCTACGGATATTTTATTGATGTAGAACTCGCCATGAACATATTCCATCATTAACTGAAGAATTCAGATTCATCAGAAAATGAAAATAGAAAAACCGTGAAATTTTCATGGGTCTAAATTACTTTTTTCCCCCTTTTTCCCATATATAATTGCTCCATGCATGCCAGGAAGTGTCAAGCAGACTTTGTGCAAGTTTCTATGTCTAGTATGAAATGCGATATAGGAACTTATAACTTATGTAAGAAACAGCAAAATTTCGTTCGAAATAAAGAAAAAGGCTGCTGAAATACCATGTAACATCGAACTGCCTATATGGCAGCGAATGGTAGATAATTTCTTCAAAACTGAAGAAAAGACTTGTGACAACATAGATGTGGTTCTACAGAAGGGTGCCGAGAATAACATGGACAGAACATGGAACCAATAAGGAACTTTTAAGGAAAATGGAAACAAAAAGGACGCTTATACTTACAATCAGAAAAAGAAGGTATTAATTTCTAGGACGCATAATGAGGAAAGTGGGCTTGAAGAATTTGAAACTTACAGGACCTATTAAAAGCAAGAGGTACAAAAAGAAAAAGCAAGTAACCTATCTAATGAGCTTGATAGAAGAACAAAGGACTGTGAGGAAACGTAAGGGGAAAAGAGCTACAAAGAATGAAAGCTTGTGGAGAGCCATGATCGCACATACGTTCAGGGGACACGTCACATAAAAGAAATATTGTTAGAATATCAAGTTTCTAGTCAGAGAAGATTTGGATACGAACTTTCCGATTAACTTCAGAATATACAAATAGTTTTCTTTTTTATGATTACGTCTCTCCGCACACTTTGACCAGTCCCTTTTTGCACTAAGTGACCTCATAACATAACTGAACCTCCTTATTGGCCTGCTATTCTTCTGTAGGTAACTTTCATTCTTTTTTCGTCACATCTGTTACTTATTTCAATATCTGAAAGGTTACAGCCTCACATCATCAAACCAAAAGACTTTATCCCGTAATAGGTCACCTTTGCTTAGATATGTTTCGTAAAATCTATCCAATTTTCAAAGGCGTCACAGCAAGGCTTTTCAGTCCCACACAATATACAGTGTATCCCCCAAAATTGACATCATTTAAAATGTGAATATCTGAGTAACTGCATATTTCAAGCAAACGAAATTAAATAGGCTCGATGTTGAACAATGAAAAATTCAAACAAGATATTCAAAGGGGTGTAGATTTTATAACCGATTTCATAAAGCTTCACGATTGTTCAATATGCGCACCACCTGTGATACCACACATGTGAAGTCAGTAGTCCAGCTCCTGTCAAACACGCTGTAGCATGTCTTGCGTAACATTCTCCAGCACCTTAGTGATTCTCTGCTTAAGTTCCTCTAGTCTTGTAGGAAGGGGGAGGATATAGACCTCTACTTTCACATAGCCCCATAGAGAAAAATCGCAAGGAGTCAAGTCAGATGAACGTGGTGGACATTTCAACAGCAGATTGTCATTGCCACAGGCAAGCCCGATCCATATTCCTGGCAGATTCTCATTCAACTTAGTAAGTTTTTACACATTTTGTTAAAATTTGAGATAATTTGAGCGAGAACTGACTGTGTTATTCGACTGCAAAATGATGTTAATTTGGGGGGAGACACACTGTATACACTTTACCCGACTGTACCGAGCATTTAGTCCGTATTATAATCATTACTTACATCTTCATCCGGGGAACTTTGCTAACATCCATGGCGATTTTGTGCGTGAAATTCGTCGAAGGACAAACAAAACGTGGAAGATTTTTTCACATCACTGGCTATTTTGAATTTCTTTATTATGAATTATGCTATCGATTTAATGACATTCAGATTCATTTCCTGCTCTCCCTGTTAGTTGCAGTCGAGAATATGCCGACTACCTCCCCATACAGCAGACTGACACCCTATACACACACAAGAATGAGTGACTTATTGTATTTATGTCCATCTTTCTGACATCCGTGCAAATTAATGTTTACCGTTTTAACCCTCGTGCAAGCCGAACACGTGGCTACATTTTTATTATTATGCAAATCTAGTCTATATCTGCCTATTTCACTCTCATGCAAATCAAACTTCTGTCTACCTTTTTGACTATCATGCAAATCAAATCTATGTCTACCTTTATGACTATCATGCAAATCAAACTTCTGTCTACCTTTTTGACTATCATGCAAATCACACTTCTGTCTACCTTTTTGACTATCATGCAAATCAAATCTATGTCTACCTTTATGACTATCATGCAAATCACACTTCTGTCTACCTTTTTGACTATCATGCAAATCACACTTCTGTCTACCTTTTTGACTATCATGCAAATCAAATCTATGTCTACCTTTATGACTATCATGCAAATCACACTTCTGTCTACCTTTTTGACTATCATGCAAATCACACTTCTGTCTACATTTTGACTATCATGCAAATCAAACTTCTGTCTACCTTTTTGACTCTCATGCAAACCAAACCTCTATCTACATTTCCATTGTTTATCAAAACGTCACAATTGGCCTCTAAAAAGTTGAAAAGTTTTAGATGTCGTAAAACAAACGAAACGAAGCCCTTTGTTGCTTTGTGTTTATTAACAATTAATTGCCTCGGATCAATTTTTATCGACATAGTAAAGCAAGTCCAATGCTGTTGCTCTACGAATAATATGATACTTCGAAGTCGAAGACCGATGATGAAAGGATTCGTGTTGATAAAAAGTATTGGTCGATGTCCAGGAGCACGTCAAAGGGGATATATGAAGAGAGAAAATAATTTATATACAGATATTCGACTAATTTAGAATGATTTATATATCAAGCTTACGGTAATACTTTATGTTCGTGTGTAATTGATGATATCTGTGATACCAGTTCACTGTAATAGTCCAAGTTGCCGTTTAATCTGTTTGTTGACTTCATCAAAGATAACCTTGCTGATTCTTCCAATTTTTGTCCTGGTAGGGTTGATAATACTCGTAGGAATTTTGGTTTCGAAATCCGGTGTATGATCTTTAATCAGAACATATGATTCATTGGTACAAAGTTTACCAACTCTGTTACTTATTTTAAGCTTATCTGTTATAGTTTAACTGGCAGTATCAATTTATCCACTAAATTAATAGTCTTATTATCCACCTTCCTGTAATTTTTAGTTATTTTTTTTAATTAAAACATTATAGTCTTTGGGATTAAACTTATAGAAATTAGCAGTTTAACAAAGACTTTGTCCGATCTATTCATGTGTTTAATGATATAATCTAAATGTCTCTAAAAATGATTCTTGTTTTTATGGAAAGAGATACCGTTAATGATGCCTAAAAGGTCATTTTCGACTGTTGAAAAATTTTATATAAGGAGTACGAAGAATTATTTTAAAACTAGGTGATACCAACATATCCTATCTTTCACCAATAGCACTTATAAAAGTAGAACATCTCTTTCCAAATATTTTTGGAATTTCTACGTTAAAATGGAAAGTTTCAAAAAAAGGCTACAACTTGTAAATCTTTAGATGAACCTTGTTTCTTATGTTTACACGATAAATTGGAAATTATAAGATTTTCTGATAAAAATTCTCTATTAAACTAAAGAAGTGAATTAACTGTAAATTGTAGGCATAGTTTACTTTTCACTTTAGAATATGGCTAAATTTCGAATTTGGTAGTACTATTTCATATGGTTATAATTGCGATGCAACTTCTACGAGTGATTATTTTATTTTATTTATTTGGATTTAATATAGCTATGTATCGCTGTCTAGTCGGCATTATTAACATCTTATATGGTTGTTCCACATTTTTTTATTTTTAAACAATTAAGTTGTATTCTCTGGTTTCTTAAAGAAGCCTTTTAATTATCAACTACAAAATCTATTGTTACAACTCGATATACGTTTGATTATTTTCATAGCTTCTTATGGAAAATCGAACAACTCATATTTGTCAATAATTATGATACAATTGTTGCCATTCGTTTATAATTTGAATCAGTTCCATGTCTGTTATTAATGAACTTGTCTAGAATTCTATTTCAGGATACATTATGCAATATTTAATTTACTTTTTTAGGTTAATTTTGAATTTAGCGTAGGTCATTCTGATTTTGTTTTCTCATCTTCTCTTATCTTTCGAAAAAGAGTGCTTTTGAAATTAAAAATAATCATTTACTCACCAGTCATTTACCATGGACTGAAGAGGTACAGCTTAGTGCCGAAACATGAAAGATATTGTGTAACGATTTTTAACATGTTTTTGTTTTAATCTCCGATAATAAATAACATTAAGTTCTAATTTGTATTGAACCCAAGAGAGGTCAAATCAGAACAATTATTAAAACACCTTTTTTTTTCATCCTTGGAAATGCGGTCAGACGAATCAGGTAAAAATCATACACTTGGGGAAATAAATTATAACCAATGAACCCTTAAGGTTGTCTGTTTTCTATTTAAATTATATATATATATATATATATATATATATATATATATATATATATATATATATATATATATATATATATATATATATGTATATATATATACTGAACTGAAATTCTCCAAAATAGATAGAGAGGATAGTTTTGCTTACATCCAACTGTAGAAAGTAATGCCTTCTATTTATTGATTTCCACGGAAACTAGTCGCCCTTGTTCAAAGACGGGGAAGGAGTGTGAACTGAGCGATAGCCAAAATCAGTGATGGTAACCACTCTACAAATATTAACACTAGATAAAATTATATCCCAATTAAATTTTGTTACCACTCAACCACTCAGCCAGCTATATTGTATTCCATTAGAGACACCTCGACTTCGGATGCTGCCAAACGCTTGTTCCAGGAAACCTCTTCATTGCATTGTTAAAGTTGGTTGCGTAGTCGCAGACGGCAGAGTTCGCGTGCTCATGTTGGCATATAAGACTATAGATTCAGACTGTAAGAGGCATGTTGAACAAGCTGGTGGTGATTCTTTAATAGTGTGATGTATTATGGACCCCTGCTCTAAGTCTGTCTCCTTACTCTCCCTTCCTGTACCACCATATGCTCATTCCGTATATTTTACATTGTTTCCCCCTGTCCCTATTTTCATTAGAATTTCCTGTGAGTATCAAACTCTTCAAGCCCTTTCTCCTCATGGCTGGCTGCTCGTTTCTGATTATACCAATATGCTAAGGTCGCTAGCTAATCTTTGTTACAGACGCTTGCTCAGGTATATTTGTGCTTCTTCAACAGATACAAGGCCAAAAGCTGTAATTTTTTTTACTGCAACGATGCAAAACGAACCTTAATTATAAAATGGAAAAGAACGCTTATCAGTAGGTGTGAACAAGGCCAGTACGTTCAAATGCTCGGTCACGATGACTTGTGACTTCATGCTAGAGCAACCATCGACGGCTTTCGAGCAGTTTCATCTGCCCAATTTCACTCACAAGGTTTGGAATTATATTTCCAGTCACTTGCCAAAGGTGGCTTATGCTTAAATACTCACTCCCTTGACAAATCGACCACGGTGAGATTTGAACTCAGGTCTCTAGGTTGGAATTCTATTGTTTTAACCACTCGGCTAATATATATTGAACTTTGGATTAATTCGGTTAACTGATTCGGGTTAGGCTGATTTTACGATATTTCAACCCTTGTTGGGTTAAGTTTTAATTTTGTATGTGGCACCCAGTGAAGTTCGAAC
>OZ038486.1:120774717-120899717 GCA_964036315.1 Acanthosepion esculentum | reverse complement strand
GCATTGTATATTTAGTAATACATAGTGAGGAGGAAAAAAATGATATTTAATTTTGGTATTATTGAATTGTAGTACACAAAGATAAATTTGTAAAGAAATTAAAATCTTGTTGGGTTAATATCAATAGCAGTTAATAACATAGTTGTTTTATGATTAATATTAACTTGCCAGCATTTATTGACCCCATTCACATCCCCAAAATGTGTGTGTGGGGTGGAACTGAATATACTTTACCTATAATTTGTACATTTTTGGTAGTCCAACCCAGTATGTTGTCAATTCCTCCTAGCTATTTACATCATTAAAACAAGGAGACCAGTACCAGATTGAACAATGTCTCTGAAAGACTTGAGGGATAGAGAGATATATAATTTTTTTTTTATTACTAAGGTTTACCCTATACAAAGTCCAAGTGACCCTCAAGATAGAGGGTTAAATACATACATTATTGTATAATAAACTAGTTATTATAGTTTGTATTATTTATTGTATTATTATGTTTGTGTTATATTTCTTTCATGATAGAAAAACTGTTTTAATAATAAATTTGACAGACTTTTCTACTGCATAACAATTGTTTAATAGTTTTTATATTTTTTCATTTCTTGTTTGGTTTATTTTGAACATCTAAGGAGAAGACCTTGTCATAAAAGAAGTCTAGATTTGGGGATATTAGCTAATATTTTTTCGTCTTAAATAAAATTAAAAGCAAGAAACGGTTTTATTAATTTTTTGTATAAAATTTTCTATTTGATTCATTTTTTTTCTCTTTTGTTACTTATTGTATAAATCATACATGAAAAAAAAAAAAAAAACAGCCAATGAAATCATTGACCTGTGGAGCATGAAAATGTTTAGTTGCTTTCATCATTAAATGCTTCTATTTTTATCCTTTTACAATCTATGCCGTATTTTTAAGTTATCAACAAAAATTTATTTTGATATCTACACTAAAATTAGGTGGTGATATTTAGCATTTGAATAAATGTTTATTTTTACTTTATTATTTGGCTGTGACAAATTAACTTTTTAAAAGCTATTTACCATTGAAATTTGCTTTGAGTTTATTGACTTGCAGATCTATGTATTTATCAGTATCTAATGATAGGCTCACTTGTTATTATATTCAACACCTTTCACTTATACAGAGAATATACAATTATGCATTCTGTTTGCTTATAGATCTATATAAAGAGTTTCATATTTAGTTTGCATTAAAATGCAGATAATCAACTTTCCAATAAACTGGACATGAGGAAGCTATAAACAAGATTATTGAACAGCTTCTATATAAATTTGATCTGAAACTTGAATTGTTATGTCACACAATAATAGATTATGTAAAATCTTTTGTTCACCTTTTAATGTTTCTAGAATATTTTATGAGCTCTCCGTACCTTTTTATTTCAAGTGTCACTCTTCTGAATAAGTGGTCTTTGCTCAGTTTCTTTAAAAGCTCTTTGTGTGTTCTGTATAATAAAAAAAAAACTTTACATTCTGATAAATTCTCATGTTTAACTAATATATTATCACTGTTAATAAGCTTATTTGTTTTAGTAATATTATTCACAATTGTTATTTATAATTGTTATACAGGGTGCCCATAAAGTTTGTGTACTTATAAGGTTAAAATTTTTTAAAGTGCACATAAACTTTATGGACACCCTGTATATAAGAAAAACAAATTTAAAAAACTATAGAAAATCATGATTTATGTAATTTGATGTTCATGAGATATGAACTGATTAGCATTTTCATTAATATATAATTATCATTTTATAAATTTTTATATAAAAATACATTAGACAAATTAATGTGATTATTGGTTGTATAAATTTTGAGGAGCAAACCATAATAGCACAAAATTATATTTTTCTGGATTAAGCTACCCTGATATCTTGAATACTGATGCTATTTCTTACCTGTTAAAAGAAAACCTGTATAAATTAAATTGGTCTTTCCTTTTGATCATAATTCCTCAATATAATCTTATATATAAAGTACAGTGTATGTGTGTCCAAGCAATTCCTCTGCTCCCACTGGTCTGATTTCAATGATTCATAACACATTCAAAAGCCCTAGAAAAGTTAGGTGCAAGGAACAATTTTTGTTGAGCTCAGATTCAGGGTTGCCAGATTATGCAAGGTTAAAAATATATATTAATATATTATACTAGCCATTATCATTGCTTTCATGGTTCAAGGGGAGTAATTCTTATTTTCCTTTTGTATCCAAAATTGCAGTGCATGTTTTATTATAAACTAGCTTAAAAGCTGCCCTATCAAGCAGCATTTAAGCTAGCTCCTGTGGAGGACTTTTGATTTGGACATAATCACATCACAATAGCTAGGAAGGAGTAGATGCAATAGACATCAATAAACTACAGTAGAACTCAAAATTGATCACTGCATTTTAGTATTAAATTAATGTTTAAGCTTATCTTTTAAAAGTTCAGCGATAATTCTGCTGCAACTTCATTTAAAGATGATTTGATGTATATAGATCCTTATTTTCCGTACAAACAATAATTTTTATTTCATGGGAGACAGAACAGGACAATTTACAAGATAAAATTAACATAGTGTAAATATGGGAAAATAGAAATTAGAATTAGTTATACATTCAACATTTGAAGAGTTAGAGAAACATAATAGCTAATTAAGTAATACCTATATTATGGAATCTATATGAATAAATGCGAAATTGGAGCTCAATTCTCCCACAAATTTTGAGATGAAAATCCCCAGCTTTACTTTATAGTAATTTGGTACTTACTCGAATCCCCCTCCCCCATAAAATCGTGTTGTAACGCAAAATTCCCAGAGACCCTGCAACTGTTAGTTGTGCTGAACTCTGTGCAAGCACCGATCCCTCTCTTTAGTACAATGAGAGGGCACGGCCTCAGGAAACTGTTCTCCAGGGCTTGGTGCCTCTCAGTATAATTTTACTTGGTTGGAACTCTGTCCTTCGATGGAGCCACCCTGAGCACACACTGCCCAAAGACAGGCACAACTGGGAGATGATAAATAAATGTGTTACAAACTAATTTGCATATTAATTTTAAAAAAAGTTTATTCCATTAATTAACTGTCCTTTGTTACTGTTCTTTTATTCGAGGATTGTTTTGATTTTCATTTTATATAGTGCAGAAATGTGTATATTTGCATTTTACTTGGCCTTCAACAAGTTGGCACCTATTTGTAAAACTTTCCTTAACTATAACAAGCCAATTTATGAATGAAATGTTCATTTAAAATTTTTGCTTCAAAGATTCCAAGTAGTGAATATATCTTACTTTGTGAAGCGATAATGAGCTGGCAAAACCTGCTAGTTTTCATATATTTCTTTTTGGTGTTGGTTACTTTTGAATTTAAAAAAAATAAATGAACAAAACAATATATATCTTAAAAGTTTGGTAAAAATTATAACACTTTTTAAAATTCTTTGATGCTAAACTCGCTGCTTTTACATAAAAGAAGCATTAAGCCATGTTGATCATGAATTTCAAACATGTTTTCTATTTTATTTGACAAATTCTTATTTCTGTATTATGAGCTTTGCAGAATAGAGTTTTGATTGTTGCTTGGATAAGCTGACAATTCCAAGATCATTTTGCACAAAAATAATTTTTTAATTTTTGTGTCTTTTCTATTGTAGAAAAAAAACTTCGTTCATATTCTAAAACGAAAACATGTTTTCTCTTTCCTTTTATAATTGATCTTGAAATAGTTTCTTTTACCACAGCAAATCTTTAAATGCTCATTTAGGTAGATAAAGTAGATTTGTGTGTATGCCAAAGCAGCCAGAAAGAAATATGGAAAGCTTTGTATAGCAAGCAAAATAACTTGAATGAGCTCATTAAAAATCTTAATTGAAATAGTTTTTCAAATTTTTAGAAAAATCTGCCTTATTTTTTATTTTTTATTCTGATTTTTTCTTAATTCCTAATATTTTGTTTACATGTTTATTTTTATTTTCAACATTTTTTTTTTTTCTAATACTTGAAATTTAGTAACTCTTTATTTATCCTTCACTGGTCAGAAAATGAAACCAAATGAAAACAGCTGAAGTTGTCTTCTGATTCTGCCCTAAAAGTAAAGCTGTTTCCTTTCATATTCTATTATGTTTTAAGTTCTGGAGGATATAGCTTTAATCAGAAACACAATCTTTCAGATAGTTCAGTATCATTATTCTCATCAGATGATTTGAATTTACTTTTGAAATAATCAGTTATTTTGAGACATTAACCCCAAATTGTTTATTTTCACCGAAGCTAATCAATTTCAGTTAATTTAATTTCATATATATAATTCTAATGCAATTGATAGTTTATCATGATATAAATAATCTCTGACTGCTGCAGTTTGAACTGATCACCGTGATTAAAATTTAGCTTTACTACTGCTTTGTTTAGTTCAATTGGTAATGGAGCAGATTCAGATTTCTAATGACCAAGAAGATTAATAAAAATTGTAAAGCACTTGTGGTGTATCATTGTTTCTGTTCAACTTTTTATTTTTTAAATGACAGAGTTGAAATTCCCATTAAAACTTTGGTCAAGTCTTTTGACTACTTTTGTTCAATTCAGTTTGCAGTTATAAATATTATAATGGAGAAGCCCTTCTCCATAATAAACAGTAGGAAATACATCTTGCAATGATTTACTTTGAAATAACATATCTCAATCTTGTATTTTTTTTCTCTACATTTGCAGTTGAATTAATGTCCTCATCTTTGATATGTTTTGGCCATTATGCCCTCTGGCCTTCTCCAAGTATCTATTGATCCTGGTAACCATCGGAAAATTTTGAATGGGGGACCCTTTATTCAATTTACAGCAATAAATTATTCGCACTCTGCTGTTCATGTCTTGGGATATCTTGGTTATTTGTCTTTTTTATTACTGTTCAGTTATTGCTTATCTTGCTTCTACTGAGTCAGAGTATATCCATATTACCTGACCCACAAATTAAACTCTAGGCCATTGTCCCACAGTAGTCTAGAGGATTAAAGCATTGTTTAGTGAATTTGGTGGCAATGCAATTGGGTGAGTTAAGAGTTATTTTGATAAATCTTTCTTGATCCTTCTTAAGTACACAATACATATTTCTTTTATCAGTTGCCATATAATTTTGTTATTCAACACTGACCATTGTTCTCCAAGCCTCTTTCTCTTAAATTTAATTTTTGCTAGAAACTTGCTTGTCTGCAAACCTATTAGGTATCCCTCCTGCTGATTAAATCTTAGAAAAGCAAGAAAATGTTTAATTTATATTGTTCGATCTCGGTCAAAATATTTGAGTTTCCATTTATAAATTATTGAAAGCTTCCCTGTACTTTTTGGTTTTTCAGAGAAATATTAAATACTAATGAATTTGACATTGTTCTATGTGCTCAGATCTAGATCCTTGATTTGTCAAAGAAAAGAAAAAGATTAAATAAAGTAATGTCATATTAATTATTTTTATGTATGTCCACAGCTGATGTTAAATATTTCTTAAAAGTTATAATATCTGGCTATGGAGGATGCAAGATCTTTGTGCTTTTGTAGAACAAAAGCAACTGTTGAGAGGAATCTATTGCTGAAAAGTTTGAACTCTGTTCCTTTTCTATCCTCTTGGATTTACTTTCAGCTTAGTCACCATTCCATTTACGGCAGCAGGTGTCAGTTAATCCATTTACCTTGTGATTCCTGTTTCCTTTCAAAACTTATGTTGGCATTGCTTATAAAGTAAAACACAAAAATCCATAATATACCATTTTTATCCCATTGGATAGACAATAGTTTTCAAACATTTGCTTTGCTCTTTAGGTTTTAGGGTTTTTCTCTTTTTGTCTGTAAACATTTAAATTGGAATTTGTTTGTCAGTATAGAGCTTGAAAAGGATGAAAATCATTTCATTAATTTTGCAAAGTGCAGGAAATAAGGTTTCTCTTTTTTCTTTTACTGTAAAAATGACACAATGTTCACATTTTTATAAACCGAATCAGTGGTTATGAAGTTTTTTATTAGCTGAGCTGAATAAGATTAATAATTGAAAAGATTTTTCTTAAATTTAATTTGAATGTAAATTTGATGTTAGCTTCACTTGAATATTTTAGAGTTAATTGCATTAAAAATAAATTATTCTACAATTATTATTCTTCTTTTTTTTTTTTTTTTACTTTTTATTTTCTTTATTTTTTTTCTTTATTTTATTTTATTTTTTTAAAGAAATTATTGTTATTATTTCTTGTATCTACAAATGAACCATGTCCCTTGAAAATGTTTCAAGAAAATCTCTAAATACATAAAACCAGTGTTTCTCAACCAGTGTGACCAGACGCACTAATGCACCCTGAAAGGTAGCAAAGTACATCACATGTTAACAGCAGAGTAATTTATTAATTATTTTTATATCTTTTGTTTTTTGTTAAGTTTTTATTTTTAAAACACTTGAGACATCAAGCACATGGCTTCTAAGTCAAGTCTTTGTCATTTGATATTTTAAACTGGATGCTAAATTCCTTAATCTTTAAGGAAGGGATAGTCTTTTGCCTTCCTCAAGGGATTTAGATCAGTCATTATCAGTCTCTCTAAAAAGAAAAATAGCAGATTCTTTATAAATCCATTTAAATAAAAACTCTACAGCTTAAATATACAATGTAATGTCTTAAAAATAAATGCTTATTTCAGGAAATATTATTTTCAAATTTCATGACTACTACTACTACTTTTATGTGCCATATTCCTTGAGGATGTAGGTGATCATGGCCCTCCACCTCCTCCTGTCCCTTGTAGCTCTTAATAAGTTTTGTCGTTTTGTTATATTTCCCAGACGCCATTCTGCCATCCACTTGCTCAAGCTCAAATAGTATGTCACATGTTGCTTTCCTCTGTCCCTCTATCTTTACTGTGAGTATCAGATTTTGCAAGTCTTCCTTCCTCATTACATGTCCCATAAATTTCAGCTGTCTCTTCTTGATGTTAAGTATAAGTTTCCTCTTTGTTTCCATTCTCTCCAAAATCTAGTTGTTGCTCACATGTTTGGTCCATGGTATCCTTAGCATCCTTCTGTAGAACCAAGTCTCTTCATCTTTGAGGAGATTGTCCAGCATTTGCTGCCACACAGGAGGACAGTTATCACATAACAATTTACTACTCTTGTCTTTGTTTCCAACAAAACTTTCCTGTCTCATAATACTCTGCTTAGCTTTTGGAATGCGTCTTTGGCCATCCCAATAAGTGTTGCATTTCTGTCCTCTGTTAGAACACTTTCCAGATGTTTAAATTTCTCTGTCTACTTGATTTTTCAAACTGTAAATTGCATTTTGGGCTCATCTTTTTGCTGATGACCATGCATTCTGTCTTCTTGTAGTTTATGCTTAGTCCCTTCTTCTTGCTCTCTTTCATTACCTTCTGTTGGGAGGTTTTGTAGTTTCCTTTCTGTGTCTGCTATCAGCGCTGTGTCATCTGCATATCTTATGTTGTTAAGATTGTGGCCACCAATGATGAATCCTGGTTGGATTTCCAGTTTGCTCAGAATTGCCTTGCTGTATAGGTTGAATAAATCTGGTGAGAAGATACATCCTTGCCTTACACCTCTTTCTATTTTTGTATATCTGCTGAACTCATTTTTTATCTGTATGCAGGTGGCTTGTTGCCAGTAGAGCTTTTTGATTATTCTAATGTCTTTCTTGACTATGTCAAGGTTGCTGATCAACTCTAACAGATCTTTGTGGTGTACTTTGTTGGCTGCCTTTGCATAGTCTATAAAAGACAGGTGCACGTTCTCCTGCCTTTGCATTGCTTCTTTCTGAGAACATTCTGAGCAAAAATATCGCGTTCCTTGTTCCGGTGTCTTTAATGAACCCGCACTGCTTTTGTCCTATCTCTGACCTGATACTGCCGTGTGTTCTATTCATCAGAATTTGGAGGATGAGTTTTGTTATGTGGCGCATTAGGCTGATTGTTCAGTGGAGTTCACATTCATTTTCACCTGGTTTCTTAGGCACTGCTATGAAAATAGATCTGCTTACATCTGTTATCTCCCCACTGTTTTAGATTTCATTTATTATTTCTGTAATCTTGCCTATGCTGAAATCATCTAAGGCTGCTAGCATCTCTATTACGAGTCTGTCTGGCTCCTGCCACTTTGTTTCTGTTCATTTTGGCCAGTGCAGCTTCCACTTCAGTTTTTAGTATTTCTGGCCCATCACTATTTCTGTGTATTGCTGTGGAAGAGATCTCCAATATATTCGTTCCAGTGCACTGAAGAATTTTTTCTTTCTTTAATATGAATATTCCGTGCTTTGATTTTTATGCAGCCTGTTGATGAGCATGTCTTCTGTCTTGTTAGTGCCCTTATTCTTTTACGCATATCTCCTTTATCTGTGATACTTATTCTCTCTATTTATGCACATTTTTCATTGAGCCATTCTTCTTTAGTCTGCCTGCATTTGTTCCTTATTTCATTATGTAGTTTTCTATATTCTGTTCCATGTCTTGGCAGTGTTTACTGTCTCCTTTACATCATGTCAAGAATTTAATCTGTGATACATTCATTCTTTTCTTCTTCGTCCATTCTCCTTTGGGATGATGTCATTTGCTGATGTCACTAAAGCCTCTCTTAGTGTGTCCCATTTTGAGTTTCCATTTTGTTTCTCGTATCTTCTTTTCACACTGTATATTTTTCCTTCAGGTTTGGATTGTTTAGGAGTCTTGTATTGCAATTTGGCTGTTGTGTTAGGCTTCTTCAGTTTTCGTAGTTTCACTCTTAGTTTTATATATAACAGGGAGATGGTCACTCCTGCAGTCTGCAATTGGATTGATTTTTTTCAATAAACAACTGCCTTCCTGAATCTTTTGTTGATAGTCAATTTCTCCACCTGCACTTCTCCATGTGCATAATTGTCTTGGATGTTCTTGGAACTAGATGTTGGCTATTACCTGGTCATTGGCTGTGAACCATTGGACCCATTTTTCATTACGGGTTCCTAGGCTGAATTTGCCAGCTATCTTCCCTGCCTTTCTCTCCTTGCTTACTTTAGCATTCAGGTTTCTCATGATAATTATAACTTATGATTTGCTTGGAGCCTTGGCATTGTCTAGCATGGAGTAGAAAGATTTGATTTCTTTTTCTGTACTTTGTGCTGTTGGTGCATCCACTATTATAATAGATATGTTTGAAGGCTTTCCTTTCAGTTTAACTACAAGAATTCTTTCAGATAATTGACAGTATCCCAAAACTCATTTCTTGATGTCTTGATCTTGTATCAATCCAACTCCTTTTTAATTTTTCTCTCTGTCTGCATATATAATCCTATGGTTGTCACTGACAAAATCTCCATTGTTTGGCCACCTTTATTTTTCCTTATTAAAAATTAAAATGCACCCCAGAGTTTTAGTTATTCTAGAAGTGTGCCCTTAAGTAAAAATGGTTGAGAAGCATTGCATTAAACTAAAATAAGTGTATGAGTAACATAATTAACAACTGAATTAATCATTGACCAAACATTTTCTAGTTGAAGACACCGAAGGAAGATCCATGGATACAATGCCCAAAATATAAAAACAACCAAGATGAGGAAATAAGTCTGAAAGAAACATTTCTAAAGTTTGAACTGAAACTGTTTGCTCATTCTTGCTTCCTCTTTGTTGTAACATATTTTAAAGACTTGAACAGATTAAAATAAATGAAGGCTATGGGATAAATTATTACATCCTAACTCTTTTATTCTCAATTTATGAACTTGTGACTTTTCAATTTTCTCTTAGTATTTTTTCCTCATGGACAGGTTAAAAGAATAACCACTTATAATAAGATAATCATTATTATTATTATTATTATTTATTGTTGTTATTAGTCAGCATATGCACCATAATAATTGCTTTACTAGACCAAGCTCATGTTCCCCCTCCACCTCACCCCTTAACACTAAATTTCTAGTGAGTCACCCTCAGCAACCTATCATCATCTCTTAGTTTGTGGCTGCTGCTGCTTTTCTTAATGAAAAGTGGTGGTAGCTTTCCATCCTATACACAATTCCAATCTTTGTGCAATTTTTGCTAATGTTTCATTCAAACAGTATTTTGTGCTTTCTTACACAAGGTGATTATTGTATATTGTCAACTCTTGTAGAAATTCAGATATTATCCTTTTATTGTGATAAAGCTGTCATTGAAAAATGACGTTTTTTTTTTTGTTTTATCTCAAGATATGTTTTGATTCATATGTAAGCCATCCTCAGGTGACATGGCATCCAGTTTGGTTAATTGATAAGCAGCAACAAGTGCAAAATGATATAGCTAGAAGTATAATTATAAAAAGTGGATAAAGAATAAATGAAAGATGATGGCAACAACAAAGTTTGCAAATTCTCTAGCATTCTTATATTTCTTTCACTCACTTGACATCATATGACCTGAACTTTATGAAGTACTTTATGAATATCTTGTTAATTATGTGCAGTGTTCTGACTTATCTATAGCTTAAGAAAAGGCATTCTTTTACTTATTAAAATAAGTACCTAAAGCAAGTGTACCAATTTTTGCCTAGAATAGTTAACACCATGTAACAGACTGAAAACATTCTGGAATTGAGTTATGTTTTTGATGAAGCTTTTATTCCTAAATAGAAGATTGGCCCACTGAAAAGAATATTAAAAAAAGAATTGTGAGAGGGTTTTTTCTCTTTTCTCCCCTATTCTGCGTAACCTGGCCAAACAGTTGATAACAGGACAGGAGTTTTTTATTACACTACAATGATTGTATTTCCAAATCTATATCCTCTTGGCGTCGCTTTAAACTGACTTCTTATCTTTTATCTTTATCTTCTCCATATATCTAAACAATGATTATAAAGTAAAGTGAAAATTTCACTGAAGATTGTTGGAAAATATTCAAGTCTTCATCTGAAATAAAAAATAAAATAAACATTAAGCAACATGGTCACAATATATGTTTAAAAAATGGGTCATCGGTATAAACTGATGTCAGGAGGATATAGTTTAATTTACCTACTTTCAACTTGGTTCTCATGATTGTCAAGCAACCTTATGCAATAGTCACATATCTTAGTACAGGATAATTTTCTCTGGTAACTTTAAAAAGGGACATTGGTAAATTAGACCAGAAAAATTCTAAGAAACAAATTCTAGTTATTTATAATAAAACAAACATATTGAATTTTGCTTAAGAACCTCTTTTTCTGTCAATGTGCTGCTGATTATACCAATCAACCATCAAGGCAGCTGATGTGACATGTAGTTTTTAGCTGTTGCTTAAAACTTTACTATAGTTAATATTTTAAGGAATAATTTTATGTACGTTTAACACTAAATAAATATCTTGTAATGTATTATTGCACAATATTTTCTAACAGGTATATTCTCTAAATAAATTAATAGCTACCTGGTTTAAAATTCTTCACTTTGTTTTTGTTATAACCTCAAATACTGTTTTCATCTTCACTTTGGGCTTAAATTTGAAACCATTTTAAAATGCTTGTAATTGAAGAAATAGGATTACTACAAAAGAAATCAATGAATGCAATTTAAGCAACTCTTTGGTCTTTGTGTAATGTGTGTGATAACATTGTTTTACATTGCATTGAAGACAAATGTTTGCTGAGGGATGTTGGGAAAAAGGCAATACTGAAGAATCTCTCAAAGTAGAACTGGGGAAAAAGCTAATTGTTCTGTTTGTAAACATCTTTACTATGCTGTGTCATCAAGCAACCATCTCTTTTTTTTATCCATGGAATTATGCATATTTGATTGTAATTATTTTATGTAATCATTATATAATTAAAACACCTTGTTTATATTATGTGTCATAAAAGGCTACATTATTGAATACTTATAGATAAAACTCTTTAGTTGCAAACTGAGAAATTTAAAGTATCTGCACTCAAAACAGTATTTTTGTATGTATTTGTGTTGAAACGTGATTTTCAGTAATTATCTTGTGAATTAAACATTAAGGAAATATTTTTGAAGTAAGATTATTCCGCAATTTCTTCTGTCAAATTTTTATTTTTTATTCCACTCCGACTATTTTAAGGAAACTTAGATTCTATATTTAAATTAAATTTAGTTTGACTGAAGATAATATTTTATTTTTAACATATTCAGAGCATATATAAAATATGCAGTAAGTAATGAATGGTTTTAGAGTCTGAGGGTTTTGAGTTCAACTATTGTTTTAGTTGAACTAAAAACCTTTAGACTAGATTTTAGGTAAATTAATCTGAATCTGTTATAAATCTTGAAATTTCTTATCTAAAACCATTCATTACTTACTAATGTAACACAGGCTTATGGCTATATAGCATTGAAACTCTGATTCCCATATGATCACTGAAGTTAAGCAACATCGAGCCTGGTCAGTACCTAGATGGGTGACCACTTGGGAATACAGGTGCTGTAAGCTTTGATGTGCAGGTAGTGTAATGGATAATAGCTTGGAATTGTTAATTGGAGAGTTGATTTCCAATTTCAGTTTGGTTCATTATATTAGCTTACATGCATATACCATTAGGGAAGGTATAAATCCACCTCTTCTCCTCCCAGCTATGGGTTAATTAGTAAGATTTGTATCACTAAATCATTATCTCAAAAAAAAAATATCCTTACAAGTTAAAAATATTTTTTGGTTTTAAATAACCTGCAAGTATTGAAAACTAATTAATCAGTAATGTAATGCAGCTTTTGTTTTTTGATCTATGATGGGAAATATTTTATGAAGAAAATATTGAGTATTTTGATATTTCCAGTATAAAACATGTTAGAATTGAATCCTGAGGAGTAATGAAGTATGGTTTTGATTTTTGTTTATTTTTATAACCTTTCCACTCCTAATTACCTATGATGTATAAATATCAACATTCATGTACATGTAAGAAATAGTTTAAATATTAAAAAAAAAAAAAGCCAAAACATTTGAAATCTTGACAAATACAGCTTCATTTTGATCTTCTACTATTAGTAATTCTCTTGAGAACTCTCTACTCAGCTCACCTGACAAAATTGACCAGTAGTGTCCTGAGATTTTTCTTTCCTTTCCTCTTCCAAATGTTTCATTGAGTACAGATATTGCAATCCTGTTGAAAGCCATCATGGCAACTTTGGTTGATTCCATTTTTATTTCAATATTTTAACTATTTTTATTTATATGCATTGTTGCCTAAATAAATAATCTTGAGTTTTTGATAGAACATATAACAGGGGTGGCCAAACTTGATTAATGTAAGAGCCACATACAATAAAGTTTAGATGTTTGAGAGCCACAAGACATGAACAAATTTTACACATGTGACACATGTTTACCTCCTTTAATGGTGAATGCAAAATCTTCCTCTCTGACTTAATATTTCTGTTTTCATCTTCATATTTTTGTTTCTTACAATTTGAGGTAGCCATCTTCCTTCACAAAATTTTCAAACATTTTTAAACAAAACTTGTATCCAAAATGTGCCAACTAGGTCTGCACAGTTTAATGTCTTGTGTTACACTGCATTAATGTACATAAGTGCAATCCCTTTAATCCCCTTACACCTGACCTCAGTCTTCTGACATTCCTTTGTAACCCTTGCTGACCGGAAATTTCTTTAATCCCTCTGCCTCCCACCATTCATTTACTTGGCATTAAAGAAAAATGTGTCATTCAGATCTAGTATGAAAATTAGGATTTAAATTCTTAAATATTTTTACTATGAACATTACACTTGTGTTTTAATCCAATGGGGTCTCAATTCATACCCAGTAAATAATTATAAATAATAAATATAAATCTTGAAATTTTTCTTTTTATATTAACTGTGATGAGAGAAAAGAAAAAAAAAAAGGAGCTTAGCCAACATATTTCCACAAGCTGCATATTAAAGGTTAAAGAGCTGCATGTGGTTAGTTCCCCCCCCCCCCGACATATAACAACCTAATAAAGTAAGAATTCATTTTCTTTGGAAGAATGTGAGTCTTTGCTTGTAGTACTTAACATTCATAGCATAGTTGATGTAATAAGTTTGCTGAAGATGTTGGTTGGAATTAATAAGTTACTGTAAGATTTTCTTTTTGGGGAGAAAACTTGAAATCTATTTGTATTTGTAGCTGGATAGATTTTTACAACTTTTTTTTTTTAAAACTAGATGTCTTTGTATTAGCAATATATGTAAAAGTTTTGTAAAATCAAGAGATCATCATACCTTTCTTTTTACTTTGGCCATTTTCTGGTGAAACCAGGTTGCAAATGGCTATTTTCAATGTATCTAATCAATTGAGGTGGAGGTGGCTATTATGTCAGGTGATATCTTCACTGCACAATTGATCTACTGCTTGTCAAACGAGCATAGTGACTTGACAGTCACTAGTTTGTATTTTATTACATTTTTTTTGTTCATTCTATTCATGTTGTACATCAAAGAGAATTTATTTTAAAATTCTGTTTGCACATTAAATTATCTTGCCATTCTCTTGATTTTCAGGTTGAGATTAAAAATATTTTTCATTGGACATTTTATAGGATGGAAGAGATTGCATAAAAATTTCTGTTGAAATGCATATCACACTAAACTATGTTGTTGGATGTTTACTTTTGACTACAGCTGATTTTTAAGAAGCTGACATCATCGATTTTTAATAGGTGCCAACCATGCAAGTTAAAAACCTTACCTCTTTCACAATGAAACCTTACAACCTTTTGCAGAATAGATATAAATAGTAATTGTGAGATTAGCTGTTTCCATACAGGAAACATTTGTCATTCATTGACCAAACAGTTAACATTATTGTCAGTTGAAATTTATAAAATCTGTTTTTCAGGAAAATAGGTTTCTCAAGTCCACTGTTATTTGTTCTTTCTAATATTGATGGGAGTTTTCTTCCTCGCCCTTTTTTTTTTTTTTTTTTTTTTTTAAGGTAGTGTGGAAAGTCAACATTTTCATTGTTATTATTATCCATTTTAGTTGCTGCTTCTGTTGGAAGCCTTCATTGTTTAAAGGTTGGCAAATACTGTTTGTGAATTAGTGATCATTTTTTAACAAATAGGCAGAATATTTCTATGCAAAATCTTCTATAGTAATCATGATTCTGATAGTTGCTATTTGTCATTAAAAGCAATAATTTTGTCTTCAAAGATATTTTATATTCCAGAATTTGGCACTCTTTTGCGGAATTTTAGTAATTCTTACAACTCGGGCTTTTTGTCTTTTTAAACTTGAGATAAACAGTCACTCACATACATGTATAATCAAATATGTGAGTTTATAAGCACCCCCCCCCACACACACACACACATATATATATATCTCAATACTATCTTATTTTTCATAAATTTGTTTATTTTATTAGGATTATAATTTCTAATGTTTGGCAAATTTATATTATTGTTTAAAATCTTGTGTATGCAAACTTTTTGACTGTGCTACTCTCGTTTCTTTCCTTCTTTTATCTTTTTTATATGAATTGGGATGCAATAAATGAAACTTGTAGTTTATAGCTTGAGCATTTTTATAACCGGATTCTTTTTGAGAGTTATTGTAAATAAAATCTTGTTTACCTTTGAAGATCAGTTATTTCAAGCTTGACAAGATGGCTGTTAGTACAAAAGGCATTTTCGAATAAGTTAAGGGACTATGGCATTCCTTGGTTATTATTTTGGGGTGTCTGGTATATATTATCTTTCCAATTGCAAAAAGAAATAAACTCTTTTTGTTAAATCTGCATCATTCAGGTAAGAAAGAAACTTAGTTAGGAAACAGCAACATAGTTAAGCTTGTTGGCTTGTATTCTAAAAATTTAGCACTTGAGAAAAATCAGGAAAACATCTGATCAATTATTGATTAAATATCGATCAATTTGTTTTCAGTTTGCTTGTGTGGTGCTGTCAGTTATTGATATTTTATATTGGTGAAACATTATGCTTTGTACTACTTAATTCTGCACTACTTTGACCAGCCAATGAAGAATGGCTCCTGTAATAGCCACAAAATCAATATGCCAGTGCATTTCAATTATGCAATGAAAATTTATTTGAATTTAGTTAAAGGAAGAAAGGTAAAAAGTTATCTTGTAGATTTCAGTTTGCAGGAAATCAGAATGTATAATGTAAGGTATACATTTTGCAATAGATATTTTAAATGTATTTAAACTTAGAATATATTTTAGGAGGCAATGATTCTTGTAATTATTCTAGATTGACCTGTGGTGAGTATTGTAATCAGTAGAAGCAAATTTCAAGTAATAATTTTAATTGCTTACAAAATGGACAGACACATTGTTTTGTTAAGCATAAAAGTTGAAATAGAATGAAACTGAAAACCATGATAATATCACTCCAAAGTATGAGATTTGTCATAGTTGTTCTTTGTTTTATTTCCTTTTTGATTCCTTTTGCTACCTTTTGGAACTTTTTTTTATTACTATCTTAAATCTACTTCTTAGGTTCTTATCAGTGAAGAATGAGGAAGGCTTAATGAGAGTAACTAAATATTTTCCTACTTTCAATAATGAATAGCCCTATTTCTCTGATTTATAAGACTTTGTTCATTGCAAGAAATACTTTTAACTGATAACCTATTGTCTAACAGCTTTTTAATTATCCAAACCTGCTGTTTTCTATCCCATTTGTAGCATGCTGTACAAATACCATTAATTGATATTTTTGTAATTTACTCATTTTTTTGTACAGCTTAATTAACACAACAAAAATTTGATGGTTTCTTAAATGGGATGCTTGAAAAAAAGAAATCACAAATGGAAACGAGCATTCATTGTATTTGAAGACCAGACTTTTCATTGCTTTGTTAGATAAGCTGACATTGAAAAAAAAATTTTTTTTTTTTTTGCCTTGATTCATTAACGTCACATTTGAAAGACCACTCCTAATTAGGACTTTTTTTCCCCCTTACTTATTGATAACAAGAGATTGAGGCCTGCATCCCTCACCTTGATGAAACATTTAAGTGTTGAATTTTAAATCTATATTGTTTATAGACATAAGATTTACATTGGTATGGTAAAGTTCTTATCATTACAAGATGTTTATTTGGCTACAAGAATATTGCCCATAATATAAAGTTGTTTTAATTTTGGGAATATATTATAGCCATTGTGGTTAATAACAGATTTTGTCATTTTTGGTCATCCATACTTCAGCTGAGACATTCATAAACTTAAGCAAGCTTTTATCACATGAGTAAAGAAAGCTAAAAATGGTGTGAGATTTTTACATTACAACACAAATGGCTATTTTGGTATATTTTTATAAGAAAAAAAATTGTCTGTTGCTAAAGGAAGAGCTTTTTTATATTTTGAAAGTCTTCTCAGTCATGAAACTTTAGGCAATCATTTTATGTTCTAACAACTGATTTTCGTAACCCCAGGTTCTTTTGGGATGCTTGAAATTAGTTTGAATTATTTTTATTTAAAAAAAAATTGAGTTCGAGTTTACATTTCATGAGCAGGAATAATACTATCAACAACGCTGTCAAAATAAATTTATCAAACATTAATGTCAGTCTATAGGATAAATCTTTCATAAATATATATCCATAATAAATAAAATCAAGCAATTCATTAATTATGATTAGTCAGTATATCACTTTTATTGAAAACTTAATATGAGAAAACAAACAAAAATATCTTTTTAATTAAAACTTTTCCACTTGTATTTCTTTCATATATCATTTCTTTTCTTTCATCTTACAAATGGGTCTTGTGATCAATCCATTTGTTATAGGAGATTAACAAGAAATCAGTAGCAAAGTACAAACTAAACAACAATTTGCCAAAAGATGTAAAACCTACTAAATCTTTCAGGTATAATTCAAAATGTACCAAAGTTGTTATGAACATTGGGTGTAAAATAAGTGGAGTTTAGCCAGATTTCAATTTAAATATGTGGATATAAACTGAATGTTTTTAGTTTAAATTTTAATTTAAAATTATTTTTTGCTTGATTATTTATTTTTAATTACCTTTTGAATCGTTTGGAAGATGTATTTACTATTTTTTTTTTTTTTTAACTCTAACTATATTTGTATTTACAATTGCATTATGTGTACTAAATTTCTATGAAATACTTTTGCAGTATCATAAATTATTTAAGATTAGTTGTTTTTGTAGTCATTTGTTGACTACATTTCTATATCCACAAATCCATCCTTCTATAGACTCTATCTTTCTCAGAGGTATTTGTGCGCAAGTGAATCTAACACTTCATTGGAATTTGAATTTCCTAATTCTCATTCCGAGCCACTGTCCATTACACCATCCACATATTCACAAATATGAGAATATTAACTATTTGTAAGATATTAACTCTTTTCAAACAGACCAGGCATATCTGGCCAACTAAATACATTTGCTTACAATTGAAATAAATAATATTAATTTGTCATAGAGGGGTTTATGCTATTGAATCAGCTTAAGCAAAATAGTGGCTTCTGCATAGTGGCAGGAAGCTTCCAAATTAGTGACTTATTTTGTGTGTGTGTGTGGTTTTTTTTTTTTTTTTTTTTTTTTTTTTTACATTGATAGATGATTGAATTTAGATACCATAACAACCAGGCATACTTATGAATGTCCAGTACTTGCAGACCATTCTTGATTCTGACTGAATGGTGTGGTGGTGGGTGTGTTTTAATATATATATATAATATAGCCTTTGATAACATTGGCAGTAGGCCTATTTTTACATATATTACATATAATTTTATTTTTTTTTTTTTTTCAGTAATTGCATTAATTTTCCATAGAAATGATTAAAAACAGATATTCATCAGTAAAAATACCTTTACTATATAGCCTGAGCATAATCCTATTAGAATATATGATACAGAGAGATTAATTTGTGTAAAGGACTCACAAATTGAATTTAAATTGGGAATATTTAGAAATAAATCTAGAAAGCATTAACATGAATGAATTATTATTGAAGTGAAGTTACCTGCTTTATGGCTAATATACATCAGAAATATTTTGTGGATGTGCTTGGTTTATTGCATCCTTATTAATCACATGAATACGACATGATGTAATGGCAGTTAGAACTATATTAATAACAAAATGTTAATGACCTAAATGAGAAGGATTTAACCTTGATTATGATATATCAAGTACAGTCCAAGACTTCAGGTTTAGCATTGTTAACAAATATTTTTTTAATTAATTTTAAACTAAAAGGCAATATTTCGTATTTTAGTTGATTTAAAAAAAATTGTTTGACTTCTGAAAAGATTGATGTATTTTACAAGCTAACATCTTTTAACATTTATTTTCTTTCCCTTTTTGTATACCCTCCTACTTCTCATTATATACTTCTAGTTATTGCAGCATCATATTCTAAAACTCTCAAAGAAATGTTAAGGATCTAAGAAGAATTTCCTTGTTTCGGTCATGATGAAAATCAAGGTCATAGAAACTTTTTTTTATTTCTTTATATGAAGGTTTTGTGTTTAACACTAACAAATAGTTGTTGTCCAAAACTTCCAACTTTATCCTAGGTGTGGCTCAAAAAGAAAAACAATGGCTCACTTGTTTAATCTTTTATTTTTAATGTAAAAACCACCATTGGCAGAAGAAAATGTTTGTTTACTCTATGGATAGAGGATTTAGCATTTATTGAAGCTTTTATATTCTAATTTTTAATTTTCTAATAAAAGAGTGTACATATGTTTGCTTGGTATTTGTGGAGAACAAAGGGAAATTTAAAATGTAAAATTTGGAGTATAAAAATTTTGATAATGATTATTGCCATTTTGATTCCTAACAAAATTGATTTGAATTTAAAAAAAAAAATCAAAGAGCTTTTCAAATAACACTTTCTAAAAATGCTAACTCTTGTAAAGAAAATATTTTATTACTTCAATTTTATATACAAATCAATTATCAATTGGTAGATTCTTAGTATAATTTCTTAGTATACACACACACACACACACACGGAAATTGTATAACAAAGTGTAAAAAGCTTACTTGTGTTTTGTTTTTCAGGACTTTCATTGGATTAAATTTAACAAATTTAGTCTGAACACGAGTAAACTTTTTACACTTTGTCATACAATTTCCCAAATATTTTTCTTGATTTATAAAAATATATATCGTTATGTATATATTTAAAAAAAAAAAAAAACTTTTGATAAAAAGCAATATTTCTCAAGAAATGGTTAAATTAAAAAAAATACACTAAATATTATTTCAATATATGAAAATGTGGAGCCATTTAAGATATAAATACACACATACACAGTTGCAAAATTGCTATTTTTTTTCTTTATAGATGAGGTGACACATTGCTAATAACTATTAGTGCTTGTCATCAAAATATATACTTAGGTGGGACTGTCTATAGCCAGACACCCTATGTTGCTTTCATTTAATCTTTCATAGGCAGATACATGAGTTATTTTTTTTTTTTTTTTGTTCAACTGGTGGTAATCTCTTAAATTGTGTGGGTGTCCAGACCATATATCCAGCAAAACTACTGTTTAGATTGTGCTGTAATTTCATATACATGCTTTTTGAGCTAAAGAATGCAATATTATTAGTGAAAGAAAAACACTGTTTCAATTTGAACTTTACAAATAAATGCTTCTTACTTCATCAATTTATATTACTTTTCTTTGTTTTTACTCACTATGATCAAAGTTCATGTTGCATTTTTTTAATCACAGTTGCTTGGACAGTTAGAATTTACAGAAATTGTATCTCCATTGATACAGGTTTATTGTAAATATAATAAAAGTTTATCCTACATATATTATCTAAAATATATATATATATATATATAGTCATCCACAGACAGACTGTTTTGCTGTAGCACAGCTCATTAGTGTGGCTAAACATCCGGTTGCCTCTAGCTAGGATTGAAACCCAACTGAATTGGCATCAGTCTGGGATTCTACCAATAAGCCGTTGGCGCACGGCAGGGATGAAGGTGAATTATGCGTATTTATTTTTAGATAAACACACAGTGACCGAGAGAACTCAATTCGATTTACTGAAGAGTCTTGCATTATTAACCATATTAGTTACTGTTTACAAATCCACACTTCCTCCCCAGAGAGCTCAGCCAAAATAAATTTTTCAAGAGCATATATATATATATATATATATATATAAAAATTCTGTGACTTTCGTTAGCACATCCTCTAAAATACCTATACATTGACCGATCAAAATCAAATTTTTGGAAGTAGTACAAACAGGTAAGGGAGTACAAGGTGCAGTTGATTTTACTAGAGTGTGTAATTTAATACAATAAACTTTCATTAATTTTTTTTTTTTTTTTTTTTTTTTTAAATTAAGTTTTATTATTTAACATACAAAATACTCCCACTATTTTAAAAAAACAATTTAATGATTAAAATAAATACTTTTTTTAATAAAAATGCAATATTGTTTTTGTGCATATCTTTGTTTTCATTCATTGGTTTGCTAAATTGAATGAAACAGAGTTTATGAATTTCGACAAAAAATGTTAGTGATAATTTCAACAATACTAAATCCTGTGAGGATTTCAACATGCACCAATGTGTTGCAATAAAGTTCTAGTTTACAATACAAATAAGCTAATTTTTATTAATTTGGTGTTTTTCAAAATGAAAACCCCTTACTCAACATGATCTTCTAGTTGGAGTTAAATGCTTTCATTTTACAACACAATTGAGTTTTTTCATATATTGATTGTATTGTTGTCCATAAAAAAGATTGAATTTAATGACATTATTTATTATTATTAATATTTACAGAAGTATTTTTAAGCATTCTCAATTTGCATATATTTTTGTGCTAACCCCATGTAAGTGGAAATTCAGTGAATGGCTATTAAAATATACTAGCTTTGTGTAAAATATAAAATCCTTTTTTCCTTCTTATAAATGAATTAACATAATTTTACAAGTTTGTAAAAGCAAAGACTATATCTAATATTCCAAAATTTTAATTCAAGTATGTATTTTCCATTTAAGAATTTTTTTAATGTGAGGGTTCTTTCTATAAGTTGACTAAAAAGGATTTCTGTGCAGCTTATGCTAAGTGGCTAACATGATTTGAAATGAAGGTTAATAATAATTAGTTTATAAAATTACTCTTGCATATGGATGTAAAGAGAGAACAAATTATATAAGATTAATTTATTCAGCATAGAATAGTAAGGACAGCTAAAAAACAGCTGCTGCATACAAAAATAAATTTTTCACTATAAGTAGAAACTATGAACTTATTTACTAGTAATGATACCTGACATTGCATGGGCTAACTCCCTTTGTCCTACTGCATTATGCAGACTTTTTTTATTTTATTTTACTTATTTATTTTTTTTGAGAGAGAAAGATATTTACATATTCCATAACTTAGTGAAATTATTGTAACTAAAGTGGTTCAATGGGGTTAAACATTTTGGTGGTTATTTGTTTTATATATAGCATATAATTTTAAAATTTACTGTTAAAAAATGTTAACATTGTTTACTTCCCTTTACTCCCAAGCTGGTAGTATCTTTTTCTATGATCCCAATCATTAGTGGGAAAGGCCTTGAGAAAAATTTCTCTTTTCTTTTTTTCTTTTTTTTTTTTTTTTTTTTTTTTTCATTTAAATTTTTAACCATTACCATGCTAATTTCTTTCTAGTAAAAGAATTAATGAGTAATATTTTAATGTAATTCTTTATATTTTGCATGCATGTTTTGATATTGAAAACAAACAAAAAAAATTGAAATGCAAAATAAAAAAAACAAATACATTAACAAATACATGAACAATTCAAAATACTTTAACTTTTATTACTCCTTGTGGAGTTCTGGGGCTGCAATCAGAAGCAAAATCACTAAGAAGGCTTTCATTTTGTCAAAAAAGTGACCTTGTGTTTACATACGAGAAGACACCAGCATTTGTTTGCTCTTTCTTTCATTTGAATATCATGTTTATTTGTCTCGTTGGCAAATAAAGTTATTATTTCATCATTTATAAATAACCTTTCTGAAGGTGAATTTTGTCTATCAGATACATTGATGATCGCCAGTAGCTTCCATAAAAATAGTCAGGCATGGATGATAGTAACTGCTAGTGGTTTATCCTTGCTTTCCTCCATATCACTAGCATGGTTATCATCTTTGACCACTTCAATGTCAATATCCACTTGATTAAAGCCTTCAAAAGCATCATTGTAGTCCTAATTAAAGAAAAAATGAATTAAGGCTTCGTTGGATGTGGATGCAAAAAATTAACGTGTGTTTGAATGATGTTGCACCTTGTGTAGAGTCTAGAAGAATTAAAAGTGGTGTTGGTAAATGGAAGTTTAGCCTTATTCCAAAGCAGTAATATGCGATTTCCAGCTTAAAATACTGGAAATAACAGTTAAGTGCTTATTTACAGCAACCATCTCAAGGCGACAGGATGTGCCTACAGCTGAAAAGGGAGAGAATTCTACAGTGACAGTTTTCACTTCCAGTGTGGTAATTTTAATCATTGATAATGAGAAAAAGTTTGCTTTGAATGAAGAAGCAACATTTTAAATTATAATTTGAAGATTTGGATTGTTTCAAGAAGTATTCCATCCTGGATCAATATAGTTGGGTATCATTCTAGTCTTGTGAGAGACTTTTGCATTTCATGGGACTCAGCTTCAATTTAAAGGGTCCTTGCACAATTGGTGATCTGATCTATCATTCACTACAGGGTTGAAGTATCTTTCGCAAGAAGGTCAATGCCATCTTTTGTTTTTCCATTCAGTTTCTTCAGTGATGTTTTAAAAACAAGACGTTTATGCTACTATTTGGCAAGATGGAGATATCATTTTTGATTTTCTGATATTGTAAATGTTTGTGAAAGCAGGTTATTCACTGATATTCACTTTTTTATGTCCTATATACAAGAAGGCTTGCAGGATCCCGATGTGATAAGGAAAGCTCTGTCACAGGACAAGTATGTGCCCAGTCCTCAACTCCTTTAAAATTGAAGAATGCCAATGCAGTTAATTTTCTGAACTCTTATCACTTTTTCAAGATCTGATGAGGTGTAAAGATCATTCTTACAATGACCTGGTCTGAAACAGTTTGGTTTTCTATATGTTTTTTCACATACTGCTTTAATATATTTCATGATGACTGTAGTCATGATCTTGGTACCTGATCCAATGTCAAGTGTCACAGTTGTTATATTTTCCTTTTCTGTAGACAGGCAATGAAGATGTCAAGATTATTCTTCTGTTTAATCTTGGCCTCTCCTGATACCAAATAGCAGTTATCAGGTTGAGCAAGTGCTAGATGAGGGTTTCCATATATAATTCAAGAGTAATTTCATCTTCTTTAGCAACTTATCTTTACAAAGTACTTAATGCTTGGTGAAGTTCTGTGGTTCTTTGTGGTTTTTATCAGATATGAATCTCTTCATAGGAGGAGCTTGTATGGTGGATGCATCGTGCTGAAATTTCTGTTCAAAATAATTAAAATTACTTGTCTATTTAGCTTCAGTAGCCATCTTGCTCAGTCTATTCCATTTGCCAGCAGCATTTTTTTTTTACTTCCTGAGCAGTCTTCTGTAGTCTCCAGCTGCCATTGCTCTCATAGTCTTTAGTTTTCTACCACATGTCTATTTCATAGCAAATTCTGTAATGGATGCAACAGCATAATTCTGCTCTTTATCAGCTCTTGTGATAGGGATTCTACTCATCTTCTCAATGTCCTATTTATCAGGTGCTGTTCCTTGTTCCTGAAGGTTGTTTAAAATTAATAAATTCTTATTAGTTAACAGTGACACACATCTCTTGCCATCATCACTACTGCAACCACCAGAAGTAAAAGCTCCATACAGAAATTTCTCTTGCATTCTCACATTGTTAATTTGAGTATTAAAGTCACTAGTTACAGAAAGTAGATCACTGATTGGTACACTTAAGATGGCTGATTCCCGTTCAGAATAGAATCTGATCTTGTTAACGAGATCATATCAGCAGGAGCACACACAGCTACAATAGAAAAACTCATTGTTGTATGAATTTTATATCTGCTGCATACCCTTGATACACAATTGTCTTCTTGGCTAGTCTGATGGTACAAAGCCTTCTGCTGCTGAACTTAAATTCAGGAAATGCCGACTCTATTGCCAGGTCATGAACACCACCAAATCCTGCCTGTCCTTGATTGTCTACAGATTCTATAGTTTGGCTCTTCATTCTAGCAGAAGTTCTCACCGTAAATGATACTACTTTGGTAGTGAGTAGTTTGAATCCAATCTGTGTGACTGCAATTAGATCTTTGAGTACTAAATCTAATGTACTCTAGAGTCCCAGACTGCCATATTGCATGTAAGTTTTATCATCATAAGGATATACAAAATAGAATACAAAATCATTTACAAACCTATAAAATTAATCTTAAATATAAAGTACAGTGTGTGTGTGTGTGTGGGGGGGGTGCGTCCAAGCAACTCCTCTGCTCCCACTGGTCAGATTTCAATGATTCATAGCTCATTCAAAAGCCCTAGAAAAGTTAGGCCTAGAACGTTAGGCTCAGATTCAAGGTTGCCAGATTATGCAAGGTTAAAATATATATTAATATATTATACTAGCTATTATCATTGCTTTCATGGTTCAAGGGGAGTAACCCTTATTTTCCTTTTTTTATTCAAAACTGCAGCTTAAATGCTGCTCGATAGGGTGGCTTTTAATTTAGCTTAAAATGTAAATAGTGTAAATATACCGCATATCAGATTTATAGACAGATGATAATTGATTTTATAGTTGCTTTACTTCATGTTATAAGATTTTGATTAATATTTTGTGTTAGTTTGTATTATTATAAATCTGCTTAAATTTTGTAAAGTTTAAGATTTCTGTCAGATATTTGCACATTGAGTGGATTCTAAGTAAAATCTACAGGGAAATAATCTGCTGTTATTAATGCTGCTTTTTAAGTTTGGTATTTCAAATTCTCAGTAATTGGTACATATTTTCTAGAGATGCAATCCAATTTGGAGGAATGTAAATATTCATTCATTTTCTAGACAGTTGAATGTTGAATTATTTGGTTGCATTCTAAAATAATCAATGAAATTCATACTGCAATTTCCTCTTAACAACAACAATGTCAGATTGTTATAAATTCACTTCACCAGGATGGGAACTTGAAAGTTGTTTGTAGATTTTTAATGAGAATTCGGTATTGATTATGAAAAAGAAATAATTTTGATGTAGTTAAACCCCACCCAACTTGCTAAAAAGGACAGGTGTTGTTTTATAAAAGTCTTTCTGTCTGTATTTTTGAAAGGGGGAGCTATCATTAGTTACATTCAGACTCGTATCTTTGTTCTTATAACATTTTGGCTGTTGTGCCCTCTGGCCTTTTTCAAGTGTCTGTTGATCCAGGTAAACTTCAGGGAATTTCAAACAGAACCCTTATTTTAATCTATAGTAGTAGATTCTTATTCCACTGTCCATATCTACACATATTTCATCTTGTTCTTTTTCATATTGCTCAATTATTGCTTACCCTGTTTCTACAGAGTATATACTACCCAGCCCAGTAATTGAACTTAGACTCCATGGAAACTGAACAGTACTATAAAGAACAAGATGAAATATCCATAAACTCTATAAACAACAAACAAAAATGTAAATAAAATCTTTGTTATATAAAGGGTTGTGAACAGGGCTTGATAATTTATTGGATGGAAATGTTCATTTTATCTGAATGAATGTATACACTCTGCTGTTGGTTGGTAGTGGGGTATAGTGTATTGGAGATGTCATTTGGTTATTGTAGAAAGGTTGGGTGTCTTTGTTTTCTTTTTCCTATTTTGTAAAATCTTTTAAAATATATTCATTCTAAATTATTATGATTGTAATATCTTATAACATTTTCCATTCACTTCCATTTTCCATCTACTGACACAATTGCTTGTCTTGTATGCCCTGTCAGAGTCTCCAAGCTCTCTTTTCTCATGTATCCCAAAAATTTTAACTGTCTTTAGGTATTCTTTTGATTCTTATTTTCTTGTTGCTCACATTTCATCCATGATATTCTCAGATGATAAGCTAAAAAAAGTCTAAAACTGAAACCTAATTATAATTCTTAACTATGTCAAAATAAATTATGTCTCCTCATTTATCATCTCAAACATTAGTTGCTTATTCAATTATTTTTTTTGTTTTTTCATTGCTATATTCAGGTAACTTTGACACTGATATATTCTCAGCTGACAAGTGGAAAGATTATATTGAATCCATTGCTAGCTCTGCTAAGAAAGTTGGTTCACTGTGTTGTGCTAGACAATTTTTCCCTCCAGAATCTCTCATATATAAGTCTACCATTCGTCCATGCCTTGAATATTGCTGCCATGATTTGGTGTTCTTGCTGTATATCTAGAGATTCTTGATAAAATCCAAATAAGAATCAGCAGTATTGTTGGTGCTGACCTGGCATCTTGGCTTCAGTTACTTTTCCACTGGCATAATGTACATTCCCTGTGCCCTTTCTATAAATACTTTCATGGTAATTGTTCAGATGAACTCTTCGCTATAGTACCTAGACTTTATGGATTTAAGCGCAGTACTAGATTGGCAGCAAGGTCTCACACTTAAATTGGGTAGATGTAACTGTGTTTTATGCTAACAATTACTTTTACACTTCTTATTTGTGGAACTCTCTTCCTGTTCCATGCTTTCCAGCCAAATTTGATTTTCAAAAATGTCAATTGTTATCTACTGTCCTCTTGATTACTCTTCTATTGTTCTCACTCTTTAATAATGTTTCTCTTATTCTTTCTCAGTAACCCCTTGTGGCTTTACTGTCTTGCATGGGATGATCTGATTTGTAAAAATAAAAAAGCAAGCAGCATAGATTGTAAAATAAAGACTAACTTAACATTCTTTAGCCTTCAGATTTTGTCTGACTAGGACAGCACCTAACCACTGAGCCTACAAATACTAATTAGTAAATATCCTTCAAATTTAGTCACATAGTTACATTCTTCACTGTTTCATTCATACTCCATGTTATATTGTTTAACTCATAGTAGTTATAAATTGTTTGATTTTTTTTTTTTTTTTTTTTTTTTTTTTAGCTTCTGTCGAGATGCTTTATCTTTTTCATTTTCGGAAGCTTAACTGTCATAGTTAAGAAATTACTTGAACATTGTGATAAAAAAGCAACAAAAATAAGATAAGAAAAAATAACAATAAAAAAGTAACTGCTCTAAGAAATTTGAGAAACTACAATATCTTATGTGAATGACTTGTATAAGAGGATTAATACTTGAATTGAATTCAACAAAACTGTTTAATAAACCTAAATGCATTTATTTATTTTTAGATTATTTTAATCTGACAGTATATTCTTTCCAGTTTTGTTGTTTTTATTTCATTTCTCATTTAACATAACTATCTGGCTAGATTTTTAAAAATATCAAAATTGATTTTTTTGTATTCATTATTTTATAAAAAAGAAAAAATATTTTATGGTTTTATTTATCTCTTCATTTACCTGTAATGACACTTAAAAATCCTTTTTATATGAATATGTGCATTTGAGTTCTCTTTTTCTTTGAAATGATATCAAATTATATTGATAACTTTGATAAAACTTAATTTTACAGCCTTTGATGATTATCAAGTTTAATTCTTGTCCATATAAAACTGAAGTATTCTCACTTGCTTCAGAGCTGCTCAGAACAATGAAGTAATTAAAAAAAGTCCCTTCAAACAATTCTTGATTTCAAAGAATGATCTTTTATTCTTAACACCTGTAGCTTTTCTTTCCAATCTCTATATTACCTAAGATCTATTTATTTATTTTTCAATATCAATTTTAATTTGGTGCTATAAAACATGAATTCAGTGAACTTTTTAGTAAAGAAATGAAAAAGATGTTATTCCTATACAATTGAAAATCTTTGAGGGTAAAAAAAAAAATTGTCACAGCTCTTGTTTACTACTTATCTGTTTTGATTTATTTCAAAACACAATCACCTTTTTATCTATAAATAAGGTTTTACTTTTTTATTAACTTGACCTTGATGCCCCAAATTTAACAAACTGATATCCGCCCTCACCATTTTAGAAATATCTATTTCAACAACATTGCTCATATATTTCTTGACATATAATTTTTTAATTTTTTTCTTGTTTTTATATACATGCACTTTGCATTTAGTGTTTGACATAAATAAAAAAAAAATGCAATGAAGAAAAAATTTAAATTTTATTCCTCCCAATCACATACACACCTTTCCTTAGATGCCAAATAACTGTAACTACAATCGATTTTAACAATACTATTTCTTGCCAATTCCTTTAGATTGTGCGAGTTGATAAATCATCCATTGTTGTCCAGCTTCTACTGCTTGGAAAACAGTTTTTTCACATTGTTTTATCTATTGCTATCACTAACTATACATCGCAGAAAAGTAAACTGAACTGTATTAAAATAAGTTTCTTAATTTCTTTCAATACTTGTAGTGGACAAAGAAAATGTTTGAATTGTTAACTTCCGCAAGATATATTTCAGTTTGCTGATTTTTAAATTCTTTTGATATTTGTATACTGTTCGGATACATTATTTATGCAAACATCAGGTTTTAGAAAATAGTCAAAATATTCCAGTTGTCTTTTAATCTTTTCAGCTTAGCTTTCAGTTTAATTTTTAACAATGATTGAAGTCTTCTGATTATAAGTTTTAGTCAGTATTTCTCTTCAACCAGGAAGAAAATGGTTTTGAAAAAGAATAAAAGATATTGTATTTTTTATATTAAAGTTTATCCAATACAAGGCTCAAGAGCCACTCAAGGTATGTCTACTGAATGAGCTGTGTGATATGAATGTAAAAGGAGGTAGTAGGAAGTGAAGATTATGTACCTAGAGGATAATGATTGACTTGAAGATATTAAGATTGTAATGTTCAGAGAAGCATCCACTCCATAAAGTAGCAGTTTGGGGGTGGTGGTAGCTGTCTAGAGCTTTCTCCTTACAATTTGATTAGAGGAAATGTGGCTGATTGGATTGAGCATGGCGTGCACTAGCTGTAAAGGTCTGAACTGGTGGAACTAAAAAAAAAAAAAATGGAACTCATTTGATCATTTTCCATGGAAATGATGATAGAGCAGCGATAAGCCTGTGGTGTTTGTCTGTAGGAAGGTGCACATTGGGCACCTCAGCCCAAATATGGCAGCAAAACATTATTTTTAGTCTAATCTGACTCTTGTAATAAAAAAATCTCAACAGTCGGGTACTTTCTGGAGCAATAGAATGAGTTGACCATTTTTTCAGCATCTTTTTTAGCAATATGAGGTTTGGAGTGAACTTGATATTCAACAGACCTTCAAAGATTGAAGCTTCATTAACAGTGCAACTGTTCATCATGACTGGAGGAAACTCTGTGTCTGCTGATGAACTGATGCTAGCCCGGTTTTTAAGGTATTGAAAGTTACAAGCCAGTTTTTTTTCTCTATTCAGTTATTAGAGCTATGGCAGGAGAGAGATCAGCTGCTAGGCTCCTATCATCTTGATTTTTGGAAGTGCATCCATAAACATTGGTATAATTTGCATAAATGTTTGCTAATGACCTGAGAATGTTTGTAGGCTGATCAATAGTAAAAAAACAAAAAACCAGAAAGGATAGGACTGAGAAGAGAGGTTTGAGGGATGCCTGCATTGATCTCATGTGCTTCAGATAACTTGCCATTCACAATGACCTTCATGAACCTATCAAAGAGAAATTATGTAGACTCTCCCAGTAGCCATTGTAAAGTCAAGGTTTTTGAAACTTCTGGAAACTTCAGCTAAGATAGTGTGGTCACAAAGCTTGTGCTCTGTGACAGGAGGAAAATCAGGTAGAGGATCATCCTGATTGTCTTGTTTGGAGCTTGAGGCAAAGTTCACTGTAATGAGCTTAGCCTTGTCAAATGAAGTTGAAATAACTGTAATGCCATGAATAATTGTAGGCATAGATGATTTGCCTCTATTAAGAATCTTGTTAGTGATTATCTGACAATGAAAGACTGTCTCCAAACCTTTTTTTTTTTTTGCAATGGTTGTTGGGAGTTCTGAATGTGGCATAAGTCTTGCTACATTGTTTACAGTGATAAAGATGGAAGTTATGGTGAGCTTTAGCTGTAGTATATTCAGGTTTGTACCAAGGCTGACTGCCCAGCGTTCTTTGCTAATACATCTTGAAAAGGATAAAAATATCAACTGTTTAAATATAAAGGGCTACCACATGCCAGCTTCATAAAATCTAATTTCTTTGTTGTCAGGTACTAGTATTTGAATTTTTTTTTTTTTCTGGTTAAGTTTTTGGATGTTGTCATTTGTAGATTTCAAAATAAAAAAACTTGTATATAGTATTATAATCTTAAATCTATTGGCAAGGGCTTCACATTATCTGATAACTTTGAATTAATCTATGCAATCACTTTTATCTTTAGTTATTTGAGCCCTGTCTTCTTGTTAATGTCTTTAATTTTATTAAGAAATATAGACACTCCAGGGTATAACATCCCATTTTTCAATATGAGAATATTTATTGTAGTTGATTTGAATTTTTGTAAAATTTTATTTTCATTTGAGATTTTTGGAAAATATTTTCACTGAATTTGACTTACTAATATTAGTTTGACACAAGGCAATAAATATAAAGTTATAGGTATCACCTTGGTTTGACATTATATTTGTCAAAATTTTATTTCAAATGATGAGTTGCTAAGCTCTTTCTAGTTAACATACATGAAATAGATTTTAAGTACTTTTTTGGTGGTATTATCTGCCAAATCATAAAATTATATACTTTTTAATTAGATTGTTTATTTCTAAAAACATGCAAACTTTCATGATTGTCACCCTTTAACATCACTGACTGCAGTATATAACAAAATGTTTAAAGTGGTGTAAGACAAGAATGTCTCTTCTCTCCAGGTTTATTCAACCTCTATACTGAGGCTATCCTAAGGGAGCTGGAGACCCTGTCAGGATTTATTATTGGTGGGTGTAATCTTAACAGTATAAAATATGCAGATGACACTATCCTGATGGAAAGAAAATTACAGAACTATCTAGACAAAGAAGCAAAGGAAAGCAAGAAAAAAATGACTAACCATCAACTACAAGAAAACAAAGTATGCTTAACAAGTCAGTACAGAATTTTAAATATCTGGAAAATGTTTAACAGAGGATAGTAAATGCAATACTGAAATCCAAATGTGCATTAGAGTAGTGAAAGATGCATAACAAAAGCTAAGCAAAGTACTAGGAAATGGAAAAAAAATTGTTAGAAGCAAGGAAAAGAGTACTGAATTGGATATTGAGAATTTCATGGATGGAGTGACTGACTCTCTTAAAGAAAATAATGAAAAGAACACTTCTACTCAGAATTGGAAAGAGAAACTTGTATGAATTGGTGGTGGAACAGCAGTTGGGTGGGGTTGCAAAGGGAGAAACACTACTAAGGACCACAAAGGATAGGAAGTTTTGGAGAGCCATGATCACTCATGTCCTGAAGGGATGTGGCACATAGAATATTCTGATAGGATGCATTTGAATTACATATTCCAGATATGACTTTTTTTTTTACCTTTTAAATTTACATTTGAAATTAAACATACTTAGGATTGATAGTATTAAACCTTTGGGTCTTTGCTTACTGCTTATTTTCTCCATCTTAGTTTTAATTACATATAATTGTATCATGTTGTGTGTACTGTGATTTATCTCCATGCTAAGGTTTATGGGGTAAGAATGTTTTATGAAGCATTCCCCCTTCAAAAGAAACAATCTGATAACTACAATCTTCAAAAATTTACATGCAACGTCAATCTCCATCTTCTATCTTCTTGAGCCCCGTTCAGCTTTTATCCTTTCTTTGTGTGTCCCCCTCCCCCCAGTCTTTTCTCTCACCTTCACTCTCTGTAACCCCCTGTGTACCAGTGGCATTCCTGCCTTGCTTGGGGTGAAATGATTTTAAAAAAAAACCCCCCCAAAAAAACGTAAGTTACAAAACATTTAATACTTTCCTAATTGAAAATGTTAATTATCGAAACACTTATTTGCCAACTTTTACCACTACTTGCATCATCTCCAAACCAAAAGTAATACTGAATGTAACTCCTTACACATTTTCATAGTTTGTTTTTCAATTTCTTTAAAGTAATTATTTAGGTCAAATGTAATGAATTATTTAACATTACTTTGAAATGGTAATTTTGGTTTTAAAAATTTCTTCATACAGTCAAGTACATGATGAAATTTTTGTGTTTGTTTATTAAACAACTTTATTTTAAATGTTTAGGAATATAAATTATAATTTTCAGTTAAATTGTAGCAATATCTGCTAAACATTTTTGTTACCTTTTCATTTACTGTCTACATATTTGGAGTATCACCAATTATAACAGAAAAATGTCTGGAGTATATTTTTATTTATATTTTTATATTTTATTGATAGTCAAAAATTAAAATATTTTGAGCAAATTCAAACTTGTTTAAAATATCAAATTTTTCCTCATTTGTTGAAAATGTAATAAAACTGGAAAACCCTGAAACATTAGTGGGAAGTTAGTATATTTGTCTAAAAGAAAATCATAAATGATCTTCCCTATTCTTTTGTCTATATTGATTGGATTTATCAAAAAGGTTTTGACTATTAGATATTTTTGGTGTTTCTTCTATCCTCTCCAATCATATTTAATTATGTTTCTTGCATTTGAATGAAATTACCACTGTTTTTTTCTTTTAATGTTTAATTTCGCATGTCTCATATATTCACCTCTTTGTTTCAACTCCTTTATCAAAATTAATACAATTAATAATACAACTAATAGTCTTGAGTGTGCTTGGCCTTGTTCAAATTGTTGATCATGCTAGATAACATGCTCTTTCCCAGAAATTGTAACTATGGTCTGCTCAGCATAGTTGCAGTATAAACCACAGGTGGGCTCTGTGGGTGTTGAATAAACCCAAATGCACTTGAGCAAGCATCTGCAATGGGAATTGGCTAGCTGCCCTAATAGATAGGTATCCTCGAATACGAGTGGCTAGCTATACATACATACATACATACATACTATGAATGAAACTAGTATCTATTTGGGAGGAGCCAAAGCTGAATAGTCTCTGCTTTTTATATTAAAAAAAAATAACACAAAAGTATTTTAATTAAAAATTAATCACTATTTTAACAATGTTGCCAAATTAGTTTTCCTTTTAAGATTTATTAATTTTTCCATTGGTAAGTTCTCTAAAGCAATTTAAAAAAAAAAATTTCTATCCATAAATGGAGTATTCATATTTGACAATAAAAATTTCAAATATATCTATTTTAGAGAGTTGGGCTCAAAGCCAGTTAAGTTTTATCTGGATGACTTCTGTAAACTAATATAAAGGCACAAATGTTTTTTAGTGATTATTTCCATTTTTATTGGGATTCTTCCTTTTTTTTTTTTATGTACTATGACTCTTCAGGATATAGGCGATCATGCCCACCCATCTTCCTGACCCTTGTGGTTTTGTCTTTTTGTTATTTCTCCCAAATCCTGTTCTGCTATCCATCTGCTCAAGCCTATCAAGTGTGTTATGCAATGCTTTCTTCTGTCCCTCAGTCTTTCCTATGAGTATCAGATTTTTCCAGGCCTTCTTTCCTCATTACATACCCCAGAAATTTCAACTGCCTCTTCCTGATGCTAAGTATAAATTTCCTTTTTGTTTCCATTCTCTCCAAAACATTGTTGTTGCTCACATGTTTGACCCATGGTATCCTCAGCATCTTTCAGTAGAACCACATTTCTGTTGCTTCAAGTCTCTTCCATCATTGCCCAGCATTCATTGCCATACAAGAGGACAGATATCATGTAACAGTTCATTACTTTATTCTAACCATGGAAAAAAAGAAAAACAGTACAAACAAAGAATAATAGATTTCATAGAAAAAAGGTTTAACTGTAATTTTAGAATAATCAGGATTAGAATGCATTCCAGATGATTATCATTTTCGCCTTTTCTTTGATTAAAAGCAAACAATGGAAATTTTAAAAAAAACAAAAAACAAAACAAAAAAAACAACTTTTCTTTCATTCAATGTTAATGTATTTAAAAAAAGTTGAATCTAAATGTAGCTAGATTTTTAATGTATTCTTTGCAAATACTCCAAAATATCGATATCAACTGATATTTGTATGTAATATCACTTACTAAGGTAAATTAATGAGTAATGTACTTGGCTCTAAATAGTGTGATAAAAAAATTACCTCTGATAGTTTGATCCCCCCCTCCTTATTGGTTGTTGTAAGCAGAACTGGCAAAATCTTTTGGGAAGTACTTCATCTCTCTTTCCCAGTCTCTGTTAGTGTTTGACTAGTTTCTAAATTTATGTTGGAAATTTTGAGATGACAAATTATTATTTGCGTTTTCATTTAGACTAATATTCTGAGAGGGTACAATGGCTGAAATGTTATTAGTGTAGCAGACAAGATGATTATACCCAACTGAATAGAAAAGCATATATAATAGTTTCTAAAGTTGAGACTATGAATCTATTAAGTTCCAGCATAGCTAGAAAAATGAATGTAAGTTATTAGCTTACTGAATTTAAAAAAAAAATACAACTTAGTCATTTTAATCTTATTTTATTTTGGTCTGTTCGAGTTTGCTCTATTTTTACTTGCACATTTTTTAGTTATTGCTGGTCAATTAGAATTGACATTTTACTGTCAGCCACAATTGTGATTCATCCTTATTCAAACAAGTTCTCAAAGCAATGTCTATTTTTCGCTTACAATATAGACATTGGAGACTTTTGCATTTTAGGAGGGAGTAAAAATAAAGAATGACTGTACATTGTCAGTCTTGAAGATTGGCAAAATATATGGAAGAAATGAAAGCCCCCTAATTGCTTGACAAATTTGAATTTTTTGAGAAACAATCTTTTAAATTGCAGAAGTTGATTTAAAAGATTAGGTTACAACATAAGAATAGCAGACATTTTAGAGGTAACAATGTCATGATTATCAATTTATTTGGATATCAGATACCAGTAGAGATAATATTGCTTAGTATCATTTACTCTGTTAGTACATTCTAATATTGATTTTCAGAAAGCAGTGCTTGCTTATTTGAAACTGAATTAAAATGGAAAATGAAGGAATGCAACTACTAGAATTATTTCCATTTTTTTTTTCTCCTGAATTGTGGCTTGATATTTACTGTTTGGCCTCGATATTCTAACAGATTGTGATTAATTCTGATCTCCAATTTTAAATTGTATTATAAAAACGCAAAAAAGTAAACTAATTTTTTGTTGTGCAAAATATTTCAAAAGTAGCTCATCAATTTAGGCTTTTATCTTTTTTGATAAATTTGATTTTTAACTGTTGTATTTAAGAAAATTTCAATTGCTTTCTTATATATTACGATATTTAAAAATCATATTAGAATGAGTATTTAAAACTAGGTACACCTTGGCTTTATTAGAGCTTTGTAACAATTATGTATTGTATAAAATTTCAGAAAGAACATATTCAAATACTTTTGAAATCAGAAGAAAATAATACTGGCTAACAAAAGTGTAAAACTATTCTGCAATTTTGATTTGTAGCATTTTTGGTTTTGTTTTCTTAAATATGCACTTTTATACATAATTTTAAGACTTGGATGCAGTAATTTAAAGCAATTTGGAGACTGTTTTAAGATCATCAAGTATGTTTCAGGCATTAGTTTTCAAGGATAATTTTTTCATTTATTAATGGAGTGGAAAGCTTCAGCCCCTTTGCATAAAAATGTTTACAATATGAATATGAATTATTGACTTTATCAAGAGAAAATTTATTAAAATTATTGTTCAAAGGAAATTTATTTGCTTGATATATTTAATAAACATTTTTCCTTATTTTTTGATTATACATATAGATAGCAAGCTTAGTTTAGATTTGTACAAAAACCAAATGGCAGTAGAAAAATTGTTATATTAATCTTGATGAAGACCTATTTACTTGGCTTGAAAATTAGAATTCTGAATTATTTTTACTAGTGTTTGAGATGGTGGTGGGGGATTGATAGTTATAACTAAAGTAAAGACTTGGTGTGCATATGAGTAATGATTTACTATTTATATCTACCAGATGTTATCCTAAACTACAATCTTTTCTATGCTCTGATTTTGAAACTGGATTTATTTTAATAAATCATGGATATCAATGTGATTTAAGTCTGTGGCTTTTAATGCTTATGTTTAAATTTCATTACCACCTCTACTATTTAGTAGAAACCTTTCTCTTAGACTAACATTTTAAACTTAATTATTAAAGCACCAAATGTAAGAAAAGATCATTTGTAATGTTAAAATTTCTATTAAGAATATTATGACTTTCAAATGTGTGATATTCTCCACCCACCAACTCTCCTTAGTATTTGAATGCCACTTGTTTTCTTGTTATTCTTTTGTCTGTTGACTTAACATTATTTTATTGGTTCTCTTAGTTTTATTAAGAGCTGGGGATAAAGACTGAGATTTGATAAAGTTCAAATTTCCTAGCACAACAGATGTCTAGCAACAAATTGGTAAAAACAAGTTTTGTTGATTGAAAAGATGAAATTGTTTCCAATAGCCAGCTTTTGTTGAGCTTTATTGCACATGACAATAGATTTACATTAAAATATAGTCTGACTTTCTATTTTCGATTATCAATTTAAATGCTTTGCAGTTGTGACTTTGCATTGTGGAAAGGGAGTGTTTTCAGGGAAGCTAGCTATTTTTGGGAATGAAATGGGATGTAATGTGTTTAGGATGAAACCTTGATATAAGTGGCAAATTTGTGACTTTCTCCATAGTGGGCATTTACTTCGGTTTGGTGTAGATGCTATGGAGAAGAAACGCACAAGGTACAAATGTTTGTATATAATTCTTTTCATCTATAGATTCAGTATTGGATATGCACATATGCCTCATTATTTGACAAAAACAGTTTTAAAGAAAAATGCATGCAAATGGAAAAAATAATCTTGGATTTTGCTAATGTCAAAATCTCTTGGACATCAGTAAATGCAGCCATTATTTATGTGAGTGGTAGTCATTGTCTTAATTTTTTTATTTTTTTATTTTTTTTTTTTTATTGTTGCTATTGTCCAAAATTTAAAAACTCAATGCTTAAGAATTTTTTTACTGTTCAATTAATGTTTTTCTCTTATATTTGTTTCTTTTTTTTCAAGATGTATTATTACTTAATTCATTTATTTTAAAATTAAGTTTATTTAACTAAGAAATAAATTGTCATATCTTTCATCAAGCAATTTGAGCTATTAGTTGATAATTTCAGTCAAGAAATCAATCATATAAGCAACAATTGAAACAATTTAAAGTTGTTGATATTGCTTGCTTTGTCAGTTATTTGAGATGTCATAACTTGAGTTGATGCAAATAGAATTCATTATTTATTTTTTAAACAAGCAAAGAAAAGAAAATATGTATTCCTAATATGAGTTAACAAGGTTGTATTGAAATGGAGCATTTTGTGCCTGTGATATATATTTTCATGAGTCCAGTCAACCATTAGCATCATAGGGGCACCACATATACTGCAGTCATAGCAGTAGTAGTGTGTTTGGGGCAAGATAGACTGATTGCCATCTCAAGGCAAGATAGCCTAGTCAGCTCTGCTATTTAACCGATAGCTGAAGTAGATAGCTGTTCATGCACCATAATTTTTTCTTTTTAAATAGACATTACCATCAATAACTGCAATATTTCAATCTTCTTTGGGTTTTTTTCTCCATATTTTTTAGTGTCTTTAGTACATAAGTGTTTCGGTACTCCTTTTGTACTGATATATAGAATAATTTTCTGTATTCATTGTTTTTTAAATTATCCAGAAATTAGAATTTGTCAAAAACTTTACCTGCATTTTATTATTTAATACACTAGTTGAATGCAACTGACCTGATTATTACACTAAATAAAAAAAACAAAAAAAACACTATTTTTAATTTTTTTTTAATTACCCTCCTACTGCTATTAGTACAACAAATGGATATTCTTTCCCAGTTGTTATGTAAATGTTACCCTTTGCATATGTGAATGATTTGGCACTTTGACTGGGTGGCTGGGTAAAACTGCAGGAAGCTGACCATTTAATCAGCCCATTGTTTGTTCATCTTGTCAACCACATAGTTTAATCAAAAACACACTTGTTTTCTTTTTAAGCTAAGCTAATAGAATGTACATAGAAAATGTGAGATAATCTGTTATTGCTATCTGCTGCTCCTTTGATAGCACGCATTTCTTTCTTAGAAGAAACTTGTCATGAAGCCCAGTAACCAAATAAGTGTTCTCTTACCTATATGACTGTCTTTTGCCACTGATTCTTTCAAACACCTGAAGGTACAACATGGAATAGGTACATTTGCCTGCTAGTTATCTTTTCCCATTTAGATGGTCAATTTAATGTGAGTATAAGATAGTTTGTTGGTGTTTCTACTTTTTAAACATCATTAAATTGTTTGTGAGCAGGGGAAAGAAATGAAAAATCTGTTTCCTTTGTTCAATTTCTACTTGATTTTAGTACTAAAAAAAAATATTAATGTATTGTGCCAGGTCCAATTGTCTATCTTAGTGCGAATGCAAAGCCAACTTGCACAATTAAGATATTACTGTTGTTATATGTTGCTTTGTAAATAATTGAAGAGTTAATTGCATGAAATGACATATTGGTTTTAGAAAAGTAGACAGTAAAAAAAAAGTGAAAAGATAAATTAGAATAGAATTAAATCTTTGTATTAAATGACTTTTATCCACTACTTTTTAATCTTTAAATTGCTGAGAAGTTTTATAAAAGAAATAAGTCAACAAGAAAGCAATAAAATATGGTAGATATTCTAAGAATTAAATAAATTAGCATTAGCCAATTACAGAAATAAACTTGCCTGAATTATTTAGCTCTTAATTGAAAGGAATTTAGCTTCAATTTCTTTATCAAAAACTGATGCTGAAAAGCTTTCTCCTCCTCTCTCATTGCTGGTATTCACAGTTGGCATAAATTGTAAAATGAGTAAACAGTCATTTTAAAAAAAAAAAAAAAAATATATAGAGAGAGAAAAAGACACTCTTGTTAAAGCCCAGTTGTAATATTTTAAAAAAATCTTCATCCTTAGTTGCTTACACATTCTGGAAATTGTTGACACTTGTCAAGCTTCCTCTGCTCTGTGTGCATGTATATATGTATATGTATGGAAGGAAAAGCAAGATGTTTAAAGTGTTAATGTTTCTTCATTTGTTAAGGAAGCTCTGCAAAATATTCTGTTTTCTTGTCAACTTTAGATAATTGGATTTTTTTTTTTTTTTACACTACCATGCTACTTTTGGGGCGTTCTTTCAGAATGAAAAAATTGTATTGGTTTCGGTCTGAATTTAACAATCTACACTAATTTCTTACATGTAATGATTTTCTTCAGAGTTGTTTTTTTTCAATCTAAACTTTGATTTATATATAAAATTAGTTGTCTACTATTTTTCTTTTATATGGTTCTGTTGATTGTTAATCACTTATAGTGGAGAAGTACATTTGGTAGGTGAGGGTGGAGCAGATGAGTAAATTGCCATTTTGCAATTAATGTAGACTTAGAGCTGTTCTCTATTTGTTATCTGTTCTTTTATAAATGATTATTTTTTTTATATCTCTATTTTCCTGTCATCACTAACATTCTCACCAAAAAGATGTTCTTTCATAATTTTTACATGAAAGACTTAATTGTATACATTTTCCTTTTTCTTTGTATATTTTCACTCTTATTTTCCTTTATATAGATATTATGTATGTGTGTGTGTGTGTGTGTGTGTGTGTGTGTGTGTGTGTGTGTGTGTGTGCACATATATATATATATATATATATATATATATATTAGGTCATCCCATAAGTTCTGTCCGAATTTTAATTTTTGTTAAAATGAATGAAATTTAACGAGTATTTTATAATGTCTAATGGAGCTGAACATTATTTTTATGTTTAGATGCATTTAAACTGATCAAATTTTATTTCAGAGAACAATAAAATTAAATTTTGTTTGATTAAAACCCTGCTAACATGGAAGTACCCAAGAATCATTTGAGGCACATAATGCTTTATGAGTTCAAGAGAGGAAACTCAGCAGCCGAAGCGGCTAGAAACATTCACTCAGTTTATGGAGAGGAATGTGTGAATGAAAGAACTTGCAGAAGATGGTTTGCAAAATTCAGAGGTGGAGATTTCACCCTTGAAGATGAAGATCGAACCGGACGTCCAGTTGAGTTTGATAAAAAGCTTCTTGAAGCAGCCCTTGAAGAAAATCCTGCTTTATCAGTTGAGGAATTGGCAGTGGTTCTCAGTTCAAACCATACAACTGTTCATCGTCATCTTCAACAACTTGGAAAAGTTCCTAAACTTGGAAAATGGGTGCCTCATGAATTGTCTGAAAACAACCTCAAATCCCGAGTTGGCATCTGCTCTTCTCTCCATTCTTGCCAACTTGTTTCAGCTTTTTTGGATAGACTTGTGACTGGCGACGAAAAATGGATCTTTTATCGAAATGTTAAGCGTCGTAGACAGTGGCTTGGTAAAGGGGAAGGACCCCAGCCACAGCCGAGAAGGGAACTTCATGAGCAAAAGGTTCTTCTTTCAATCTGGTGGGATTGCCAAGGAATAATCCACTTTGAATTCTTACCACCTAATGCAACAATTAATGCTCAAATATACTGTCAGCAATTAGAGCGTTTGAACAAAGCTTTGAGGAAAAAAAGACCTGCTCTAGTGAATCGAAAATGGGTGATGTTTCATCAGGACAATGCGTGACCACACACAGCAAGAATCACGTCACAAAAGATGGAAGAACTTGGTTGGGAGAAAATTCCTCATCCACCTTATTCTCCTGACCTTGCTCCTTCAGACTACCATTTGTTTCGTAGCTTACAGAATCATTTGGAAGAAACAGCTTTTGTAACACAGGAAGAGGTTAAAACTGACATTTGTGAGTTCTTTGAATCAAAGCCAAAAGAATTTTACAGTAATGGAATTAGTAAGCTTGTTAATAGATGGAAGGAAGTCAGAGATAATCAGGAAAAATACATTGTTGATTGAATCTGTAATTAAATGTAACTCGTTTTCTTTATCCAAAATTCGGACAGAACTTATGGGATGACCTTATATATATATATATATATATATACACACACACACACACATACAGCAAATATACAATTTTGTTTTGCACTGATAGCACAACTGAGTTTCATGCACATTGCAGTTGTCAGAGGCTTGAAAAGTTTAAATATTGGTATTTATACCATACTGTTATGATAGTGCAGTAGTCTATTTATTTATATGGGGGGGGATCTGTATGCACTTACATATATCCAAATACAAACTTAAATACAAATAAAGTTTGTGATGGGTAAATTGATGCCACTTTATATTTTTAATTTTGTGCATGCATGTTGTTTGTTTTTGATCCCATTGACTGCACAGTGTAGTAGGGTCAGTTGGGCACCATCTGTGAGAAAAAGAGCACCATGGTGCAATTCACTCCTCTATAAATTTGGAAACAGCATGTCTAACTGCTTCATGCCAGAAGCTCAGATACGAACATTTCAGAGTGTTTGGGTGGTAATCTGAGAACAGTGCAGAGGATTCAAAGAGTTGGATGAGTCTAATGGTGATTATGAAAGTACGGCAACTCAGAAAACTCACTCTGATTGTTCTGATAAGAAAAGAACTCCCAAATTTGTTGGTGAGGGCTTCAAACTCAACACTGAGGCCTATATCAAGTGCCTTGAGGAGGTAGTCCTGACCTAGCTCAGGTGGCTGCAACCCTTTTGATTATTATGTGTGGGGCACAGTTGAGCGAGAGGGACCAACAAAACTCTTTGTAACACCAAAGATGAACTGAAGGCAAGGATTATTGCAGCATTCACCAACTTAAACAAGGAGACAGTCCAGAAGAGTTACAGCAGATTCTGAAATGGTCTGGAGTCCAATGGTGTGGGGGTTTTTTTTTGTTTTGTTTTTTTAAATAAATTTACTCTTTAGTAGTATTTCAGTATATCTAAACTAACTGAATTACCAGCATTTTGCTGCATGTCACACTTTTGTAAGAAAGAAATGATGATTGATTTTTATTATAATTTATGGAGAAAATGATTTCAATATTACTCGATGATCTTGCCAATGTGACCTTCATCTTCTGTTTTTTTTTCCTTATGTTTTGGATAGGAGACATTACCTTGTTTAAATTTAATTTAAATCAAAGGGGGGAAAAATTTTCAGTGGAAGGTTTGTACCCCCCCCCCCCAGTTCCCTTTGATCAAAATAAAATATACTTATCCAAGTACCCTGGGTAATAAATATAGTTTCAGAATATATATGGTTATGGGGTCTATCTTCAAAACCCTAGGAGGAGTTTGATAAACAGACAGACAGAGGCTACAATATATATATATATATATATATATATATATATATATCTATATATATATATATATATAATCTATATATATATATATGATTAGATTTTTAAAAAGTGGCACTAACAGTAAAAAAAAAAATTTTATTTAAAAAAACATTTTAACCCTTGAAAAGTGGACATGAACTACAAGACTATGTAGTTGGGAGAGGAATAAAAATAATTTAAAAATGGGTATTTACTGTAAGTAAATTTTTCAGTTTTAAAAAATTATGTTGTGTGTGTGCACGTACATGTCTACCATTCACTCATACTTAGAATATTGTTGTTACATATGGGCCAGTGCCCCTGCTATTTGCCTTGAGCTCCTCGATAAAATCCAAAGAAGAATCAGCAATATTCTTCAATCACTTTCTCATTGCCATAAGGTTGCCTCTCTGTCTTTTCTATAAATACTTTCATGGTAATTATTCAGATGAGCTCTTTGCTATGGTACCTAAACTTTTAAATTTAAGTGCAGTAGACTGACATCAAGATCCCATCAATTTACAGTTGAGTTGGCTAGATATATCCATAAATTCTGTCAAAAAAATTTTTTTTTTAATTGCATTTCTCACTTGTGGAGCCCCCTTCTAGCTCAATGCTTTTCAGCCAACATTAATTGGCAAAAATTTAAATGCAATATCAATCACTCTCTCCTGTCCTCTTGATTACTCTTTTCTCTTCCCACTCATTAAATTAATGTTTCTATGCCCAATTCTTCCACACCCTGTAACCCCTTGTTTTAGTGGCTTTGTCTTACATGAAGTGGTACCGATTTAAAAAAAAAAAAAAAATTATATATATATATATATATGTGTATGTGTGTGTGTGTGTGTGTATAATTGATTTAATTATATTTAACTTATTTGCAAAAATGTTTAAATTGAACCTTGATTTAAAGAAATATTCGAAATAGAATTTAAAGAATCTTATTTTACTTGGCCTACATCTCAAGAAGCAATACATTCTAAATTTGCATGGCCTGATCATATTACTGACTATAATTTTTGTTTTTAAATTTATTCTTTCACTTAGCTTGTATATTTGGCAAATTTCTTAGTTGGTATATTTTTAATACTTTTCTAGTTTAAGCATACTTGCACTAATAGGCAATCTTTTATATGGGATTTTTTGTCCTCTCTTGTTATAAATTTTAAGTGTTTTGAGTACACTGCTACCTTTGTACTCACCGATTTTGACAATTGGGTACTGTAGCTGAAATTGTTGTTCTGACTCTGGCATCCTTATCAGTACTTGTTTGAAGGTAGATTTCATTTAACAGCCTATAAGCACATACGTTTATAATTTCCATTTTCAAATGGATTGCACACGTTCTTGCTTGATTTCTTTTTATTACATGTACAATACAAATTGGAATGTTGTGCATGCATATGGTATGTGGAGTCAGACAAGTTATCAGCATTAAGAAATGTAATCTGTAACTTTTAGCTGAGGCTAATTCTGTTCACTTTTTTTTTTTTTTTTTAATTAATATCCTTGTAAAAGGGTTGAAACCATTTTTCCCTGTACAATTTTCCATCAACAGATAATTTGATAAAATGATTTGACAGTTGACACAGAAAAAAAAGTAAACAACTGTCCTTCTGTAACTGTCTTACCATTTCGGGCAGTAGCTGAGATGGTAAGACAGTTCATTATCAACTTTCATAATGATCAATCATATATACATATGGTAATTGATAAAAGAAAAAAAACACCAGGAATCAAAATTGTTAAGCAGTTAAAATCTTTTGAAATAGCTGAATTGGTGTAAAGCATTGAAACCTTTTTATAAGTTAAATGTCTTAATTGATGTAAAAATATATTTAATCGCATTAAGATTTTGACTTTGTAACATGCTGCATTCAGTTTCATATGTGAAGTTGTGTTTGACTGGCACTATTATTTTTCTTTTGTGTATAATCATCTCCTCATTTCTACTTCTACCACACAGATATACTTTTCAAAAACTGTTACTTATAATAAAAACAATAACATAAATGAGTCTCTGATTCAATAATTTTCTCTCTCTTCATTGTGTACATGTCATCTAATGATAAACTGGCTGTTGCTGAAGGTTAAATCAGCCTTTACTATTATGTGAGATTGGGATGGCAGTCATGTTATCCTTTATTGACCTTGTTTATTTATACAGTCCTTGTTTTACTTGCAAATAATTTTCTTTTCTATTTTTATTTTTCAGGTGACATTACTCAGAAGGGATATGAAAAGAAAAAGAATCGTTTGTTGGAACCTTACAGAAAACAATCTGAATCAGGTATATTTTCTTCCCCGCTTTTAAAAAAATTTTTTTAATTTTTTACCTGTTTGATTAAAAAGATGAATGTTAAAACGAATTGTGAATTATAAAAACTTTTCTCTTTTGTCGGTGGATACTTTGGTTATCTCATTTGTTTCAGTTGTTATTAGGTATCACTACACGGGTAATGTTTGTCCAGTGTTCAAGTTCTATAGGAGAAAAAAAATCTCTTCATCAGTGCAGTTATATAAATAAAAATGATCTCAAAATCATGTACAATATTCCTAGAGTGTCTTACAATTAGCCTGTGTTTGATTTGTTTTACAAAAACTTAAACTGACTACATACAGTTGTCATAAAATGATTTTTCTATAAGAATGATTGCAAGAATAAACAGTATAAAACTGGTTAAAAAATTGTAATTCATTTGGTTTCAGTATTTATTATAAAGGGTGTAAATGCTTGTCTTATCCTTGCAGCTCTTCAAGTGACTCTTTTTTGTAGATTGTTTGCAAATTAAGTTTAATAAAATCATTAAATCCTTTGGGTTCTTAATTTGTTTTGCTTATAACAGCTGTGAGAAATGAACTGAAAATTATGCATTTCAACATAATCTAATAGCAGTGAGGTTTTGTTAGATCTTTTCATCAGGTTAGAGCTGCCAGCAATAATTTCATTTCACTTAATTTTAAAAAAAATTTCTTTTTAAGTGTTAACATTAAAGAAATCCTGGTTAAAAAGTGAGATTTTTTTCTTGTATAAGTTTTACTGCATGTATCTGTTATTTGTGTGCCATACAGCCAGTAGCCTGAGTTAACAACCGACAACAGCTATTACTATTAGCAAGAGAAATTGTCTGGATGTAATTTTATTCCCCTCTCACACTTTTGATATTGCTTGATGTTGGTCCATCAGAGGCTCATTTTTTATCTTTGTCTAACAGATGATTTGGTGTTTTTAGTCATTTATATAAAGCAATGTGGTAGCCATTAACTATTGAGATAACAAAGATTTATTATACACTATAAAAATTGTTTTGGTTGTCTGATCAAGTATCGTTATTATGGTTGACAAAACCTCTTCATGCTCATGAAATATTTATAAGCAAAATAAAGTTTGCTTTGAAAAAGTACTGTGTGCAGAATTCTTGATGAAATATTAACAAATAGAAAGTTGTCTCATAGTGAATGGAACTAGCAAGTGTTTCAGAGCAAATCATTCTATTGGCACTTGATTAAATGCTTTCAATTCTCAAGATTGAACAAAATGTCTGCTATTGTCTCTTTGAGAGAGTGACCAACCTGCAATTAAACAAACACCATTTATTTATATCAGTTTTAAAAATAAATCCTAACATTCACCATGGATAATTTTACTATTCTATTTGTTATCTTGTAATGACCAATTACTCTTTTGGAAAGTGTTATTGAGCATAAAACAAGCTTTATTTAAGGTAGAAGCAAATATTTCACTTTTAACAATAATTTACAAAGAAGTCCATCTTCTTTCTTTTTTTTTTTTTCCAAATCAGTTCACCATAAGCATGGCAATACTATCACTAAGATGCAAGTAGCTACTGGGAGTGAAAAAGAATGAAAATACTTTAGAAGGAATTGGAAACTAAATCTTAAACAGAGAACAAAGGATAAACCTCTACTCCTGTTCAAAAGACAAGAGAGGAGTGAGCTGGATATTAAGTGAACATCATGGTGGAAAAAGTAATTAGGATTATATTGATTGTGAATCTTAGGTTTTTATTTCTTTTTCATCATTGGGGATATTCATGTTGTTTAGCTTCTTTATTTATATCAGTTTCTATTTCTTGTTTTTTTAACATATTCTGGCACTTTATTTAATACATGTACATATTGTCTACTCAATTTACTGTATACTATTATTGATAGTGGTTTCATACTGTTTTGTACTGATAATTAAATTACAAAAATAGAAGCCTGTACAAAGAAAAGAGCTTCTCTGAGAAGAGAAGTATATAAATATAGATAATTTTCTTGTAGTCATGTGAAAGGGTTTTTAATTTTCTTAATGGCTATTATCTGTCTTATCATCTGTCCCCACTTTCAATTGTTTGAAATATTAAACTGTTGAGCACTCATTTCATAGCTGACCACATAAGGACAAGGATTTAGGGAGGAGTGTTTTGTATTTTGTGGGGATGAATAAACAAAATGACTCTTTTTTTGCTTCTTGGGGACTCTCCTCTGCCATTGCTTAGCAGAGCATGAAATTAATCAAGACCTTGCATCTGATGTGTACATTCCCTTTGTCATACACTGTACATATGAACACTAATGGGTATGTCCCAATCATAAATATGTTGGACACTATTGTAAGTGGGGGTAATATGCTGTCTAAGTAGTTTACCACTAGCAGTGGTTTACCCACTTCACGCTACTGGCGAGTATTGTTTTGTTGATATAAAGATTACCATTTCATTTCCAACCTCTGTTTTAGTTATTCCTCATTCAGTAACCTTTTTTAGGTTACAACATCCTTTAACTTGAGAATAGTGCCTCACACTCTTTGACCCACAAGTGGCACTTGCTTCTCTTAGAAAAATACAAAAATGATAGCAGCATTTTGATTGCACTAATATTACACCAGGTGACTTTATTTGTTCATTAGATAGAAAGGAAGACTTTTGGAATCTTTGAAATTGAACACTGTAGGCAAAAATCAGGTAATATATTTGTAATTCACAAGTGAAAAACTTTAAAACTATTGATAAAGCTAAATTAAAGAGTCAAAATATTTCATTTCTTGATTAAAGCACAGAAAAATTGGGTTTTATGTGTACTAAACATAAATTTAAATGGCTTGTTTGTGCAGAACATGAAAAATCTTGGGTAATGATTGGCTGGTGTTGAAAATAATCTCTCAAATCAGGTCAAGACTTTTATCTACTGATAAAAATGTATGTGTCATTGTCAGATAGTGACAATTGTAAATTGCATAGAAACATGAAGGAAGGAATTTATTGCCTGTACAAAGAAAAGAGTGCAAATTATGTTTTAAAACCAATAAAGTCACCGCCTATTTAGTAATACTTTATACCTGACTTCACCAAACAAAATATGATGTCTGTATGATTTTTTAGCTTAAACAGATTCAAATATACAGGGTGTACCCCCCCTCAAATTGACATCATTTAAAATGTGATTATCTGAGTAGCTACATGTCCAAAGCAAACAAAATTAAATAGGCTTCATGTTGAACAATAAAAAATTTATTTATCAAAATTCAAACATGATATTCAGAGGGATGTAGATTTTATAAATCTTCAATATGCGTACCACCTGTGACGCCACACACATTAAGTTGGTAATCCAGCTCCTGCCAAACATGCTATAGCACATCTTGCATAACATTCTTCAGTACCTCATTGTGAACTTATCTCAATTAGAATCTACCAGAAAGATGGATCAGGCATACCAGTGATAATGACAATGTACTGTTGATATGGCCACCACATTCACCTGATAGATGACAACTTGTGATTTTTTTTCCCCCATGGCGCTATTAAAAGGACAGGTCTATATCACCCCTCTTTCTACAAGCATAGAGGAAATTAAGCAGAGAATCACTGAGGTTCTGGAGAATGTTATGCAAAACATGCTACAGCATGTTTGACAGGAGCTAGACTACTGACTTGACATGTGTAGTATCACAGGTGGTGTGCATATTAAGAATTTGTGAAGCTTTGTGAAATTGGTTATAAAATCTGCATCCCTTGGAATATCTTGTTTGAATTTTGATAAATAAATCTTTCATTGTTCAACATGAAGCCTATTTAATTTTGTTTGCCTGGAACATGTAGTTACTCAGTTATTCACATTTTAAATGATGCCAAGTTTTTTTGGGAGACACCCTGTATATTACTTCTCACTTTGACAGAATGAGGCACCATATAGCCTCTAACAAGTTTGGTTTTCATGACCAGGTGCTAAGTTTTCCACTGACATGAAATGGAGAGATTATATTGAATCAATTGCTAGGAAAGGTCACTGTTGTGATAGACAATTTTTCTTGCCAAAATCTATCTTACACTTTTATAAGTCTACCAGTTATCCATATATTGTCAATTTCTGGTTTGGTACTTCTGTGTATTTAGAGATTCTTGATAAAATCTAAAGAATCTGCAATGTTATCAGTCCTGACCTGGCATCTTGGCATCAGTCAATTTTCTACTACCTTAACCTAGTTTCTCTTTGTCTTTTCTATAAATATTTTCAGGGTAATTATTCTGATGAGCTTTCCTCTTTGGTATCTTGACTTTATGAATTTAGGCACAGTGTTAGATTGCCAGCTAGGTCTAAAAGTTTTACGGTTGAAATGGCTAGATGTAACTGTAATTTCTATGCTAACAGTTTCTTCTCTCACACTTCTTGCTTGTAGAATTCTCTTCTGGCTCCTTGCTTTTCAGTCATCTTTGATCTTCAAAAATTTAAATGCAATGTCAATTGTTATCTTATGTCTTCGTAATGCCTGTTATTTTGTTATTATCTCTCCTTAAAAATGTTTTTCTTTTCTCCTATTCTTTTACACTCAGTAATCCTTTGTGCCTTAGTGGCTTTATAGCTTTGTTTGCAGTGAAATGATTTAAAAGAAAAGAAAAAGTATTTTTGACCTGAATGCAGCAGTATTAAGCAAACAAATTTGTCAAGAATTACTTTGAAGGGAATTTCACCATTGTATCTCACATAGTTGTTTAAAATAGTTATTTTCTCCTGGGAAGTACATGAAACATCTGCATGGGCACATTAAATTATTTGATAGGTTTTGACTATTTAAAATAAACTTGGTTCATTTGAATACTATTATATGCAAACATTTTAAATTAGACTGCTTCTTTGCTGTTGCATACTGAGTACAGTATACAACTTAGTTCAAGGATACATTGCCTATAACTTTAAGAACAGTTGCCTTCTTTGATGAAAGATGCATCAGTTTATTTTCCAAAAGATCTGCATTTGAATTGTCTGGGTTGTAAAAGGAGTTTTCTATCTGTCCTTTTCAAGCACTTGTGTTCTTTTTCTACAGACTTAATTTCACCTGAAGAAAGTGACAGGTGCTGCCACCGCTGTTTCTTCTCAGTGAGTGGTAATTGGATGGAAAGAAATGCCTTTTCTTTTTTTTTTTTTTTTTTTTTTAAATGAAGATACTCTTGTTGTTATCAGAATGTTAATACAAATGACTTCCCTTAATTCATATATGTTTTTTTTTTTAAAGTTAAATAGTAATTTCCTGTCGTTAAGGTTTCATATTTTGTAGTCTAGTGAACAATATTTTTTTTTTTTTTTTACTAATGAAACTGTATTCGTGAAAATGTCTGTATTTATTCTCAGAAAATAGCCTCATTTTGAGAATTTAGATACTGTTTTCATCTAAATAGTTGTCTATAATCTTAGACTGCTTTTTTACTCTGATTTAAATCCATTTGGGCATTAGCTTTTTAGTCCATTAACATCCAAAATGACATTTGCACCATTTGGGACTTGTTCTTAATTTCAGTGTAAATGCAAATGATGAAATAGTTCTTATTAAATCCTTCAACAATTCTTTATTAGGACTACTGATCATTTAGTCTTTTACTACTACTTCCTAACCAATACAGTGAAACAATTGCTAATGAATCCTCTTGTTTCTTTCTTAACCTCATGGCTTTACCAATTTGTTACTTTACTCTGTTTTTAGGAAATTCTTTTTCTCTGAAGTGTAAGGATGCTTGCTTGTCCTCTTTTCTTCCATAATATACACACATTTTTTTATTAACCTTTTTACACTTGAAGGTTTTGTGGGGAAGAATATTTTGATATTTAATACCTGTTAAGATCTTTGACCCTAATCAAATTTAGGAATTTGGCCCTTTCTTTTGCCAAATGTACATAGTCAATTTTCTGCTAATGTATGTTTTAAAAAAAGCTGTAATTTCCTTTGTTTTAGCCTCTATTTATTAAAAAGATAATGATTGATTCTTATCTGTCAGCATTGCCTTTCTCATACTAACAAATCTACAAAACTATTGATGCCACGTGAAATCAATAGGTACATTTATTAGCTTTCTCTTGATATCTTCACACCCACAAAACATAAGGGATGTCTGTTTGGAAAATAGATGGTATGTCCTGATCATCTTTGTTACCAGAATTTATTCATTTCATGTTGATTTAAATAAGCCTTCTATTAGAGACAGATGTCATAAATTAACCAACAATAAGAAGCCAGATGGTCATGAAGTCAAGTGTTTTTGTTCATTTTATGAGCGCTCTTTTAGTAACTCAACCAGTGCATCCTGTAAGACAGATTTTTTTATCAAAATAAATTAAAATATTTTTCATTAAAATTTTGATACTCTTCCACTAGAGTAAAAAAAGATTTACGTAATTATTCTTCTTAAAATAAGAGAAGATTCTATATAAATAGAATGCTTTCTCAAATTTGTGTCATAGAAGTTAACATATTTATCAAAAGAATAAGTTCTGCTTATATCATTACTAATAATAGTTCAATTAACTGAATAGTTTGATAATAGGCTTGAATCAAAAAAAGATACTGCCTGAAAAATTTGTTTTGTAAATTGCATTGAAATATAAATCAAATAATAAATATACCAGAAAAAGTAATCATAAACTTATAATGATGCAGTTGTATTAAATATAATATAACCATTATATAGGTGAAGTTTTTAATGTGGCCATGTGTAAACCTGGTTAGTACCTGCTTAGTGGTTGAAGTATATGCAAATTTCTCACTAATGCCAGTAATTTATGTTAGTCAAAGTAAAAGCCATGATTTCAAAGTAAGGTAGATGCTTCCTTTTGGAAAGAAGTGCAATACAATCTTCTTACCCTTCATGTTGTCCTATATCCAGAGTAAATGTATAATTTCTAAAATAAAACTATTGCTGACTAAGGTTTTGTCTTTTTGTTTATCCAAAAAGTATTTATAGAAAAACACTATAGATTCACACTGGCCTTTGGGATATATTCTATTTTTAAAGTTCATATTTAATAAAATATCTCTTGTTAATAAAAAGAATGCCCTTTTAGAGAAAGGTAGGAAGTGTGCACCTTATCCTGTTCTTGTTTCAATAGAAGTATTTATATCCACTAGAAATCTTGTATTGCACTGGTAAATTGTTTATACCAATTGAGTTTACATTCAATTCTTAATGAAAAGTTGTGCCAACAGACAGTAGCCACAAAGGCATTCAGTCATAGGATCAAATGCACAAACAAACCATTGACTGTTTGAAAGCCACAAATACATTTGGTTTCTCTTCTAACAATGGTAGGTGGGAAAGAAGTGTAAAAGGAACTTGGTGTCATAACTGTTCAAGGCTTTGTCTATTGCCTATTGTTTTCATGCAAAAAAAAAATGGTTTTATAAAAAAGGGGTTAGAGATATCAGGGGTGAGTCTGGCTGCTAGACTGTATGTTTTATGAACACACTAATTATCTACATATAGGATTTTCTATGCCTCCCCCACCATCTTTTGATTGTCCAAAATTGTGTAATTTTCAACTGCTGTACCATTTGGTAGGTGATTGCATTTTTTGTTTCCCCCGAGACATGTTGCCAAGTGCCTTCAAGCAAGCAATCTGGCTGGAGAGAAACCATTTTGGTGTAGTTTGTTTTATCCTTTCAGCATATATAGGAAAGACCATGTGTTTTACTTGTCTGTTAAGTCAATATAGGTCTGTACAAGTCTAAGTGATCCTGGTTTAAATTTCAAGGTAAAAATGTTCAAAGAACTGACCATTTGTGCCTTTCTCTACTTCTCACCCCTACAATATCTGTTCGGCAAATATCCTCTTAGAAATATCATTACAATCAATTAAACAGCAATTAGGATTTTTAATGCATCTTAATTACGTCTTTTGTTTCATTGAAAATAAAACCTGATTTGATGAGATTATTCACTTAAATATCATCACCAATTGAGATAAAACTATAAAAGTAAATGATTTTTACTTACATAATCCACTTGATTATTTGTTGATTTTTTTTTTTTTTTAATTTATTTATTTTTACTTTGTCATGACTCTTCATTGGGCATACCTGGTGTTAAAATTACATAATTGTAATTTAATAGTTTTAGATTAAAATTGTTTTTTTTAAATCTTATTTTATTTTATATATGGTGTGATGACAAAAGGAAGCTTTCTACCTTATTATCCAAGTTTACTTCTCAGCCTTTCCTCTGTCAACAATCACTTTCAAGCCTTTTGCAATTACCACTTTTATAAGCCATTTGTTTAATTGACGCCACAGTCAATTGTTAAGGGTTGTAGAATCAGTTATGAAGACTTGTGTGACAAATTGGAGTTCATCTGTTGAGCATTGAATGAGAAATCTTCTGTAAGCTATGAATGTTATAAAGATTCTAAAAACAGCACAACTGAATTTTATGTTTAGTCATATACAGCTTTCTTTATGAATGCAGGTAGAGTGCAGATGTATCACAAATTTTAGGGCAGGCATACAACAAATATATCATGTCTCACAAAGTGTCTCCTGACTATCTTCATTAAGAATTAAGGAAGTTAAACTGAAAATTCCTGAATTGCGTCATGCAGGAGCTGAAAAAATATTTCTATGTTTATATTATCAAGATTAATTAAAATTTGAAAATGTATATTTACTATGGTTGAAAAGTCCTTTCTTTGTAAGTAATAAGATATTTAAGTTCTCTTAGCTTCCAACCAGATACTCTTTGATCCCTTTGATGCACTTTATCACTAAGCTCCACATGCAAATATTTCAATTATTCTCACAAGTAAACAGTTTCAATAAAACCATACAAGATATAAAAGTTAGATCTTTCATTTTCTTCAGATATAATATCCCTGAGATTATAGCCTAACAGAACTTAATGAAGACAAAGGTTTTTCTTATTTAATAGCTGAAAAATATAGCATTTGAAAAATTTAAATCGCATGAAGGAAAAAAAATGTTGATATGAATGAGTGAAAGTATAGATGTTGTCAGATGCAGGATTTTTGCAATGATTTCACAACAGGGTTTTATTTTGGAAAGAAATTATAATTAAAAAAAAAAAAAAATGGGATGCTATTTGTAGTGACTCTACAATTAAAGATGATATTTACAAAATAAATGTAAGTAAACATTTTAGTTGACACATCCTTCAGTTGGCACATTCTTTTCTTAGACAAGCACTCCCCTGCAACCAAATAAGTTAAGATTATTAACTTTTACTGCTTTATATCAGCATGAGTAACCATCCTTTCCAAAGTTATCAACTTTGTTCCTAATAGGCATTAACCCTATAAAGTAATAATTTCTGAATTGTTCCTTTAAGAAAAGGGGGAAATTTTTCTTGTTGCTGTGATAGAAACCTTAAAATGTTGTATATAGAATGATAAAGTGAGCTTCCTCACTCACCATAAAGAGCAGGAAATCACCCCCTCCCCAGCACCACTACCGTAACCACAAAGTATTTCCAGCTTTAATAATAGGAATCTGGTTGTCATCCTCTTCATTAGCTCCTGGTAATAGTCACTTATCCCATTTGAGAAAGTAGCTTTAATTAGTAAATAACTAACTTCTGTTCAAAATTACAGTTTTAACTCTATGAATTACATTCTGTATAGAACTTTGTTACACTTTTGTACTTGTCAGCCAAATACCTTCTGGGAATTTAACTGATTGAAAAGTAAGAATAAAAGTTATAAAAAAACTAAATAGTATTCAGTATTTTCAACAACTTAAATATAAGAAAACTTTTTCTTAGACATTTTGAATTACAATATAATTATTTGCTGCTAACATTAACTTGATATCTTATAATTGTATGGTATATCAATTGGTTTTAAATGTAAAAACAAAAAAATATATTTTAATTAGTAAATGGTAAATGTAAAAAAATAAAATCTGAAATTCTTCTTCCTGCCTCTTATTCATATTGTGAGTTTTTATAAGTGGTTGTCATTACATAAATGTGCAGACATTCCAAAGGATTGTGAATATACGGAAATATTTTCCCATGAATCAAAGAAGACTAAGCACAAAGTACTTCACATTAATTCACTTGGCCAATGAAGCTAAAATGCTAAAATATGTGATAGTTTTTTTTTGTTTTTTTTAATGCTTGTAACTTTTTTTTTTTTTTCTTTTTTTTTTTTAATTTATTTATTTATTTTTTTATATAGAATATATACATTTTTGTGTTTGCAATCAAATTGCTTACATGATTAGTTTTTGTCCTTTGTTATTCCAATGTATTTTTCTTTTTGGGCTTGGTATTTTTATCAAGCTCCAAAATGAGTTTCAATAATGAATTCTTCATTTGTAAGTTATCTTGAATTGTATATGAAAGACATAGATCTTGATGTTAGTTCTCTTGCATATTTTTGAATTCCATCATTACTAGAAATCTGGAAATTTTTTTATTTCTACACAAATCATTGTTGCATTATTTTGACTTTGAAATGTTATGAAAGCACTGTGAACTTATTCTATATATTTTAGTTTTTTTTTTGTTTTTTTTTTTCCTACAGGATGTGACATAAATACCTCCCACATTGGTAAGACATTATTGACAATGATGTCTTCATGTAGCAAATCTCTTATGTGGGAGGTATTTCTGTGGCACCCTGTATAAAGTAAGTTTTATATAGGAAAATATTCATTTTCTGGCATGAACAAAGGTATAATGTACTTTGGAACTAAGTTGTTTTTGAAACTGAAGTGTTTGATGAAACTTCTGAATATCTTCCAATAAACATGACATGTAGAAATGTTAGAAGTATAAGAAGATAGCAATATGTAAAACATACAAACGTATCTAGATGTTTTTCCTCTACTTCTTTTTTCTTGTATACAAGGAATATGCTGGAAACTTAGTTGGGTTGAAGACTCAAAACATTTTCCAGATATTTAAGTTTTTGTACTTGCTTGATTTTGGTATCTCCAATTTATAGTTCATATCTTAATGACAACCATACATTTTATCTCCTTACAATTGATGTTTGGTACTTTCTTCTGTAAGAGTTCCTGCAGTTTCTTTTCTGTATCAGCTACATATGTTGTTAAAATTGTCTGGTAGGATGTCTAGGTCTCTCAGGATCGCCTTGTTGTAAAGGTTTCTTACATCCCTTTTTAATTGTGTATTTACTGAATTAATTTTCTGTCTGTATACAGGCAGTTTAAGTTTTGGATTAATTTAATACCTTTCCGTAATAAAAACTGTAAGTGCCGTTTCTTCTCTGTTTGAAACTGTTAAACTCATACAACTTTTCTTGACAATTTGTGCAACTTCATTTGCAATTGAAAGAATCTTAACTTTAGACAGAATTCAATCATTCTGATGATGCCTGATAAGAATGGTTCTATTTCCTGGCTTGAATTTTCATCGAGGAATAAATGTTTGTTGATTTTAGAATAAAAAAAAAAATTACATGATATTAGAAGAAGGCACTTAGAATTCATGCTTAAATGAAATGATTGTTTATTTCTCATGAAAATTTGTGCATTTTTACTTTTAATATATTAGTGCAGTGACTGTTCTATTTAAATGCATTGTTGATTTTATTATAGAAAAGATTTTCATATGTTTTTGTGATAGAAATTTATTATTCTAATAATTCCAACAATACTAAATAATTATAGTTATTAAACCTTGCCATATTTTGGTTTGTTAAATATTGGTAAATAAACTATAGGTCATGTAAGATAGCTAACATATTCAAAATATTGAAATCTATCATTGAAAATCATTTGTCTTTTGTCTGTATAACACAGCAGGTTAAAAATGGCTTAGATAAATTGTCAAACTTCCAAACCCTTAGATACTCACTTTATTTTCAAAAAGATTTATTGATAAAAGGAATTAAACCTGTTAGTTTTCATACAGTGGGCTGTTGTTGATGAATCTTAGTGCATTGTAGTTAGATTGTAATGAGATGTTTAAATTCTTCTATTTAATATTGTATCCTAAATTGTGCATATAGTAAAGTTTGGTAACACAATTGTTTTTAGTCTGAGTATTGTTAGTTGGGGGAGTTACCACACACAAACAGAAAATGTGTATGTTCGGTTCAATGTAACTGACTAATATATATATATCTCCAAGCATAGGATTGGTGTATACGGAATAAATTCCAATAACCAAAAATACTATTCTTAAAAGAGTGCTCAATACAGAGTAAATATATATATATATATATATATATATATATATAAATTTTTTGTTTTTTACTTTCTAAAAGCAAAATTTTATATTTCAATATCTAGAAATTGTCAATATAAGATAGCACATCTTGCTTGTTGTCCAGCCATTTTCAGGATTAAAGTCCTGAGTAGCTTTTTCATACTGCTGTAATAAATAATTTACAGCTGCAGATCCTTAAAATATTATTATTTGCTGAAACTTTGTAAAACATTACTATTAATTTCCATTAGCATTTACTTTTATCTATTTTCTTTAGTTACTTTTTACTGAAAATTTACTCAGGCCAACAATTTACAGCAGGGCAGGATTGAAAATAACATGATTTTAATACTTTCAAAAATTTGTCCTTTATTTCTAAACTAGTGCTAGTAAATGAGTGTCAAAATTAATAATATTCAGCATAGCCTTGTTTATCTGTTATCCCTGCAGAAAGTTTGTATTTTTTACTGATAGGATTTTTAAAACAGTTCAGTCTACAAACTTATATTCCTTGTAAATTTGACCAATAAACATTCAGTATAAGGATAAGGGGAAGAAAGATTTATTTTTTAATGATATATCAGTTCACCACAGTTTTTTTTTTTTTTTTTTTCAAGTACTTGGAAAGGAAGCTCTTACTCTGTAATGGATAAAAAGTGTTATTTGTTGTTCCATCTTCCTAAATAAATTTAATCTAGTGAGCAAATGCCCATGATAAACTTGATTATGATAAAAAATATATTTTTAAGGTGTACTATATTTATAGGTTAAAGTGATCAATATCAGGGATAGAGCATAAGCAATTATAAAAGTGGACATTGAGGTCAACACCCAGCAGTGACCTCAGTGTTCACTTATATATATATATATATATATATATATATATATATATATATATAGTTAATCCATGAGTAAGTTTCTTGAAATCTTGTGTATATGTAATGTATGTGTATGTAACTCTGAATATCAAACAAGATTTACTTTGTTTTTATGCAAAAATTCAGTTACAATAGTCAATAGTTTTTTTACATTCCAGTCTTATTTGCCTAAGTGTAGTTTAACCTGGCATAAGGCCACAATAAAGGGGTACCTATATGGGATAAAGTTTATTACCAACAGGTAGTAAGCTTGTTAGCTCTCTCATTTGTTTCACCAGCTAGTACTGATAAGTTGGTAGTTTTTATTCCATTATCCAAAGCAACTTTATGAACAATAAAGACAGTCTCTCCGGCTCCAACCAAATCTTTTCCTTCGTGTGACTCATTTTAAATTTTGAGTAAACAGATTGTTACAACTGATATATACATGCACACACACAATCCTCAAATCACAGGGTTTCTTTATCACACTAATTTTACAAATGTAAGATGATTAAAAATTATATATATATAAATAAAATTTCCAGGGAGTTAATACAATTTATTTATAATCCATTATTATTGCTTATTACTTTAAATGTTATATTTTTAGGGGATGCATGTATTTGAGTAGACATCCCAGTTTCTTTAAACAGTGTAAATTTATGTCTGTGGGCCCCTTAAATTAATAAAGTAAAACTATTTTCAGTAATAAGGCTCAAATGTACAGCCTGGTAGAAAGTAAATCTAGATTGTTTAAAAACAAAATGGAAATTTAATCAAACACATGTATCCACTAAATATAATATTTAAAATTTGAGAGATATATATATACACACACACACACACACAAATTTTCAGCTCAGCTAAGAAGGGTTTAAAAAACATTCTCTGATGTTTTGTCAGATTTGGGGGAGTGGGCTAGTCTGAGCACCACCCCCCCCACACACACACACAGGGTGTCCCCCAAAATATAATTTTTTAAAATTTTGTCTTCAGTTTGAATATTTATAAACATGCATTTAATTTCATTTAATATCTAATTTAAACTATTAATCTTCAATAAACATAATATTTCTTAATTTTAACCATTAATCTTGTTTGCAAGTCGGTAAACACTGCATTTATTGTCATTTTAAAGAGGAGTACAATTTTTGGGGTTCCCTCTCTCTCTCTCTATCTATATATATATATATATATATATATATGAGAGAGAGTATCCCAAAAATTGTACTCCTCTTTAAAATGACAATAAATGCAGTGTTTACCGACTTGCAAACAAGATTAATGGTTAAAATTAAGAAATATTATGTTTATTGAAGATTAATAGTTTAAATTAGATATTAAATGAAATTAAATGCATGTTTATAAATATTCAAACTGAAGACAAAATTTTAAAAAATTATATTTTGGGGGACACCCTGTGTGTGTGTGGGGGGGGGGTGCGTGCTCAGACTAGCCACTCCCCCAAATCTGACAAAACATCAGAGAATGTTTTTAAACCCTTCTTAGCTGAGCTGAAAATTTCTGTGTATATATATATATATATATATATATTATATATGAGAGAGAGGAGAGCCATCAAGGATATACGTTGTCCTACTTTAAGACTTAAAATTTGCTATAAATTTGTTTATATTGAATTTATCAGTGTGTATAAAAAAAGTTTCATAGTGAAAAGTTGAATGTGAGTTTTATGAAAAACTTTCTTTAGGTTTATGAAATGTTATTTTTTCCTCCTCTGGTTTAATTTTAACAATTTGGCTGCTTTTTCATATCTGGTCAGTAACTTAGACTAGGATACCGTAACACAAGCATCAATTAAATTATTTTATTATCTTTTGAGCATTTTATAACTTTTATGTGAGGAGGTAAATCTAAACTTAGCCATAATATGCTAGTTTGTTTTCCATTAATTAGGCTTTTTCTATATCTAAGCTGAGACGTTTTCTCCCCCCCCCCCATTTTTCATATTGTAATGAAAATGCTATAAGAAATTAATGATAATGGAAATGGCTCTTAATCATGCATTTAATGCATATTGCCACTTCACCTTGAAACACCAGTTCCCATATGATCACCATAGTTAGGTGATATTGAGCCTGGTCAGTACCTAGATGGGTGATTGGTTGGAAATACCATGTGCTGTAGCTTGGATGTGTGGATTGTGTAATGGGTAATGGATCCGGGTTCATTATATTCATTCTTGCACAAATACCCTTGGGAAAGGTATGAGTATACCTCTCCCTGCAGTTATGGGTTAATTAGTAGGACTTGTATCAGTAAATTATTATCAAGAAAAAAGTCTAAAAATTTTCTGGCTTTAAATAACCTGGTAATGGTTGATAAGTTGTTAAAAAAAAAAAAAAAATCCATGAATAAAAATCAAGCATTTAACAAAAGGTCTTTTCTGAATTGCAAATAAAAGAAATTACCCAGATGTGTTTTGTGATTTTAAGATGAATCAATCAAATCATGACTTAATTTTTTTTATTGTCCTGTTAAGACATGCACGCACACACACTCTCTTTTATATATATATATATATATATATATATATATATATATATATATATAGTTCAAATGAAGGGTGCTATGGTATTGATTAGTTCATTTCTCTCACCAGGCTTGTTATTACATCTACACATGGGCTTTCAAAATCACAACTTTTTGAGAAATGATCCAGGTATGAAAAAAAAAAAAAAAAGATATTCTTGTTTGGTATTTATTATTAATCAACTGACATGTTTGGTTTCTTTACTCACATTTTGGATTCTTTAGGATTTCTTGTAATATTTGAAAGTTTATTAACATTATTTAACATGTAGTTGTTTGTTGTCTTGATTATCTTTGCAAGATAGGTATCTTAAAGTGCGTGAGTGTGTGTGTACATGGGTGTGCATGCTTGTTCGTTTGGCATCTAACTTTATGCTTTAGTTTAGTACTTGAATTTTACTTGCTGCAATGATCCTCAAGCCTGACAGCACAAATTAAATAGGCACAGTATGTACTGATGGTCCCAGTTTGAAATATTCTGAACTGAAATCTTCAGGTTCACTTTAATAAGAATTCCAGTTATTCTGAGAGACATTTGCATATACTTTTTAATCTCAAGTGAATATCAAATTTAATCTTATCATTTTTAATAAAAAATGTTTCATATTCTACCATCCTAACATAAATCTAAATGAAACCTGAAGTTTCTGTTAGAATAAGAGTTGCAATCTTTCTTAGAAACATTACCTATTTACATAAATCTTTCATTTTACACTATAAATAATTATGCTTTTAATTGTTTGAAATTCTTCCAACCTAGTCTCTAACATGTATGGCTTGTTTTATTCTTTTTATATAAGTTTTTAGCTAATATTTACTACCTTTACAATTTAACATTTTATTCTTCCCCATTGGGAAAAAGACTTGGATGAATATCTCTTTCCTGTTTTTACTATGAAATGCATCTCTTTGATTTTTCTTTTGTTTGTACTATTTGGTTTCTGCTTGTGTTAACTGACCTATTTGAGTATTTTGTGCATGGCTTGAAAAATAGACCAAAAAGATTAATTTCTGTGAACAAATATCAATTTAAATATTTATCTTTTGTTGTTTAAAATTGAAATGCTTATGAATATTTCTGTTCTGATTTTTTTAAGTTTTTACTTTTATTTTTTATTTGAATTAATAAAAAAGTTCCTTTTGTCCCTTTTTTTTTTATTTTTGTTTTCTGTTTTTAGGGTTATCTCTTGAAAAAATATTTAATTATTTTTATAGAATTTTTTATTTTTACTTGAATGAAATTCTATTCTATTCCCACTTTGAATTTTGGATGAATTTTCAAATTTCATGAATTATATAAATGCCTGGATATAAATAAGCAAGTCTGTACAAAATATTTTGCAAGTAAATTGTTGTTTAGCTCTCTTGATTCTGTTTTTTTTTTTTTTTTTTTTTTACTAAATATTTGTAACTCTTTCAAGGCACACAATTTATGCCCCTCCCATAACTATTTTCTCTTTTCAGTAATTTCTTTCTTTCATTTATTTATTTGTAGTCCTTATTCATTGTATAATGTGCCAGTCATAGAGATATTCAATCTGGTGATATTTTAAACATCGCTGGCCAAAGGCAATTCTATGTAAAGCTTACTTGAGGATTACCTGAGCTGTTTTTTCAACCACTATCTCATCTAAATTATTCAATGAATTTTACACACAGAGCCGACTTTACTTCTGACCTACATAAAGATCTTAATTTGAGTTCAACTTATCACACTTATCTCCTTTAAATACTGGAAAATGCATTTTCTCTTACATTTTAGAAATCTTTGGTTTTGCTCTGCAGATATAATCTTTATTATTATTTTCAAATATTGTATTATGTTGGCAGTGGGCAATAAATGTTATTTATTTTACTTTTATTCTACAATCAAAAAATCCATCTGACTGGACAAATAGCTGATTTTCATAAATCTAGAAATTCAATGTTGTTGTATTACACTTTTTGATTCAATAAAAAAAAATGTAACATAAAGGAGTTAATACAGTGTTAAAAAACACAGTTTCTTGGGTTATCTTATTTTTAACTTAAACCAGGAAACTTTTTTCTCTTAAATTATGTAGTTGCTTAGAAGCTTAAACTTACCATATAGCCTCTTCATTCAGATTACATTATCTGCAACAGACTGTGTCATTTCACCCAGATTTCCAGAATTTTGTTTTTGATATTACCACAATATTTTTAGTATTCTTTTCATATATTAAAATAAAAAAAGGAAATATTAAAAGGACTCTGTCAATTATGGCACATGAGGACTGAACAATTAATTTCTTAGAACTGTACTTCCAGACTACCTACACATGTAAAAGGTTGTGTAGAACTAGCCATATTCTTTGAAGAATTGATAACAGAAATGTTGAAAGAGTTAAACTGTCATTTGTGTTTCAATGTCTTTTTTAAAGAAAAGCTTAAATTTAATGCAACATTTAAAGTCAAAAGCTGTATTGCTGGTCCTCTTTAAACAAGAATGTATTCAGATATAGAGAAATCCACTGTCTACTATTTAGAGAATTGGCCACACAATTCAAGTGACAGGTTCTTGAAGATTTAATGTGACAACAAGCTGACAGGAGAGATAGCTGAAAATTACTGTTCTGAAGCACTATTCTTATAAAATTTGCATACAAATTTTAAAAATTTGTTTAAAGAAAAATTTTAAGTATGCTGTGGATAAAGAAACTTCTGCTGTCCACAAAGAATGTAGCAGGCCATATAAAATTTTGTCACTGTGGGCATTGATACTCAATAATTTGAGCATGTGTTCTGGAGTGATGAGTCATACCTTGAGCTGGCTACCAATGGTGCAGAATGTTGATTCTGAAGGTAAAGAGAAAGGTTGAACCCACAATGCTTGTCTACTACAATGAAACACAGAGGGAGGTAAAATTATGGCAGGGAGGGTATTTTCTGCATATGGCATTGGCACACTGATACAATGTGAGAAATTTTCTAATGTAAAGGAGAGCTAAAATATATTACAAAAAGAACAAAGTCGATTCCAAGTCTGGATAGGTTGTGTAGTGAAAATAAAAAGCAAGAAGCTATTTTCCAGTGAGATAATGTTCCAGCATATATGGCAAAAAAGTAAATAATGGTTTTGAACAACAATCTTTGTAATATTTGGGCTTAGTGAGTTACCAAATTTTAATCCCTTTGAGAACATATGAGAAAATCAAACAATTTGGTTGAACATTTGGGAACACTGTCCACCTGTTAGAATTAAAGAGGAAGGGAGCAATATTGATGCAATACACTATAAGCAACTTTTGAGAGGTTGTCATAGTGGGCCAGTTTTATGAAGTAAAACAATCCCATACTAAGATATACTCTATACACATATGGATAAACACACACGCACACTGCTGTATAATATTACTGCGTATTTCACCTATATTTGTTAGAATAAAAGGGTATTTGGAAAAAATCTTGTTAAAAAAAATGCTGCTTTAGTTTTTCTTTGCCAAGGGGTGTGTGCGTATATATATATATTTCTCATGATCTGTAGAAAAAGACTATAAAGAAAAAAGACAATAGGAAAATTGTATGTAGTTTTAGCTGACACATTTTGTCCACTGCAGATTAAAGCAAAATTAATTTATTTGAACAAAGTATCTCTGAACAAAATGTTGTTAGTTACTAGAAGAATTTAAAAATGCTCATATATATTCATTGGGTCAACTGAAAAATTGTCATTTACTTTTTATGTTTGAAGAGAATTTTTCATATGTAGAAATATTGTTTGGATTGTTGTGATGACAGATTCAACCATTTTCTTTTGATTTCTTTATATATTTGTTATATAAGTTGACTTGGGAGAGTAATGATTCTCTTAGGAAAGATGAGATTGGGGAAAAAAAACTGGGTGTAGATTAATATTTGGATAATATTCAATGACGGCACTCTCAAGGATTTTCCTTCTGGGTGAATTATTTTCTTTTTTTATGAGTGTATCATTTTTAAAATCAAAATTGTGGTTAAATTATTATTCATTTTGTTTTTTTGTCTTGAAAAAGTCTGCAGTGGACAAAACACATCGGCTAAAACTACATAGATTTTTCCTATTATCTTTTTTTCTCTGGTCATCTTCGGGAAGATAATATAATTGTTATTTGTTAGATGAACTCGGACATTTGTACTTAAAGCTAAGAAATTTTTTAAAATTTTTATGCTAAACAGGGTTACATCCTATCATTTAACTCAAACATTAAAAACTGCTACTGGAGAACACTTTTATAATATTGACACATAACCTTTAGAAAAGGTGACAAAACTGTAACCTATTAAGCCTCAATGATCAGGAAAAAAAAACAAATCTTTTTTACAGATTTTTTATTTATTTTTAAATACTGGGAAAAAAGTCTGAAATCGTAACTGCTAATAGTTTAAATAGCAACTATGAAGTTTTTTTTTTTTTTTTTTTTAATCACTGAAGACTCTTACTGTGATTATTTATATGATGATATGGTAACCTAATGACTTATAAATCTAGTAAGCAATGACAACGCATTATGTCCCACCCCAATATACCAATTATCCAAATTTTCAATAATATTATATTAATTCAATTCACAAATTTCTCTAAATTTTACACTTTATCAACTATAATAATACCATTTTAGCTTCAATTGATGTAGTAAACCTTTTTAGTAACAAATTACATAAGATTATAAACATTCTTCACTACCTAAAATTGAATCCTTTACTCTTTGCATACTTCTTTTAGTCTGTATTGCAAAAGTACCCTTTTATGCCCCGCTTGGTAAAATTTAGATATAGTAACAGCATTGCAATGGGGTCTCCTTTTGGACCAGTAGTGTCCAATTATTACATCTTTTAAATTTAGTTTTTAAAAATCTAGCCAAATCCACTTTATATCTAATCTAAAAGAAAAATGTTTTGAAAATAATTCCATCCTCCATTTTACTTATGAATTTAAACAATAATCTACCTTTCTAAAATGTTATAAACAATTTGAATAGTTAAACCTTCACTGCCTTCTCATTAAAAAAAAAAAAAAAAAAAAAAAATGCTAAAAAAAAACAAACTGCTAGCTCAAACTCTTGCCTCAATTTCAACAGTGAATATTCCCATGGGTACAAGATTGCTATAAAAAAAATATATAAACAAAGCTTTACTAATATCATCTTGTCCATTATTTTTTAAAGTATTGCCATAGATCTCATAGTTATATTATCAACAAACAAATAAAAATTACTCTAAAATTAATCGGAATAATACTTGCACAACAATTATAATAGTAATGCAATAAACTTATTGTAACTTGATGCATGATAATTATAAACAGAACAAGATAACAATTAAGAATATGGAAATATGTCATAGGAATATATCCCACCAGTCAACCCTAACAAAAAATATGATTATCTATCATAAAAAAATTATTGAACCTCATTGTCACTAATAATAGCAGTCCTAAAAACATAGTTTGTAATAGTAAACAAAATTCTGGTTTTGCTGGTTATACCACCACATCTCAGATTACTTTACTACTTATCTGACTAAAGTGTAATACAATCACATCTTAATGTTTTTACCAATATAAGTTCCATAATATTTGATAATGCATGAATTTTATACAATATTAGTGGCAGTTAGACTCCAAATTCTTGAAGTTCTTGTAAAAAAAATAAATAAATAAATAAATAAAAAATAAAATGGAATAAAAAAAAAAAAGATTTTTTAGCTTAGGAAATGGAGTTTTGAATAGTATCAATAAATTTAAATCTAATAATAATTCTAAAAAATTTGTTAGCGTAGCTGTCTTTATATTTTTGACTCTGATCTCTTTGATAAAGTCCATAAATCACAATCTTCTAACAGAAATGCCAATAGAACATTTCCTGACAACACTGGTTTTGTTCCTCTAGATGACCAGAGAATGGTTAAAAATGCACTAGAACCAATGATAAAAACTATGGACAATTCCTGCTTAGTCTTGAACTAATTATTCATTCCCTCGAAAGAAAACAAGAGAAACTACAAAAAAAGTTTTGTCTGTCTCTAATAATACTTGCCTAAATGAAAATTGCTGCCCAAATATATAAAACTTAAATCTCAACTCATAATTTACAATACAAGTGAAATGTTTTGCTGTAATGTAAATGTCTACAATTGAACTTCATCATTTATCCCTAAAAGCTCTCTTAAATGTTTATTTTGTATATTAAACTACTTCAATAATGTATTTCTAAAAGCTGATAAGCTTGTTACTGTTGCTATTTAACTGTTAGGACAATACATAATGAAATAGTTGAAGCATGGAGCATGCTCACTTCAGTCTTATCTTTATATAAATACAATTAAAAAAAAATAAAAATGCATGTACCGTAGGTGGAATTTCATCTTTCTTTCAAGTTACCATTAAATCTGTTACTGGCTCTGTAGAACCTTTTTATAATGTTTTTTTTTTTTTTTTTGTTCCTGCACTAACAAACCATAAGTCAAAATGGTTGCACTGATCTCATGAAACTGATAGCTTTCTTTCTGTTTTCATTGATACTCTTTTGTGAGAATTGAACTGACAAACCAAACCTGTGTTATTTGTTCTTTGTTTTTATCCACCACCATCTCTTGCTTGTTGTTGTCATGTTTGACCTTAAATGAACTTTTTTTTTTTTAATGTAAATGTTCCTTGAACACTGCTTTGATTCTTTTACCCTTGGCCTTTGCTTTTTTCATACAAAAAAAAAAAAAAAATTCAATGTTTTAGTTTCCTAGTTTTTTTCTCATTTAATGTTTTTCTACTAAAATTTATGCAGTAACACATTTTCATGTAAATTGTTCCTTGCTTCCATTAAAAATTGTTTCATTGTTTGCCTAATTTTTTTTTCCAACTTTAGCAGCTTTGAAATAAACATTAACTTAGCTAACATTTTTGTTAATAATAATAATGGTAATAAATTGGGGGTCTTATAGACAGGCTCAAAATGAGTATCTTTAATATTTTTCTCTATTTCAGATGATAATCATAATAGGAAATTCACCATATGTAGAATATGTTATATAGCTATTTAAAATGCATTCTACTTTAGCATTTAGCTCTTTAATAAAAGAAAAATAACATTCTGTAACAGTCAAACATTCTCAGTTTCCTACACTTTATGTATCCTTTTTTTTTTTTTTTTTTTTTTATAGAAGACATTTTCTTTTCTCTCTGCTAGTCTCCTGTCACATACAGGAGCCTTAAATGAGGCTATGGACTGTTACTACTGACCTTTTCGTATTCTCTTATAAAATGAATTTGTTAACATTGTAAAGGGGGTAGAGGATAAGCTTGGCATTTTTGTCTGCAAAGTATAATGGTTACCATGCATACTCACACACATTTGTGTAAGATAGTCTCAAGCAAATGAAAGTATATTTCATTACCTTTCATTTTCAAAGGTAGAAGTGTCTTACATGATTAACAGATGTATATATCTATACTGAGCACCAAACATATTTTTGAAGATGTTTGTGCTATTAATACATTTGATATAAGTGTGCATATTTTAACCAAGAAATTGATGCACATCTGTGTACACTCAAAACCACTGTTTACTTTTGAATTGTAAACTTTCTGGAAAATCAGAAAGTTTAAGTTCTTGCTTCAAAGAAATTACTGTATGATTTGTGATTTTCTCAGTAGTTCTCATTGAAGTCAGCATATCAATCTCTTCATATGAAAAATAAGGTAGAGGAATAACAAATAAGACATTGTATTCAGAGCATGGACTTGGTGAATATCACCTCTGCACGATTAGTGTTCAGGATAAAACATGCTGCTTTAATCTGTGATGTTTTCTCTCCCTATTCAAAGTGCTGGTTTATTTGTCTAAGGATGCCAAATTGGGAAACCAGTAGCAAATTGGGGGATATTTGAAAGCTCAGCAGTAATAACTTTTGAATTGACTTATTATTAACCCTAGTTAGCTAAGCTTATTTTAAAAAGTAGCCAAAAACTGCAAGTAGTGAAATTCAAAACTTACTATCACTGTGCTTTCAAATGTAACTCAATCTGGCAGCTTTGTTTACAAGTTTAAAGAATAACTAGGAAGGTGAATACATACAGAGAGCAATCAACCATATCCCTAGCATGCCTGTTATTCTGCTGTTATGGCAATTCCTGCATCAGGCTTGATTGCATAGTTATCATTTGTATAGATCTTTATTATTTTTTTTTTCCTTTATAAATAATTGTAAAATGTAACTTCTTGAACCCTGACTTAAATTTTTTTTTTTTTTTTCATTCAAGTTATTTAGAAAAGAAAGATTTATTTTTATTGTGATTCTAATAAAAGCATGAGTTGTCAAGAAAGTGAATTTTTTTTTTTTTTTTTTTAATTTTTTTTCTTAAACATTTCTTTTTAAATACTGAAAATCTGAAGAAAGAAGGAACAGCCAACTTTTGTGGCTAAGATAGCTATTGGTCTCTGATAGACTTGATAGTCTGTCTTGGCATTAAACCCAAACTTAATCTATGTTCCCATGTTTGTGCATATGAAATCAATGGTTGGCCAATTGCAACCACCAAACAAACAAATTTCTTTCCACTGGGCTTGACTATTTTTGTTTGTTTTTATTCTCTTTTCCCACTCAGCATCATCAGCAGGCCCCAGCGCCCCAAGTCCTTCGACTGCCGCTCAGCGGAGAGCTCATCGAAGGCTCACCCGAGAGGACAACCGATATCATTCAGGTAGAGCAGCCTGGTCCACATCTAATACTATTACTTACCTACTTACTTACTACATGTCATGATCTCATGGTTGAGCTGTTGTGCTCGATATTGTTTGTGCTCTGTCTGTGTATACGTCTCTATTATTTATCACATTTTTTAGCATTTTCACATGATTAAAAAATTTTTTTTCCCTTTTGCTTAGCTCTGCCCTCTTTTTCTCTCTTCTTTTTTCATTTTTCATTTCCCTCTCCCATCCTTCATTATTGGCATCAAATTCTGCTTGGGCTTTTCTTCATCTGCTACACCATCAAATTACTGGGGCAAAATGCTTCCTTTTTACTTATAATAAAATTCTTTATTTTAATGCTACAGTTTCACTGCATCCTTAATGTACTCTTAACTTCAGTTTCAGTTGCTGTCTTCAGCATTGTTATTGAGGTCCTGTAGATTAGAATACCTACATTTTTGTGCATCTCTCTTTCACCATTTTATTTTTGTTTTCTAGCTGCTTTAAGCTTTGCATCATTTTCTTGTCAACCACAGATAATTTTGCATGCTGCCTTGGTATTATCACGGTCTTCTATAAAATCTTCATATATTTTTTTATGTGAAAAACAAAACTACATTTAAAAGTATTAAAAACAAAAAGAAAAACCATCTAGAGATGGTTCAGTTTTTCAGCTCCTTTGAGTTTTAACTTAAACAATGTCATTTTATTTTAGTTCAAAAATTTTCATTTTACTTCTGAAATAATTTTTCTAATTATTTTCATCACTGTTCTCATTTTAAATTCTCCACATCATTTGAAACTCAAATAAGAAAATATTTTTATTGGATACATCTAAAATTCTATAAATTGGTGCAATTTCAAACTTAGTAGTTTGGGATATAATTTATTAGTATTCTCCAAACAGAAAAACAATTGCATTAATAATATATGAAGAAACACTTTTTTTAATTCCATCTTTTAACTCTTGAAAACTACTCATTGCTTGATAACATGGTCAGCTTTTCAGAAGATTTCAAGGTGAATTTATGAACTGTCACATATTTTGCTTCTCTTAAATTGTATGTACTGTTAGTAAGAGAAGTTTTAATTCTTTCATGTTTAACACTTTGTGCAACGATATAATGTTCATGTTGCAATTCAATAGAAATAGGCTTTTCATCTGAAATGGCTGATTATAAATAAAAAGAAAATATATATTTTTAAAGAAGTTATCTTGTTATTAAAATCTACTATTATTTGATTGGTGAAATATTTTCATTACAAATTTTTTAGGAATAATACCCAATAAATTTTAATGAAAATATTCTCCTTAATATAACTTCACCTTCAGATGATTGATTATAATCTTTGCAAACAATTTGTATTTTTTTCCGTGATAAGTTTCAACAATCAGAGGGCTATTATTTTGGCTCTTGAAAAAATTCTAGCCTCTAAAAGTAAGACTTCTGTTGAGTTGGAATATTTTTGTTACAAACCTGTTTACAAATTTATGGGTTCTAATGGAACATAGATTAAGAAGTATAATATATTTAGAAATGTATTATTTATTTTCATTATAAAAAGGCCATTTCATATGAAATAGCTTAATTTATATAAATATTGTGAATTCATTGTTGCATATCATCTATTGGAAATAATGCCTTGTTTTCCTTATTGCCATGCAAACACAAACTCTACATTGTTTTTATGATGTTGAATGTTTTTTCTTTCATTGAATGTCAATTTCAGCATTTTGCTTAGAGTATCTTGGTTATTTTTCTTGTCTGAAAAAAAAAAAAAAAAAACTTGAAAACAATTTTAGCTAGGAGCTAGTTTTAACATTTTTATATTATCTATCTTAAAGGGATCTTTCTGAACTCTAAAAATGACCTTGTGTCATATACTTGAAACTGTTTTATGGCTCAAAGTGGGAGACTTTGTTTTTTATAATTAAATCTGACATTCCACTGTTTTTAATATTTAAATTCTGGAGATCCTTATACAGTTTTTTTCTGAAGATACCAAAATCCTAAAGTACTTGAAGCCAACCAGAATTAAAGATATAGTTTTTAATTCTCTTTCCTTGAAAAAACAATTTAAAGACATATTTCAAGAATAGATAATTGGTATGGAAATCATAGACATAGCGTTATTCTCTTTGAAAATAGTTCAAGAGTGCCATTTAACTGTAGAAATGGTTTGCATTTTGAAAAAAAAAATTTTTTTAAAGTGAATGAAACTACTTAATGATGAATAAATATTTTTGTTCTGGATCATTCAAAGTATATGGAAATGTATAGTGGTTCTCAACTTCATCAAATTTTCAGTTAGTTTCAATAAGTAATGATAAAAATGTTTTTCCATGACTAGTCAGTTTTTGTAGGCACTTTTTTTGAGGTTCCTTTAAGACAGAAATCCATGTAATTTGTTTTAACTATAAAATCTGTGTATGGTTTGCATATTCCTAAATTAAAAAAAATCTTTTGCCATGTTAAATGATATTATCATCACAACCACTTTGAGTAATCTTTTTGTCAAAGTTACTCATCTTATTTCTGACTGGGTGCTCTAAAACTTTAATGGCTTGATTTTATAATGGAAGCAACCAGCACTCAAGAACTAAAAGCTTACTTGGTCAAATGTTTTGTCTTCAAACCAATTCATCAGTTATGTAGAAATAGTTGCTAGTTTCTCTTTTCTGCCAATCCAGTCATTTGATACATTTCTAATATTTATAGAGGAAACATCCTCTATACTGAGATCTGTACAAGATTAGAAACTCTAAAATGTGAAGTGATTTTAGGTTGATTGTCTTAGTGGGAAAAAGTTTATTAAATATAATATTTGTCTGTCACAAAATAACCATCAGAAGTATACAGTCATTTAATTTGTTCTGGTGTAGCCCTTTAAGATAGATTTCAAATTAATACCAATTCTGATGTGTTTATGTAGATGTCATTTCATGTTCCCAGTAAATTTGTTTCTCACTTCTTAGCTAAAAAGCATTGATTGAAATATAATTTTTTTAAAATAACCTCTTTAAAAGCTCATATTTAACAAAGATAAAGTTTTACATTAATATACTTTGAATAATTTAAAATTTTGGAATTTCTTTTTTGTATTCAGTATTTGTATTCATTTTCTTGAGTGGTGTTGAACTGTTTTATACAGTTTCTCTTCAGTTACTGCCAGATGAACAGCTCTTTGAAAAACTGGTTAGTTTATATAAAGAATGTTTACATTACAACTTGGAAGCCCCCTTCCCCCTACTACTGTTTCTCCTTTTTTCCTGTGTGTTATTAGTATTATTTAAGGTTGGTCAATTTGTAACTTACTTTCCTGCTAGAAGAGAGCAAAAAGTAAATTTTCAAATTCTAGTATAGTTTTCAGATTTTGTTAGGTTTCACATTTCTGACATTTTCCAAGTTTGATGTGCCTCATAAAATTGAAAGGAAATATATATATATATATATATATATATATATATATATATATATATATATAAAAATGTTATTAATGACCTTTCTCAGAATTTGTTCATATAGTAGTATAAATTGGATTGAAATGTTATATCAGTTTTGGAATTGGCAAAGTTATTGTTTTATTAACTGCTTCCATTTTGGCCATATGAACCACTTTGTCAGGCTGTTTGGGGTGGCTCAGCCAATCTTCTTGGGAACCTTTTGAAGGATAATATATCCATAGATTGAGCTATTAAACTAAAGTACCAAAACTTAATTTTAATCTCAAATCTATTAAGAGGCCTTTTGAATTAACCTGCAATTCTTTACAGATAGTTTTAATTCATCAAAGATAACTTTATTCATAACTTGTCTAATATTGCTTCTGTTCAGAAATTCTTTTAACTTTTTGTGCATTTTTTTAAAAATTATATCTTCATGAATGATAATTTTTTTTTTTTTTTTTTTTTTTTTGAGTATCATAATAAAATATTAAGATATATTCTTTTTTAATTTTTGCTTCATGTAAAAGGCTTCCATCTACAGTCATCAAAATTAAATAGCTGAGGCTTGATGCTGGTATTACAATCTGATGATTGTTAATCCTGATCAAGCTGATTAGGTGTTTATCCAAAAGCTGTTGGTAATAAAATATGAAATTTTGCTAATATATTTCAGTGATATAGGCATTCAAAAAATTATTTCCTGAATCTCTTTTGACTGAAAATAAAATATTTTTTCTCTATTTCATCTTTTATAGAAAAGATAACTCCATTTAAATATTATCTGTTGAAAATAATTGGCGATGGCAAAATGTTCTTGTTAAATATAAACTTTTTCTTTGAGCTTATTGACTTGCATTAACAAGCAGTGGTTTAAGCCCTCACAAATTTTGAATGTTTTAACTTCACCTTGCATTCTATGCATTTTGGGTATGAAATTTCTTTCTGCTTATTTTCCAATTGGACTTTGATTTTGAAACTACACTTCTGCTTTCTTTTTTCTGAGTGAAAGGATTAAGCAAACATTTGCCAGCAAATAATGCAGTAAGATTTTTCTATTTTTTTATACCCTTTTCTATCCATTTATAATCAAATAATTCTTGAACTTTATCTAGGATTAAATAAATCATTATAGAAAGTTATTGTATCTGGTGTTCTCAGTTGACACTTTAATTTGTATTTTTTCTGATCACCTGAAATAGGAATTTTGCAAATAAAGTATTGGAAATGCAAAGCAAGCAAAGACATGAATAGAAAAGTGTCTTCTCTTCAAATGATTAAATGGAATACAGAAAATAGAATTATGCAAAAGATTATTCTTGTTAATCCAAAGCATTAAGAACAAATGCCTCATAAGGGTTGATATTGCATAAAATAGAAACAAACAAAAGCATTAAGGAAAAAAAATTGAAAGAAATGGTAGTCTGTCTAGGATAAGGTCCTTTTTCTTTCTTTTATATTTTTATAAAATTTAAAGTATATTGCTCAAACAAAGGTAATTCCTGTATATATAAATAAAGCGATAACAGATACTTTTTAATTTATTGTATTTGATGACATAAAATAAACCAGAGCATATTAGATGCACCATCATTTCAACAGGATATATTCAATAAAAAAGTTTTTAGTCTATTTAAGCATGTAATGTTTAAAGCAAGCTATCAGGACATTAAAAATATTACAAAAACACTTTAGCTATAACAGAAAACATTACTGTACATAAAAATCAAATTAGCAGTACAGATGAACATTAAACAAGAAATTATTATGCAAACCCAACTACCCCTTCAAAAGCCTTTTTTTTCTTTTTTCCACTTTGAATGACTTACCTATTTTTCTGCGGCCTTAATGTTATGGTTAGTGTTTTACTGTTATTTGTATTTCCTTTCAGATACATATTTCTACTATAGTTTCTAGATGTTTAATGATATGAGAATGTTGAGGAATATTTAGGTACAATGGATCAACTAGTGCCAACAAATATCGTTCCTTTCACAGTGCTAATAATAATGGTGATAATAATAGTAATAATAATGATATAATCTATGTAGAAGGGATTGAGGTAAATTTATAACCTATGCTAGTTGGTGGTATTTGGGAAAAATTAGCCTACAGGAGTCTTCTCAACATTGCATATAAGACAGTGATTATATCCTCTGACTTCAGTGCACTTGTAGATTATCAGTCACTTCATGAAGGCCTCATGGAAATTACCCAAAGTGAAGGTGTCCAGGACCTTTGTCACAGCCTCTTCCATCTTCTCAATGTCTTCAAAATGACTACTCCTGAGGTTCTCCTTCAGCTTGAAGAACAACTAAAAGTCACGGGAGCAAGGTCTGGATTGTAGGGAGAGTGAGGGACAGTTTCAACACAAAACTTTATTTCATAGCAAGCTTCCAAATTGTCCTCATATCCTGATTGCATTCTGCAAACTAGTCGGCTCTGACAAGTAGTGTATGTTCAAAGAGCTGTTACAGTTGTCACCTTCAACCTGGGATAACAAAAGTTGGCAGGTCAGTTTAGGAGTTATAACTTCCTCTCCTAAAGAAAGTCTCAAAACTTCTGGAATGCACCTTGAATTTTTAACAGTTTACTGCTCATGTCATTGTATTTCTAACAAAACTGTTGATAGCCAATATTAATTTGCACCTGAAAAATATCAAATTTTCAAATTGGATAAACTAAGACATTTTTTATTAAATGAAATTTATACTAATTGTAAAATTAAATAAGAATTCTTTACTATTTTCTGAAGGTCCAAGTTGAAGATTTTGATATAGTTTATTTCTGCATTTCAAGTTTCTACATAATAAAAACTGATTTACTGCTTTTATATTGCAGATAATCTTTTTTTAATTGACTAATATTTTAAGCTTTCCTGAAAAAAGTCATGCATTGAAAACAAAATAATATCTGAAATACGATTTATTTCAACATATTGCATCCCGCAAATTTGGCTCCAAAGATTATTGGCGCCTCTGCAAGAGTGTTCTGAACAATAACAAACCCTCCATTCCTCCCCTGTTCAATCAGTTTGAGGTCCTGACCACCTCTGCCGACAAGGCCGAATGCTTTGCTTGGAAGTTTTCTTCCAATTCAACGCTAGACTCTTCCAGGGTACCCTTGCCCGATTTCCCTCCCAGAACTGAGGCCCTCTTGAACGGATTGCACATAACCCCGTCGTCGGTATTGGGCATTATTTCTAACTTAGATCACCACAAGGCTACTGGTGGTGACGGGATACCAGCCATTGTCCTGAAGAAATGCGCGCCTGAACTGGTGCCTGCCCTCTCTAAATTATACAACCGCTGCCTCAAGGAGTCCTGTTTTCCTGACTGCTGGAAGTCCTCAACCATTGTTCCTGTCTTTAAGAACTCTGGTGACCCCTCCGACCCTTCCAATTACCGTCCTATCAGTCTCCTACCCCTCTTCGGCAAAGTCTTCGAGGCCATTATCAACACCGAAGTGATTAATCATCTGATATCCCATGATCTGCTCTCAGACAAGCAGTATGGTTTCCGCTTTGCCTGATCTACGGCCGATGTGCTTACGGCCATCACTGAATTTGTCTACCAATCTATCCATAATAACGGTGAAGCTCGTGCCGTGGCCCTAGACATTTCCAAAGCGTTTGATAGAGTTTGGCATGCCGGCCTTCTTCGCAAGCTCCAGGGTTATGGTATCACAGGTCGATTGTTTGACCTAATACAATCATTCCTGTAAAACCGGGAATTGAAGGTCATTCTCAATGGATTCATCTCCAGCTCCTATCCCACTAACGCAGGTGTTCCTCAAGGCTCCATCCTAGGCCCTACTCTGTTCCTCATATTTATAAACAACCTTCCTGACGCCATAGACTCCCAAGTCGGCATCTATGCTGATGACACCACAATTTACTCCTGCGTCAAACACAAATCTAGTGATGCTGACAAAGTTAACCTGGCAGCTCAAATTGAAAAGGACCTCCAATCGGTTGTGAACTGGGGCGAGAAATGGATGGTTAACTTTATACCTCTAAAACAAAACTGCTCTCTATTAACCACCACAAGGATCCATCCCTGCATCCCATTAGAATGTCTGAAGACCAACTTCTCGAGAGCTCCTCTCTGCGGCTGCTCGGTCCCACGCTGTCCGCTGACTGAGATGGAACAAATACATCAAGTCAGTTGCATCATCCACCGCAAGGAAAGTTGGTTCCCTGTGCCGAGCCAGGAAATTTTTCTCCCCGGAATCGATCCTCCAAGTCTATAAATCGACCATTCGCCCTTCCATGGAGTATTGCTGCCATATATGGTCTGGGGCCCCTGCTGTTTGCCTCAGGGTTCTTGATAAGATCCAGAGACAGATATGCAATGTAATTGGCCCTGATCTGTCATCTCGTCTGCAGTCGCTCTCTCACAGACGCGATGTTGCCTCGCTCTGTCTTTTTTACAAATACTTTCACGGTAATTGCTCCGAGGAGCTGCTTTCGCTTGTCCCTAGGCCTCATGAATTTAAACGTCCTACGAGGCTGGCATCCCGTTCCCACCCCTTCACCGTTGAAACTGTTAGATGTAGATGTCTCTTCTACTCCAATAGCTTCATGTCTCGCACATCTCGCCTATGGAACTCCCTTCCCTATTACTGTTTCCCTGACAAATACAATCTCCAACGGTTTAAGTGTAGCGTCAATCGTCATCTCCAGTTGCCTTGATCTATCCACTTCCCTTCTCCACATCCTTTCACCTTTCATTCCTATCTGCTCTCGCTCCAAATCTTCTGTAACCCCCTTGCCTTGATCGACCCACTGTCTTTCTCTTTCTCCACATCCTCTCCTTTACCACTCCTATCTACTCTTCCTCCAACCCTTCTATAACCCCTTGCATGATAGTGGCCTCCAGCCTTGCTTGGGGTGATACGCTTAAAAAAAAAAAAAAAAAGAAACTATTTTTTCCTTTTAAGTAAAACCAGAAATTTAATTCAACATTTTTGATAAGTTTCAGAATTGAAGGGAAAAATATAAAAGTAAAGGTCTTCTCTACCTGCATAATAAATAAAATGAAAATTACTGTCTGAAATGCAATAGAATTTTTCAATTCCCAGCAGTAAAGTCTATTTTTCATTTCTTATTTGAGTAAATTTCTTGATCCACCAAAAATACTGGCATAGGTAGAAATTGGAAAATCAAATTGTGGTTTGATGTCACCATAAAATTTTGCAATAGACCAACTTATTTTTGTTTTTAAATTTCCATGATTTAATAGTCACAAATGATGAATTAAATTTCAACTGGAAACAATATTTTAAATTGTACATCATTTTGAATGTATTTTTTCCTCATTTCAAATGAATAGTTTTCCATATCAAATGGAAGGCTTATAATAGGAGTCCACTCTAAGAAATTTATACACAATATAAGATAGATCAGTGTTTGATATGCTAAAATGGACTAAATCTAAAGAAATCATTATTCCACAAATTTAAAAAAAATGAGTATTTTCATTGTTTTTAATTAAAAATTTTAGCCACTCTGTTCTTCAGCTTTCCTCAGAAGTACAAAAGAAACACACATACAGAGTTAAAGAAAACATTACCGAATATGTTAAAAACAATGACTCCAATAGTAGTCTGAAAGTTGAGTTTGTGTTTTTTTTTCTGCTATGCCACAAAGTTCATGATTATTATTTTTAACATGGAATAGATAAAAATTAAAAAGAAAAAAAAAAAAAGAACTGTTAATTGAAATCTTCTAATAGCAAAAGTAATCATGGAAATGTTACCAGTTCCTCAGTTCATGAGTTTTCTTTTCTCTGATTCATCTCCATAAAATCTTGGGGGCTCCAACAAAGATTAATAATTTGATTGCTTTAGAAAATAAACAATTTGAAATCTTAAAGTAAAAAAAAAAATCAGTAATAATTTTATATCTAAATGCATTTCTCCACTCTACACATTCAAAAAAAAGGTTTATACACTTGTCACAAGTTGTTCAAATTGTTAAGCTGTTTTTATTTTGGCTTTTGGGATAACTAAAATTTAATCATTTATGTGGCAAATATAATTACAATTTATCTTTTCCATATAGGAAGCTTTAGGGAAATAAAAACAAAAATTACATATTTAGAATCAGAAAAAGACAAATTGAAATTTATAGTGCACATAATGAGGAAAGAGGGCTTGGAGAAATTAACACTCACATGACAGGAAAGCAGCAAATAACCTACATAACAAACTTGCATAAATGGTTGGCAGAAAAGTGATTATGAGAGATAGTAAAAAAACAAACTTTACTAAGAGCTACAAAAGATAGGAAATTGTGAAGAGCACTGATTGTCTACATTCTGAAGAGACACAGCACATATAAGTAATATTGATGATATGGCTGTTTTTATGTGTAAAATTGTTTATTTTTACAATAACCTTCCTTACCTGAATTATAAAAATGTTTGAGAATTGAAAACAGGATAATTGACATGAATCCACTACAGGAATTTCCAACATTTTTCTTGCCAAAGAACTCCTTTAAACTTCTCTAAGAATCTCAGCAAAGATTGATTTTATTAACAAGATGGAAACTTCACCTAGAGCAGAAAGAGTTTACTCTATTGTGAAAAAAAATGACATATAAACTATACTTGGTTGATTAAATAGAGGGTGATATTTTGTTTGAAATGAGGCAAATTCCCAGTACCTGGTTGTGGATCGGTCCAACATTTTAATCATGGAATTTAACCTTGTTCAGAGGATCTCCTGTGGGGAATTAAAGTTCTAACTTTATAATTCATTTAATCTCTTCTTCTACTTCATTCTTATTTGTATAAATTTTAATTAGCATTCTTCTCCTTGACATTTTTACTTGTTGATTAACTATTTCCTAGCACAATTTAAATTCTTTGTCCTTGCCTACGTCTTTCTGTATTATGATGATGCTTAAAACAAGAGAATAATCAGTGAAACCTTTTTCATGCAAGCAATGCATCTCTCCTGCCCATGTAAGCACTTAATTCTTCATCCTGTAATTAGCATCTATTCATAACCTCCTCTACTGAAGCAATGAAATACTTGTTTATCAGTTGTGGTAGCTTGTCCCTTCTAAAATATATTTACAAAACACTTCTCATCCAATTTTATTCCCCCTTTCCTAATTTTAGTAGGTTTTCATCTTTCCTAGTCGAGAAACCTCTTCATTAAACAGATAACCATGCTTCTTTTTTTTGGGGGGGGGGATAGAATACTGGCTCATGGTTAATTTGGGAGTGTTCATTTGACCTTAGGCTAAGAGAGTTAAAGTCTTTGAGAATTAGCAATTAGAACACTGAACCCTTTCATCAGGACTTACTTCCTTCTAAATTTCTTTTAGGAAATCATTTCTGTAATGTGAACAAGGACTTCACAACTAAATTTATTTTTTCTTCAAATAATCTGATAGCCTGAATTTTATCACTACTGAAGAATTTTTATAAACAAGAAATGTATATTTTAGTTTAAACACATATATTGTCATATTGAGTATTGCTAAGTTTGAGTTATCAGTTGGTTATTGGTTCAAAACTTATTTGCTGATTTTTCAGTTAATATACAGTGAGTAATTTAAGTAAGGATCAAACTTGTAATTGTACACATTGATTCATTAATAATTACAATCATTATTTATAACAAAATTGTTTAATACAACAAAAGATGAACAAATAAAAAATGCATTATCTTGTTTGCTCATATGACATGTGCCATCTCCCTTCAGGTCATTGGCGGTCATGACTCTCCACAATTTCCTCTTCTTTGTAGCTCTTAATTTTTTTCTTTTTGTTATCTCTCCTAAACCTTGCTCCACCATCCATTTACTAAATCTCACTAGGAAGGTTATGAATTTTCCCATCCCTCTTGCCTTCAGTCTGTCCTGTGAGTATCAAATTTTACAACCCTTCTTTCCTCATTACATGCCCTAAAAATTTCTACTTTCTCTTCATAATGTTAGGTATAAGTCCTTTTTGTTTCCATTTTCTCTAAGACTTTGTTTCTCACTTGTTCAGTCCATGGTATTCTTGGCATCCTTCTGTTGAACCACATTTCTATTGCTTCAAGTCTCTTCTCCATCCGTGAGGAGATTGTCCAGCATTCACTGTCATATAGGAGGGCTGATATTTTAAAATTACTGAATTTTCCTTAAAGTGTTTTAGAGGATTTATATACATAATATAAAGTATAATTTTCTTGAAATATTAACGTTTTAATGTCAATTAAGAAATAAAGACTGTTATACATAAACTATAATGAATTACTTTTTTTATAGTATGACTTCTTGATTAGAAGTAGATTGAAGATATTGTTCTTTTGTTGGTAAATGTTAAAAAAAAAAAAAAATTTCTAATTTACATCAAACATGGAAAGTATTTTATCAAATTAAATACTTTTCTTCTATCAGTTGAAGTAATTGCCACTTTTCTGATTGTCCCTTTCCTTAACACTTAACTGCACTTAATAATTAGAATATTGATTTTAAATCTCTGTCGTCTTCCATTTGAGATGAAAATATGATGCAATCCAGGAAACTCATGACCTTCTCCCCAGATTTTAATAAAATTGAATTCAAATTTTCTTACCAAAGTGTTTTTTTTGTTTTTGTTTTTTATTGGTCCTATAAGACTTAAATTGTTTCTTGTACTTCTTGACATGTTTATGTATAGTAAAAGATAAGCTTGTTTTTATGCATTGTTGTTTGGGACAAATAGAAAACTTTAATAGTATTTCTAAGAATGAATACTTTGAAAATGATTATTAAGGGAAATTATTCATAAGTTAGATATCCGTTATTGGTATTATTTTGAGCTGTAATTAACAAAATTGTAACTTTTAGCTTTTTTTTTTTTTGTTTTCCTTATTAATATTACTATTGAGGAATTAGTGTAAGATTTGAAAATACATTGTTTTATTTATTAAATGTTTCATTTCAGATGTTTAAATATTTTTTTTCAGGATTTTGTCTTTCTATAAAGCTATATTCATGTATTGGGTTTTGCTTTTATTGTAATTTTTTCAGGTTTATTTTCATGTCAGAAAAATTGTCAGTTTCTTAATGTTTGCATGAAATATCAAGAATTTCTTAGAAAATAATAACCACATTTTCATGATTTTAAAATTTGTAAATAGCTTTCATTGTTATAATTGTTTGTAGTTTGATATATGCAGTAACACTTTATTAGGCAAGTCAATGTTTTCACAATAAAATTATTAACCAAGTCTTTTATTCATTGAATTTAACTTTTCTACTGTTTCAATTTTATATGCGGCAATTTTTATTGCTTCCCAGATATCATATTTGATTAAATATTATTTTCCATTCTCATGTACATTTCTTTTAATGATAGTCAAGTTTTCTGTTGGATTAATATCTGAAGAGGTTAGGGGGCAATTCCATTAAACTGTTTTTGGCAATGTGGGCATTATTGTCAGCTTTGCAGAAAGTAAAGTAGCATTATCTTGCATGAATGGACATTTTAGTTTAAAACTTAATTTATCACTGTAAAAAGACTTCTTGTCCAAGAAGTTTAAATAATTCACTCTATTTATCTTGATACTATCATCAACTTTGAAGAAGCTTATAATTTTACTGCTAATGTCTTAATCATATTTGTTGACTATTTCCACGACAGACTTAATCTCTAACTTAGCCATCAGGTCCATCCAATGTAGCTCTACATTCATCACTAAAAATCACTGTTAAGTTTTCATGTACTTCTAACTTACACTTTTCACTTTGTGATATTTACTTAAAGGTGGTAGTCTAAGTGCTTTCATGTTTTTAATCAATGTTCTTAATATTCTGCTTCTTTTCTCTGTCTATATTTGCAATACCAGCTTCTTTAAATATTATCTTGCTGGTCAATTCTCGTTTCTTATTACCCTTTGTTTTTCTCGAATCTTTTTATGACATACTTAAAGCTACTATCAAATAAGTATTATAAATATTTTTAAAAACATATGAATTGAAATTAACATTATGTATTTATCATCTAAATAAACACTGAAAATTTTACCATTATCATTTAATACCAATTTCATTATGAAAACCTTGACTTGCATAATAAAAATCTGAAATTGTATAAAAAAATTATGAGTAAAAATTAGAACAATACAAAAGGTTACCAAAATATGAAGTTTTTTTATTTTGTTTGTTAACCTGAGAAGAAAGTTTCTTGTTAATTTTATTTTTTAATTTTTTTTATAAGGTAAGAAAAATAGGATCAGATTACATGTTTAACCACTTAAAATGATTTTACATTTTTTAGTTTCAAACTCATTTTTGTTATTTTTGCTTTTAGAGTCATAGTTGCATTATGGTTGACATACAACAGTCACTAATGGGATATTAAACTTCTTTGAACTTTTGCTCTCAGTAATTCTGTTGGGGTTTCCAGTTTGAAATACTTATTGTTAGTTCTTTTATAGATTTTAGAAACTGCTCCCTTTTCACAAAATTACAAGATTACATTTAACTTTTGATGAATGTTAAACTTCATACAAATTCTTATATCATGGGTAAATGTAATGTTGGAATATAAAAATCTTTCCAAAAGATCATTTACATACATGTGATAAGCAAGCATACTTCTAATTTTGGTCATAAGTATTTATTTACCATATTTAACTTGTCACACACACTGGGAACTCGAATGTTCTCTTATCAGGAAGAGATCAATTCATCTTTTCTAGAAAACTTCTCATGAATGTGCAGGAAAGTTTTTTTTTTTTTTTTTTTTTTTTTTTTTATGTTCACACTGTAAAAATACCAAGAGGTAGAGGGGGGTTACTGAGTAAAAGGCACAGTATGGAGATATGTGGGCAAAATAATGGTTAACCCAAGACTTGAACAGGTTATGATTGTAATGATCCAGAAAGCATCCTCTTGGGAGTCTGTCCCACAAAGCAGTGTTTCATGAGAAGAAGCTGCTCAAGTGGAACTTAAATCTCACCAATGGCATACAAAGGGAATGAGAGAAACCTCACTATAATGTATGTGTGGCATGGTGGTTCCTAGCCATGAAGATTAGAACTGGTGGAACTAAGGAATGTAGTTTGTCCATACACTTTCCATGGAAATGACAATGGAGCAGTGAGAAACTGACAACAATTTGCCTGTAAGAAAGGGGTAGTAGGGTGGAAAATAATTCATCACCCACAAGGATGCATGCACTTTTGAACTCTCACAAAACTGGAAAGGGAAGAGTGGGCAGCTCCTGACCATAAATGGCAGCAGTACTCCACTTTCAGCCTGATCCAACTCTTGTAGAGGATAGCAGGAAGTGTCTGGTACTTACTGGAGCATTACAGGAAACTGACCGCATTTCCAGCATCTTTAGTAATGGATTGTATATACGAGTTCCACTTGTGGTCTGGGTAGAGTTTGTCCTAATAGGTGCTCCAGGCACAGGGGCTTCCTGAGAAAATGCCTGTTCACCACTATAGGTGAAAATTCAGGGTCTGTTAACAACTACTTTCAGAGACCTACCAATTAGAAATGATTTGATAATTGAGAAGACTCTTCCAGTGCTTCCATAGTGAGAGAGCTTATGCAATAACCCTCTATGCCACACCTTGTCAAAGGCCTTTGAAATCTCTAATGAGATTGTTATTGAGATGTATTTATTGTCTAGTGCCTCACCGATTCTGTGAATAATGGTAGGATATCAGCAGTGGACCGAGGTGATCAAAATCCATTGCTCAAGAGGTTGTCCCTATTGAGGTTAATCAACAACTTTCTTGTTGATTATAGCTTCAAAAAGTTTGCTAATGACAGTGAGGAAGCTGATGGGTCTATACGGAGATGGAATGGGTGCCCACCTGCATTCTTGAAAATGGGGTATATACTTGACACTTTCCACAGACTTGTTGAAGTATTTCCTCTTCAAGCAGTGGTTAAATAATTTTACTGAGATTGGGGATAACTTAGGGTTAATGTTCTTAAGGACAACCACTGGGATTTTATCTGGACTGGTAGCCTTCTTAGAATCAAGACTTTTGATAAGTCTGGAGACTTCCTGGGCTGTGATTTAAAAAAAAATTAAAAAAATACGGTGATTGAGTTCAGTTAGATGGGTGGAGTCAGGAAGGGGATGGCCTTTGTCTTCTAATGTTTAGTTAGAAGCAAAGATCATGGGGTAGAGCTTTGTCTTATCTGACAAGGAGATGACCTCAGGGACATTTATAATAGTAGGCACTGATGCTTTGCCTCTATTCAGAATTTGGTTGAAGATCTTCCAGAACTTCCAGCATCCAAGTTGTTTGCTTTTGTACTTTGGCCTGAACTGCTTGTGCATAGCCAGCGCTGTCAAATTAAGTTTTTGACACTTTAACTGTATGAACAAATAAACTTGGTGGTTAAATTTAAACTTGAGATTCAAGATTGTTTAATCTCCATTGCTAAGTATGGTTTAATTTCAAAATGGCTCCAATACTTTTTTACTTTATGATACTTCCCATTTGTTAAAATACAATAAAAAAAATTAAAAAAAACCCCAAAAAAACAAAAAACAATTGTATATTATCAAGAAGATAATTGAATAAATAGGAAAAATATTTGAAAAACACATCATAATGAACAATAAAACCTGTAAATAGTAACAAATCTGATTATTAATATTCCATCTGAACTTAAAAATCTGAATGCAACTGTTTGACCTAACAGTTTTTCTGTAGATGCCTGGGTATGAAACAATTGTTTCAGGCCACTGACTATTTGGCATCTAACTATAAGAGGCATTGGAGAATGTTTTGCTAACATAGCATAATTCTTAACCTGGCTGTAAAAAAAAATGGATTTATTATTTCAAGACTGGTTTGTTAATTTATTTTTGTATCAAGGGAAATTGACATACAATAAAGTTTATTGAAGTTGCTGTCTTGAGTATATGCACAAAAATATCAGTGATTGCTAATAAGTCAACATGGAAGGAATAGATTTTATTACACTTGCTGGTCTGTGTTTTCATTGGTTATATTCTAACTTCCTTGGAAGAAACAAAATGAGTGCTATGAAACTTAATAGTGTGACTTATTTATAATGCTTATTTTCCATGTTGTAATCAAACACATTGCAAGAAGTTTTCTTTTTCTCCCTCCACCTCTTGCTTAAAAATATTTGCAGCTGGTTTAATCATTACACTTGAAATTAATAATTTTTATGCTTTTATTGTGCATTAGTTGCTACATGCTTTGACATTTAAGCGTTTTTTTTTTTGTTTTTTTTTTTGTTTTGTTTTTTTTACAAGTATAAAATTGTTGCTAAAAAGCAATGTTTACATATATTTTAAATTCGTTTCCCTTTTAGGTAAATGTTAATATCTATTATTGAATCAAAAATTTCTGATTAAATGAGTTAATATCTATCATCTAACTTGAATTAGGCAAAAAAGTTTTTAATTGTAATCTTTATATGCTTTGCTTTTATTGGAAAAGTGTTCATAGTTGGTTCATCTTTCTGATTTTGTTAATTACCATTAGTACTTCCAGTTACAGATATAATTACAAGAGGGTACTAAAAAGTTCCTGACCTGACCCACTTCCCAAAATCTAACCAAATGAACAAACAGAATATTTTTAAATCTCTTCTTGATTGGGCTAAGAAATTTTCAGCACCTCCTCATGCTTACAGTAGCTTAAAAGGAATTTTTATTTTCAGGATTGGGTTTTTTGAAGTTAATTACTTAATTAGGAAGCAGATGAATTTGTCCTCTCATTTTAATTGGCATAAATGTGACCCATTGGGTAGTGGGTCTTTCAAACATTTTTCAATTCTCAGCAAAACTGTTGATTTTTAGATTAATACTATTCAGTTTTGGACTCTCCCACTTTAATTAACAAGGCAATTAGCACAACATCCTTTGCTAAAGACACTTTATTTCATAAATGCATTATCTTGGTTTCCTTTTAATTTTATTGATGTTAAGCTAACAATAATTAAAATAAAGATATAAAACCTGATTCCTAGATAATTTCCCAGATTGGCTTTGTCTTGTAATAGAAACAAAGAAATTATCTGATTTCATTTGTCAACATTTTTCTCATTTACAAGGAATTAGCTTAAAATCCTCTTTATATTGATAACCTTAGTTTTAAATATTGGTCAGCATGTCGGGTTTTGAAGCACTTTTATGGTTTAATACCATTTTATTCACCTTTTTACCTGTCAATACTGAAATAAAATTGTATTTCTTATCTGGGAAGCTTGTTAGTGGCTGAGAATCTTGAAAAAAGAGAATATAGTGGGTTGCTCAAATTGCTGAATAAGCAATATTCATTCTACCATGAATTCCCAAAATGGAATCTATTCAATTATTTTTCTTTCAAGACCACTGCATTTTGAATAGATGCAAGTTGTTTCTTAATGAAAACAATTCTGAAGTTAATCTTTAGTTTAAATATTTGGAATTTTCTTCCATTATAAATTGCACAAATGACATATTTTAAATAAGTCCATATAATTTATGAAACTGTTATGTAAAACTTTTCAGAGTAGAATATTTTATTCCTATCTTAGTTTCAAGTGTATGCAATTCAATTAGAATCTAATTACAAAGGTTTTTAATTCTGCATAATATTTTATGCACTATTAAATAATACAATTTCCTTGTGTAAATCTGATTGTAAAATTGATGCTGTTCCCAAATTTATAAGATGGATGGGAAAAACAAAAAGAAACTTTGCCAAAGAGAAGTTGAAAAATTCTTTAACTTCAAAAATTTGCATACATGTTTTTTTGGCTATAAACTTAAAAAAGAAGAATACTTGTCAAGTAATATGATTTGATGAGACCTGAGACTTAAATCTCTTGAATGAAATATTATCCTCTTAAATTTTCTGTGCTGATACTACAATTATTATTTTTGTTCAAAAGCAACCAGTTGTCGACTTTCATTATTGATATTTACTTTTCATGATAAAAACAAAGAAATATATAAACTCTTGGTTGACATTGCTTACCAAATGATAAGATTGTTGTTTACAAGTAAAATTTCATATAATCCCATTCAGTTATATGAACAATTTAATAAGTCTTCACAAAATATGATCTATATTCAATAACCTATTACTTTCTATTGGCAATTATAGATTATTTGGAAAAATTAATAATAGAAGAGTGAATTGCTTTGCTGTTTTATGATGATTGACTCCTGCTTATGTGTAAACTCGTAAAACTTGACTGCAATGTGAACAGCCATGTTCATTATTTTCTGTTTCTCCATGTTGCTAAATCTTTGTTACACATCATTTAATTATGCTCTTGTATAGTTTCAAGTCACAGCAGTTTTATGAGAACATTGGAATTGTTACTTTAGGTAGAATTAACCAATTAGCAAGGTGAGCATTAGCTTTTAAGGACAACATTTAAATGGAAAGCAAAAATAATTTAAATTAGTTTCTTCTAGTATATTGGAAAAGTGGATAACTCAGGTGTATGAGATTTGACTACATTTTAGTCAAGGGGAAAAAAAGTAGTTGAAATTCCTTAAATTTGGTTGGCAGCACAATATTCAAATTATAAATTGGAGATACCAAAATCAAATAAGTACAAAAATTTAATTATCTGGGAGGTGTTTTAACAGAGGACAGAAATTGGCACTGAAATTGAGCATACATTGGAATAATGAAAGATGCTAAGCAAAATATTAAGAAACAAAAATTTTGGTAGAAACAAAGAGACTATTATATAATATCAGTCCTCCTGACTGTTATATAATATCAGTCCTCCTGAATGCTGGACAATCTTTTCAGATGAAGAGACCTGATACAACAGAAATATGATTCTGCAGAAGGATACTGAGAATACCATGAACTGAACATGTGAACAATGATAAAGTTTTAGAGAAAATGAAAACAAAAAAGACCTTTTTATGCTTAACATCAGGAAGAGAAAATGAGGAAAGAGGGCTTGGAAAATTTGATACTCACAGGATGTTGAAGGTAAGAGGAACAGAGAGAAATAGTGCATAACCTACCTAATGAGATTGAGTAAATGGATGGTGGAACAAAGTTTAGGAGAGATAACAAAAAAGACAAAACTTATTAAGAGCTACATAGAACAGAAAATTGTGGAGGCTTATGATTGCCAATCTCCTGAAGGGACATGGCACATCAAAGAAAGCACTTATTAAACTGAAAGCAACGGCAAACCAATAATAATAACTAAAAAAAAAAAAAAAAAAATTAATGATTGTCAAGGATACTATTTTAAAAATATATAAAGTTTTTCTATCTTTTATCAAAAGATAGAAACTGTTTAGCTCACAACTAATCTAAGATTGTGTGTGAGAGAGAGATGGAGATACTATCAAGTGTTAATGAGGTTCCCTGTAGGAATCTATAGCAAATGTTTTGATATTGTTCTCTAAATAATCTAGTTCCAAAAGGTCTTACTCAATCTTCATTATTACAATTTCATATAATGATTAAGGAGTTTGAGCTTTTTCACTTTCTCTATATTAAGAAAACATTTGTAGGATTTCTAGAAAGATTAACAGGTGAGTTAATGGACTCTCTGCTCTTATGACTACAGCTTCAGCATTTCCTCAGCTTAATAAGAATCAGGATTTAGCTATATGAAGAGTTTTGTTTTCTGATGTAGGATTTTTAACTATCCTAAACTGTAGTAAAGGAAAGTGAGAAGAAAGGACTAAACATCAATTGCAGGAAGACTAGATGCATGGTTATTAGCAAAAGGAATAGCCCAACATGCAAATTACAAATTGGAGATAAAAATTTAAATATCTGGGAAGTGTTTTAACAGAGGACAGAAACTGTGGCACTGAAATTGAACATACATTGGAATAATGAAAGTTGCCTTCCAAAAGTCAAGCAAACTATTAAGAAAAAGAAAAATTTTATTAGTAACAGAGAAAGGAGTACAGAACTGTTATGTAATATCTGTCCTATATGACAGTGAATGATGGTCAGCCTCCTCGAAGATGAAGAGACTTGAAGCAACAGAAATGTGGTTATACAGTAGGATACTGAGATTACCATGGACTGAAACATGTGAGTAACAATGAAGTTTTAGAGAAAATGGAAACAAAAAGACACTTATACTTAACATCAGGAAAAGGCAGTTGAACTTTCTAGGGCACATAATGAGGAAAGAAGGCTTGGTAAACTTGATACTCATAGGACAGATTGAAGGCAAGGTGGTCAGAGGAAAACAACATATAACATACTTTGCAAACTTGAGTAAATGGATGGAGGAGAGATGATAACAAAAAGGAGAGATAAAAAGACAATTTATTAATAGCTACAAAGGACAGGAAATTGAATAGCTATGATCGTCAACATTTTGAAGGCATGCACCACATTCAAGAATAAACTAAATTCTCTTTTTTTATACAGTCATATTCCTTCTCTAATCTGAAAATAAAGTGTTTTTAATAAGTTGCTTTGTTTAATAGTGACTTTTAGGTGTTTTGCCAATAAAACTTTTCAAAATGTATATCTAGATCTGAATGTTAATTGTGTTTCTAGCAAAACAAGTAAGATGTAATAAGCAAATCTAGATTCCCGTCTTCTTAGTAAAGAAAAGAAAAACTTAAGTTTACAGCTTCTTAACTTAATATATAAGATGGTGCTGAAAAGTTCTTTACCTAACCAAGAAAGGGTAAAAAAAAATACTTCCAATGTTTGGTCATATTTAGGAAGTGGGTTCAGGTCAAGAAGTTTTTATCACTGTCAATATTTAAAATATTTTGTCTATACAGTAGATAAAATACATTTTCTTTATTTGTTGCTTCCATTTTTTAAAAAAATAATCTAACTAGATGTTGCCTTGAGGACATCCTGGAATGACAGTTTTTACTTAAAATGTGTGTTTGTCTTGATGATTAGGTAAAGGGATGGTCAATGTTACTAACCTTCTGAGTTGTAAAGGAAGAGGAATGAGAGTTGGTAGTTGGTCACTTAGCTTCTTTAAACCATCACTGAGTTAAACTCTAAAGAGTTTAAATACTCTTTCTTTATTGATAAAGAAAAGCCTGTTTTTGCCGAGAATTGGATCATTATTGCTGTTCATTATTCACTTTATTGCCTCTTCCTTGTCTTGTATTTATTGTAAGTCATTGACAACAACATTCACTTTGTCGCCATTATTTAGTCTACATGTTTGCTTTTAAATTTTTCTACTTTTTCTGTTAGATATTTGGTATGTTTCAAGGATAAACTAAAAGAAATAATTTTATTACATGTACTGTGTTAAATTGAAATTCTGTGTTAATACTAAATTATGATTTTTTTTTATCTTCACCAGCTTAGTTTTATAAAAATAATTTAAAAGTTTGAAAAAAATAATGTCTCTTAAAACTTTGAAATTGAAATTTTTCTTTGTTTTAAATTTCATTTTCTATCATAATACTTTTAAAGCAAGTCTTACCCATTATTTTTCACCTGACTCTTTCTTAGATTCATGAATTTGTTTTATTTGTGTATTTCTGTCACTCCTTGTACAAATTCTAGTTCAATTTATTGTCTGTCACAATTATTTATGCACAGGAAATTTACATTTGTGCTTAATTTTACATTGTGCTTAATTTGTCTTGGAAACCATATTAACCTTTCTTTTTATTATTAGATGACCGGTGTTTGCCAATCTCTATTTAAGGATATAACATCTTTTTAAGACTTTTTACTTCTAATAAATTATCTTTTTTAATAAATATATTTATTTCTTCCCTTATGAAGACAGTTTGGGAAAAAGAATTTTTAAACATCTAGTCATATTTGAAAGATTTTTATTCAACAAAATTTCAGTCTGATACCTTTTAAAAATTAGTACATATTGTTCTAAATACAGAAAAAATCAAAGCATCAAAATAAGAAAATACTGTTTAAAAAAAAAAAAAAAAAAAAAAAAAGGAATGGTTTACTCTTAGTTTGGTTCTAAACTTTAAAAACCATCATTGCTTTTACTATCACTTGGAAAGGAATCATTCGGCATTTCATTATTTGATCCAATATTATGATCATAGAGAATATCATCCTCGGTCTCATCCATCTGTTATTAATATCACATTTCTTAAATGACTTAATCCATATATCAATTTTTCATCACAAATTCTTTCCCATATGCAAATTTCAGCAGGTGTTGGTTTTTATACCTTTGGTGTATCAGATGCAAGCAGATTTTGGGGTAAAAAAAAAATGTGCATCTTATACACCAAAAATCTGGTATATCAACATTTAAAAAAAAATTTTGTTGTTGTTTATAAAGGTAGAATATTAGTTTATTGCTGAATAATTTCTTTCTTCTCAGGTTCAAAATAGTACTTTTAGTAAAAATATTGATTAACATGGACATTAATAAACTTACTTTTATTGCTTTTTTTTTTTTTTTTTTAATTTTCTCTCTCTCCCTTCATACTTTATATATATATATATATAAAAGTATTTCTTTCTCTTACATGACTATTTTTATTGAAATTTTTGTATTAACAATTTGATGCTCCAACTGTCTCAAAAAATCACTCTTAAAGATTATTAACATAATAAATATAAGTCGCATTATCATAATTTATTTAATGAATACATGTACTTTAAAATATTGTATAAATATTTTAAATATGAAAATTTCAATAAGATAAACATTTATTGGTCATATTTTTGCTTGGAAATAAGTTTTTATCCAGGGTGAATGATAGCTTGAATTATGACATGAAATATATTTGCTAACAATTACTAAAGGCCTACAATTAATTCCTACTTTTTTTCTTTTTTTCCCCCTTTTTTTTTCTCTCTCTCTCATTCAGAAATCCGTACGGAGGCTGTGATGCAAGCTTTAGCTATGCAAAATAAGAAAGTGCCTGTGATGCCCCTTCCATCCAAGCGCACATCTGTCAACTACCATGGCCAGCAACAGCAACAACAACGCAGAGAGATGCATGGTACTTACTACTCCAGTCAGTAACTAACCTTCTAATCAGTCTTTCTACTGCCAATTTATACTAACCCTGCCAACAAATATAAGAAAAAAAAAAGCAAAAAAAAAAAAAAAAAACTCTTTCTGCTGTTATCTAGTCACTTCTTTATTTGCTATTTTCATTTCAATTAACCAAACAAGTTTTTCTTTTGATAGTATTTTTATGCTTTTGCTATTGTTTGCTATTTTTTTAAATTATTCATTTATTTTTATATTTTTGCTTGCAGTTGCTTTTGTTTTTGTATGCTTTATTTATTCATTTTGACTGCATCACCCCTTACTTTTTTTTGTTTTTTATTTTTTTCTCTCTTTTTTCTTGGTAGAACTTTCTCTTTTGACATTGGCTGTAATGCTTATCAATTTCAACTTCTGATTTTTCAGGCTTAATAAAAATGCTTCTCTCCTAGAAAACAAATGGTTTATAGACTTCCTCAACAGTTTTTGTAAGGGAATGGCTGTTTAGGAGGGAGTAAACTGGAAGTATGCTGTGATTTTATTTACTAAATAATTCACAAGCATAAATAACAAATGTTAGTAAATAATAATAATTACAATGTAAGACTATAATTTACTAAGTACTAATTTAATTTTAGGTTCTGAGTTTACCTGTTGCATAATTTCCATAACATTTTATCAAGAACCATTTTAGTAAGCAAGTGTACCAGTCATCTACTTATTAGCTTTCTCCAGGCCATAACTTTCATGATATAATGAAGAGGATGATATATTTTATTTAATTTTAAACAAAATTAATAGATTATGCATCATATAGAATTTTTTAATATACCATATTTGCCAGCCTGTAAGGTTATTTGGGGGACTTTTGCATATTGCAGTTCATTCAAGCTTTTTTAAATGAACTCTTGTTCATACATAATACCAACTCCTGGGACTATATTTGTCAATGACAAATACAATTATATATAAAATGTATACAAATAGAGATGTTCTCCTATATATTACATATATGTTTTATTAAGGAGTCGGCTAGAGTTCATTTTGGCATTTGTCTGTGTGAGTATGTCATCTCAACTCTTAAGTCTATCACCAAACTTACTGCCATAATATAGGATTATTATTATTATTATTATTATTATTATTATCATTATTTTTATTTTATTTTTTTTTAAATAAAATTATTTTGGGGAAAATTGTACATATATAAAAGGAGATATAGTTTTTGTTGAATAAACAATAAGTATTGTTGTATCAGAAATATTAAAGTTCACAATATTTATTTAAGATTGACTCTGAATTTTGCAATGTTTGTTCTTCACAACCCAGAATAAAAATTTTTTAAAAGTTTTAATTACCAAATGAAACACTTGGAGTTTAAACACTAATGGGCTATGATTTATTAAAGCTAGGAGCAATTGCAATGAAACCATCTTTGTACAATTTTTGCAATAATTATATGTTGTGTAAGAGGAGTTCTTTTTGAAAATGGCAAATATTATTAGTGGAAATTTAAAAAAGCAAAAAAAAAAAAATTTACAAGCTGAAAATAGATAATATTTTGCATTGGTAACAAGGCAATGTATTCATTAATACTCATAATTTTGTGACTTGATTAGGATTGTAACATATTTTAAATTACTTTATGATACCTCAACTGCTCAAAAGTGAATTCTGCAAAATAATGTGTTTGGTAAACAGAATTAATTAAATCTGGATATTTTTTCTATATTCTTAGATTACCAAAGGTGACACTATTCCATTTATACAAAAAAATATTTAGATTAGTGTTGCTTCTGATAAATTATGATTTTCATTGCTATATAGTAGCTTTGTTAATTTGAAATTTAAAACAAAGATACTAGGATATGAGTTGTATTGGATACTAGGATATGAGTTGTATTGGATACTAGGATATGAGTTGTATTGGATACTAGGATATGAGTTGTATTGGATACTAGGATATGAGTTGTATTGGATACTAGGATATGAGTTGTATTGGATACTAGGATATGAGTTGTATTGGATACTAGGATATGAGTTGTATTGGATACTAGGATATGAGTTGTATTGGATACTAGGATATGAGTTGTATTGGATACTAGGATATGAGTTGTATTGGATACTAGGATATGAGTTGTATTGGATACTAGGATATGAGTTGTATTGGATACTAGGATATGAGTTGTATTGGATACTAGGATATGAGTTGTATTGGATACTAGGATATGAGTTATCACCTTGATAATTTTGTCAGTAGGAAACTAATGATGCTAATTTTATAAGGATTGTTTTTTATGTGATGACAAGTTATTCAATATTTTGGCTTTTTAAAAACTTCTATTATGATTATATTCAATTCACTGCATTTAATTTGTATGCTGGAGTAACTAGCATTTTAGGCAATATACTGTTGATATGCGCGAGCACACACACACACACATACAAGAGCCTTTCAAGGTAGAGGGTTACAGTGTGGAGTTGTATTAGCATAAGAAAGGCCAAGCGTTAGGAACATAGAACTGAAGTAGACTTTAGAAGGAACCGGAAATCCAATCCTGAAGAGGAAACAAAGGATAAATCATGAACCGGATGATAGGTGAACCTATCTACTTCTAATATATAGGTGCTAGATTTAATTTCACAATACTGTGAGTCTATACAGAGCATGTATTTTCTATACAATAATAATATTTATTATTTACACTACATTCAGAGTATTGTCCTTATCTTTGTTGGCTTATGGCCATATCACATTGAAACACCAATTATCATCCGATCACTGAACTTAAGCAATGTGGAACCTGATCATTACCTAGATGGGCAACGGCTCGGGAATACCAGGCACTATAAGTTTGGATATGCAGGTAGTGTAATGGATAATGGCACAGAATATGAAATCAGAGAGTCAAGTTTGAATTCCAGTCCGGTTCATTATATTCACATGTGCAAATACCCTTAGAAAAGATATGAATCCACTTCTTCTCTTCTCAGTTATGGGTTAAATAGTAAGACTTATTTCAGAAAATTCTTATCTAAAATTAAGTTTCAGCTTTAAATAGCCTTAAAAAGGTTAAGCTGTCAAAAACAAATCAATTAAAACCTCATCTTTGTTGTTATCACAGCATTTCAGCTGTTGTACCCTCCAGGTTTCATCAGGTGCATATCGATCCAGGTAATGTACAGGGAATTCTGAACTGAACCCTTTATTAATCTATGAGGGTAGACTGTTCTTGTTCCACTGCCCATATCTAGGGATATCTTATCTAGTTCGTATTTTTAGTACTACTCAGTTATTGCTTACCCTGTTTCCACTAAGTCCAAGTACATACTGTCCAGCCCAGGAATTGAACTCACAATTACTATGTCACCAAATTCACTGGGCTATTGTTACCAAACTCCTCATCTCGGAAATTCAGACAAATAATATTCATCATTTTTCATATCTATTTAGTAATGCTATTTTTATTAGCAGTGAAATCTATGAATGATATGAATATCAATTTTTTATTTGAAAATAATAAAAAGACATTTATTTTGACAATTTCTTCTGTTCAAATAATTATCAACACAAACTTCTGTGTTCTGCTAATTTTCCAATTTATAAAATACTGTTAAGAAATAGTTTTACAAGTTAGTTTTGTTCTGCCTGCATACTCATGACTGTTGATAAAAACCCATGAAATAATTTGCAACATTCTTTGGTATATTGTCCTTTTTAGCTACTAAAACAGCCTTGTTTACATTGAAATTATATTTGCTACAGTACTAAGCACAACCCAAGTGCTTTTAAGATTCATTTAGAAAAATAATCCAAGTAAGGGTTATTCTTGGGCATATTTTCAGTGATAAATATTATTTCAGTTTATGAAAACTGAGCACTTCTCTCTTAACTATTGCTTTTATTTATTGTGAAGCATAAATCTAATTCTAATATCAATGATTATCAAAATGATAATCAGTGATAAAGAGGAGCCTTCAAACAACTAATGTAATTTTACAGAAGGATACTGAGAATATCCTGGATGGAACATGTAAGCAACAAGGAAGTCTTAAGGAAAAGAGACCTTCAAAATTTCTGGGGTACATAATGAAGAAAGAGAGCTTGGAGAATTTGACGCCTACACTGTACTTTGAGTCAAAACTAACTTGCTATGCTTAGTTATCCTTGTATCTACTTCCTTTAGATTCACTGGTTGGCTTAGTTATATTGCCTTCTACTAATATTGTACAATTGCAGCTTTCTGTCAAAGCTAAAAGTAATTGGGGCAGAATGTTTTGGGCCTATGACCTATTTTCCCAAGATTTGACTAAGGCCCAGCTTTTTATCTGCAGCTGATTATCTAACAAAGGAAGAATTGTCTTGCTTGTACAACAAGGATTACTAAGTCAAATCAGAATTTTGATTTGCAATATTTTCCGTGTTGTTAAATTCAAGTCTTGGTGTTTACTCTAATTTCTAGCAAATGGGATACTAGTTTAAATTAAATGTTAATAAGAGTCTGTTTTATTATAGCAAAGTTCTGTGCATATTTGTTGCCAACAGATTGTCTTGCTGCCAAAAAGGCTACTGTCTAGAACCTGACAATTATTTTTTTTTCCTCCTTCAGCAAGATCATTTTAGCCCATGAGATTTTAACTCTGGAAAGATTGTTTTATTAGATAGTTTTTAAGGATCACTTTTCCAAAGGTCTCTTACTATTTTATGTTACTGTCAAGTTTAGAAATTGCCTGATATAAGCCCTTTCACTATTTCTAAGAAATATTCTCCACTTAACGTGTGTGTGTGTGTGTGTAATATGCACACACACACACACACACACACACACACACACACACACACACATAAAAGTAGACATTGAAGTCAGCACCCAGCGACCACAGTCCGTTTCATGCTTAGACACAATGGTCATGGCCTTTCTAGCATGTTAGAAATTTTTGTTTAAATTCTTGTTTTTTGTATATATATATATTTTTTTACATCAGCAAGATTAGTATAGGAAATTTTAGTGTCTTTTTTTATGATAAAAAACATTGATTTGGAAATTCTTGCAAAAATCAAATAATTCAGATTTTAATGAAACTTTCAGGACGTATTCACAAATGAATTAAATTGTTTTAGAATTTATTATTTTTAAGAAAATCACACACACACACACACACACACACACACACATATATATATATATATATATATATATATATATATTTTTTTTTTTTTTTACACACATCTGCTCCAACTCCCCCATTTTAATTTTATGAAATTTCGAGAAAATTAAATTTTCACCACCTTAATATTTATGTTAGTTAAAAGCAGGGTCCTTGAAGAATTTAAATTGGCAATTTTTTTTTTTTTTTTTTTTTTTTTTAACGGAAATATCATTTACTGAAAATCTGCTCTGAATCATAAAATAAAAAATGCTATAAAACCAAAACATTATTTAATTAGAAAAGCTTTTAATTGCTTTTATAAATAACATATTCAGACACTATTGTCATAAATTTTTTTTTTTCTTTTTTTTTTTTTTTTCAATGAATAATGAATTTTTACAAGATTTGTTTTCATAAATTAATTTTAAATCTATTAAAATTCTTTATTAATTTCACTCTTTTAGATTATATTATTAATTAAAAACTATATTTATTAATTAAGTTGCAAAGCTTAGTACAATTCATCAAACACAATATTTTTAAAAGAATTTTGATTTTTTTTTTTTTTTTTTTTTTTACATGCTGATTTTTGTAGATGCAGGTGTTCATATACAACATTATCGGAAAATAAGTGTGATAACTATAGTAAACTTAAAGCCAGAAAGTATCCAAAATTCAATAAAACTTTAGATTACAGAGAATATCTTAAGTAATTAAGTTTACTGAGTACTTTGCACACACACACAAAAACACACACACATATATATATATATATATATATATATATAATTAATTTTTTATGGCTAAAGCCCCTATAGAGCAACATTAGATAAACATCAAGCTGTCAAACATGTCAATAGCTTAAATAACTACTGCTGTGTTAAAAAAAATGCATTTCTGCACTATTTTAAACTTAAAGCAAATAATATTTGTTTCAAATCAGGTTAATTATACTTAAATCGGCTAATATTCTTTAAATAAAGTTTAAGAAAAGTATATTTTATTTTGGGAAGATTTTTAATAAAGAGAATTACATTGCAATGAAAGATGGCTCAAAATGGTGCTAATCAGCTATCTTAGGAAAAAAAAAAACTTCTGGTCAATTTAAATTAGTTTTAAAATAGAGCAATGTTTTTTGCTTATTGAAAATATTAAATTTAATTTACTAGCTTGAAATTAAAACTAAAATATAAGCTTCAAGAAAGTTTTCCTTTTTAAAAATTCATTTCAAACCTTAGTTATGTTTTATGTGAAGATATATAAGTCAAGTGTTCTGGCCAAGAGACATAGATTTGAATTCTACCAGGGTTGATTTGTCAGGGAAGTAATGACACCAGCCTGGGGATATGATCCCAGCATAGTGCTTGAAAACTATATCACCAATTGTCTCAACCTTGTGAGTGAAATTTATTGGACAAAACTGTTTGGAAGCCAGCACAAAGTCACAAGTTATTGTGACTGAAGGTTTGACCATACTGGCCTTGTTCAAGCATTGATCAAACCAGATTGTGTGCTCTCCCCTGAAAACTACTACTAAGATTGGCTCAGCATAGTTGCAGTATAAATCACAGGTTGGTTCTGTGGGTGTTGAAGAAGCAAAAATATTTCTGAGCAGGTTTTTGTAACAGGGATTAGCTAACTACTTTGACAGCCTGCCATGCATGTGTGTGTGTGTGCGTGCGTGCATGTGTACGCGCGCACAAGAAAACCACTTACTTTCAGAAAGGCTGACAGCAATTCATTTGTCAATGCCATTGAGACCATGATACAAAGAATCTGAAGCAGGTTCATTCTGCCATTTATAACAGAAAATGGGTGATGGAATAGCCTGGATGTGCCTACAGGGTTGATGGAATAACCCAGATGTACTGTCTATGGATTAGCATACTTCCCTTCAAATGTATATAAAGTCAGTGGCAGTGAACAAGAGGGAGGCAAGGAAGCTGACTGCTGGGAAAATGGATTTGTGACTATTTGGATGCGTGACTCTGAATTCGTAACAGTTTGCTTTCGTTTTATATCATATATATATACACACACACACACTCACTCTCAAATTTTTAAAAGGACCAGAATATGGAATTTTATTCAGACTATAGTTATAGTTTTATAGAAGACTGTTGACTTTATAGTTTTATAGAAAAAAAATACTAAAATTGTTGTTGAAACCAATTTTAAAGACTTTGTATTATAAAAAATGACACTAAGCAATGTGATATCTCAAATTTATGAAATCTTAGCTTCCTGAATAGAGGTTTTTAAAGGTCGTAAACATTCAGATCATTTTCATTTAATATTAACATATTAATTCACTGATCAATTTTAGGTCACATGATATTGGTCATTAATCCAACACGGGAACTCATTTCTTAAACTTAGCATAATCTTGTACAAATCCCAGTAATGAGCTTAAATTAAAAATAAGAAAATTATTATGCTAGTCTTCCATGTAGAGACAGCTGCCTTGAAAATCAACATTCAACATCATGGCTTTTTACTCAGGCTTGAACACTAACCATGGGCTCTGGTAGAAAATATGCAACTTTCTCATTCTGTTTATATAATAACCTAAGCCTTGTAAAAATGAGTTTGTCCAATTATTTTTAAATCAATTGCAATCAGTATAGTGACTGTGTTCTTGTCAAAATAGAAGATGACTGACACATCTCTTTACTACTATTTCTGTCTGTGTATTATGGGAGAGTGGTTTGTTCAAATGCTTTCTAATTCACTCATTTCCTTGTCAACCATAATAGTTGACCATAACAAGAGATTTTGTCAATATATCTATCAGTGGGGCAGAGTGCAGTGAGAATGGGACTCATGGCTATTCTAAGGGCATAATTAATATAGCCTTATATACCCCCCATCAGCAAAAAAAATCTATTTCCTTAAATAGAATAAACGAAAAAGTAAAAAGCAGAAACGAGAAGAAAGTCAATTGCATAAGCATCAATCTGTTTAGTAATTGTTCAACTGAAAATTTGTTTTTAAAAATGTGAGCAATGCAGCCAAGGTCTGTTAACTGAGTGTGTAATCAAATGTTTTAGTAATATTGTTGCTGCTTGTGTTTCTACTTTAATATTTGCATTTTTGTTTTCTCTATCTCTCATTTCCTGCTGCATGCTTAGCCTAGTAAAGTGAGAAATTTGGATGGGAACAATTCTGTGTGTTGCTTATATATATATATATATATATATATATATATATATATATATATATAAAATAATTATATTGTGCTTTTTATTATTTAACAGCTGATCTCTCACTTGTTGAAAAGTTGTCAATGAAAAGGAATTGAAGCCAAGTGTAGTAGGATTCAACTATTAAAAGACTGGTGACATTTGTGTGTTCAAATATTTTAGTCATCTTTCTGTTTTATTGTTTAAGTCTGTTTTCTCTGTCTAGGAAGTGTTTTCATAATTAACTTTGCTAATTTTAGCAGAGTTTACAGTGTTCACATTTTTTAACCCTCTGATCACTGATATTTTTTGCCTGTAGTCTGCAAACGCAAATGATTATAGGAAGTTCTCTATAAAAACCTACGTTATAAATTGAATAGGTTCAATGAAAAGATGAACATCACCTACCAAGTTGTGTATGCAAGATGCTTATAGTTATTTGCAAGGATACAGACTTATTTTCCAGGTTTACCCATCAAAACTGGTATTACAGCATCTGAATTTCTTGGCGTCATTGAAGGCTCCTGATATTCCAGAAGTTGATGGTTTAACTTGCCTATTTAAGCATTTACACTGCATTGCTTAATTTTTTAAAAAAATAGCAAACTCTCCTGGCTCAGGATTTAGAGGGTTAAAAAAAAACCATAAAAGAAAAAGACAACTGAATAGTAAAAAGAATAATGTGAGTTTTAGTCTTAGAGGATTGTGGTCCAAGCAATTCTTTGTATGCTGTGCTCAATCTTTGTCTTCTGCTTTAATTGTGCTCTGCTTTGTGTTGTCTGTAATCATCAACTTCCATCATGGCCTTTTGCCAACATCATGCATGTCTCTTTGTCTAATTCATGTGATCTGCTTGTTGTTCTTTCTCCTCTTTGTCCTTCTCTATGAACAGGATGAGTGTTCTCATGACTTTCTGGTTTCCTCCTCCTCTTTTTCTCATGGCAGAGTTGGATATGAAAGGCTGGATAGATTGATTGGTCAGGTACAATCCCAACTTTTTATTGTTATCACCCAATTGATTATGGTCTATGTTGGTTGTTGTGTATGTTTCTATTATTTTCTTTTGTTCTTCTCTTCTGACTTCTTATTCTCAATTATAGTTGATCTTTTCTTTTTTTTTTCCCTTCTATTTATACACTTGTGACATTGTCATCTTAATGCTGCAACTTCTCTCTCTTCATACATTTTATTTTAATATAAAACCAGATGACTTGTTTGTTAATGTTCATGCACACACACTATTTGGATATGTAACATACCATGTTATGTCATCAAAGGGCATAGCAACTGAAATAATGAAGACTATGATAACAACATGGATAAATTTTTTAATGTTTATCTTGTTCCATTTAGAAACCAAATTTCATATTCTGAAAACTTAACAGGAACAATATTGTTAGGTTAAGTAAATTTTGTTTGTAGACAGCAGGCAGTGTGCAAAGTTAGAATTAAAAATGTGTAAAATTGTGCTTTCCTTTGGTCTGGAAGTTCTTTTCAGTTGCATGGCACTTATAAGTTTTCCAAATTTAGATGCTGTGTAGTGATAAAGGAATCCTTGACAGTACTGAATCTCATTTTAAGATGTGTTTTTCTTTTACTTTTTATTTATTTATTTTTAAGATGCTCTCACTCCGCTAGTGGTTTAGAAAACTGTTTTTTAATTTCCTATTTAATCCACTGAGCAAAAAATCAAGTCTAGTTCCTGATTATCTGACTTAAATAAATTCCCTAATATTGTGATGTACTGTTCATTAAATACATGCTGAAACATGTACTCAAATTCTCAAATAACTATCTTTAGTTCATGATAGACTATTCTTAATCTTATATTTAATTGTATTATTAGAAGCATAAATATCAAATTAAGTTAAATGTTTTTATGTAAATAATTCTAAATAACAGCATCTATTATATATTAATAACTTGCCAAATGAAAATGCTGTGTATAAGATATATACAGGGTCCATCAAGTAATAAAGTAATGAAAATATATAAATAAAAACTGATATTCAATAGAAAGGGGGGAAAAAAAAAATTTTTTTAAAATTGTACACATGTTCAACTTAAGAAAATATTGGTTAATCAATAAAATTACCTTTAGCCTCAAAGATAGGCTCAGTGACCTTGGAAATGGTTGTATCCTTGGAATAGCTGGTTCTTGTTCACCATCATGAACACACTGGTGATCTTCAGTAAAGTCTTTGGTATTGTGTAGCTGCTGATTGCTCTTTCTCTCAACAACATCCCAGATATAGTAACCTGGAATTATAAAATATAGAGAGCTAGGAAACTACATTTTGTGGCATTAACATGAAAATTCTCAGCCAAAGCGAGCAGTCTTGTTGGAACACAAATATCCAGGGTTTGACCACTGTCATCTCAATGTAGGCTGTGACATTGATGTTCAGAACCTATAGGAAGTAAAAATTATAAGACATGATCTTCATTGCTTATAACCTCTGAGACCCTCATAGTTGATGTGAACTTTGTACTCATTACTATGGATACCTCTATGGAATATGCACAAAGTCAGCCATCATTTTTCTTGCCCATTGCTCTGAGTTGCAGTGGTTGGCAGCTTGGAAGCTGCCATGTTAATGCTTTTGATATGTGAGAGATTAATGAAAGAGAAATGACAACATTTAAATTTGGCACATACTGCATAATATTATGTTAGGTCATCATCTATTTATGACCTACTAAACATGTCTCCCCAAATACCTGCTGCACCTTGAGTGTTTTTTTTGTGTGTGTGTGTGTACACTTGCACATACATGAATACAAAAAGATTAAGCTTGCTTCATAAGTAATTCTAAACCAAAAATTTTGGTTTATATTTAAATAGATTTTATAATATAAATAAAATTATTATTATTAGAAATAAACACTGAAAACATATTTCACTTATAAGTTAATACTTGCTCATTTCAAGATCCCATCTTTTTTCATTTTTGTTTTGTCAGGTATATTATTATACATAAATGTTCAGAAATGATTTTCTCAATGTACATTTTATGGGATTATTTTTTTTTCATTTTTCTATTAATACAACTCTCTCTCTCTCACTCACATAAACACACACACACACACACACACAATGTTGAAAATCTAAAATAAGGATGAAATTTTGCTTATAACTTTTAGGCTTGATGCTGGATTATCAACAGAATTAGTTGTATCTACAAACATAAAATAAAACTTTCTCTCTCATTGCTCTCATTGTATGCCCAGTGGTGACGTCCTACCAGTTCGCACCGGTTTGATTCTTAAAATTATAAAAGCTTAGTGAACCAGTTTGTTGGATTATCCTAAAATAATCTTGTATATTAATAGCTGATACATAGCTAAAAATATAATTAATACCGTTGCTATAAGTTCTGAAGAGGCTGAAAGAGAGCTTTCTGTGATGAACATAATTTATTCTGACAAAAGAAATCATCTTGAAATTAAAAATGTGATAGGTCTTCCATTGAATCTTTGGGACTGCAGCAATTCAATTTGAATGTGGCTAAGAAACCATAACACAGCTGATGACACTAGAGACACAAAGCATCATACTTCTGAAATAATGATGAGAACAGAATTTCAATCTGGAAATATCTTAATAAACAAATGTTTTCTATTAAATTATTGAAATGGTTTAATTCTTTTTGATACTATAAAGTGATTTGTTTCCATTCTCAGATTGAAAACAAAATAAGCAGAAAAGATTCCTAAAGATTACCTGTCTTTATAGAAATGATTCATGGAAATTTGAGATGCCATTATTGGTTATGCCTATATCAGGTGCATTGATGAACATACACACATGTTTATTTAATAAAAGAATTGAATACAAGAATGCTATGATTATCAATTTGACTGTTTTCTTCTTCTCAGGAACAAAATATTTTTTCCTATTTAATTTTCCATTGTTGACTAACATTTTGAGCCAATAGATCATATGTTCATTATTCCATGCATTATGCAGACATATCATTTTTCTAGTCCATTCTTTAGTCTTCCTAGGGTTTATGTGGAAAGCTCTAAAGGATTTTAAATTGTCTTTTAGTGTTTTTAACAATACAAATATTTTAGTGTTTACTCTCTTTGTGTTTCTTATTTTTGTAAATATCAATAGTGTTAAAGCCATTAAAAGACATTCAAAAATTTCTCTCCAGATGCTGCAATGACACAAATAGTTGAGAAAAATATTGGCTCAAATTTTTTTTCTTTCTTTCCAAATTACATTGTTTATCTGCATAAGTAAAGGTATAATGGAAATGTTTCATCTTCATACTTTAGGTAACCCATTCATTAAACGTATATAATTTATATTTGGTTGTTTTTTTTCTCTTCATTTGTTGAAAATGCCATTCACTAAATTGATTTATCCCTTTTTCTGCCTGGCCAAAGAAAAAAATATTACAATTAACCAAAGTTTATTTTAAGTTTAGATTTGGCATTATTTTCCATTAAAATCTTTATATCAGATGGAAGTGACTTCTCAAAACATGCTTCACTATTTGAATAACATAAATGTTAATGATTTTATTTAGATGATATGAAGAAACAAAAAATGTGCCCCAAAATTTGTTTGTTAGCTGACCATGGATTGGGTTGGCCAGAAAGTTTGTCTTGTTTTTGTTGATTTTCAATTGTATGAGAAACATTTAGTTTTAAATAAGTTCATTCAAAAAAAATTTTTGTTGTATTGTGACAACTGATATCACTTGAATTTCTGAAAAAGTTTTCTCAAAATTGGCATAGTAATTTTAAAGATGAAAGAATAAACTTTTCAGAATTTTTTTTTTTTTTTTTTTTTTTTAATATAAAGTTAAAAATGCAATTCAAATGTAAAGAGATTTGTCCAGTTTATGGAGAACATACTGTGTCAAAAGTGGTTTGCAAAGTTTTGTGCTGGAGATTTGTTGCTGAACTGGTATAACATTTGAGGTTGAACAAAATATTTTTTCCTATTTAATTTTCAAATAAAGACATTATGTGAGAATAATGTTGTAGGGGATAACCAACATAGACAAAATAAGCAAATCATCTATTGACATTTCTGTTGACCAGCTTGGTTTCGTTAGTTGCTTTGATGTTTAGCTTCTATATCAAATCAAAAATCCTATTGAACCATATTCCCATGCATGATTGGCCATTCAAATTTGATGAAAATGTTGTTTGTAAAATAAATTGTAACATGCAATGGAAAATGTACATTTTGCAACAGTGGGTAACACAAGTGATGATGTGCATATTGTGGGATTAGAATAGTATCGTTTATGAACTCTAGGAGAAGCAAATGAGTGTTTCAAACAAATATTGTACCCTGTGAGACTAAATAAAAGCAGCAATTGATGAAATTTCTGGTATTAGTCAAAAGAAATGGCATAATATTCTAAGATAATGCAAGACTACATGTTTCTTTGGTGACCAAGCAAAAAAATGTTAAATCTTGGTTGGAAAGTTTCGACTCCTCTGTTGTATTCAATAGACATTGTACTATCAGATTACCATTCATTTTGGTCCTTAGTGAATTCTTTTAGTCAAAAATACTGCATTTCTTAGGAAGACTACACAAATTGTGTATAAAAAGTTCTAGGAAAATAGAATTATGAAATTATCTGAAATATGGTGGAAACTATTGCAACTAAATGTTCAATAAGGTTAATGCCAAAAATGAAAGATTTGTTTTTTTTATTTAATTCTGTTAATAAACCAAACAAACTTTTTGGCCAACTGTAAGTTATGTTGAGTTAAAAATTATGTTCCTTCAAATTTTAGAATTATCTGAGGGCTAGATATTTGAATCTCATGAAGGTGTTTAATTTGCACAGATTATTTGTTAATTTCCTTTAATAACCAATATTTCATAACCTCACATTAAAGATGCTTATAGAAAACTTTAAATGGAAAAACAAAATTTTCCTTTTTTTTCCTTTCATATTTGTTTTGTAAACCTTTTCACTCTTCCTAAATGCTTGAAGTAATTTGGGTTGTCTTATTTTTGTTTTGTACATTCATTTATATGAAAAATCCAATTTTTTTTTTTTTTAAGTGTTTGAATAGAAAATAGAAAAATGAGCAAATCTGAAGGTTTATTTTATTTTTTTATTTTTTAAGGCTTTGTTGAATATTAGGGTTCAGGTACTTTATATCACTGTTTCCCAAACCTTTTTGTCATTTTCATTCATAGTTTAATTGAATGAAAACATTTGGAAGATGAACAAAATATTGAATCAGTTAATAAAAAAAAAGATTAACTTTTTTATTATCACATAGATTAGTTCTGATATTTACATAAATTATATTTTTATAAAGGGTATGTCAAAAATACCTTATACAAATACCTCCCAGATAAGGGTAAGACATTGGTGGCAATAGTGTCTTCATTTAGCTAATGTCTTACCATTCTGTAGGAGGTATTTCTGCCACACCCTGTACAATATTCACCTGATTCAAAAATATTTATTGCTTAAATAATTTTTTTTTTATAAAAATAAAATTGTATATTTCATGACCTGCTTTGAGTTTAATACTTTAAATGAGAAGCTCACATTTGTAGGAGTTTCTCTTATTGAGACAATACTTATTGTTTCCTCTATTATCTTATTGCATTGAATTCTTATATATAATGTAGGAAATTGGAACAGTGTAGCTAATAACTAGTGATGATGCTCAATTTGAAAGACATTGAGAATCTGCCAATATTCAAGAAATTCTCATGTTCACCATTAACATGATTTTTAAAAAAAATATAGTGAAAAAAAATAATTCCAAATATTTAATTCCTTAAAAAAAATATTACTAGGCTCCAAACTGATCTTATGAATTGGCTTAAGCATTAAAAATTTTAAACTTTATTCTGCATATTTTTCTCTTGTGTTGCAGTCTGTAACCAGGGTTCTTTTCTTTACAATCATAACCAATTATTTGGAGCAGAAGGAAATTAGTTCCATTAAAAAACAAAAGACAAAACTCTCATCTCACCCAGTTATTATAATAAATTTTCTAACTGCAATTTGTATTTTGCCTTTCAGTGGTTTGGTAACCAATTTTGGAGGATAAAAAACACTGCACTATTAACAAAGAAATATGTTTCTATATTTTTTATTTAAAATATTGTAAAAGTTCATACAAAATGATTTCAATGAAAATAAAATACGAAGCTAAATAAGCTTAGCAAGAAAAATGACAATTTTTTTTTTACTAACAAAAGTAAACATAAAAACCAATACTTTTGTTGTTGTATCTACTTAAGAATGTTTTCTCTTTATCATGAGTGAAATTCACAAACTTTTTAGAGCAGAAATGTTACACTTGGATAATCTTTCCAATCCTGTTCCTATTTTTGTGTATTTTAATACACATCCTAAAAAGATAGGTTTATTAATGTGTCTGTTAGAAATTATAAAACACTGGGGAGCTTATAAAACAATGTGAACATATTTATCTTTGGGACCAATTCACTTGTGTTGAAACTTTTTGATCCTCACTTGTAGCACTACTGTAGTGGCTTGCTTCATAAATAAGCATATTAACTTTTAAGAATAACAAATTAGCAATAGGGATTTAATTTAGTTTAGATACTAGGCAACAATCAGTGGATCAATGGGTCTTCAAATTTAAAACTCCATTGTTAAAAAAAAATGTTGATGCTATATAGACTTCTCTAAAACTCAAACATCTTGTATCACTATAGACATGTGATATACACTATACACTTGTAGCACAATTAGATATTTTAACCATTTGAAAACAAAAATAGGCAACTTATCAACAAATTATACTATTTTATTACTTTCAGAGACTTTAATAATAGGGATGGTCAAACCTACTTGATTTTATGACTTTTATGAATGAAAATCTTCAGCTTGACTTTGATTGACACTGACTGTCTTATATTTCTCATATCTAACATATTTTTCAAGACAAAACAGCTGATTTGTTAGTTTTTATTTATATTTTGCTCATTGCAGAATTTTCTGCAACTTTCTCAGGCAAAGCAAAATTTTTGCCTTCCCCCACCATCATCATTTTATAATTTTCCCACACTGGTTTCCTATGGACTTCATCAGTGTTGGAACCTTGTTGTCTTTTTAATACTCTGCCTATGAGCTTTGTTCACATTTTAGGAGTTAGCTTATTAATTTGAAATGCTTTGCTCCTGCGAGAGTGCAACACTTCTGTCTTATGTTGACATTAGATGCTTAAATAGAGGAAGCTTCTCAGCTGAAGTTTTTTTTCATGTCTTGGCTTCAAGTAAAGCAATTACATGAAGTAAGGATTTAAGATTTTAATTTTTCAGACTAAAGTTTTAATAAGATTTTTTTCTTATTATAACACTTTCTTTTTATAAAGTAGTTTTTCTAATTATTCTGTAAGATTGCTGCAGAAACCATATTTCAATGTTTAAAATCTGTCATCTCAATTTTCTTTCTTCTCTCTTTCTCTTTAAATTATTGCATTGTAGATTTTAGTTGCATGAGTTTTCAAAGGAGAAATGCTTGTAATGTTTAACACTATTTTGATATAAGAAACAGTTTTTGAGTGCATTTCATATTTTCAAAATGCTTTCCTAGTTTTTCTTTTTAAGTTATTTGATATTTTTTTTTTTTTTTAGTCTGAATTATAATTTTTAAACATTGTACAAAATGTTAATACAGGATGTATCTATTTTAGTTTTATTTCTTGAAAAAAATTTTTTATTTGAACATCTTTATTTTTTAAAAGAGTAGCTGAAACTAGTTTTCAATATTACAAAACAAGGATCTTCCCTATAAAAATTTTACAAAAAAAAAATCCATTCTACTAATTTTCTACCATTTACTGAAAGTTAGTTATTCCAGTTTTTGATTTTTATTAAACTTGTTTTTTATCATTCAAGTTTTTAATATTGGTGGTTTACTTAAAACATTATATATATATATATATATATATATATATATATTATACTCAAATGTCATTATAGTGTCTATTTAAAATACACCATTTTTATTTATTAAACTGTGTATTATGTCTATCAATCTGCACATTTGAGAAATCTTCGAAAACAATAATTATAATAATGTTTGAAGCAATAAAACCATCAGATAAAAAATAAATTGCTTAATTCTTTAGCAATATATAAGGTTTCAATTTAAATGCTGGATCTGCATTTAAAAACAATAGTTGCTTTTTTATCTTTAATATTCCCAATCACCCTGAAGTTAGTAATTTAGAAATACTATATTACTTATATATGAGTTTTGGCATACATACAAATACACACACACACACACACACATATATATATATATATATATATATATATATATATATATATAGGGCATGTGTCAAATTCCCTGTTACTAGTAATTAATTAGACTTGCAAATCAGAAACAATTCTCAAAGAATCTTAGAACAATTAACATCAAATATAATTTTTTTTTTTTTCTTTTTGACTGTTGGATTGTTTCACCTATCTTGACAGCTTGTTTTAATTTTTTTCTTGCCTTCAGGATGAACCTCAAGTTTTATTAGTTGAAGTGTGTATCAACCATTCCTCACTGGCTGGACATGAAGCATTAGTTGCTTGTTCCCAAATTTACTTTCCTATTAGTTAATGTTTTGACTAAATATATCTTTTCTGCATCTTGGTCGACTTTTTTCTGGTCAGTAGAATTAATAAGAGCTTATTTCTGTTCTCTCTCAAAAACGGAGTTTTTTCTTTTACAAACATTTAATAAATTCCCTTTTCCTGAGAAACAAAAATAATGTTATCATTTATGTTAAATATTTCTCAAACAAAAGTTATTTTATTTTTTATTAACTATGGTTAAATATGAGCCATTAAGTCTCTATTTTTTTATTATTAATAAATAGAAATATTAAAATTGTACAGATGTAATTTAAATCATTAGCTTGATATATTAGATAAATTTCAGTCTTACAAAGAGTATTTGTAATGCTTATTTTCAACAATTTGCTTATCAAATATTTACCTTATTTGAAATCTGTAATTTGCTGACTGTGAAATAATTCTACACAATGAAAATTTACTGATAAAACATCCTAACATGTTCTAATTGTTTTTATTCACCTTATTTAGCAAAAATAACTTGAAAATGGCCTGAATTGAAATTAGGCACTCAAGTGTATATAAAGCAAATTATTTTAAAATTTCAATTTTTTTTTTTTTTTTTTTTTTTAAAGCTGTTTCTAATGAATTTTTTAAAAAGCTATTTTTAATGAAAGTGGAGTATAAAAGTGCAATAAATCAATAATATATATATATATATCTCATGGCTGTCTTTCTTATCAATTGAATAGTCTGGAATTTTCAAAAGTCATTTTACATTTCAAGTACAAAACTGATGTTTATTTGGTTGGGTTAGGGGGTAATTTGTGTATATCACTCAGATATTCATTGGGAGTTCAAGTAGAAAGTATTGTTTCATCACCCCACTATGTCAACTCAGATAAGCAACAAGGGTCCTTTATTCACGAGCACACACACACACTTATTTGAATTTTTTTTCTTAGAACGTAGCACCCAACACCCAAAAACCCACATTTCCTTATCAGCTGCAATTTTTTGACATTTTTTTTTGTAGTTGATTCATCTTCTGATGATGATGACAGTGTGTTTGATGAAGAGAATTCCCGTAATGAATTTGGTCGCAGTGGCCGAGGACGAGAGAGTGAAACCAGTTCTTCTTCACACACTGATGCTGGGGCCTCCCCTATCAACAAGGCAACTGATCGACCCTACAGTGTTGCATATGCTAACATCAGCATTCCTGGCAATACAGCTCGACATGCTCTCGCTGATGTTATGCAGAATACCCGGCATTGTAAGTACCTGTACCAAGTGATGTGTAATCCTGGCACCTACCTGTAAATGGCTGACACACCAATTTTTGAATGATCCAGCACATGACACTTGTAAAAACGTTCCCTCGTCTGTTGATAACCATTGTGTGGCATTTTGTCTGCAAAACTCTCAGAATGTCTTTCTTTCTTTTTTTTTTGTTTATTTATTTTCTTAAACAGAAGAAATCGACTATGAATTGTTAAAATAGGAATCAATTAAGCGACCCTCAAAGATTTTTATATAATCAAATTCTTGCATATTTTTGTAAAAATATTAACGATACCAACCTAAAAATCATTTTCTCACTTTTATATTCTTTCAGATTTTTTTTAGTTCTCAACCATAATTTTAATTTTTAATAAATAGCTTGATAGAGGTTAGTTAGGTACTTGGATAAATATTTTATTTTCTGTTAAAAAAAGAAAAAAAAAAATTAGTTTTTGATGAAAACTACAAAACCTATTTACCTTGCCTCATGACAATCATCCTCTTCAACAAACTGATTTAATTGCAATCATTGGAAGGTGTAAAATGTGCTGTATTTTGAGACATTCTCACTTCATAACACTGTTTACTATTCTTTATATTCACTTGTGACGCTATCATTCCGAACTGGTGTGTTTTTTATCTCTCTCTCTCTCTCCATCAGACACCGTCCTTTCATACAATCATGCTTTTTGTGTGTTGGCTGTATGGGGCATTTTTTTTTTTTCTTAATATCAATGAGTTGTGATATCAAATCAAAAAGAATTTTAAAAAAAGAAAAAGGGATCCTTGTGTTTGTATCAGTTTTGATGCACAATTCTTTTTCATGATACACTCGGTTTTTCGATGTAATTATTTTATATTGTTGTGCTCTCTTGGCTGTTGTATTGCATTTGTGAATTTGATCAGTTTTTGCACTTTACATTAGGCCATTCCTCCCAAATAATTTGTTTGCACACTCCTCATGTCAAACTAGTTTTACTTGATTACTTGTGCTATTTGTTTGTTTTGAAATGTTTCAACCACAATCCATCAGTGCTAGTAAATAGTATTTGCTATAATAACAATTACAACTTTATAGTTTTTTTCTTTTGTTTTTCCTTTTTAATGCTAAAACTTAAAATTTAGATTCATCAAATTCAGTAAATACTTTTCAGAATATTTAACCACTGGGCCCAATTTGATTTTGCTAAAACATACTTGTATCTTTTATTTTTATGCAAAATATATTTTTGAAGATATTTTTGAAAACTTCAAAATCTTGAATATTGGTTACAGGAATTTTAAACTTTTTTATTTATTTGTAATTTACTTTAAATTGCTTCTTTTAAAGCTAGATTTAATGCACTGAGTGATAGATTATTGTAATAATGCAGTTAGGAAGGATTCTTTTTTGTGTAGGACTATTGCAATATTAAAGGCTCCACTAATGGAGGGAAAACAAAAAAAATCTTGGGTCCAAAGGAATTAGACTGCATTTTATGAGTACTTGATAATCAGGCAATGTATGAACTGCTGTTTCACTCCAAGAAAGAATTCTTAGAAATTTCCATTAAAAACTTTTCTACACTTTTTAGGGCTGAGAATAAATTATAGTAATGTTTTTTTATCCTCAGCTCTAAGAAAAGTATACTTAAAATTAGACCTTCAAAAACTAACTTCCTTTATCCTATAAGGATACTCAAAAAATTTCTTGAGTTGTCAGGAGTCTCAAGAACAGAATTTCCATTGACTGCATCAGTGTGAAACACCAAAATAATAATAAAATGAATTCTTTCACCTGAGATTTTTTTTTTTTTTTTTTTTATTACTATCAATATTCAAATTTTATTTTGGTAACTTATCAGTGAGGCTATTTTCTATAAGATTATCCAGTGAGTAATTAGGTGGGGTAGCTTGAAATACAGTGACTTTTTGTTAAACATTTAAAAGCTAAGATACTAATTTTTATCAACTTTTATTAAAAGAAACAATACCAAATTTAAAATTAAGACCTTTTTTGTCACTAAAACCTGATAGAAATTAATTCTTACTTTCAAGGCAGATAATGTAAATTTTATTAGGCAGGTGCTCAGCATGTTCTTTTGCTTAAAGCTAAACATTTTATACTTTGTATTAATAGGATTTTACAAAGCTTTTGTGTGGAAAACAATAGAAGACATATCTTTTAATTAATGAATTTATTCAACATCAGATTAAGCCATAGATGAATCACTTAAATACTATAGAAAAGAAAAATGTTCTAATTTGGGTTATTTTCAGTAAAAATCCATGTTCCATAAAACACTGGAAAGACATTTTAATGATCTGTGAATATATCTGTAAATTAATCTCCAGAAATAATACTTTACATTGATGGACATATTCATATTTCTCTCTCTCTCTTAATAATTTGATGAGATTCTATTAATATCAACAATGAAAATGAAAGAATTTGTTCAAATAACCCAAAATATTTAACTTTTAACAAGTAGTCCATCACAAAATATGATTTTATGACACATTTCATCAGTGACAGTGAACATCTTACTAATATAAGGCATATATATATATATATATATATATATATATATATATATATATATATATATATATATATATAAAACTGAGATCATTCAAAATAATTATGTGACTTGTACACCTTTTCTTTACTATTTTTTTAGTAAATTGAGATTAAATACATTTTTGCAATGTTTTAAAAAAAATACAAAGATTTATTTAAAAGCTTAATAATGATTTGAGGATTTTTCAAATTCTGGTGTTTAAATTAATTTTATTATTTTGGAAGCATAAACAGATTAACAATTGACTCTGAAAATATATGGTCATGTTTTTTAACAATGATTGAACACTTACTAGAAAGAAATGATTTGCAAGCTAATCTCAAAAGCTATTGTTCATAAAGTGAGCTTGGTCTTCTGGATGGCTTCCAAGAGTGGCTTTATGCCAGACACATCTTTGCTTCGTAAACATTTTTTCTTTTAACAATGCTTCTAAGCGTACATGTATTTTGCTCAGCTTTGATTCAGATACTATCATAACAGGATATTATATGCCAAGCTTTTTATTTTTCCTCTTTGTATAAGGGATGCTATTTGCTTTAGTGTAATTATTTAAATTTAAGCCTTGGTTTGGAAACCTTTTCTTTCAGGTTCATATTATACTTGTTTCTGCTGCTACTTGGAAATGGCTTTCATATTTATAGAGACCTTAAAAACATCCTTTTATTTTATTTTGTTATGGAATTAATAAAAATTTGATATTTATTTAAGAAAATCTTTATTAATCGGTGCAATTTTTCCCAGTAATTTTCTTATATAATGTCTTTTCTTCTTTCAGGTTAATAAATTTTAAAACATGAAGTATCTTATTTACAAATTTTAAAAAAATTACGAAAAAGAAATATTGAAGTTTTTAAACATTGATAGATTTCTTTTTATCTTTACTGATAAAAAAATTGTTTTATAAGTGAAAAATGGGAACAATTATGACTTAATTGTTTTGCATCAAACTGCCTTATTTTTATTTCTTCTTCTTATTCTTAATAATAATATTATTTAATACTGCTAATTATTGATTCCTTGTGCTAAATGTGTTTTTATTTAGTCATATACTATATAAATTGTGGCATTTACAGCATTGAGAGAAAGCCATTGTTGTTTTTTTCATTTACACAATTCTTGTGAAATAAGTTTTTTATTTTAAGTATTGGCAGAATGACTATCTGTAAATGATAGACCTATACACATTGTAATCAATAGGCATGGTATTATTGCTCATGACATTTACCTGTTAATATTTTCTTCTTGGGGTGATATGCAGAGAATGCTTTAAAGATATATTTTCTAATTTTTCAGATGGAGTCATTATCTTTCCAATTTTGGTTTTTGTAGTTACTACATTTTGGTTGATATTTTTTTTTTTTTTGTAATAGAAAAACAGAAGCTTGGTGGACAGTATCCGAGGGAAGGGGAGACACCACTGCTACTATTTCTGTATGGAGTTGTACAGTAGGGACTGCAACCAGAATTAATAATTTTTTTCTTTTTTTTGTTTTTCCCTTCATATCGCTATAGATTAAGCACTCCAGATCAACAATATAAAAAAAAAATATTTTTATTAAATTTTATAAAAGTTAATAGGGGGGTTTAGTTTGCTATGTAAATTGATCCCGCTATGAAAAACAAAACGTGTATGCATACTCATACAATATGATTTCTGAAAGTGTAAAAAAAAAAAAAAATTTTTTTTCTTAATCTATAATCTGAAATGCTTAATTGATAACAATATATGAAAAAAAAAAAACCTCCAGATTACAAATTAAAAAAAAAAAAAATTTTTTTTTCTTAATCTATAATCTGAAATGCTTAATTGATAACAATATATGAAAAAAAAAAAAACCCTCCAGATTACAAATTAAAAAAAAAAAAAAATTTTAAACTTTCAAGGAAATCATTTATTTTAACTTTCAAGGAAATCATTTATTTTAACTTTCAAGGAAATCATTTATTTTAACTTTCAAGGAAATCATTTATTTTAACTTCCAAGGAAATCATTTATTTTAACTTCCACAGGGGGATCAATTTACAATGAGTTTACATAGCAAACTAGACATCCTATTAACTTTTATTATATATATTTATGATCTGGAAAGCTTAATCTATCGTGATATGAAACATTTTTCAAAAAGAATGATTATTTCTGGCCAGATTTGTGTACTGAAAAAAAGCTAAAGAATGAATCAGCTGAAATGTAAAAATAAAAAAGAATATTATGAATAGTTTGAACAACTCTTGGAAAACTGAAGACTTTTTGGATATTATCACTAATGGATTAAGAGAACACCATTAGCCTAAAAGTAAACAAAAGTTGTCAATGTAATTTTTCAGCCTTTTCCTTGAAGCTGGGCACCTTCTTTAAAATGCTGTCTTTTTTTATTTGCATCAACAGCTGATCTCTATGCCTACCATATGAAGATTAATGACCCAAGTTGTTGAATGTACTTTTAATGATTGTCTTTTGAAATGTTATTTTTTAATTAGCTCTTCTGCCTTGCCATCATTTGCTTTTGCATCCATTGTTTATTTGAGACAGACATTTACAAATATTTGTATTTGTTACTTTATATTCTTAGTCATACATAATGTTTCAATACACTTCTCTTTTAACAAGTATTCAGTTATAAAATTCTGTGACTCATGATGGAACAGTTGGAAAATGCTTTCTATCTTCAATATGTGACAAATGGATTTTTCCATTGTTTACAGCTGAAAAAAACAATTACATTGATTTGATTAAATTTAATCCTTTAAACACTGGGAATTGCACTGTAGGACTTACATTCTGTTTTCTCTTCTTAATCACTAGTTTAAATAAAAATGTTTAAATTCTAATGTTTGCTGACTAATTTAAAAAAGAAAATTCATTGAGCAAATTTTAGATTTAATCATTAATAATGAAATTGTTAATACAAGGGGTTGTTGAAAAGTTTTCTACTTAACCTACTTCCCAAAAGTTGACCAAATGATCAAACGTCAGATGGTGGGGGGGAATCTTATTTTGCTTGGGTCAATTTCTTTTCTTTCTAGCATCTCTTCATATGTATATTTTTGGTACCTATTTTTCTGCTTGGTAATTTCTTTTCTTTTAATGAATTACTCCAATAGCTTCATATCTTGCACCTCCTCATTTCTGTTTCCCTGATGACTATGATCTCCAACTATTCAAGTGTAACGTCAATCGACATCTCCAGTTGCCTTGATCTATCCTCTATCCTTCTCCACATCCTTTCCTCTAACAATCCTATTTGCTCTCGCTCCAAATCCTCTGTAACCCCTTGCGTGCCAGTGGCTTCCAGCCTTGCCTGGGGTGAAAAGCTTTAAAAAAAAAAAAGAAAAAAAATTAAATTTATTCCTTCTCATTTGCATTTTTGACAAGGTGTTAAATTTTTTAAATCATTTTTATACATTTTCAATTTCTCTTTAGCTGCCCTGACTTTAGGAAAACTAGGCAACAGCTAGACATTAATAATAACCATCCAACAATGTTGTTTTGAGAACAACAACATTGTTAGAAACCACTAAGTTATAGAAATGTTTATTGAATATATTTTGTATTCGCCATATTGCCAAGAGTGGTTACAAGTGATGACAAATAACTACTGCTTGACATCATTCTGTTTCAATATCATTTTAAATCTTTCATTTTATTGTCCAGTCCTCACTCCTCCCTGACTTGGTTTTATTGTTTTGTTTTTTTACAGGAGGTTTAGTTAGAGGTTTAGTTTATCTCTCATTTCCTGTTCAGGATTAGGTTAGGTTTCTGGTTCCTTCTAAATTCTACTTCAACTCTATACTTCTAACGTCTCCACCTGAACTCTGAAATTTTATTCACTAATTATTTATTTACGTTTTTCTCCTCAACAGGAGTTGATAAGTTCACTCTCCTCTCTGGTCTTTAGAACAGGAGTAGATGTTTATTCCTTGTTTCCTGTTTAGGATTGGGTTTCCTGTTCCTTCTAAAGTCTTATTCTCTTTCACTCCCAGTAGCCCCTTGCATCTTAGTGGCATTATCACCTTGCTTGGGATGAATTGATTTGTTTTTTTAAAAAAACGTAAGAAAACCCACAAAGTTTTACTATTTCATGGGAAAAAATCTTTGCTTTGTTTATCCTCTTACAATCACCTTCCACATTTGTTGTTTTTATTTTGCTGACTACAAACAATTTCCATGCCTGCTTCATATTTCTAACAGCCTCCTATGCTAACCTTTTAGACTCCATTGACAATTTTGTAAGTTAAACTGACATTAATTCTGGAGAGGAGGTTCAGATTTTTGTAAAAAGTTTCATAGATTTGTTGCAAAGTCGTACATAGAAATGCACAATGAATTTTGGTCATGTTTAATTTTTGAAGGCTGATTGCATTCAGAAAAAGACATTTGGAACTTAATGGTGTATTTTGCATCACAAGCTGTACAGTGCCAACTGTAATGAACATAATTAGTTTAAGTAATTCATGATTCTCAATTACTTTTTTGACTTTATTGTTTTATTGCAATCTTAGACAGGAGTTGCCAATTTTAAAAATTTTGACTGTTCCAAAATTATTTTCAAATACTTGATATATGCCAGTTAAATTTGACTTGATTTGAATTAATATCAAATATGTTAGTTATAAAATGAGTTTAATTTGAACTTTATAAGTTAAAGATTAATACTATATTTTACAGTGTTAGTTAAAAAAAAAGTCACCAACAATATCATGTCTAACAAAAACAGCAAAAAATTCATAATCCTGTCCTCTAACATTTTTTCTATTGAATTTGAAAATAAATTAGTTATTGCTAATACTAGCATCTTTACCACCATGCCCAAGACAATCTGAGATATAATTAGGAAGAAAAATAAATTTAACACTAATTCAAAAGCATGTACTTATCAAATAAACTTTTTCACATTGTAATCAATTTATGTAGGGGAAATATCATGTGATCTAAAAGCAAGTACCTACAAGCACAATAGAGATTTACATTTAGGCAACCATTCTCTTTCATACAGGAACAAAACTAGCCGTAACTTTGATTTTACTAAATTTACTGAATTAAAAAAAAAGAAAAAATATAATTCTTTAAGGAGAAAATACTTTGAAATCTTAATAATAATATTACCAACTGTGAGACTACCCACCTCTGCAACTCGTTGCACAAAGATATAGACCCCACGTCGTAGAATTTCTGTGCGGCGGATCGAGCGAGAGGCAGGCTCACAGGCAAAAGAAAAACACAACTACAAACTTGGGTAGGACAAAAAGAAGGCGTGTGACCTTTTTGTGGATGATAACTCTGGGCTGATTCTCAGCTGGTGAAAAAAAATATATATCTTAGCTAACAATGTCCGGCTGCTAATGGGTTGTTCTTCGCTGTTACGTGCTCCGGCCTAAATCAACCTTCCTCGAACCTAAACTAAGTCTAACTAACTGCCGTGACCCAAAGCGCTCCCGTATATATGCAGAATCCTCTTTCATCATTTCCGGACAAGGGACACCCACGAATAAACCCATAACTTTTTCATGACCATTTCTCCCTTTGAATAAAGTGGACATAAAAATATTTCTTAGCCTAGCTGACTCCGATTCAGGGACATTAAATTCAGACCCTTTTAAGTTTTGACCAGTTCACTATCTTCGTATTTTGACAAGTACTTAACACTCATCTATCCTTTTGGCCATATGTCCAAAACATGTTTTTATCTAGATTCCTAATCTAGTCATTGGGTCTTGAAGTTTGATACCCAGGTCAAATCTAACTAATCTTCTCGCACATATGTGTGCACGCGCACGCACACACAGATGTGGGGGTATATATATACACACACACACACGCGTGCGCATATATCCAACTCATAGTGTCACACAACTATAAACACATGTCAAAAACATTACCTCGCCAACATTTATTAAATCCATTCTTGAAGAAATCTAACATGTTTATCTAAAACAAACAGTATGTAAAAATGTTTACAAATCAACATGCAAAAAATCAAACATAATGTCTACTAGGTACATGCACACACAATTACAAATATACATTATCTGTTACCCACATAGACAACCTAGAATATTTATACACTTACATACATACATACATACATACATACATATAGCAATATTTACAGTTTTTCAGGTAGGCTTGGAATCCATTAATTTCTTTAAACTTTGGATGGATGTATCATCTCTCCTTGAATTTGGAATGCAGCAAATTATATGTTGGTTTAAAAGAGTGAAATGCATGTGATACATGATTGACCAATGAAAATCAAACAACACAAAAGTAAAAACACCAGAATTTCTTTTTCTTTTTCTCCATATCTCAGTCTCTGATGAAACTTTAATAAAAGTGAAACATGTTAGATTGATAAATCTTTCCTATTTGTTCTTTCTTATTCTGTTCTATTTCAATTCATATTTGATCTCATACTTATATATTGAACTCTCCCATAATTTTTTATATAAGGTTTCAACAGCTCAGTTCTTAGAACTGAACAGCCAGAATATCTGAACATACAATTTGATTATACTGGTGAAGGTCTGTGCCGAACCAACCACACTTTTCAGAAGAACCAAATACAGAGAACAGGTGCACACAGTGTACCACATGGTCTCCAAATGACACCTCCTCAGGTTTTGAATTCAGAGTTATCCTTCTGTTAGACTGGTTTCCAACCAAAGGTTAAAGAGGCCAGTCTGTTCTACTGTTTAACCCAGTGCTAGGGGGAGATGAGATGGATTCTTACCTTTTCCAAGGGCATTTATTGATAAGTGAATGTAATGAATTCAACAGTAATATGAACTCTGCTCTGAGTTCTTATTCTGAGCCACCATCCATTACACCACCTGTACATTGTTGTTATTATATTCATCTAAGATCTAGAAAAGTGATAATTGTTAAGAGACAGGGCTAGTGAATTATCCTAAAGCAGGAAATGTCCCTTTCTCTTTACCACTGCAGGCCGAGTTTTTTGCAACTTTTGATGCATTGGTTCCAACACTACAACTTAGACTTTGTCATTATGGTCTGATGAGATTGCAAGAGGCTGTAATGGATTCCATTACAGAACCACTAAACGTTCAGGAACTTATTGGGATGAAGATTTGGTATTAGAAAAGTCAAGAAGGGAGTAAGTTTGTTAACCAAAAAAGTTCTTATTTCTGGTTATCATACAGAAACTATTTTCATTAACATTAACACATTAAGTTAAGGGTGACTTTTTTCAATAAGAAAATTGCAACAGTTGTCAAACTGTGCAAGATGCTGATCATCAGTAAAATCATGGGGTAGCCACTCCTGAATTTTCTTCAATTTGTCTTCTGACTGTTGTATGGGTTATCCCTAACTTTGCTCCTAATGCCTAACTATTTGAACCTTTCCATAGCTGTCCTAAAATCCTGTCATGTGACAACTTGCAACTACAATTCTGGAGATTCAGATCACTATAAATTTATTTTTAGAATCAATAAAAAATGGTCTGTTCTGAAGCTGACTTCAGTATCCAAACACTGTTGGTATTGCAAGTTGCTTCAGTAGCACAATGACTGAATTTGAGCTCATGAAACATGACATGAAAATTGTATTTATTCATCTTTGCATCAATATCTTTATAAAGATAATCAAACAACCAAAATAGGAAATGTAAAGCTTTATAATGATACACAAAATGTATGCATAAAGAGAAGAAAATGTGAAAAAAATGATTTCACTAATGCAGTGCAAGAACAATCATTTTGTCCCAATCTAAAAGTTATTTGCATTGTAAGATGGTTAAGACTGAAGACAGTTTGCATAGAGCTTCCTGCAGCTCCTCTTCCATGTTATGTGTTTTGTTTTCTCTGTCAAATCTTAATGCTTTTATTTGATTTACATTGTTTGATGTAACAAAGTTCTTTTTCAAGGCTTCTCAATTGTAGTAAGCTTATTATTAATTTCATTCAATTTACATTATTTAGACTGTCATCCTCATCTTCATTGTCATATTCACAACATTTCGACCATTGTACACTCCGGCTTTCTTCAGGTGATTTGAATCTCAAACCGAACCCTTTATTTCGTTCACGAGGGTAGATTGTTCTAGTTCCACATGCCATGCATCTTCTCCGGTAGACAAAATAAAGGGTCCAGTTCTAAATTCCAATCACTGGAGTGTACAATGGCCAAATGTTGTGAATATGGCAATGAAGATGAGGATAACAATCCAAATAATGTAAATAATCATAATACCTCATCTCAGAGATATAGACTTTCTAAGAAAAAATGTAAAAAAAAAACTCTTTATGGTCATGTAGTCTAATTCCTCACTTGTTTTAAGTTTTAGAAGACCTTCAGAAATCTGTGCAATGTCTTTTCTTGCTTACTTTTTTTGTATAGACATTTGTTTGGTTTCTTTTTCATACCTGACTGCTATCGACATGTAATTTTGGAATAGTCAGAATCCTTTTCAGTTCAACAAAACAAGTAACCAAGGTTGATTAGAGATGGGTTAATTCAAGTTGCTTTATTACAGCATAACAACAATTTCCTATTGTAAAGAACTATTTTTTATTTCCCCCTCTTGCCTTTTTCAGTTATTATATCATTATTTGTATTTTGTCTCAAAAAAAATCACAAAAGTAATATTATTTGCATGGTTTTGAGTAAGTAAATGAAAAGCTATGAAGCTTTCTGAGTCTGATGGTCAGTTTATCTCTTTATGTCCAGAGATATTGATTATTTTCCCATTCAGGTTTAGCCTTACCAACCATCCCATACTCTCAGGATTGATATTAACAAAACAAAAACTGCCAATATAAAGTCTATAGCAGTGAGACCATAGGCCTGCCTCCCATACTTTTTGATCACTCACTCACACACCTGCTGCTGCTGATTGCATTCTGAATCTTTAATGTGATCAGCAAATATCTGACTCCAGGCATAACTTGCTGCCTTTTCCTTACTTACCACCAGTAATTTAAGGCTCTACTAGAGTTTTATAAATCTACCTAGGAATTCTTAAGCATATTTACCACAATTTTATTCTCAGATCTTGCATTCAATTTAAATTTTGGACACATTTTCATGAATAATTTACATGGTTCGTATATAATTTGTGCATTTGTCTGTGAACGTTGTTGATGTTGAATGAAGTTTACCTTAAGTAATTATTTGTTTTTCTTAGTATTGTCAGTTGTATGATACAAATTTAGTATTTTCTTTTATTTAAAGAAAATTTGCAAATAGTTTGTTTTTTTTAATGAAAGGAAAACATTCTTTAGATTTTATATGGAGTTGCTCAATTTCTTGCTGAATGATCTTTCATGAGTTTATCTAAAGAAAAAAAAACACAAGCTGTAATCACAGGTTACATCTTGTGATAATACAAATCTCCAATATATGCAATATAATTTTTTTTTCTTCAACATAGACCAAAACTGGACTTTTTTTTTCTTTTTAATACTATAAAAAAATTAGAATGTATTTGGTGTCACACACAATGTTTGGAAATGTGTTACTTAGAAATTATCATATTGTTATCATAGTTAACTTGTTTCCTGACAAATCTTTGGTTTGATAAGTCCTACAAGGACAATGAGGCATTTTTCTTTGAACATTAAATTCAAGCTGCCAAGCTGAAATTTTGATTCAGGTAAATCTGAAGGTGACTAAGGCAGAGTTTGAACTTACCTGAACTGTACACTTGTCCTCTCTGAAATTCTTTGATTTCTCTCAATTTGGTTACTTGTGTATGCTCTGGAATTTGCCAATTACAGACAATGAAAAGGTAAAGTGAATATTTTTTTTTTTTTTTTTTTTTTGTATAAATTGAAGCACACACATTTATTTTTCTTATTAGCCTTTCTTTTTTTTTCTTTTTCTCTTTAGTTGAGACTTTATTTTAAGTTGGTGGGGCATTTGCTTCTCTTTACCACAATTTTTGGTAAAACAAGATAAAAGTTATATAAAATGCGCCAGTGTCAAAACAATTTGGGTGGGGGTGATTTCGTAGAGAAACCATTTTAT
>OZ038486.1:120589717-120769717 GCA_964036315.1 Acanthosepion esculentum | reverse complement strand
CTTAAGGTTGACCCATTGAAGATGATGTCTGGCTGATATTTTTTCTTCTGAATTTTATGAATGGTTATTTATTTTTAATCTATTTTTTTGATCCTGGAGAGGGGATGGGCACCACCAGGTTGTTGAAAAATGCCCTAGAGATGTACTTGATGATAAACAGCCAATATTCTGGGAGATGCCCCATCAACCAACAGGGTTAACAGAACTCAACAAAACCTAATCTCATTCAAAATATCTCTTCATTGTTTTAGCTTTTTCATGTTTGAATAGTGGCTTAATTTTCCTAGTAAGCGTTTTACCCTCATAAATTACATACACAAAACCTCAATTGGAAGACAAACTGTGTCAGTATTTTGATGTGTTTTGTCTAGTTACTTTTACTGACCAATTTTGATGGAGGGGTAGATTTATCAACATTTGTAGTTAATATATAATATTCCATAAAAGTATGCTTTAGGCAAAAATGACTCTTTCTGCCACAAAAGCTTTCTTTTCTTTTCTTTTTTTTTCTTTCTTTGAATTCTGCAAAGTGGCTCATCTGTGGAAAGTTGAGTGGCTGATGCATTTTTTTAGTGACTGTTAATAAATCAATGCTGGGTTATACTTGACAAGATTCAAGACCAATGGCTTTTACATGATTGCCTGACTTAATCCAAATTAGTTCATGCATTCCTGAAAAATGTGCTTTAAAACAAAATTAAAATTAAATTCTGTAAAAGTTTAATGAAAAGTATTTTTCATTTCTTTTTCTAATCTTTGAAAAAGTGTAAGCATTATGAAGGCAAAATATCTAAAATTTTAAAATAGAACAAAAAATTTTCTTTTTCAGAATGAAATAAATATTTCATTTTTAGTATTTATAAAGTATTTTACCAATGAGTAACCTTTAAAAAAACGAATTAAATATTCTTTTTTATATAGGATTTAAGTATTTTTTTTTTTTTTTTTAAGATAATTACCAGTATTAAATTTGATAAAAGATGGGCTTTTCTGACTAATATTTAAATGTTTCATAATGAAAAATGCTTTTGATTGAGAGCATATATATATATATATATATATATATATATATATATATATATATATATATATATAAACTTTGGTTATGTTATAAAGGCATACCACAAAGTTCAAGATGGTCACCGGTAACAGCAAGGACAATGATTCTTGCAATGAATGCTATTAAACCCACCAAAGAGCAATATAATTTTTTTCTACTCTACAAATTTTAAAATGTGTTTTCAAAGTTATTTGATGTTAGCCTAATAAAGTTATTGAATATAAAAATGCCTTTTGACAATATGCTAACATTGACCAACACCTTATCTAGGTCAATAATCAATATCATATTTATCAATATATCTTTTCTGTTTTCTCTAAATGCAGAAAAAGAAATGCTTCTTTGACTGCTATTATTGCCATCACTTTCTACCTTTCCTTATATATATATATATATATATAAATTTGTTTCTGGTTGTTTACTGTATCCCTTCCTTTGTATTTTTTCGAGTTAACTGTTTGCTTGTTGTCTTTGTTATGTCTTGTTGTTTTTTTTTTCTGGAATGTTTGTTTTACCTTGACCAATTTTGCTGGTTATTTTTATAAGTGGGTGGATTGTTGAGGTAGATAGATGCATTAGTTCAAGTAATCATATTTTGTGACATGCTTCTTTTTTTCTTCTTCTTTTTAATCAGAATTTTTTATTTATTAATTTTTGTTTTGTAAAACTTTCTCAACCCTTTTGGAAAATATTTTTCCATTTCATATTTTGAACCTTTATTACTTATAGTTCAATACATAAAATATCACAGAGGGATCATTCATTTCCTAAAAATATTTAGTTTTTTTATTAAAAGAAGTATGAATGAAATCTTCTTGCTTTTCATGATTTAATATATTTGTAGGCAAAAACATTCACATTGGCTGACAATGCCACCAAACATCAAAATCTGGTTATCTACCAGAATTGAAGACATAGTGCCACCCCCACTTCTTTTCTTAGGGTTGTTTTAGGCAGCAGAGAAAATAAATAATATAATTACATTATCTTCATTTGGACTAATGTCCTCATCTTTGTTATTGTAACATTAAAACTGTTGTGCCCCCCCCCCCGGTCATCTTCAGGTGTTTGTTGATCCAGTTATCCTTCAGGTAATTTAAAACTGAATCCTTTCTTTTAATTTAGCTTGGTTATTGAATACATACAGGCCTTTTGACAATATAGCAACATTGATCAATACTTTGTATAGGCAACTGCTTTCCAATATATCTTTCCTGTTCTCTATAAATGCAGAAAAAGACATGTTTCTTTGACTATTATCATGACCATCAAATTTCAAACTAAACCTGCTATTCAATCTAGATTAAATTAAGAGTTCAGTTTAAAATTCCTTAAAGGTTGCCCAGATACCTCAAGAAGGCCAGAGTGCACAACAGATGAAACATTGTGATAATAACAAGAAATGAGGACATTAATCTACATGTAAATAATGTAGATTGTGATAGCTCCTCATCACAAATTCAGACAGAGAATATAATTTCATAGCTGCTTCCTTTCATATTTCCCCCACTTTCTGCTGTTTTTTTTTTTTCTTTCAAAAATTTAATTATCAATTTTTATTTTTACTATTTTATCTTTTAATTCTAACAGTAAAAATAAGTTTTCTCTTAAATTTCTTGAATTCATTTCAAATTTTTACCATTCTCTTTTCATTTATTTCATTTGCTCTCTTGGCTGTATTCCAAGCCTTAATTCAGCTTCTGCATACTGTATAGGTAATTACTGCTTCTGTGCTGTACCTGCTATCATCTTTTTCCAGTTCTTTATAAGGTGCTTTCTTATTTCATATAAGCCTATTAAGGGGCACTTCTCCAAAATGTTTTTTATTCTTCCAGATTCCTTATTTAAATATTTTCGTAATGGAAATTTAGCTGCAACTTGGTATTACTCGTTTCTTATAGCCTTAATCTAAAACAAAAATGTGAGTGTGATCAAGATATAACTTCAAATTCTAAATTTTTTCCCTCTATTTTAAAATTGACATGAGTTAATATCTATATATAAATTCACATTTTTTTTATATTGTGTTGTATGCACAAATATATCAATGAAAAGAATGGAAATGAAGTTATTGTAAAATGTTCCAATATTCTATCAATCCACTTTGTAGGTTAGAAAAGTAAAGAAAATATAAAAGGAGCTTTTATTCATGTTTCCAGTGTTGTTGTCGTTGGTGGTGGTGGGGTGCTGCTTTATTGTTGATTTCTAGCCTCATTTTCTGTCAAACTTTTCTGCCTCCCTGCCTTTTTTTTCTTTTTCTTTTTTTTTATATATTCATCAGTATTATTTATGCAGAATGAAAAAGAAATAATAGGAATTAAATCAAGACTATATCAACAAAAAATGACTTACAGGTTGAGTGAAAAAACTACAAACTCTTTATACAAAGTGAATTTTAAAGGCAAATCAATCTACAGTTGTAATATAAATCCAGAGTTGATATGTTTGGCTTATACTTGCATTAGTCCAAATCAAATATGGAAGAATGATTATTAGGTGGTTAGGTAAATTCTGCTACAACATTGTCTACATGGAGAGAGAGAGTGCATGCATGTAGATGCCACTGTGAGATGTGTAACAAAGTAGACATCTAGCAAGCCTGTACATATGTATGTCTGTCTCTCTCTTATTCACACACACATGAAGAAGTGCTGAAAAGTTATTGCCTGACCCACATTAAAAAATATGACCAAATGAGTAAACATTATCATTTGGGAGGGAATTTTTTCTTGGTCAAGCAAAGAAATTTTCAGTGACTCTGCCATTTATCTTTCTTTTTGTGTGTGTAATTACCTGATGAGATGCATTTATATGCATCAAAACATGACTGCAATTGTGTAGCAATTTTGGCATGTTTTCAGTGTAATATTCTAAAATATATGTATATATATATATATATATATATATATATATAATTTTTTATATCTACAAAAGAATTACTTAACTGTAATTGTCCCCAACTCTGCAGTTTTATGGTAATATGTCCACTTTTCAAGGGGTTAATCTATATAATGAATATTTCCTATATCATTTTATATATATAGCTGATTAATAAGTAAGGTGTCCTACCAATTTCTGGTTCAGTTGTAGGTCTGTTGCCATTTTGACAAAAGGGTGAGAGAAATTGACCTATGTTGTGTTTGAAGATCTGAAGAATGTTCTCTACCACTTTTTGGAAATATCTGATCTGAATGGATTTATGTTATATATATATATATATATATATATATATATATAGTACCTCCAGAATTATATTATGTGATGCAGGTCATGAAAACAAGTGCAAGGATCACTTCCTGACAAGTTGAGGTCCATCTTAAACAAATTCACATCATCAACACTTTCTCCTACTCTGATTTTCTTTCACCTTCAGCCAACACTTGCAAAGCCAAACAACGATAGGAAATGGATGACAGGAGCAGGTTGGCAGTAAATGTAGTCATCAACACCATCATCATAAAGGAAGCAATCAACAAAGAAGAAATTAAATTCTTGGATACAAGATAAAGTTGCCATCGCCACTGAGTTCCTCCAGAATCACTAGTGATTACATGAATAATAGTTGTTGACCACTGGGTGAATCCATTGTTCTCCACTGTAAAATTTTCAAGAAATAAACAAATTTGATTTAGCTATGATTGAAATGTCCATTTTATTTTACCTCTAAAATTGTCATACACCCACATTTCTGACAGTCTCCAAAATGCTAGTATAATTTATTGCTAAAATCCATTTGACATCATTTCTGGCTTCAAGGAAACTTTTCAAAATTTTGTTGTTTCTATTATAGGAAATCATTCTTGCTAGTTGCCAAGCCTCTTTTATTACACAAGTGGTATAAATAATAGTGGCGATAAGGCTCTTGTATTTAGTAGTATATAAAGTCCTGTTGAAACGTACTTGGTGTCAGTTCAGGCACTGAGTAATAGCATTCATTAGTATCTGTGTTATGCATAAAGCAGTGATTAGTGATAAGACATTTTGAAACTAAATTTACACATGAAAACAATAAGAGAACTCCAACAATGCAACCGCAGCATAAGGTGTGGAGAGAGAATTTAAAGATACATTGAAGTCAACAAACAGTACAGACTGTGAGAAACCTGAAACCCATGGATGTTCCATTCCCTATCAATATATAATTCTGTCAGCAGCACAGTATAGTAGGGTCAGTTGGGCATTGTCCGTGAGAAAAAAAGCACCATGATGCAAATCACTCTGCCAGAAATTTGGAAACATTATGCTGTACTGCTTGGCATTCACACTAGAAGCTCCATTTCAGAGTGTCAATCTGGGGACAATGTAGAGGATATATCCAGTCAACATCATGATGTTTTGAGTGATCACTAGGGATGGTGACATTATGTCTCCATTCATCTTTCCACATGGCCTCAAACTGAGGCCTACATCAAGTGCCTTGAGGAGGTAGTGCTGTGCTGGCCCTGGGTCAAGAGGTTGTCTGCTGGAAGATCATATGTCTGGCAATAGGACTCTGCACCATGCAGTCATGGCTCTCAGACAATTTCTGCGACCACATCACCCCTTACATCTGCCCACCTAACTCCCCAGACTGCAACCCCCTTTAATAATTATGTGTGAGATGCAGTTAAGTGAGAGACCAACAAAACTTGAACTGAAAAAAGACGAACTGAAGGCAAGGATTATGGCAACATTCACCAACATGGAGACCGTCCAGAAGAGTTGCAGGAGATTCTGAAGTCGCCTGGAGGCCGTGGTTGAAACCAATGGTGATTTTATTGAATAAATTTACTCTAGTATTTCAAGATATTTTTGTATACTTTTGGTAAATATATCTGTTAAAATGAGTTGTTAGTATTATTTCCATTATTGCATAATTTAGATGACTGTGTGTGTGTGTGTGTGTGTCTATATACTTAGTACAGAACAAGGTCAAATAACAATATAGAAATTGTCATCAGTGTTCAAAGTGATAAGAACTGGTCTGCCTTGAAAATCAGCATTTGAAATTCTGGGCTTGACCATTGTCACTAGTGTGAATGACATCTTGGTCATATGCCAACAATGTTCCTTATATTAATCATTTGATGCTGCCAAAGATAACACATTATCTATTAGCTATCACTCTGCCTTAAATATTGATAAATATTTTATGGTTTTAAACTAAAAGAAAATACCCCAAATAAAAATGTATTCTTTAATGTTTGTTAAAATTGTGATTTAATATTGAATTAACCCAACATCGAAAAGAGTCTCAAAGAAGTACTTATCAAATGATTCTATCAAACATTTTTTTTATATACAAAAAAAGAAAAAGTTGGAAAGTGAATTTAATATATAAATAGTTTAAACAAGATGAATCGGGATCAAATACAGATGATAATCTGACAAATAACAAATAGGAAACATTTATCAATCTAACAAAATAATGAAAGTGGAACATGTTAGATTGATAAATGTTTCCTATTTGTTCTTTATCTTATAAATAGTTCAGCAAAGCTAATTATGTAGTTTGGATTAACAACTGTAGCCACTTCTTTGATAGTCTGTTTTCTCTAAACCAAAATAATTTTCATTATAGCCTGAAAAGAATTTGATAATAGAAGTCATTTGGTCTGGTGGGGAAATATGAATTTGAATCTTTTTACAATTTCTTCTCTTAAAGGAATAAATTCTTTTGAATCTTTATTTCTGATCCCATCATACAGTTTTTCTTTTTAGTTATAAAATATTTTCTAATGAAATTGAAATACTGTGTTAGTAAAAAATGCTAGGGCCTAAAATTAGTAGACTTTTCCTTTTTGTTCATCTATTCTATTTCCTCTATTCTTATGTCATGTGTAAGCTTTGTGTTCACCTGTTTTTTTTTGGGGGGGGGGGGTATTATTCTTTTTCTTTTTGATTTCTGAATTTATTTTGGTGGGGAAGACATTTTCTTTTTATTTTTTATTTTATTTAATTTTTTTTTCTTTGTGAAATTCTTCCTTTGGCATCATTATCCTTCACCCTAATGTAACCACTTTCTTTTATCTACAATCAATTTTTTTTTTTCATTATATTGTAATGTATCTGTTATCCTTTTGTGTTTTGTTTATTTTTCTTTTTTATATTAATTAACCTCAGATGGGCCAGAAATCTGAATTTAAATAATCTTTATTTAAAATTATCTCGATGCAGAAATGGAGCCACATTCCTATTATGATAAAAGTTAAGACTACCCAGAATAAAAAGCAATTAATGACAAACTGTTGGGCCTCTTAGAATTGGCTTCAGAGTAGAATTTTCTATCCTTCATCTTATAAATTTATTAATTATATTAAGCCTTCCTTCATGAGGTTTTTGTTAGATATTTGAATATTGCCATTATCACACACCAATGTTTGTTACCATTTTAAAGTAAATTTTGTTACCATTTTAAAGTAAATTTTCCCTTTTGCTTGGCTTAAAAATAGGCTTAAGCTGACAATTTAAATTCAAAAACCTGAAATTTCAAGTTTTTATCTGAAATGTAGATTCCATAACAGTGTCTCTATCTTCTAGAATAACTGATTCTTTAGTTTGAGTAAATATTAGGAATCTTTTTATTTATTTATTTATTTATTTTTTAATAAAACATACTGTGATGTTCCTCTTGTCCAGTGGCCAGACAACATCTGAGGTCCACAACCACTTGTTCTTTTTACTTCTTACTTAAATGGATGGCATTTTTACATTTCTGGTTGTTTGTTTAATATACCTGTTTGCAAAGATTACAGAAAATGTCTAAGAAAGAATCAATATAATAAAATACAAATAAGCTGTTCCATATTTTGGTGGGACAAAAATAATCATCTAAGACAAAAAAAAAAAAACTTTTATTTTATTTCTTTTTTATTATCATTTTGTTAATTTTATTTATTTTTGTGTATATTAAAAACAAGAAGTATGAACAGTTATTGTTATTTAACAATGTCTAAAGGGAAAAATAAATGTCAATACAGAAATATCACTATTGGAAAATATTTCAAATACAAGACATTTTGAACCTAAAAATGTTTATTTATGGGTACATACATATTTAAATGTAGAACACAAATGTCTGAGGGAAATTTACCTAAATCCATCTAAAAATTGAAATTTAAGATATTAGGAAATTATAGATACCTTAATGAAAATGCGTGACTTAATTCTTTTCTGTATTTTTCTCACTGCTGTGATGAAAGTTGAACTTTGTGTCCATCCTCTCCCATGATAACAGTGTACAGCATTTGTGTTTCTCTCTATTTGAACTCCATTTTATGGCATGATAAACTTTGGGCAGGTGTTCTCCCGACTGGATTGAGTGAACTTCAATCAATGGACGATGCAGCTATAGTAAACTGGATTATAAGTAAGACTTGTTTCTCGCCTATCTGAATGTCTGCACGGAAATGAACTCTGTCGTACTTGGGCCAACCCTCCTTGTCCTAGCCTTCTTTCTCTCTTTCTCTATCTATATCTCATTCTCTCTGACTAAGCATGAGACAAAAAAAGCAATCTTTTGCTTCTTATTCTCTCTCCAATTTGTCCCTCCTTGTCCTCATAAAATTACTGGCTCCATACATGTGTGTTGCCTTAAACACCACATATGTATTCAATACAAATTCTGTTTTCCTAAGTTTATTTATTTTTCCAGTTAAGTGGCTTAAAAGTTTTTTTTTTTTTAAGACTTAATTTATTTTCACATTTGAAAAAAAAATGTAAACTAATTGTCCATATTTGTTCTTTTGTTGTTCTCTTTTGCTGTTGTCTTTACTGCTACTATTGTTTTTGTTGTTATTGTTGTTGTTCAATCACTTTGTCCCAACCATTTTTTCCTAATAGTTGTATTTTTATCCAATTTTTAGTTGCCTGTCACTTTTTCACATCCTTTTATTCTTTTTTGTTTTTTTTCTTAATTAATTTTCTACTTTTTGGCTTTTAAACAATTTTCTTTATTCTCAGATTCAAGACATGGCAAAGTATCTGCTAAAATCCAACAGCTTTTAAACACGCTCAAGGTAAATATGCTGTCTTTATTTTTGCATTATTACAATGATCTGGCCTTGCAAATATTGAAGTCTTTTTGAAGAAGTATACTCATCTTGTGCCTTTTATCACACTTGACAGGCTCATCTGCTGGCATTCTTGTAAACAAGAGAGAATAAAATCTTATCTATATTTCAAAAAGAACATAAAACGTGTGCATAGTATGGCTCCCAAAGAATATTCATACTTAAACTTGTGTGATAAAAACAGGAAATAAGATGGTAGTTTGAATGAATCCAGATTTGGAAACTGTTTGCACAAGAAATGTCAGTAGAGGGATATGTATACATTTTTAATTTTTTTTTTTATATATATTGCAACTTGTTTTCACTATTTTGTTTGTTCCGTTTCAGTTGCATATTTTATTGCAAGAAATTTTTATTTTTATTTTGTATGTAGCTATGCATATTTTAAAATTTTTATTTTAACATATTTTTACTTATGGAATATTTTCTGTTCTATTTTTTAAAAATTTCATTTGCCTTTTGGGGGTTTTAACTTATACTGAAAAGCTTGTGAACTTTTCACTGAATGTCTATTTCTTATTTCAAATAACATTTTCTCTCTCCCTCTCTTTTCCGCCATAAAATATAGATGAAGAGACTTTTTGCCCATGTTCTAGAATGATGATCAGGATAACCTTTGTCATCTTTATTTATGAAGCACTAAGCAAAAGATGGAAATGGATGCAATCTAAATTTGTAATTAAGCTCAAAAGTAACATTTGGAGATAGCTAATAAATAAAGTAATCATATATATTTATTTTCAGTGTACATTAAGAACTATTGGCCCAGAGAAGTAGCATTTCTACAAAGTATAATGCATCCTTCATTTGCTTGATTTGAACTGTGTAAAAACTCATACAAATTTATAAAGCAAGTTTAAATATATCAATATTTTCATATCTCAGCTTAATTACATCATTTTCAAGGGCAAGAAAAAAAAACACATTATTCTTGGCTTTTAATATATCTTTCCTAATTATACATAAAGTAATGTCCTGTGAATTTATCAAATAACATATTTTTAAAAAAAAAAAAACCCTACAAAAATGTATTATTTTGGAAGTTAAATCTATACTCTCACTGTCTCAGTTTGGTTTGTTGACAATTAAATATGCATTCTAAACCAGTTTTTGAAAGTTTCAAAACTGATAGTGTACATCTATCTGATGAAGTACATTTGTTTCACCAAACAAAATATGATGCTACTAAATTTTTTTGTATAAAATATTTATGATTTAACATTGATGTAAGAATTATTTAAAAACTATTTTACTAAGTCTCACCTCCCTTAAATGTTTTCTACAATAAATGTCATTGGCACCTTTGATTTCTTGTTGCTTCTTTGGATATTTTTGCATGAATCTGTTGCATTTTATGTGCATGTTGAAATGTTGTTTGTCTCTCTCTCACTTGCTAGTGTTTCTTTGCCTTTTTAAAATTCCCTGACTTAACAATCAAGGAATTTTTCCTTGTCAATTTTCTTGAATAAAAGAATATCTGCTTTGATATTTTTTTAACCATTTTTTTTATTGGCTGTATTAATATACCTATATGTTTTTAAAAACTGCTATCATAACCTGCTTAATTATGGATATCAGAAAATATGTAAGTGAATTATCCTATTATGACAAATACCAATGTTAAAAAAACAATTTAGAATTCCAGTCTTTTAGTATTTACTGAAGATGAAATGAACCCCCTTTTAGACAGAAGTTATTTCCCAGTTTAAAATAACTTGATTTTAAATTCAGTTTGAGAACTTTCTATACAAGTTACTCTCTCTCTCTACCATGTACATTTTGTTCAGGCTATGTAGTAGAAGTATTTCGATTGGGCCTCTCTCCTGTTTTGCATATTGATTGGTATAAATCACCAAGAATTCAAACTGTCATTAAAATATTTCTTTAAAAAAAAATTCAGCACTGTAATGCCCTCAGCTTCCTTCTTGGACAAGTCACTGAGGGCCAGTATTACTCTAATCAGTTTTTCCATCTATTCTCTGGGATTGTTGTATAGTTTTTCCTCCCAATGGTCATCATGATTGACTTGTTCAAGGGCCACTGAAGCATGAAGTGCATGGTTTTATAGTCTTGGGGTAGTTGGCCACAATCTACTATTCATGTCTTCTATTTGCCACATTCCCTTTTCATAGATCCTTGTTTTGTACTAAACTTAGTATTCTCATCATTTATATCTACATGTATACTAAGATAAGAATCTCTTACACAAGACCATAATCTGCTTTACGTAGGTGTATGATCCATATTGTATTCAGAACCCTCAGTATTATCTAATTCATTCTCAGAACTACTTTGTTCATGGCCATCTTGTTTGCCAATTGGCTCAATATGTATTGCCATCAATAGTACACTGAGATGCCCAAAGTCATGGGATAGTTGCCTGGCATCATGTAAGATCCTATCTAGCTTGGCAAAGTGCAATAACTTGTGCCATCAATTCCATAAATGATCAGAAGACCTCTGGAGAGACATTGAACTATGCTATCTTAATAGCTGTCCACAGCTTCCAGATATTTGTAGATCCAGGATATTGAATGCAGATAGGCCTCTTTACCTATAAATGTTCAATTTGTCTCATATCAGGTAAACATGCCTTCAGAATTTTCCTCAAACCAGTTCTGAGCAACTTTGGCCTGATGACACAATACATTCATTATCTTGCTGGAACCATGTAGTGTTATTAAGATACATGGAGTCCAGGAATGAGTTCAAATGGTTATAAAACAATGCAATGTAGCAGTCATTGGTCAGTAATGTTTAGATGAACCAGCAAGCCAAATTCATGCTACATGTGTGCACCCTATACCATTATATAATTGTTCTTGTAGGTCTGTGCTCTGTCTGAATCCTACTGTCAGCCTGAAACAATTAGTGCTGTGGCTCATTAGATCACATTAGGTGTTTCCAGTCCTAGGTGATGTGCTTTGATCTAGAGGGTCCTCTGCTCCCATATCAATGAAAGTTAAAGAATGCTGAATTGACCTGCTGGATATGGCCCCTTGCATTGAATGCATATGTGATTTGAGCTAGTGTCATTTTGACTGTTACTGCATACAATTCTAGCCCGACACCTCTGGCCATGATCAAACCCCAAAATACACATTGCCTTGTTATGCTGCTGTTTATACTGACTCATCAGAAGTCAGAACACAACTGACAGAAATCTGACATTTCTATGTTGTCAAGGTATGATAGCAACACCTACCATTTTACATACTGCTGCCTCATGATTTTTAGTGTATATGCATTGTCTACTTGTTAGTGCTATCAAATTTTGAGTCCTTGGAAAAAAATCTTTATATCTATTTCCTCTGTTTTAAACTTATCCGTCAAGAATGGCTTGCAAGGCTTCCTAAACATGCTTCAATCAATGCTCAGTTGTCATGGTATCAAACCTGGATCATCTGTTGATGACGAATCACAAAACAAATAGCAAAATTGGAAGTACACCACTGCTACATAGAAGTTGCTATGTTGTTTGAGCTGATGATTCATACATGTGTTTGGCTGGACAAATCTTAACAATCTTGTCTGGAATAATTTGTGATTTCACCAGCATAAAGTAATAATTAAAATGTCAGTATAGATGACACACACACACACACACACTGGTGAGTAATTAAATGACATAGTAGGTCTGACCATAATTTTGATTTAAAGGATGCAGTTCTGATTTTTTAAAAATTAAGGTGAAAAAAATATTGAAAGTGTTAGACTCCTCTTCAGTAAATGTATGTCCAGGGACATACAACATATCTCCTTTCCTCACAAAAATATGATTACTACAATGTGGAATAATTAAAAATAATAAAAATGAAACCAGTGATATAAAGCTGAATGTGATAGGCCAAGATTAAAATATGTAGATACAAATTTAAATCTAAAAATTAAGCATCTGTATATCTAACATTTTTATATAAACTGTAACTGGCATTTGTTAAAGTTTTCTCTTTTTGTATATAGTGTTCGTTTATCAATAAAACAATTCTCTAAAGATGTTCATTTTTAAATGAAATCTATAAGTTTTCTGTCTTGTCATTCATTTCCACACGTACAGGTTTACTGAGTAATAAAAATTACAACTCTAAATTTTAAAATGCTAGTTATGAATTCTGTTAATTTTACCAGATGAAAATAAAAACAACCAATTTGAGCAACTTTGGGTTTTGTCAATAAGGGCAAATTTAACTTTGATTGTTTAGATATGCAAGTTAGAAGAATTTTTCACATGTTAAGTCAATCAACTTAATAACAAGTTTTCAAATCTTTCTTTTTAGTCAAAAAGTATATTTGTAAATATGACAGACCTACAATGGCTGTCTAAAAATGAAAATTGATCTCTAAATTTCATAATTTTCCCCAATTTAAATGAAAACTTAAGGCTGCAGTTTAAAATGTTATCTGCTTTGTGTTTTGTTTTTCTTTTTGATTAAGAGTTGTTTTTAATTTCTTAACCTGCCTTCAACTGATATCATTTTACCAAAATTGAAATGTCATTAAATATTTATTTGCAAATATTTAATAAGTATTTATTGCCATAAGTTGGTATGTAGTATTTTTGCAAAAATATTTGATAAAAAAATTTAAAGGTAAGTATTTTTTTCTTTTGTATTGAAATTTTGATGTATTTAGTTAAGAAATTATCAATTTAACAAAAAATATCCAGTCATTTATTTCATGAGAATAATGTTGTATAATAAAAAGATAATGATGAATAAGGTTGTTTTGTTTTGTTTTTTTACTTTTGATAGTGGGATTATATTGTGTATAGTTTGTAATTGCTTGAGTATAGAGGAAGGAATTATATCTGTGTACCTAGCATTGTTGAAATAAATTGATCAAATTACTATTTTGAATAGTAGGCATCATCAATTGATGTTTCATTGGAAATCAACAGATATCATTAATTGATGATTGGAACATCATTCATTCAGAATTTGCATGTAAATAACTGGCAACTCTAGAATTCATTAGGTTACATCATTTCCTAGAATATTTGCTGGAAGACCAGGCCAATGTTATGTCTACATGCATGAAAGATAAAAAAAAAAAGCTGAAAAATCTTGACAACTTGGTGCAAAGAATGCACAACCTCATTGGGCTTCGAATGCTTCAATTACCATTAAAAAAAAAAATATTAAATTTAGGAACCTAATAATTATTTTATTTCTATTTTTATAATCTAAAAGAGGTAAAATATCATTTTTATGGTTTTTGTATACAATTTAAGTGAAAATGAGCATAAAAAAACTATCCTTTTTAAAAAAAAATTTTTTTTTTAGCTAGTCCAGCATGCACATTCATGCAAAGTTTTCCTGTTGGTTAATATATATATATATATATATATATATATATATAATATTATTATTATTATTATTACTAATGATCAGTTTTTATTGTAACCATTTTATTTCTTTCCTGAACAAAAAAAATTCTTCTCAATGATTTTATATGTGAGAAAGGGCTGAAGATTGGATCAGCTGAAGTGTTGACATCAATACTAAAAGAAGGAAGGGTCTTACATGTCCAAATGAAAATATGACCCATGAATCATATGTGAATAGATCTCAAATATATAGTAGCCTAACTCCACCTTTAACTGGGCATCTCAGTTCCATTTAATATTGACAATAGTGCCAGGAAAATTCAGATGTTTTTACTTTATTCCCATTGTTGCACATTTTTGAAATGCATGATTATTGCAAATCATAATTTCTTTTCATGATTTTTATTTTATTTTATTTTTATTTTTATCAGCGCCCCAAAAGAAAACCGTTGCGTGAATTTTTTGTTGATGAAGATGAAGCTTTGGAAAGTAAGTTAATTTTTATTTATTTCTTATTTTCTAATTGAAAAGTTTCTTTTCTTTGCCAAATGGTATTTTCCCAACAATGAAGTTATTATATTTTTCTTATTTATTTATTTTCTTTCTTTAGCTCCTCCACTTGATCCAAATGCACCCAAACCTGAGGGAGCTGAACTGACCCCAGTGGCTGGAGAACAACTTTGTGTAAGTGTGTCAATTATCATTTAATATTCACCATCTTAAACAAGTAAACAATTATCCACAGCCAGAAACTTTATTCTGGGACTTAAAAAACAAATCGTAGTCATTTGACCTTATCTAAGAATGGCCCGTTATTCTAGATAAGAGGTACATTTTGTATATTTTCATTACTGTTGGTAATATCTCTACTTTTCATACAGTGTCTGGTTTTGGTTTTCAGTCTATTTATTTTCAACTTCTAATTTTGCTACAGATCCCTTCGGGACTTCCCAAGAGCCTCCAAGATGCTGTACAACGATATGGTTCCTCTACATACAAAGCAAATGCTATTACTGTTCTGGACCAGAATGGAAAACCCACTTTTAATCTAACTTATGGTGAGTTACTAATTCTAATTGTAGTATCAAGGGACAGGGGATATTGTTTCTACTCCCTCTATACACATGCACACATACCCAAAACTCCTCCACAAAATTTATGTGAGGAAGTTAGATAATACTCGATTCCTGAATACCCACTGGCAATCAATTTTGTTCTATGTGCAACTGAGTGCAAAAACTTGCTATAAGAAAATTTAGGCAAAACCTCAGAAAATTCAAGGTTTTATCATGTGTATGTTGTTTTTTTTTAGTTTTTTTTTTTTTTAATTTTTTTTTTTTTCCTCCATAAAATTTTAAGCTCACTGGAGGAAGGTAGCAGTAAAGTTGGTGGGTAGCAATAAGAAAAGCCCAACCCATACTTCTATCCAATGGATTCAGTGCCATCAGTACTAAAATACAATTATGATTATTTCATTTCACAGTGCCAGAATTTGTTGTCATGAGATTTTCAATCATTAGAATTAGTGAAAGTTTTGATATTTGTTTAATAAATCCTACCTGTAATATCAAGGGTTTCCATAAGCAGCTGGGGCATTTATTTGTTTGTTTCTATGGGTATTCTTTTGAATCTTGTCAGTACAGCGGGGGTGGGTGCATGACCTTCATATACTTGCACTCTGGAGAGAACACTCCACTCTCAATGCCAAAAGACTGAATTTTGACCAAACACTACCTTTATTTCATGAGATAAAGAATGCCTACTTTATATATATATATATATATATATATATATATATATAAAAAGTAACATTTCCCTATTGGTCTCTTGGTTGGTAATCTCCAATAATTTTGTTGCTTTTCAAGGATCCTACATCAGAATTGTTTGATGTTATAAGTTTAACGGATATTTTAGAGTTTCCATGGTGTTATTTAATTTTGTAAATTTAGACCATTTATCAAAGTGTTGTAATTTTTTATAATAATCTAATTTGTCCAAAATTACGTATGTATTGGCTTTATCAGTTCATCTGATGGCAATATTAGAATTGTTTTTTAATTCTTTTGTGGCAGTTTTGTATTTTTTTTTTTTTTTTGTTAGAATATTGTTATATACACACACATATATATATATATATATATATATATATATATACAGGGTGACCCCAAAAAATGGGAACTTTTTAACAATCCAATAAAACCAAGAGTGAGGGAAGAAAAATATTTAATTCATAGTAATTGAAACCTTAAAACATGCCATTTAAGAAACAATGATGGAATTTTCATTTTTTTAAAATTACGTCCTGTAGATGGCGTCCTCCTGTACGAATGCATTCTTGAAATCTGCTGTTGAGATTCCTCATTGACTGCTGCAACATCTCAGCTGGGATACTGTGAATTTCATCTTGAATTCTCTGTTTTAACTCATCCAGTGCTCTTGGTCGAGTTGTGTAAACTTTACTCTTGAGATAGCCCCACAAGAAAAAATCACAAACGGCTAAATCTGGCGATCTAGGTGGCCAGGCAACGTTACCGAATCTTGAGATCACACAGTTACCGAACAATTCTCGTTACTAAAATGGCGAAATGTTTACTTGCTCAAGGTCACTGTCTCGCAGTGTTGCCACTTGCTCATGTCTGGCAATACGCACTTCAAAAATTCCCGTTTTTTGGGGGTCACCCTGTATTATGATAAAATATAGTCTTAAGGTATGCTATATTTATGGGTTAAATGCTCAATATCAGGGATAGAACATATGTAAATATAAACGTGAACATTGTCACCTGAGTCACTTCAATCTGTTTCATGCTAAATGCAATCATCAGGCCATAAGACAATTGCATTTAGCATGGAATATATATATATATATGAGAGAGAGAGGAAGAGTGCTGAATATCAGAGTGATCTATAGATATATACAGTCTGGATATAGGAATCAACATTGATCTAAAGGTCACATGCAGTGTGAAACTGATAGTCACCATGCAGTGTTGATCCATATGATTACACACTTTCTCTCTCATATATGTATATATTTCTTTTCCCAGCAGCTTTTGCTCATTTATATATATATATATATATATATATATATATATATATATATATATATATATATATATATATTTATTTTATTTTCATTTTGTTTTGTTTTGGGTTTTTTTCAGGAAAACTTTACAGTAGAACATACAAAATAGCTTATAACTTACTAAACAAAGTGGGACAAAAAGGAGGGGAAATCGGAATCAAGCCTGGTGACAGGGTAAGCTTAAAGTTGCCTTTTTATACCTTTCCTTTTTCCATCCATTTTTTTTTTCCTTCAGCTACAAGAATTATCTTTAATGGATTGTAATATCTTTTACCTGATAAAGATTTTATGAACTCTTGCTGTGAATAGTGTATTGGTTTTGATATATAATGTCATAATTACAGGATTTTCTGCTGTAAGCACTCTTATACGAAAACCCTGTAACTGATAAATTTGCTATATTTATTTCATTTAGATTATCAGTAAAAAAGTGCAACATTTTTTTTTTAATCGGCCACTAAGATGCAAGGAGTTACTGAGAGTGAAAGGAACTGAGAGAACATTATTGAGGATAAAAGAACAAGATTCAAGGCAACAGAAGATGATGATTGACTTGCATTTAAATTTTTGAAGATCGTAGTTGACAGGAAAGCAAGAAGCCAGAAGTGAGTTCCGTATGCAAGAAGTGTGAGAGAAGAAACTACTAGAATAGAACTTATGGTTACATCTAGCGATTTTCAACAGTAAAATAGTGAGACCTAATTGCCAATCTAGTACTATGCTTAGATTCATGAAGTCAATAACATATTGTTTTCTCAGCTTGGAAAATAGACTCTGTAAAGAAGTTCAAATTCTGGCTAAGATGGTGTATGTTCACATCACACATACTTTTTGTGGGGAAATGTATAAATCCATTTATCTCTGTTCCATTTCCTTACCAAATATCTTGTATGTCATGATGGTTGAGCAAAAAGAATGGATAAGTGAGCACTTGATCAAACCTCTCTCCTATAAAGGCTTTTACACCCATTTGCTACTTTATTGCTGGCAAATGTTCAGAAGAGCTGCATTCTTTAGTTCCACCAGTTCAAACCTTTACAACTAGGACACACCATGCTATTTCCATGGAGTCAAAGCACCCTAATTTCCTCTGTATTTCAAATATAAGAAAACTTCCACTAACACAGCTTTCCCCAAGAACTGCAACCTTGTGCAATAGACTCTTGCATGGGTGCTTCTCTGAACACGTCAATCTTCATATTTTCAAGGGTTAATTGTTATCTGACCTTATCTTCATAATCTCCATTTATTACCACCTTCTGTTCTATTCATGTCATACACCTTATTCCTCATTACCATTTTGACTGTAACCTTCTACCTTGAGTGGCTCTTAAGCCTTGTATTGAATAAAATTTATTTAAAAAAACAAAAAGTAAACATTGATGAGACTCAATCCTTATCAAAATATTATTCACTTGACCATAGTCTTTGCACGTGATGGAATGTGGAATAAAAATTTACTTAGAAAAAAATGAAAAAATAAAATCTTTTTTTTTTTTCATTTTCTTTCAGGTTGCTCTTGTCTATCCAAACAATGACCCAATATCATTCAGCTGTGCTTTTTATGGCTGTCTTATTGCTGGCGTTGTTCCTGTACCTGTCGAAGTTCCTCTTACTAAAAGGGTAAGTGTTTATTTGGTTTTTATCTCTTTCCATTTTCTTTCTCTTATTCTATTAATTGTTTATTTGCTAACCTTGCTGAATTTCAATCTTGAAGACTTCCATGTTATATTTTGCTTTTCAGAAAATGTTTGGTTTGTTTCTTTACATTCTCATTTTTTTTTTTTTTTTAAATACCACAGGCCATTTTCTTTCTTTCTCTCTCTTTTTTTTTTTTTTTTTTTTTTTTTAATAACGGTCTTAAAGATCCAAACTAAGCATAGATCCTTTTGAGAATTCACTACATGCAAAAATACGTGAAAATTAGGTGTTAACAAATTTTTTCTGATTATCACTTTTATTTTTACAATTTCACAATCCAATGAAGTATTTTAAATAATGCTTGTCAAGTAAGTAAGAATGTTATTTTACAACTTTCATATTGATATCCATTACAAATCCATATTAAAAAAGGTGAATTTGATGTAAATTACATCTAAATATTTGCATAATGAAAGAATTGACATCTTTATGAAAATGTGAAATAAAATACTCCTGTACAAGATAAAATTTTACTGTTCCAGAATATTTTTTCCTTAATGCTTTAGCAATATGGCAATTCTTATATATCTCTGAGGTATCCCTTTAGTGGAGCAGATTATGCAAACCATCGTGCAAATTGTGAGATAAGCCTGAAATTTAGCATAATTGTCCCTGATAGGTCACCTATTCAGAAAAAAGTAATAGCCACGAAAAAATCCAATATGGCTGCCATTTTTTAAGATGGCTGCCAAACGGGCCTCTGTTTCATGCATTTTGCTCAAAAATCATAGTGCAAATTGTGATATAAACATGAAATTTGGCAGGAGTGTTCCTTGTAGGTAGGTTAATCAGGTGAAAGTGGTAGCCATGAAAAAATTTCAATATGGCAGCCTTTTTTCAAGATGGCCGCTAAACGGGCCTCTGTTTCATGGTTTTACTCAAAAACCATATTACAAATTGTGATATAAACTTGAAATTTGGCAGGAGTGTTCGTTGCAGGTCTGTTTTCAGATAAAAGTTCTGGCATTGTGAAAACTCAACATGGCAGCCATTTTTTTAAGATGGCAGCCAGTGCCTCATAGTGGCAGTTCATCGAGGAGGCAGACTAGGGCAGTTAATTGATAAGGTTGAGTAGTGGCAGTTCATCCAGGAGACAACATTCAAATTGAAATGTGAGGAGATATGAAGAGAGTGTATGTCGCTCACTGCCAGGGCACACTGGTGACAGACACTGCTGTGGAACTCAGCATGGGGTTCAATGTCAGCTAAACATGGAGTTTAGTATCCCAAATTCTATCTAGTAAGCCCCTAATATATTAGATAGACGTACCTGAATGGACAGGTTGTGCCAACGCGGGAGAGCCGAGCCAAGGATAACAGGGGCTTTTGAAGTTATCTGGATGGTGTACAGATCGCACGGGATTCAAATGGCATTGGATGAACGATCGGGCTAGGTGTAGGGCAGTTGCGTGAACCTAGTTGTATCCCATACATCAAAGTGTGCAAACGGTGGTAAAAGGATAAACCCTCGGCCGTTCCTGTCAAATGATGGATAAAGATTCCACATCAAAAACTGATTGGAGCAAATGCTGCCTTTGTCAGCAGGAAAAAAGCAAAGAAACCCTCATTTCACCTCTTAGTTCATTCCAGAGGAAGCAAGATTATGCTGGACACAGTAATATTGCAAGAAATGTACCATTGTTTTATGCCATCAATGATATGCCGATAGCACTTGACCCTTCAAGGCTTGAGGAAGGTGAAGGCATAGAAACCACTCTGATTCGAAATGGAGCTAAATATCATCAGAGTTGCCGTTTTTGCTGTTCAACAACACCAAGTCAGAAAGAGCACAGCAAAGAAGAGCGGTCCCGAGCACCTCCGGAGCAACAGATGAACCTTGAAGCAAGAGACAAAAATCTGCAGACATTCCAAAAGTGGAATGTTTCTTCTGTGATGTTATTTCGAATCTGCAAGAGGGGATGACAGAGAGACTAAATGAACACCTCAATCAATGTGCCAGAACCCTGAACGATGGAAAGCTCCTTGCAAAGTTAAGTGGTGGAGACGTTGTTGCCCTGGAGGTTAAGTACTACCTTCGATGCCTCCAAAAGTTGTACAATGCTGAAAAAGCATACCTCAATTTCCTAGAGAAAGCAGAGAGTAGTGATCCAGGGAAGGATTTATACCCAGTGGCCTTTTCAGAACTAGTTATCTACATCATGGATAGCAAAATCACCAACACAGAAGCAGCACCGGTTGTATTTCGGCTTGCTGACCTAGCCTCACTCTACAAGCTTTGCTTGGAACAGCTTGGGGTTGATTCCCCGAATGTCCACTTTACCAGGTTGAAGGAACAACTACTTGCTCGGATTCCAGAACTTGAAGCCCATAAGAAGGGACGTGATGTACTCCTTGCCTTCAAAGCGGACATAGGACCAATGCTCCATGAAGCTAGCCAGTACAGCAATGCTCTCCATCTATCTAAGGCAGTAGATATCCTGAGAAAAGAAATGCTCCAGCAAAGACAAAATTCAGCAGCGAGCTCAAAGATGGCTTTGGTGATGAGGCTATCCTACCTGCACTTCTTCAGTTCGTGTGCAGCATTGAACATGGTGTTGTTATAAAATCACATCTGACGCACAGAATAGCGAAGTCAGACTTAGCTATTGCTCAGCTTTTACAGTTCAACTGCTACTCAAAACGTAGAGAAGGATTGACAACCCAAATACATTCTAAAGACCGTGAGACCCCTTTTGCTGTCTATGTTGGGTTGAAGGTGTACACCAAGACACAAAAAAGAGAGTTGATAGACAAATTCCATGAGCATAGACTAAGCATATCGTATGACAGGGTATTAGAGATATCTGGCAAGCTTGGTGAAACTGTGATAAAACAGTATGTCGAAGATGTGTGCCCACCAGTGCTGCGAAAAGGGCTGTTCACTACGGCCGCTGTCGACACCATTGATCACAATTCCACGGCCACCATAGCTAGCACGTCATTCCATAGTACAAGTATTTCCATGTTCCAGCACCCAAGTAAGGAAAACAGAGGAGAACAGCGGGTTTCACCGGAAATAACAGACAGTAGGACAAGAAAGGTTCCTGAGCTTCCAGAGCATTATACAAACATAGCGCCAGCCTACTTCAAGAAGAACCCAACCCCAGCCTCAGTAGATGAAGTATCACTGCCTGACCCCAGTCTCTTCCAAAGGAACATAAGAGTCGAATACAAATGGTTGGAAAAAGTTCAAGGTACCACCGATGTAGATGATGAATCCAATATAACATGGTCAGCTCATCATGCAAGCCAGAAACGGAGTAGTGAATGTGAAACCAGCATCACTTCCTTGCTACCTCTTCTCACAATAAAGCATGCCATGAAGAAAGTAAGGGAAGCTGTAGCATTTCTTAACCGAGGGTAAACTCCCGTCCTGGCAGCTGATCAACCACTCTATGCCATGGCAAAAGAAATACAGTGGTACTGGCCAGAGGAATATGGAGAAGACAAGTTTGTGATCATGTTTGGTGGGCTGCACATTGAGATGACAGCACTGAAGTCTATTGGGTCGATGCTAGCAGGCAGTGGATGGACAAGTGCACTTGTTGAAGCTGATGTAGCCTCTTCCGGAACTGCAGATTCATTCCTGACGGCAACCAATGTCACTAAAACATGTCAAGCACATCAGGTCACAGCATGCAGTTTGTTTCAGCTCCTGAAGAAAGTCTACAGTTCGTACCTTGCCGAACATTCTGATGGTGATGAGGAGGCCTCCAGCTTTGTGGAATGGTGTGATAGTCAAAAGAAGGAGAGTCCACAGTTCGCATTTTGGTTCTCTATCCGGAACATGGAATTGACAATCTTAACACTGGTGCGAGCATTTAGAGAAGGGAATTTCAATCTGTATTGAGAATCACTGTCGGAACTGATACCCTACCTCTTTGCCAACAACAATGTCAACTATGCAAGATGGCTTCCTATTCATCTACGTGATATGATATCATTAGAAAAGCAGCACCCCGAGGTCGCCAGAGAATTCCACAATGGGAATTTCGTGGTTCATAAAACTGACAGGAAGTTCTCCGCAATGGTAATCGACCAAGCCCATGAACAAAACAATGCCGTCATCAAAGGGGATGGGGGAGATGTTGGTCTGACAGAGGATCCATCAGCTTTTCGGAGGTGGATGGTGGCTGGTCCAGAAACTAGCAAATTCGTTGCTGACTATGAAGCCGTATCAGGAAGCAAAGAGGCGAAGAAAGGAAGTCATCACCATGAGCAGTCGCCAACTGCTCAGAAGGCATTCTTTGAAAAGGTTCAGTGGCTTACAAGTGTGATAGAAGAAATGGGCAATCCATTTTCGGAGGAGTCCACTGATCTACTGTCGCTTGACACTAAGGACATTGCTGATCCTACAGCAGCGCTGCTGGTTGCATCTCGTCTGGAGAAAGGGAAAGAGCAATTCCAAACATTCATGGATAAACTCAAGACCGACAGTCAGCATTTCTATCAGCCAATCAAACGGAATAATAAAGACTTCTTCAAAACAAGCACAGATCCAACAGAGAAATCAGAAACACAGCTACTAAAGGAGGATTGTCAACTGTTTTCCCGCCTTTTCATCTCCTGCCAAAGCAGAGGGTGTGATTTACCAGAGTTTTTCAAACATGAGAACCAATCTTTCCCTCCGTCACTCAGCAAGCAAGGCAAACTACATGTTGCTGCCAAGTCTGATCTCGTGGACGTCCTGCAAACCAAGGTGGAGCTTCCAGACACGAAGCCAGAAACTGACGTACTCATAGTAGATGGTGCATTTCTAGTCAATACAGTAACGCCTAGGACACCGAAGACATTTGAAGAACATGCCAGATAGGATATTCTTCCTAAGGTGCAATACTACAGTAGCAATTACAAGAGGACAGATATCATTTTTGATGTCTATCACGAGTCTAGTCTGAAGAACGATCAAAACGCGGGAAAGCTATCAGGAGAGTAACGGCAAAGAGCAAAACACCGACTAATTGGAAGAGCTTTCTAAGGGACAGCGCCAACAAAACAGCTGTTGAATTTCCTTGCTGACGAAGTGGGTAAAATGACCACAACAAATGAAGTAATTGTAACACAAGAGGAAAATGCTCTACCAAGTTCCAGCCATCCTGATACTAAGATAGACGAATTGGCTCCTTGCACACATGAAGAGGCAGATATCCGTATATTTTTGCATGCCTGGAATGCGTCTATGGATGGACACAAGTCTCTCATGATTGAAGCTAATGACACGGACATTGTAGTCGTAGGCTTAAGCCTGATGTCATCATTCAATGCAATGGGCATGGAGAAAATGTGGATCGCCTATGGCAAAGGGGAGCACACTCGATGGATCCCAATACATGACCTTGCATCTTTTTTGGGACCGGAAAAAACTGAAGGGATACTATTCTTCCATGCGTTTTCCGGATGTGATGTGGTATCTGGATTCAATGGCAAAGGGGAAAAAAAAGCATGGCAGACATGGAATGTTTGCAACGATGCCTCAGCTACATTTGCGAAACTCAGTCACTGTCCTCCTGAAATTTATGAGTCTGATCTACAAGTTCTAGAGAGATTTGTTGTTCTGATGTACGACCGGTCAAGTGTTGCTATTACAGTAGATGAAACAAGGTTAGATCTCTTTGCCAGGAAGCAGAGGTCATACGAATTAATCCCGCCAACACAAGGAGCGCTAAAGGAACATGCCAAACGTGCTGCCTTCCAAGCAGGACATATCTGGGGGCAGTCCGTTGTTCGTGATCCAAAGCTTCCGTGTCCTTCCAAGTGGGGATGGTTGAAAGACTGTAACAAATGGAAAGTTGCCTGGACTTCCTTGGAACCAATTTCTAAAAGCTGTTGTGAATTGACAAAGTGCAGATGTAAGATAAAATGTGGTGGAGGACAATGCAAGTGCTCAAAGGTTGGAACAGGCTGTACTCCGCTTTACAGTTGCCCTTGTGAGATTTAGTAAACAACAACGAAGGAACTTCGGGCTGGACTTTTGTCGGCGGTTCTTGGAAGGTTAGCCTATTGAAATTCAAATGCTGAGAGTTGTAAGGATACATATGACCTGTAGATATTTTCCCAGATATGGACAATTTCCATGCTGGGTATTAGCACAGAAAGTAATTTTGACGTTGAATTGGACATTTCATCAGGATTGTAAATGTCGACTTTAAATCATTTCATGTAATTATCCACCGTAGGGTATGGGTGCTATATCATGCCAAATCAATTGAAACAGTGCAATCTTTGAGTTCTCTCACTCAGATTTATAATTGATACGGCAATAAATCAAAAATATTTCATCAAATTCAACTAATTTAATGATATCAGATCAAAATCATAAAACAGAGGCCCGTTTGCCAACCATCTTGAAAAAGTGGCCACCATATTGTTTTTTTTTTTTTTTTTTCATGGCTAGCACTTTCACCTGAATGAGTGGCCTACAAGGAACATTCATGCCAAATTTCATGCTTATCTCACAATTTGCACGATTCTACCCAAAATTTACATTTTCCTGCTCCACTATTATCTGACATGCATACATTTATATGATACTTGTGTGTGTGTGTATATATATATATATATATATATATATATATATAATCGAGAGAGAGATATATATCTATATAATTCACTTTTCTACAAATCATTCTATTGTCTTTGAAGATGTGTTGCATTCTTGTGTAATCTAAATTTTCTGAAGATAGCTGTCTGACAGGAGAATTGTCCAACACTTAAATTCATCAAAGACAAACTCATGCACAATGTTTTGCAATTGTTTTGATTAATCCAAAGGAAAGGTGAAAAAAAAATAAGTGATCGTTTCTGGATTTTTGTCTTTCCAGATTTCCATAGCATTAACCACTCCCAATATACTCACATGGCATTATGTACAAGTTGCTTTTTCTGCACCAAGAAGCTACATAAAGCATTTTCACACTGTAGAGTAACGTGTTTTATGATTTAATTGTAGAAATCTAAGTGAAAATGTTTTCAGGATCAACTTGTGCATATCAGCCATTTCCTGTCATTATAAACAGGAACCTAATTGCATATGATTTAATGTAGTAACTACATTTGCAAAATGTTGTCACTAAAAAATGTTTTTTCTGTAGAGAGAACTTCATAGAAATAAAAGGATGACTTTGCTGCATTAAAAATATGAATCTTTTCAGATAATCTAGGTTGATCAATGCTACATTTTCATTTTATTGGCTTTAACAGAATTTCACATTTAATTGATTTATCAAATCATGGTTTGTTTTTTTTTATAATCAAGGTTGACAGGCTTAAAGTTTAATTCTGATCACCTTGATCTTCTTGTGAATTAAAATGAAAAGGGAACACTGGTAGTGCTGACATCTACTTCTGGTCCTAGTTTATCAAATAGCTGTTTTGTGAAAGATCTTGTTTCTCTCAACAACTATGTTACTAATGTCATGACGTCTTGTTAACCATATAAAGTGACTATCAACTAACAAGTTATGCCTAATCCTAACAGTGAGTCTTATTTTTCTTGGCTATTGAGGAGTCTTCCTCTTTACAGGTCTTTTTGAACATTTGAACTTCTCATTACATACATTGATGAAGCACTAGGTTTGTATTTTTCTTTGTAGCATTATGCCAGGGTCAAATGCCTGTTTTTTTTTTTTTTTTTTTTTTTGTTATTTATGCTAATAAATCTGTAATATAAAACTGTCAATGCAGTGGCCATATTTAATCTACCATTTCCATTCTGACTTGGGTCCTGCCCTTTCCCTCTTCTTCATTTGTACAGTTCGAAGAGAAGGTGTATAATGACCCTGCTAAAGGCAAAGTGCAGGTGAGTCAATGCCAGCCTCTATTTTGGCTGCTGACATAGCATTGCCAATGCTGCTTGTTCACCATTCTGTTTTGTCTGTCTGTCTGTCTGATATCATCATTATCTCCTCCACTTCTGAGCATGCTCCCTTCCCTACTCATTTTATCACTCCTCTTCTTACTCTTGAAATGCATCTGTATGTTTGTGTGTGTCATCTGTTCAGATTCTTTAGTCTGCATCCAGTCTATGCTAACACTTGAGCACTCTTTCTAGATGTCCATTACATTTTTCTATTTACTTAGCATTCTTTATTTCTTGCTTCAATTTTTCTCAGTCATGTTGTCTTTGTGAGTCATTAAAGAATATTCTTTCCAGAAAAAAAGGATTCTTCATTATTATAGATATTGATTATTTTTCTTTCTTTCTTGCTTGCTTGCTTTTTATTTTCTATTTTGATTTTCGTTACAGAAATTGCTGACATTTAAATCTGAAATTTCTTTATAATAGTCTTTTATATTTTTTTTTTTTCTTCTTCAACAAATAATTTGATAAATATCCAAAAATGATTGCTTTTCTTTTATAGATTTTATTTTAATGTACTTTAAAGAAATTTGCATAAACTGCACTGGTTTAACCACAATGTCAGGGGTTCAATCTGTTTCAGTGCAATGCTTCAGTGTGTGTATATATATATATATATATATATAACTGATTTCATTAGTCAGATGTTAAAATCACATTAAAATTCTATTTGGATATTTATCTATGTTTTCCCAATTCAAAATTTATTTCAAAATAATGTAAATATACAAATGTTGTTTGTCATGTGTATCCTTTCTCTCCCATAATTGTTGTATACTTGTATGTAATAAATAGTGCATGATAGATAATCAAGACTAAAAATAAAGTCTATTCATATTTTTCTCTTCCTATTGACATTTTCTTTGACTGGCACTTCTATTTATAATGCCTTTTATCTATATTTGAGTAAATTGAACTTTTAATTAAACATCTTACTAGGATTTAAATAAAAATATTTGTTCTGAAATGCATTTTGACTATAAAATAATTTAAAACTTATTTTTATGGCTATGATTTTTTTTTTTTTAAATTCTGGGAGGAAGCACTGTTTTTGATGAAAGGAAGAAGGAAGGAAGGGATGGTTATATTGTTCAGTCTCATTTTTAATTTTCTGAAGTGCAACTTTGTATTTTAAATAACCCTTATTTTACAGTCTATGGTACACATGAGATTTTCATTAAAAAAGAAAATATTTGAGGAAAAATTTCTTAATATTTTTAGTTAAAAGTTTGCATTGTTTCTAGAAAAGCTTGAATGTTTCTTTACAATGTAATAAATATAGTAAGATTAAAGCAAAAAACCCTGAAAATATATTTGTTTGGATTAATTCTAATGTTTTTTTTATTCCTCATGCCCACCATTTCCATTTTGCTTTTTAAGGTGAAATACTTGTTTATATTTTATGATACTTTCTAAAAAGTATACAGTTAACATATTCCACTTACTTAGGAATAGTAATCTAAATGTCTTATTGTAGCAAAATTCAAGTTTTAAGGAGTTTATCATTACACATATTCACTTTTAAAATAGTTACAAGATGATATTTCATCAAAATAGGGAAAATTTGTATTTGCATTGAAGTAAAAAAAAATTCTATGATTCTTCTGAGCATAATATTTTTCTAATAACCACAAATAAGTCCTCTGATTGAAACATTTTCCACATTCAGTCCCATCTGGAAAGATTATAACCACATTATGCTACTAAACTTATTAAGCAGTTCTTGGAGAAAATTTAAATAATATTTTTAGTACCTAGCTCAGTACTTGCTTGTAGATAACAATTATTAAATATATCAAAAATTTATATATCTGAAAATTTTTTTAATTCTACAAAACCATTTTATATAGTAATTTTACTTTTAAGGGAAATGTTATCAAAGTCTTATCAATTGGTTTTGTTTGCTCAAATTCTAAATCATTAAACACTTGAAACAAAAGCTACTCGAAAGCCTTAAAATAAATGTAGTAATCTGCTTAACCTTGACTTTAAGTAAAAAATTTGGCTATTAAATTTCCCTGCTTTTTAATTCCCTTGTAATTTTATTCATGATAGATTGCTTCAATGTCCTTCTGTTGAAAATGAGTTGACAATTTTTGATTTTCTTTTAGAACAGTTTAGAAAAACATTTTCCTATTTTTTAATATTTAAATATATTGCTTTTTTCTGTTTTAATTTTTGGGATGAGGAGTTATCATTATTTACATGCAGACTATAGTCCTCATCTTTCTTATCACAATAACAAAGATGAGGACAATAGTCTGCATGTAAATATTGCTTTTTCTTCCCATGGTATGTCATCAATAATTGCTAATCTTCTTTTTAGACCTTTCTGTATATTCACTTATATCTATGCAAATAAAATTTCAATCAAAGAAATATGATAAAAATAAGTGCTCAGTATGCAACAATGCAATCAAAGATTGTATTAAAAGGAATAGTTTGGTGACTTAGCTGATAGTGTGCTTTCTCTTGCAGACCAAAGCACTAGTAGGTAAGTGGCCAACCTATTCCTTTTATTCAAGGTGATACCTATTATAATCATCTTTCTTTTAATACAATCTATATAAATAAATGCGAATGTCAATGTGTCACACTTTTTCGGCTTTACTCCTAGTGGCTGTAGCCTAACATATACCATTTTGGAATCAGGCAGATTCCCTGAGCAAATTAAAAACATTCCGGGATCCAGACCCGCAGTTTCCAAGTTTTCATTACTGTGATTGTTTTTTGTTTTTTTTTACATGATTTTTTTTTGACAAATTTTTGGTACAATAACAATTTTTATAACTTATAAATAAATTTGGGAATAATTGAAATTAATTTGAAATCCAGTGTAAATCACCCCTAAAATAAAAGTAATTGTTTGTATGAAAAGTAAGGACCTACGTACATCAAATTGTCTTTAAATTAAGTGGTGGCAGAAGAATTATTGTTGAACTTTTAAAAGGCAAGCTTAGATATTAGTGCAATACTTAAAGTTTATCAATTTTAAGTTCTTCTGTAGTTTATTGTTGCCTATCACATACGGCAGCAGTATGCCTCACAAAAAGAAATCTCTGCGAACAGAGGACCAGATTGCAATCAAAAGAGCCAAAGCTGCAACGAGGAAAAAGTCTTGTGCAAATGAAAAAACAGGTCAAACAGCAGCCAAGGGAGCTTCCAATGCAGAGAATATGCAAAGACTTAGGGACTCTCAAATTCCAAAACAAGCCAAAGACCCAATCAAGAACCCTTCTACAGGAGCTAGCTTAAATGCTGACTGATAGGGCAGCTTTTTATCTAGTCTTATATATATATATATATATATATATATATATATATATATATATATTGGGGAAAAATGTATGACAAAGTGGAAAAAGTTTTTTGTGACAGGTTTTGTCCTTTAAGACTTTATTGGACTAAATTTGTTATGTTGTTGTGACTACATGTGCACAAATGAGGGATGCTGGGAATTAAATTTTTTTTTTTTTAATCTAGCCTATTTCATTTAGATTCTTTTTCAGCTAGATAAAAAAAAAATTAAATTCCCATCATCCATTGTTTGTGCACATGTGTAGTTACACCAACATAACAAATTAAAAAAGAACCAAAGTTTTGTGATGTGTTTCGTCCTAAAGAACAGAATGCATCACAAACCTTTTTCATTTTGTCACACAATTTAACCCAATATTGTTCTTGATATATAAAAACATATATTGTCATCTCAATCATATATATATATATATATATGCATTGTACCTTTTGCTGTGAGCAGTCATGCATGCATACATTTAATGCTTGTTAAATCAAAAACTAGTCATATTAACATGAAAGTCAATTTGATGTATGACAGCTAATGTACTACTTGAAAATGTTTCACATTTTTTGCAAATATGTGAATGAAATCTGGTTTAGCATTTAATTCTCTACAAGAAAATAGCCATTTTCATTTACAATACATCCAGTTGTATGTATAAATTCACTTTAAAATATTGTCTTAACTAATTCTTCAAATGTATTCTTTCTGCTGTATGTAAATTCTCTATCATTTATACAACTAAAAGTCAAACCAAAGGTAGACTTATTTAACTAATTTTTAGTTCCAAATTTATTTCCAAATAAACAAGACCAGAATATAGAAACTGGAAATAAATCAAAGTATCCATTAATTCTAAATTGATTTGCTTAATTTATTGTTTATTCACACCATTGCATCCTTCAGAGAGTTTTTTTTTTCCTTTTTCATATCTATCCAATCAATAAAATGGCAATTGAGAAAAGTGTAATCAAATTGAGCTTGCTGAACAACTACTAATAAATGACCCTTATTTCAATTCATTATAAATAATTTCATGGTGAATGGAGTGGTTCAAAGTTTTTAATCCTCTTTTTCTAATATGCAGCTTCCATATCCATGTGTCTATTTACATACACAAAAAATCTAATGGCAAAATGTGTAGGTATAGCCTTATGATAAAAAGTGCATTTACCCATTCCTGGTACCAATCATTGGTGGATTTGTTGTAGGTAAATGAATAAGTTTAGATAATCTCTAGATTTATATTTTTCCTCTATTAATTCTAACATACAAATATTTATTGGTTATTTAACTAATCAAACTGATTACAAATAAAAATTATTTCTGGAAAATATGAATTTTTGTTTGTGCACAAGTACACCCCACTCCTATAAATTCTGATTATTTGTATTGTATTTGTCTAAATGAAACTATCCCCATTTTTTTCTTTTTTTTATTGGTGTATAGATTAATGCAAACACCTTAATTGCATTACATTTTTTTGTACTGACTAGCTGTTATTTCTTTGATCTTGTCAGATACTTGCGGCAAACACTAAATTGGTTAGTGATGCTGGTTGCCTATCCCAGGATGCATGCCTGGACAATGGTTTTGTGTCCTGGCTCACAATGTTGAAGCAAATAAAATTAGTAGCAGATAAAAATGTGTAAACAGATTACAGAAAATGTTACTATTTCTTTTGCACTGTGATATGATAGGAAAGAAATATCCTTGTCTCCTGATGATGTAGGAAAACAAATTGGTCAAAACCTTTTTAGCAAAATAAGCAAATTGTCAAAATTCATCCTCAGGTTTATTGTTTTCTTTCTTAGAGATTCAAATTTTTAGCAACCATTCAGCATAAATAATTTCTGGTTTTCAAATCTTCATCTAGAAAATAAAATTCACCTGTTTGTATAATACAATTAGACTGAATAAAAATTTAAGATTTCTAAAATTGAGAAAGAAAAAACAATAAAAACATAATTTAAACAGTTTGATATCTTCATGTTTAAGCCATTTAAATCTAAACTGAAAGTTTTGATATGTTTAGATCAGTGTTTCTCAACCTTTTTAAGCAATGGCACACCTCTGAGCAAATGAAAATATCACAACACACAGCAAATTTTTAAAGTGTATACATTTAAATGTTATGAAATAGAACCATAGATTTTTTTAAAAAATACACTTACAAATATGAACTTACTTTATTTCAATGTTTCTATTCAACTATTTCAGTTTATTTCGTGTGAAACCTGTGCTTGGTGTTTTTTTTGCAAGATCTTCAGTGTTTGGTCAAATGTGCGATAATCAGACCTTCATTTCTTCTTCAGTTGAGCATAGTCTTTCTCCCTTCTTATTTTTGATGTTATTTAAGGTTGAGAAACTTAATTCGTATAAATAAGTAGAAAATTACAATAAAGTTTAATACTTATTCATTTATTCAAATATTAATGCTGTACCGTTACTACTTCCACACACACACACACACACACACACATATGTATGCCATAACAATATTTTGCAGCAGACTTAAGAGGATCGTGTAGCACACTAGTGTGCTGTGGCACAGCGACTGAGAATCACTGGTTTAGCTAAACTGGAAAATAATTGTCAAAATATCATGACTTGGAATTTTTTTATCTTTTTGACTTGTACTTTAAAGATGACTTAACAAAGAATAAAATTGTTGTTTGATTATTCCATTTGTTAAATGCCCTAATTGAGATGTTTTAACAGTCGTATTATATAGTATTTAGTTTGTGTTTGTCTTTTCATGTTGTAATATTGCTGCTGTTTGTATTTTTTATCATACAAAGCATAAGTATGTGTATGTCCATGTCATTTTCATATAGGTATAATATTGTTCTTTATATATTCACTGGTAGATTACTTTGTTGGTGTATTGCATATGTTACTTATTTGCTTATGTTACTCTGGCATGTGGCTAATATGAAATCTGTATTTAATGTATTTTCATTGACACATTGTTTATGCATTTATTCTAAACAAGAATAATCATAGCACTTTCATTAAATGTGTAATCCATAAATTCCTGTATTTTTACTATAGAATTTATTACACTTTTTATTTTTTTTATTTTCATTAACAAAATCTGGGTTTTGCTTGCAAAAGGTGGCGGTTTATTTTGAAGTGCCTAAATTGATAATTTCTCATATGATAGTTATTTAACAGATTAGAACTTTGACTAATCCACAACTCTGTGCTTTGTGCTGTTTGTTTGATATAACTTATATAAACAAAAACCCATTGTAGAGAAAGCAAAGAACAGGCTCTAGAAATGGTTAAACTGGATGTTGATAAGAATTTCCTGATTTTACAGCAAAATGCCTAAATGATTTCACAGAGGTGGTGTCTCATCGAGAATATAATAAAGAAAAATAATTATTGACCAAAATGAAATGTTATGACAGTTTCCCATGAAATTCTATTCTCTTGTCTGCAGAATAGATTGTATTCCATTATTAGCTGGTAAAAAGCAAAATCAATGTACCAAGTTTTGAAAATGCAAATAGCTACAAGGAGTTTGTGTCTTCTAGACAAAGCTAGTTTTTTCTTTTGTGTCATTGGAATTTTGAATCAAAACGATTTTATCTGTTATATGATAAAATTTATTTTGAATATAGATTAGATATTTGAATGAGACTGTACGACACAGCAAGAAATGCAAATGGTTCCATATTGATTAGTTTAACTGCTTTATTTGCATGTGTTGCAATGCCTTGAGGGCTGAGAAAAGATGTAGAAGAAATATTTCCATCTTCCCTAATAAAGATTCATTTTTCCACAAATATTGCACACAATTAAAATCTGCCATTCAATTTTGTTGTTATTTAAGTTTCACAATCTCTAATTGGAAAAATTTCTCAAGGTTTCTCATTTTGCACATTTAGAATTTAGAATTGATTTTTTTTTTTTTTTTTTTTTTAAGAAAGTAATTCTGGGGAATAGTTTTAATTTGAAGACTTATCTTCAGTATTCTTGCATAGCAAAATCCATTTTGAATGTATGTTAAAATGTTTCTGTTTAAATTATTAATGCCATGCTTATTAACATCTTTGAAGATCAATTTTCATGTATTTCACATAAACTACTTATTAAAAAAGATTTTATAGGAAAATAGGATTGATTTTTTGCTATTTTGCAAACAAAATTATATTTGATTGAATCAAACAAAGAGAAAGAAAATTGAGAATTTTAATTCTAAAACAAAAACTTTTGAATTCTCTCAGCAACCAGCAATCATCATCTGTTGTTCAATTTTAATAGGACTGATTTTTATTTTTAAATAGTTTTGATGAAATTCATTATATCTTTTAATGATTTCAGGCATTTTTTAAGCCTAGAGTAAAACAAAAATCCTATTAAATAATGACTTTTATTTGGTGGAATTAGTAGGAAAGATTATTATAATATTTTTCAGACGGAAGGTGCAACCAGCCGTGGTGGGATGGTGAGTGATAGCCTCAGTGTACCTTCTCAATGCTGACAAATCTTCATTTCTCTTTGTATCACTCTAAACAAACAGCATGCCCATGTTTTTCAACTGATGGGGGTGCCAACACATTGGCACACTCTATTAGTGCCTGTTGTATACTCTTATACACATACAAAAACAAAAATACAATCTCTTTCAGGTAGAAATCTACTTGAAAAAAATTAATAGATTTACTTCTGTAGTCGGTAGTGTTTTTAAGGTTTTGTATGAGTTTTAACCTTATTTTGTCTCATCAGATAATACCTTGTTTAAAAAAATATATATCTCAGGATTTTAATAATCAAATTTGAATTATCATAATTGTTAACTTAAAATTTGATCCTGATAAGTAGGATTTAAAAACCATACCATTTTACTTATATTCATGTGCATGTGATTCACACACACACACACACACACATACACACACACACACACACACACACACACACACACTTTACCTCCTCTTTTTCTCTTTTTTCTCTCTTGCTCTCTCTTTCTCTCCCTGTGTTCTGGAAATTTTTTTTCTTAGATTTTTAGTATTAACTTCTCTTTAGCTCCATATGGTCATTTTAAAATGAATGTCTACAGAGAAAAATCATGATATTTTTTTTCTTTTTTTTTTTTTTTTTTTAAATAAGAAAAACTTTTTGGCACAAAATTAAGTAAAGATACTGGGCATGATTGTTAACTAATCTAATTTATGATTATCTTTTATTTGTAACTCTATCGGGTGGATGGTTTTGTCTAATTGACCACTTGCACTGTTGTATGATATAATAAAATCACTTTATCAGGATATTTACTTCTTCAAATAAGGATATTGGGATAACTGAAATGAATTTATTAACACTTCCATTGCCATGAACATACTTATGTTTTTACAAAACTAACTTTACCTGCTGTCAATATCTATATAAGTTTTCAAGATGTTGGTAACTAGTTTGTTATAAACTAACACCTAGTGTAAACATCTAGTAGCACACTATTTTGGGGAGTATTAAGTGATTGGAGTATCATTTAGTATGTATAGAAGATTCTGATCAAAACCCAAATGGCAGTACCCATGAGAAACGGCCATCAGTCATTTATTTCCAATAAATGGCAATTTTTCTATTTTTTCAAAATGGGCCAGCACAGCCAGGCAGCAATGTTATAACAATGCAGCAGTGAAAGTATTAATGCATTATTTGGTTTTGAAAATAGACATTAAAGATAATTTTATCATATAAAATTAATTTAGTAGCTAAATTACTAATCTCTCAATGTAAATATTTACTGAATTCAGCTTTGCCTGCACAAAGATAAATTGTGACAGGATGTTTATATTTTACCTATGTTCTCAGTAAAGATTTACTTGAAAATCAGTATTTGAAACTTTTTTTTTACCTAAACATGAAATATCAAAATTGGTTGGAAACAGGCAACAACTTCAACTACTAAGCAGCTCTTCTCTCTCTTTCTTTCATATAAAGAAAGCAACCAAGAAATGCCAAGATTATTGTAAATATTCAGCACTGCTGTTTCTTTGAGAGTAGAATAAAAAGATAGAGCAACAAACATATGCTGCCTTTTGAACTTTGTTTTTTTTACTTCTCCCCCAAATTGTATTGCATCACTTTTTCCAAATTCATAGCAGAATTAGTGAATAAAGGTTGATATTCTCACTCCCCTTCCTCTGTCTACTGTACTGATTGGAATGACATTTTACAAGAAACAGCATCTCAGAAAAGCATGTGTTTCTGCATTTTGAAGAAGTTTACTATTTGGACTGTATATTTATCAACTAAAATCCATTTTGATTAACAAACCTTCAATTGATCAAGCCAACAGAACTGAGCTGGTATAAGATAAAAGGTCAAATAAAAAGATTACCTGTAAAGCCTTAGCTTTACATGCCCACTTGATGGTTTTACTAATCAGAAAGTTGCAATTTTTATATTGGGAGTTGTGTACAGGTTGAAGATATAATTTCTCTGTAAATGACATGAATGTAAAACCTCTGAATCTAAATGATCAACAAGCTACTCTTTGTCTTTATTTCTGTATGTCTCTTTTGCATGTCTAAAAGGAAAAAGATTCTGGTACTCTTTCTCTTGCTCTATTTAATCACCATTTCTCTTTCTTGACCTTGTGTGTGTTTACTATTGGATAAATTGCCAATTATTTGCTTGTTTGTAGGATGCTGGTGGCCAAGGGATTGGATTTTTGCTGGGAAATCTCAACGTTAATTGGGCTCTCACTTCTGAGGCCTGTAACAAAGCCTTACCAAAAACAGCAAATGGTGAGGTGATCACATTTAAAGGTTAGTTCATTTATCGGCATATACATCTCTTAGAATTCCACTGATATAGCAAAAGGAAATGGCAACATACTTTGAAGACCAAAGCACTGTTTTTTTGGGGGGGAGAGGAGTGTCTCTCCTCTGGACAAGGTCAATGAACATGCAAATTCATTTCACTCTTAGACAGTCAAGTGCAGCAGCAATGTAAACATTGCCAAGTTGAATAGACTGCTTTAGAGAATATGCACATCGATTTAATTCCTGGAAAATTGTAAAGCATGGTAGACTGCTTTAAAAACTGCTGATTTCCCCCCCCCTCCAGCCACTAGTAATAAACTGACCTTGGGTAGCTGTGAATGAGTTATGAGTCATGACTTCTTGAAAAATTCTATACATTTTTTTTTTTTTTTTTACAGTTTGTAATGTCTTAACCTTTACCACACTGCATTCTTTTTCAAGGCTTCTCAGTTGTAGTAATCTTATTGTTAATTTCCCTCAAAGGTGTTTTCTGTTGCCATAGGAGAATATGACAACACAACTATGAAATTCAAACTCACTATTGTTCAGGGATCAGTCAACTTCAGTGGCAGGATAAACTTTTTGTACTGCAAATGAAGTCACATACAGAGTGATGAAGGTTAAAAATGAAGCTGGTTTAAAGTAACTAAAAGGTTTAATATTAGTGTGGATATTTGGATATGCAGGAGATTGAAAAGATGATGGAAATAAAAAAAAAAAAAAACATTTACAAAGGAAATGGATATCAATTGAAACTTGAAGCTGAAAAAGTAACCTTGTGAACATAATTATAGAAAAAAATGTTAAGAAATATACCTTCTATACATAAACGTAACTGAGAATGTCTACTCCTGTTACCTATCTTCTTATTGGTTCCTGCAATAATGAGAGTAAACATTTACCTTTTACACATTTGTATGTTATAAGAGGCATGGTGGAGTAATGGATTGCGGCTCAGATTGAGGAATCGGAAAGCTGAATTCAAATCCATTACATTCACTTACATGCTAATACCCTTGGGAAAGATATGAATCCTCTTCTTCTCTCCCCAGCTATGGGTAAATAGCAGGACAGACCAGGTTCTATAGCCTTGGATAGGAACTAGTCTACTGCAGAAAGAAATGACAACCTACTGCAGGAAAAAGCTGCCTCGTTAGTCATGTATCAAAAGATACATGATCGCCTAAGCAACTGATATGTTATAAAAATAATGAATTGTTATGTTTGTTTTATTTTTAATCAAACAAATTTCAGAAGGAAGCTACAAGTCAACCTTAATTTTTACACAACAATTAGTACACAAGTTGCTTAAATGATTTATAACTTTTTATGCTTGTGTCTAATAAACAGAAAAAACATATTTCAATGTAACTAAAGTAGTACAGGTAGTAGAATGCTTGGATACAGTATAAAATAACATATTTAATAACCCTTTTACTTTAATTTTATGTTTGTTTTTCTTTACCTGGTTGCTTAAACCTCACTGTTAGGAATGGCTTAAGATTTGAGTACAGTTATTATTTACATGTGGACTATTTATTGCCCCATGGGACGATTCTCTGTGGAGAACTTGGAGCCTTAAACCTAACCTACCTACCTACTGATGAGTGTTGCTTGTCATATTTGACTGTACTCATTGAAGCTTCTGTTTTGTTACAGCTGCTGCTGCTATCATTTGTCTTTCTTTATTAGCAGCTCCCCTATCGTATTTATTTCTATGCTAGGCCATTCTAAGAGAGTCCTCATAGTCTAGCATATGTGCTGATTCTTTCAGACATCTAATGCCAATGTTCTTCCTTGTCCAGTATTTTCACTACATTCCACAGGAGCTGATGACTACTTTTACCCTCCATACATAATCAGTCATGTCTGATTTCATTGTCTCACCCCTCACTACAGCTTTTCAATGCTCCTCAACGCTTACTTTTAGTGGACAGCTTGTTTTACCTTTATAATTTTCATAAGAACATAGCATTCTGACTTCAAGACAGACCAGGACAGTCATATGAAACTGAGAACAGGCTTGTTTTATTGGCTAGGAAGAAATCCCAGCATGCATTTGTGTGTATCTGCCTATAAATTGGGGAGGGCAATGTGTTTTGCAGTTATTTCCAGTATAGATTGGAACAAGTTGATGTAAAATGAAGTGTTACAGAGCTGTTCTGTAATGTTTTTAATCTAAAGTTGAATTTTTTTATATTTATTAATGTATAAGTTATGTTGCTTTTCTGTGTTTGGTTCCAAAGCTCAATGTACTTTGAATTGATATATTTATTATTAGGTCTTTGATAATGTATTCTTTATAGGTAAAAAATATTTAATTATTTGACATGTTGCTTCATATGTAAGTATAGAAAAAAAGTAGTCTTAAAGTATGAAATAAAAAAAAAATTATTTTCAAATTTAAAAGACTATCCTTTTATTTATCTGATTCTTCTTTCTATTAAGCAATTTGTTGTATGTAATCCCTTAGCTATTATTTATCTATATTTCTTCTTTCTTTTTTTTTTTTCTGCTTAGGTTGGCCCAAACTAAATTGGTTCGTTACTGAAAATATGGGCAAACCACCTAAAGACTGGGTACCTCCTCCAAAAGGTGCCGACGATGTCCCTGCTTATGTCGAGGTAAATGACCTTCACAGTGCTTATTACTAACTTCCCAATCAAATATCTACCTTTTTATATGTATTTACACATATTAGTGCAAAACATTTCAAATGGACAAAACAATAAAAATACCACCATTACATAAAATTAATTTTTAAGCAGTTAGCAGATTCTTTCATCTGGCAATATTTTCTTATTGCTATAAATGTTGCACCCACTAAATGTTTATTGTAATAAAATGACTTACAAAATCATTAACAATTCTTTTGTATCATTTTTATTTTTTAGTATTGTATCCAATTATAATTTTTTTGTTCTTTGGTTTTATTTTCAGTATACAACCAGCAAAGATGGTAGCACTGTTGGTGTTACTGTTGCTCGAGGTACAATGTTATGCCACTGCCGTACGCTCACTGTAGCTTGTAATTACACAGAAGGTAAGATTCCATATTTTTCTTTTATGTTTGTTTGATGTCACTTCAGATTTATTAAACATTTGTATTTGATGGGAAGGTCATCAACATTGTTTTCAGAAAGTATTTTAATTATAAACTAATATTGATAATGATTAATATTGCATGAGATGCATTGGTAGTGCCTGGAACAAGGAAAAAAAATTATATGGCTGGTTTTTAAGCTTAGCAAAAATGATAATTTTTCAATTTGTACAAAATGTTTGTTTTTAGAATGTTTGAAAATTGATGCTTAGCTTCAGTTGGTGTAGTGAATTTATTAGAAATAGAAGTTGTTTTTTTTTTTTTCCTCCTCCCTAACAAAAATATCTTGGAAAGAAAGATAATGTCAGAAATGTGTTAGTCCTCCATCAGTATTATGGTGTGTTATTGATTAGTATTTGGCAAGCCAAATTTTCATGATTTGTCAAGTATAGCTTTCTGAATGTCATTGTCAAGTAACTACGAGGTGTTTCTGGTTTTCGTCTTAATATTTGTGTGTAAAAGTACATGACTGTAAAGTAAAGACTTTCTGTAATAATTCTGGTAAAAACATGCAAAGAATACAGTAACTTTTGTTCATTGCTTGAAATTTGAAAAAAAATTGTTGAAGAGGAATCAAATTGATTATAAATTGTTTTAAAAGATTATACTGAAAATAAAATGAAATCTATTTTTGAATATTTAAATTTTTGAAACTTACAAATTCATTTTTTAATACTGTTCTTTTTAATGTAATTTTTTTCATTTTTATTTATCCTATAAAAATCAGAAAAAAACTCTAGGCAATATATAACAAGAAAATTAAGAACTAAATTATATATATCTATAATATTTTAAATGAGGTGTTTGAAAAACCCCATATAACTATTGGAGGGTTAATCCTGTGCTATATATATTAGACATCTATCTAATGAATCTTAAATGTGCATTCCTTTATATAAGGAATTGTGGAAGTGATGAAATGCTTTAAGGCCTCATGCTGAAAAGACATTAAGATAATGATCTGTCTATTATTAAAATGGAATTTTGGTGACTATCGATCTTGTTTCACTTTTATGGACACTTTTCTTCTATTCCTCTGTGTATAACATCACAAAATATTTTTTAATGCTTCTAGAATATTTCATAGCCTGAAAGCATTTTGCTTTTCTAAAGTGTGTGTGTGTGTGTGTGTGTGTGTACACATATATATATGTGTGTGTGTGTGTGTATATATAGCTTTTCACACCTAGTAAATTGCTGCTAATTGTTACTCACCATTTGGTTGATTACTATAACTCAAATAAATCTCTTCCTCTTATTCTGAGGTGACTGCAAATTGCCTATCTTTGTATGCAATTGTTTAATTTTTTGTTGTTGACTAACTGAAATTTTTGGAACATTTGTTTGCAGGGGAAGTGATGGTGTGTGTTCTTGATTTCAAACGAGATGTTGGATTATGGCATGGCATCCTATGTGTAAGTAATTTTAATAGGTACTCTTTATTTATCATATCTTCTAACCCAGTGGTTTTCAACTAAGGCCCATATGGACTGGGAAGGGCCATGTAACATTCCTGTTATTGAGGTTCACACTAATATTTTAGTGATCCATAGAGCAATTTCACTTTGGAATGGTTGTTACAACTGAAAATTATAATTTCTGCAGTAATCTTTGCCATATTAATATATATTAATTTTAAATATTAATAAAATAAAATATTAATATAAATTAATTAATATAAAATATTAATAATAAAATTAATTTAATACATAAATTATATAAGGATTATATATAAAGGATGGATTAACAGTATTAATCTCTTCAGCAGCAGGGGCAATTTTTGGCAAAACCACCCACTCTGAGGACATATATATAATAATATAAATATAAGTAATTATACTCGTCTGGAAAAACCTTAGGTGTTTTGGCTTGTAAATGAACAAACCAATACCCAAGGAAAAATAAGGGATAAAAAAAGAAAGAACTAAGAACATGTAATTGAGGCGAAAACACTCGTCCAGAGTCCAAAGAAAAAAACCTCCAACATGAATAAAGCAAAGTAACTAAGCAAAGTGCTCAATACACTAAGTAGAGCAAATCTAACTATGAACCTAAAGAGCCAGGCAAACCTAGGTAGGTTTGCCTGGCTCTTTAGTTATATACTTGTGTATATATATGTTCCAGAGAATGTAGTTGTTAAATACAAGTTTATTTTCATTAATTTAGTTTTACTTCAAAATAAGGCATATACATTTATTATTTCTATAATAGAGTTATTAAACTTATCTATTAGTAAAAATAAAATACACTTTTTTTTCTTTCTTCAAATGGTTATGGGGATCTACCAAAAATAATTAAGAGTAAATATGGTCCATGGGTAAAGAAAAGGTCAAGAACCACTGTTCAAGCCTATAAAAATGTAATTTGTTTTAGAAAGAAACAAAAAGGTTTCAATGTGATCGTATTATAAATTGAAGAGCAAATTTTATTGTGTAATGCTAAGAATGAGATATGTTAATGATGATTAAAAAATGCTCTTGTAAAACATGTTTGATAGACTAGCATATATAAGTCTTGTTTGTCAGTATTTTTTTTTAAACCATAGTTTTTATCTTCTGAGGTCTTACTGACCAAATTCCATTTTGAAGTTATCTATTGGGAAATGTGAGGCCATGAAGCAAGTGATAGAAATAATAAAATTATATTCCACTTTTAATTGCTCTCTCATTTACTTTGCAAATAATAACTTAGAAATCGTATTTAAAATGAATCAAATATTCAATCTTATGTCACATAAGTTAGAACATTAAATTTTATTTTTTACTGATCAAATGCTAAATATAGAATAAATAATGTTTACTGTGAATTTTCTGATCATCCTATATTTCCTAGCATAAAAGATGCATCCTTAGCTCAACCAAATTTTGAAATAAATATTTTCTTTATCATTAGAGATCTGCTGTAATATTTATCTATGAAAATACTTAGTAAATTCTAAAAGTTTTATTTAAGGAATAAGTATTTTAATACTGTGAAATACAGTATAGTAGACTTTGTTCTTGAACTTTTATTTTAAAATATTATTAACTAGTTTTAGGTACGAATTTGGTTAACTAGCATATTTTCTATATCAAAGTAGTTACATTTTTAAAATATTCATTAGAGATATAGTATAGACATAATATATAAACCTGCTCTAATATTTCTCAAGGCATTGATATGCAAGGAAATTCTTTCCTGTGCACAATAAGCGATAACATTGTTATTATTATGACTATAAAGTTTCTTTTTCTGTTGCAGAGTGTTTTTAATGGGATGCATGTGATTTTTATTCCGTATTCTTTGATGAAAGTTGACCCTGCTTCCTGGATGAAAATGGTTACTAAATACAAAGGTAATTTATTTTTCACTTGCTTTTAAGTTTTATATTCTGTATGTCATGTTAGAATTCAGATATAACTAAAATATACAAATAAAAGCAAAACAAAAACAAAAAAAATTCAACAAGAACATTTACTCATTTTTGTTTATTAGACTTTAGATTATATCACTTAGCATCTTCAATAGTTTACTTTCATTTTCAGTTAGCCTGAAATATATTTCTGAAAAAAAATTTTTAAATTTGGAAAAACTACCAACATTTTTACTTCTCTTTACAAATACTTATTGCATAATAAAATCCTTGCATTTTCTTTGATAAAGTCCATCAGAGGATGAAATGTCAACAAATATAAGTTTTCCTCTTTTGTCTTTATTCATTCATATATATATATATATATATAGAGAGAGAGAGAGAGAGAGAGAGAGGACTATTTGAACTTTTAGTTTTGAGAGTTAAAAATAAGAACATTATGTATTTACTCAGGTCTTATGTCTTTGAATCTTAAATTTCTGGAAATTGATTTTTTTTTTTTTAATAGAATTGTAAATGGAAAAAATTTTTTTTTTTTTTTTTTTTTCTAGCATTTTAATTTCTTTTCATAAATGATCAAGAAGATTGCTATTTAGAAAAGTTTGCCTAACAAGAAAGTTATTTTGCTCAAAATCTTTAATGGCTTCCTCCAGTGTTAGGCAGTAAAACATGGATTTTGTGCTTATTCAAATACTTAGAAGCTGTGCCTTATATAATGAAGGATTGCTCTTTTTATTTATTTATTTCATTGCTGAAGGAAAAACAAATTAATTTGTTAAGCATCTCTTTCAAATAGCAATGTCAGTTCACTTTTCAATCTCCTTGAAAAATTTTTTGAAAAAAAAATTAGGTTAAGCGAGTGAAGAAAAAATAATTTTCAGTTTAACAATTAAAATATTTTCTACAAATTTAATATTCAGATTCACAAAATATGACTAACTGCATATCTTATGTTGATTGCAATAAAATTGGCTTCTTGTTGAATAATGTTCCTGTTGGGAAGAAAATTTTCTTTAGGAAGAAAATAACAGGGATTTCAACTTAAACACATGTACCCACTAAAAATAACATAGCAATATGATACACACACACTGACCTGATGATAAAAGCAATAAGAATAATAATTTTAAAATACAATTTGTGGTCTTTGTATTTTCTAGCTGCCGTAGCTGTTGTGAAATCCCGTGATATGCACTGGGGTTTATTGGCTCAAAAAGACCACAAAGATGTCAACTTTAATTCTCTGCGTATGTTGCTGGTCGCTGATGGTGCCAATCCATGTAAGTACTCTTTCATTGCTCTTTTTCTCTTGGTCAGTTCTATTCCCTGACATCGTTCTCTAGCAGATCAGTTTTGTATACCAAAGGGTATCAGAAAGTATATATGCTATGATTGTATTGTTCAATGAAAGTGTAACACCTCATTGATACTCAACCAACTGAGCCAGTCTGCCAATTGACTTTATGCTATCTACTCATATTTAATCACTATGTGAGGTTTTATAATTGTGTTAGAACAACTCTGTAGCCTCTTTATGATGACTGATAAATTTAACATGTCTGCATGAAATTGAGTGCGAAGCTTACTAAATCTGCTATGGATATCCTCAAAATGCTTCTTCAGTTTTATTGAACATTCTTGAAGTCAAACCTTTTTTTTTTTTTTTTTTTTTTTTGAAATGATTGTTTTAAGGACAGTCAAGATGCCAGAAAATGTGAAAATAAATTTGTGAACTTCTGCAGATTGCCAAATAATTTTTCAGCTCTCATATGATTATCAAGTAATGATTTTTGTTTTACATAAGGTCTATTCTATAAACATTCTCATACTACCATTTTATATAATATTTTCTTTCCAAAGTTTAATAAAAATCAATTATCCAAACTCCTTTATGTATTTTTTAAAATAGGAAGAACATAGGTTGTGTTTTCATTGAGAGATCTTTTTTTCATTATGAGATAGTTGATCATTATTATTATAAATGATACTGCAGTGGTTCCCAAACAATGTGGCGTGCCTCATAGGTATGGCAGAAGAGGATAGCAGGTGAAGTGGAATTATTGAAAGACAATCAATGATTTAGAAAAAGTCTCAAAAAATTCATATGCCAAAAATAAATATGATTTCAAAATTTAAGATGTTATTATGGATTACTTGTAATTGCATGCATGAGTCCCAGTATAAATAGTTATAAATAATTATTGTCCGATTTTTCATTGTGATATTTTTGCATTTTATCAAGTATTAAGAATATAGTAACTAGGGTCCATGAATTGGAGGAGATAGTTATCAATGATAATGTTCTGACCTTGAATCTGTGGTTATCTCCCCTTTAACGCTATCTCTGTTTTTTTATTTTTAAATGTATTTTTTATCTCATAAAATTTGTTGAGGCACAAACAAATTTTAATTCCAAAAATGCAGCCTAGCCCCCAAAAAAAAAGATCTTGGGAACCACTGCTGTAAACATAAACTGGCAAGACTGATTTCTAAGAAATTCTTTTTTGGTTCCTTTCCTTTAAGGGTCTCTTACTTCCTGTGATTCTTTCCTGAGTGTGTTCCAGTCCAAAGGTTTGAAGTCTGAGAGTATTTGTCCCTGTGCTGGATCTTGTGAAGCTCTTACTGTATCGGTTCGAAGGTCAGTGGTTGCTGCTCCAAATGCTTAGATTGATTTTAAAAATATTATAACCCTTTTATTCATTGCAAAATAAATGTGCACTACTTAAATATGTTTGGAAATAGATTGTAATGAAAATAAGAAGTTAAAAAAAATCTCATTTGATAATCTTTGATGAACAGTCTTAAACTAAGAAAAAGAAACAGTTGAACTAATGAAGTCAAACCAGTATTTTAATATCATATTGCATGGAAGGGAATGACGGTTGAGTTTTGTTTCTTGTTGACTTATGAAATATTTTTTTGGTATAATGTTGGATTTAAAGAGTTAGTGATTATTCCTTTTGGTATATCACTGATGTTACTAACACATACATAACTTCCAATAGCCTTAAAGTTGTGGTTACTTTTTCCAGGCCTGGTAAGACTGGGAGCACTACTTCAGGCCGTGGTATCCTGTCAATGCAGGGACTCAGCTATGGTGTCGTCAGAGTAGACAGTGAAAATAGCCTGACATCACTAACATTACAAGACTGCGGCCAGGTGATGCCAGGCGGTAAGTGTTTATTTTTTATGTTGTATGTTTTTTATTTTTAATGTTTTGTCTATCACTTTTGGTAATATTAAAACACTTGTATTCTATGATTTGTTAGCATTTAAATCAATGCTAACCAATTAAAGCTACACTTTTCAATTTTCACCTTTCAAGAAATTTTCATTATAGAATAATATATCCAACTAATAATGAGTAATTGAATGACAAAATGGAAAAAATCCAACCTTACACATTTCCTTCTTCGAATGCTCTTCTTCATTTTAAGTTATTAGCAATGGAATTTTATATATATATATATATATATATATATATATAATCTTTCCCTTAAAATTGTTCTTGATATATAAATTTTTTATATATCGTTTTCCCATAAGTGTCCATGTTTCATGGCCTGAAGTTTGCATTGAAGCATGAAACCGTTTGTCACTACTTGGAGTTGACTTCAGTGTCCACTTTTATATTTGCATATGCTCTATCTCTGATATTTAGCACTTTTATCTAAAAATGTAGCATGACTTAAAACTATATGTTTATCATATATAACATTTAATGCCATTTTACATTTCTCTCCATTTCCAGTTAGCCCCGTTATATTGAAACACCAGTTTTGCATAAAAATTCCATATCTACAACAGATAAATTTTAAAATAATTACAGAGTGTATTCACATGTTTTTTAAATCACCATCACAATGGAATGCAGATTTTATCACAGTTACAATAAGTTTATCTTTGTAATTTACCTTTGAAGATCATCTTGGAAAAGATTGAAAGTACTCAGGTTAACAAAAACTATATTGCCTTCCTTGAGGAATTTCATCTTGACATGAAGAAACTGATTAGACAAAGGATCAGTATAAAAATAAATAGACATGTGTCTATATTATTCAATGAAACATATTTGAATGAAGATATGCTGCCTAAATATATATATATATATATATATGAGAGAGAGACACACACACACACATATATGAAATGAAATAAAAACGAATATCAGTTACAATTTTATATAGCTATGATGAAGATACAAAGACACTGAACTTTAGATTTAAAATTTTTGTTGTTCGATGTATCTAGATGCATAACCTGACTTCATTCAGCTTTCTACTGTTTTTGTCTTTATGGCTATAAAATTTAGTTCTGTTAGGAAAAAAGATATGTTATATGATCTTGGACATAAATTTGCCATGTAAGACTGTACAAATAATGTATTTTCAGTACATTTTTGCCTCAATAAATTGTTTAATTAAAACAGCATTCTTAAAGACAAAATTATGATCATATTCATTACAATGAATGATTAATGCATTTAATGTATTTTGTTTAAAAAAATCTTTAACTTTTGTGATCTTTATTATTATTCTACATAATCTTTTACACTGGAATCATTTCTGATTTTAACACAGCAATTAAAAATAATAAAGGCAACAATATTGACTGAAAAATTCCTTTTTATCTAATAAATATTAAAATATAAATTTGTCATCTTCTTACCCTCTTGAAATGTAGCAATTAAATTTGAAATAATTTCCTTTCATAAAGAATCACAACACATCACTAAACTTAAAAAAAACATAGTTTTTTTTTTTAAATCCTGTTAGGTGATCACTCACCTTACTCAATTATTGTAAATTTTCATTATTATTGTCTCTCAACATTCAGTTGAATAAAATATATACTATACCTAATTTTGATAATTCATCTTATTTAGTTGCTGTTTAAAAAAGAAATATGTGGATTTAGAGCAGAGTAATTCTTGACTTGTAGTATCCAATGTAAGATTTTCTTCCTTGAGATGGTTTAATGGTTTTATGTGCATTTATTTTCAGCTGTGATGGTAGTAATTCAGACTGAGGGTCTTCCCTACCTATGTAAGACTGATGAGGTTGGGGAGCTGTGTGTATATGCTGGGTACACTGGAGGCAGCTACTGGGGACTGCAGGGACTCAGCAGCAATACATTCCAGGTAAACAACCAGAATTATTTTGCTTACCACTTCATTTTCTTTGCTTTGCATCCAATTATCATAAAGGTGTCAAACTTATATATCTAAAGCAGGTGACCCAACACTTCTATTAAAAAAAAAAGAAGTAATATTTGCTATTGGAATTTTATGTTATTTTACTCCTCGTATTTTTTGTAATTTAAATAATAGAAATAAAACTGCAAATTTTTCAACATTTCTGAGGTTTTGTATATTAAATCATATTTAGCAACATTTTTAGGCAGTTAAACAAAATTATTTTTGCTAGGATTTATTAATATTATGTTTTCTTCAAGTGTAAAGATTTTAATTCTCGCCTTAAAGATTAGTTTTGGGTAAATGAATCTCACCTACCTGATATCATGTTACTGTCTGTAACAAAAGAGCTCTAAGTCATGCCTTTAGTTAAAGTTTGATGAGAATTTAATAGGTCAAAAAGAAAGTTTTTTAGGACTAGAATACAAGAAAACCAAATTTTCTCTTGATTTGCTTTTGTATTGAATGTTTTTTTTTTTATCTCACCAAGGTTCAGCCTCTGCGAAGTGATGGCCGGCCAATTGGAGATAAATTATTTGTTCGAACAGGTCTACTTGGATTTTTAGGACCAGTAAGTAGACCTCTTCATTTGCAATATCAAAGGGAGAAGAGAAAGCAAGAATTTTTTTTTTTCAAAATTTCATATCTGAATGAATTTAATATAAAGTGTTTTCTTGTTGAAAAGGATTTTAAATTATTTCTTTTTGCTCTTTACAGGGAGGCTTAGTATTTGTTTGTGGCAGTAAGGAAGGTTTGATGACAGTGTCTGGAAGAAGACATAATACTGACGACATCATTGCCACAGTTTTAGCTGTGGAACCAATGAAATTTATATACAGAGGGAGGTAAGACATTTTAAAACTTTATTTAAAAAAAAACAAAAAAACACTCCAGTCTCTTTAAAAATTGAACACAAATACAGAAATAAGTAATGTTTGTTTATCTTGATTTAAAATCAAAACATTTAGAATATTTATATGAACATTTTAGTTGATATTGTGCCCCCAAATGAAAAAGAAATTTAAGTTCCTTTTTTTTCTATTTCTCAGAATCGCTGTTTTTTCAATTAATGTGTTGAAAGATGAAAGAATTGTGATTATTGCTGAACAAAGACCTGATTGTTCAGAAGAGGAGGTAAGTATCTTCCACAGTTGTCTTTCTTTGTTTTTTGTTTTTTTTGTAGGCTTTTTAATGTGCTATTTAACCGTTTGAAACTGGAAGCATTCAAATGTACCTATGGGTTCAACACTCTTATAGTCTGAGAGCACCTGAATTCTCTGCAGTCAGGTAGTACTGTAACATTTGTCACATCAACTAGAGATACTGGAAATGTAGATTTTCAAAATCATATCACATAACCAATAATACAAAGGAGGCTAAACTTAGTATCATTTGAAAATGAAATCAATTTATGTTCATATTAAATCAACTTGTAATATTTGATTTTTCAAAGTTTTTGAGATATATCAATTGAACTAACATCACATATTTAGATTGATCAACAATTCATCCAGGACTCCCACATTTAACAATTAAAATCTCTTACAGGCTGACAGGGTTAATTTGCTGTTAATATATTTACATTGCTTTCAGGTTCACACTGAAGGAATCCTTTTCTTTATATTGCTAGCAATGAGTGTAAATATAATTTTTTTTAAATTAAATTTAAATGTAGAAAGTGTAGGGTTGATGAGAATTAAAATCTTCTGTTGATTTCTCCCCTACTTAATAGATTTTTAGATAAATATTTTCTTTAATGGAGTGATATCACATTTGTATGTAAATTTGTTAATATCAATGCCTTCTGTTGCAGAGTTTCCAGTGGATGAGCCGGGTGCTACAGGCCGTAGATAGCATCCACCAAGTTGGGGTGTATTGTTTAGCTCTAGTCCCACCAAATTATTTGCCAAAGGTAAGTCCTTTTACTAATAAATTTGATCCTTCTAACAGCAATTGATATCTATAAACACACACACACACACACACACACACACACACAGTTGCTTCTATCCTCTTAGGTTACATATTCATTTTATTAACAGATAATTGTAACAAGTTCAGTACCTTAATAAAATATAGTCAAATGTTTGCTATAGGAATTTTGTGTGTAGGTATTTCTTTCCGATGTGAATAATAAGTGATAGAATGCTTGAAACAATATAAGTGAAAAAAATAACTATAAATAAATTTGTGAGATTTTCATTTGATCCCCCCCCCCATTTTAACAATTACTAATGTAGATTTGCTGCCTAATTTTTCTTTTCGTCTTTTAAACAAGAATGGCATTAAATTGTCTGATTTTTAAAATATCAGACCCTTGCAAAAGTTTGTGCCTGGTTTTAAATATAAAGTGACCAAAACTTGACACTGGTGTTTGTTTTGGTGCAAATTTGGTGTGTTCTAGTTTAGTTGCAAGTCACACTTTGTTGAATATTGACATTTTGTCTACAAACAAATACCTTAAGAATGGTGGATGAAAAGTTGCACTTTCACCATATTATGCCTCTATGAATTTTGGGGAGGAGTAAGTGTTGGAACTGCAACAAATCAACATTCAAAAGGTTTATTTGGATCATACTCCAGCTCTTTGGAGAGGCAGAAAGTGGTTTGGCAGATTTCATCAGGGTGATTTTTAACTTAAATGATCAACCATGCTCCGGGCAGCCTTCCAATGTTGAAGATGCTCTACTTGCTATCATGGAGAATAAACTGGATATCTCAACTGCCTTTCACCATTTGCAGAGACTTGGGTTCAAGAAAAATAGCTGATTTTGGCAAATCAAAAAAATATCATTTTCCACTATGACAATGCGAGACTGCATATTGTAAAACAGACCTTACAGAAACTTCAAAAGTTCAAATGAGAAACCTTCCAGCATTCTCCTGTCTTGGCCCCTTCAGATTTACATTTGTTCCGGTCTCTACAGAAAAAAACTAAATGACAAAAAATTTGACTTTGTACAGTCAGTTGAAACCTACTTCACAACATTTCTTCCAACAAAAAATATGGAAGTTTCTATGTAAATGGCATCAACAAAGTTGTAGAATGATGGGAGACAATTGTTAAAAAAACAATGGAGACTATGTACTTGACTAATATTTTTTGTATGTAAAATTTTGTTTTTAATTTTCTAATTGGGCAAAAAACTTGCAATGATCTAATAGAAGTTGCAAAAAAAATATTGACTGAATTATTTTGGAAAAAATAAAATGTATAAAAGAGGATATTTGAAAAAATAAAGAAAAGAAAATTTATTAATTTATTTATTTAAAATTATTTTCAGATTATTTTCCAAACCTGACTTTGTGAAAAAGTTTTTCCATTTTTCACCATGATCTGATTTTTCACCATGATCTGATTCTTAGGCTTTAAACTCCATTGTTTTGTCAAGCAAAGTTGTGACATTTATATCTTGGCAGAAATAGTTCTTTCTTTTTTTTTCCTGTCTCTTCTTACAGACCCCTCTTGGTGGCATCCATCTGTATGAGACAAAGGCCAAGTTCCTGGATGGATGCTTGCATCCTGCCAATGTCCTCATGTGTCCACACACGTGTGTGACTAACCTGCCAAAACCACGGGAACACCATCCTGGTAAAATTTCAGTGTTTCTTTCTTCTTCCCTTGCTATTAATAACTGCATATAGAATTTGCAAGTTTCTATAGAAATAGAAAATATGCAAACTCACTTGCCTTCAGTTTTCCCAAAATTCTATGATCAATTGTAAACAATTGGTTCATTTGTTGATTAATTAAAAATCTTCTTATCTGATTGTATTATATATTCACATGCCTTTTTAAGAGGCAACTGAGGCATAATCAAGATCATTTAATGATTTATTGTTTAATTCATAGTAATTGCTGTAAATTGTGACGAGTTGTATATTTGCACAAAACTGATTTTTTTTTTTTTTTTTTTTTTTTTTTTTTTTTTTTTATTGCAACTTCTGACCTCAAAAAATATTTAATTGGTTTATTAATTTACTTAACATTTTTTTATTGTTTATAATGTAATGTAAAGATTTTTGACTGAATTATTTAGAAACTTTTAAAGTTAAGGAATTATAAAATGCTATTGTATTTTACTCATATCAGTATTTTTAAAAGATCAAGCGCTTTTGGATTTTTATTTTAATTATTTTCTATTTTTTAGAAAGAGTTTTCCTTTCTGTTCATAATTGATAGACAATATGAATTCTACTGAACAACATAATCAAATCAATGATCATTTTGCTATTCTTTATTTCAGATGTTACCCCGTCAGCTGTACATGTTGGTAACATTGTGCAAGGAATGAGACTAGCCTGGGCACAAGGCCGTGAACTCATCAATTGTGATGATGATGGTGACCAAGGAAAAAAAGTAAGTTGCAACTGATGGGTTTTGTAGCATTTTTTACATGTTTCTGCTGGTGAAAGTGAAAACTTAGTATGCCTTTGCTCCCATCCTACCAAAGAGTAAAGATCCTACTCATTGGTGTAATTCTAAAAAGGTGTAAGTTGGCATACATCCTTTTTGCATCTTTTCCATTTTTGAAAAGAGCAAACTGTTCTCTATAAGGATGGCATAGATGTTAGCTTACCCACATTACCAAAAGCAAAAGGTTTTAAAGGAAACTCCCATCAATATGCTAGAAAGAGCAGTAACACATGGACTTGAGAAGTTTAAGACGACTATAAATTTCAACTGACAGTAACACTGTTCAGTCAATGAATGCTATATGTTTCCTATATAGAAACATCAAATTTTATCATTGCCATAAACAATATTCTGATTTTCATGAAGATAGTTTCCAATTTTAAAGAAATCATTATGCAATAAGGGTATATGTTGCCTTAGGCTCTTTTCAAATTTCTTTTTTGTTTTCGTAAAAAGTGCATCACATTACATGTATGTTCTTTATTTAGATTCTTTGAACTTGCTATTGTAATCAGAGCAGCATTGTTTTATTTTTTGAGTTAGTGGTCAACTAGTGAATATATGTGTAGAACTGAATTTACACTTCAGAATTTTAGGAAGCAATTGACATTTACATTAATTTTACAAAGTTGGAATTATTTTCCTTTTCACTAAGTTCTTGGTATTTGAATATCAGATCAGTCAGTAATTTTGATGAGTGCCACTTGTAAACAGTTTATCATTCAAGAGAAACCATTTGAAATTGCTTTTGAAGTTGATGCATTTAAAATTTTCATTAGAAATCTTGGAGAAAAAAAAAAAAGAAATTGATAAAACTTACTCTTAATGAGTTCAAATTTGTGATATGTTTATTAAATCGAAAATTATCTTTTAATGGCGATTGAATGCCTAAAACTGATTCATCATGTTTTTTACAGCATCAATTTTTGACAGAAATACTTCGATGGCGTTCACAAACTACACCTGACCATGTTGTCTTCACCTTGCTTAATTCAAAGGTAAATTGATATTTTTCTGATTCCAGGTTTTTTTGTTTTTTTTTTTTTTCACTTATTTTTTTTTTTTTTTTCACTTATTTTTTTTTTTTTTTTTTTCACTTATTTTTTTTTTTTACCAGTATTTATTTTTCTTTTTTTCTTTTTTTTCAATTGATATTTGATTTTTATGTCAACTTGCTGAGATATGTTTTACTGCTATTTTGTTAAGGTGCAACCAGCATTAGTGATGACATGTTCTCAATTACACAAGAAAGCTGAGCGCATTGGCTGTTTACTCATGGAAAAAGGCCGACTTAACACAGGCGACCATGTTGCACTTATCTATCCACCTGGTAAGTTTTTGCAGTAAGGACAGGTTTATACAAAAGATTTGTTAGTCTTTATTAAAATACTTCTTGTCTTAGAGGGTAAATTGCTTTATCATTTCCTGATTTATGATTCACTCTCTTTTCCTGTATTTTTTATTTATTTATAATAATGTATAGCATGCAATGAAATGTGCTAGTAAAGAAAGAATAGAGATTTATTTTGTAATTTATCTGGCATTCTATAAAGAATTGTTTAAGGAATAAATAAAATTGAGTCTGTTTGTAAATTGAGTTATCCTTTAGTCTTTAAAATAGAAAAAATTATATTGAGTAACAAAAAAGGTCAGTTTATTAAGTAACGGTAAGATGATTTTATTTTTTCCTCTACTTTCTTTCAAACAACGTCATAAACCTTATAGATTTCTATCAGAAATACTTACAAGCCAATAAACATGAGCAAGAACCTATACTTAAAATATCATAATCAGTAATATGATTTTTATTGCTGTTTCCTCATACTGATGTTTCTAAATCATATTTACTTTAATGCAAAGTATCTAATCTTGTAGGAATGATACTTGTCATGCAAAACTTTTTACAAACTCCTCCTCTGATTGTTGTTTTTGCTCTCCTGGTATTGAAGACCTTACAATAAGCAACTGAATATGGTCATATGGTTTTGGCTTTGTACTCTTGACAGGATGCTTCAGAGAATAGTGATCCTTGTACAAAAAATACAAATGCTCATCTTACTGTTTCTTTCTTTATTATGTTTGACTTTTTCTTAAGAACTGAGATTTCTTGAGAATTCCTTTTACTCAATTTATTAAAAAATATTACAAAATCTATAAGAATTAACATGAATCCATCATGTGTCAGTTTTCAATGAATTGTAAAATTAAAAATGGTCTGCATTCTTTTTATGTCATTGTTACACTGAGTAACTCTTTTTTTTTCTTTTTGTAGGATTGGATTTGGTTTGTGCATTTTATGGTTGCCTTTATATTGGTAAGTTCTTGGTTTTATTCAGTTTTTCTCTAGGCAGAAATTTTGTTTTGAACTATTTAAGTTGCTTGTTCAAGAACAATTTTTTTCTTGGACAACTTAATCTGTTCACTGACAATATGATCCGGTTTCTATTCTGGACATTTTCAGGGCCTGAATTTTTATCCCTAACATATTTTTCATTCCTTCTATAAATTTGGTCTCATTTTAATCTAATCTCGTACCCAAAATCAACTTTTATGATATCCATTTTTTAGCCTTTATTTATTTTACTAAATTTAGATAAATAAGGAGTAATCCATTTTAGGAAATTGTATTTAATTGAAATAAGATTAATTAAATCTCCTCGTATTTTAAATCTTTAAGTATAAAGATTTATTTATTTATTTTTCATTTTTTGCACATCATTCAAACTATTGTATTTCTTTCTGATGTGTATAGGCTGTGTACCTGTCACAATTAGACCTCCTCATCCTCAGAATGTGGCCACAACACTCCCTACTGTTCGAATGATTGTTGAAGTAAGCAAATCTGTAGCCATCCTCACCAATAATCCAATAATCAAACTGCTGAAAAGTAAGGTACGTCATTGTTGCTTTTTACATTTAGTTTGTAATTCTCTCAGAAATGGATTTGCATTTATCATTCTTGATTGCTTATAGCATTCCATAAACTTCTTCATCATAAAGAGAAAATTGACACAGTATCAAGTGAAAATTGGGTTGGTTAAAAAGTTTATCTGGTTATTTAGTAAATCTTTTTTTCTTTTTTTTCAATATTAGTTTAAGTGAAGAACATATTGTAAATTTTATTCCATCCTCCCAGCATTTTTATTTTTAAAGAACTGCTCTAAGTGCTTTTTGTCATCTCTTGGAAAAAAATTTTTTTCCCCCCATTAAAAGAATTCTGACCACAATAGTCCAAAGGTACAATGTCTAGTGAATTATGATAAATAATTTGCAGTTTTAAGAAAATTTGCTACTCACTAAATATATAGTCTAAAATTATTGTGATGGAATATTGCACTTTTTATTTAAAACTAATTCAGGTTGCTTTCTGTTAACTTCTTTCAATTGACCACATTGGGAGCAATACTAGTTTGACTTTAATTGTGTGCTGTTTCCAGAAAGAGCTCCTAGTTGGGAAATAGGAGTTGACATGCCGTTAAATCCAACATCCATCCATCCTAGTTGGGGACTTCTTCCAATCCCACTACATACACAGAATTTATTTTTGGATGAAGACTGGCCTTTGCTAATGATGATCTTAGTCAATGAATCACAGGTGGAAATACAGTTCCACTTGCTACTATTTATATGGAAGCCACTCATCAAAGTGACTAACATAATCAAGTACAGGCAAATGATTTTCAATGCTTCAGATATTTTATGTTGGCTACCTTCTACATATAACATTGATTCTATTCAATATCTTGATTTGATCACTATCAACCTCAACTGGTTTACTTCTCCATTCAGTAAGAAATCTCTAGCACAAAATCTTTACAAACTTCTTTCATTTCTTGTTTTTACCTTTCTTAAAATAATAATATGCCATAAGTATTTTTCTGTCATAAGGGTTAGAATTGAACAAAAATATGCTAGTTTTGACAATAAAAAAAATATTAATGTTGATATGCCATTTGTCACAATCAAAAGCAAGTTTATCAATGAAGTTATTAAAAAGTAAATACTCTTAATGCAACTAAAAGAATTTTTTTTTTCAACTCAATATCTTCAAAGAGGTTACCTAGTAGTCGTCATATTCATACTAGGTTCTTCGGATAAATTTTTCATTCTTTAATGCTTTTTAAGTGCACTCTTATGAACAAACAATACCTCAAAATTTGTTTACTTGTTGGTAGCCACTGAAAGTTATCTTTTTAAGATTTTTTATTTATTTTTGTTGTGGGAGAGCATTCTGTTTCTTTTTTTTAAAAGACACAAAATTGTTGTCTCTTTTTTTTTTTTTTTTTGACTGTTGCCATCATTGTTTCTTTCCACTTAGAAAAACAGCCTTTTTTTTTTCTTTTTGAAATGTCATTTTTTATCTTTCTTTTACAATTTCAGGAAGGAGGTGCTGTTGTAGATCCTAAGACTTGGCCGCAGCTGTTAGACACAGATGACTTAGGCAAAAAGAAGTTAGCAGCAGTTTATCGAGCCCCAACCCCAGAGATGATCTGCTACCTTGATTTTAGTGTCTCAACAACAGGAATGCTTGCCGGTGTCAAGGTGATTAAACTTATTTTAATTCTGCTCTTAAAAATAATGGGTTGAATATGCATCAGCCATTCAGTTAGAATAGCATTGACCTTGAATAGTAACTCTTTTGAGAATTAGAAAGTTTTGCTTTCACAATAAGAAACATAAATAATCTGATTTATAACATTTATTGTCTGACTATAGACAATGACAAGCACATTTTCAATGTCTCTCCCAATAAGTTGTTTGAAGGTCCTTGAGCTCAATCTCTTCAAATTGGTGACTATTCTCTTTATTCATATTGAAGAAAATTAAGTCCAAGGATATTGCTTTAAGAACTGGTTTTCATTCTCTTAGTAAAAGTTTTATGTGATTTACTCTGAAAGACTACAATATTGCATTTCCTTCTCCAAAAGACAATCTCCCAAAATGCAATTTAAATATCACTCTTATTAAACTCAAGACGAATCTTGAATAAATGCAAGTAACTCTTTTATGTTTGAATACAGAAGAAAAACATGAAGACTGTTATGAACAATTTCTGCATATGCCTAGCAAAAGTGTTCTTTGATGTTTTGTGTTTGCTGATGCTTATCTTTGTGTTGCAGATGTCTCATGCTGCTGCCACTGCTCTATGTCGATCTCAAAAGCTCCAATGCGAGCTATATCCCTCCAGAGATGTAGCCCTCTGCCTTGACCCTTACTGTGGATTAGGCTTTGTGCTATGGTGTTTAAGTAGGTTAGTATTAGGACATCTTTTTTCCAAATCTTTCAATAGAACATTCATTGGATTATTACCATTTATACTGAATCTTTGTTTTTTATCTCCTATTTTTTAGCATCTATTCAGGCCACCACTCTATCTTGATTCCCCCTTCAGAAGTTGAAGCAAACCCTGCAGTGTGGCTGACTGCTGTCCATAATTATAAAAGTAAGTACTAATTACCAAGTGTTTTTCCTTGTTTCCCTTACACTCAAAGAAAACAATACAAGGATGAAGGTATTTGATGTGTGAGTGAAATTTGGTAAAATTGGTGACTTAAATATCTGTAACTTAGACATTAGGATAATAAATAAATGAAATTGAAATAGTGAATTTATTCAGAAAATGCATTTATTATCTTTTTGTCTTGCTTTGAAAATCAAAGAAAATAATTGAATTAAGCAAATTATTGATAACTGTTATGCAGACCCCCGGTATCTATCCAAATTGATGCTTGAAAATAAATCCTTGCCAATTCTTATTATTCATAATAATTATTGTTGCAACCTGTCTGAAATACAAGTTGTTCTTTATTTTAATGTTTCTCTCCTAGAAAAATGCAAAAGTGTAATTTTTGTGTTTCTATCACAAAAAAATGGCTAATAGCAATATCTGTCTGACTCTGAAGAATATGAAAATTAAATATTTTGGCTGCTTGAAATTCCATTTAATATTTTTCTTTGTTTAAACACCAGAAAAAAAAAAATGTGATTTAAAAAAAAATTTTCTCTTTATTACTTGAAGCATCTTTTGATAAAAAAATTTGTTTCTGTGAACAGCTCGCGATACATTCTGTTCCTATGGAGTGATGGAGCTTTGTACAAAAGGTTTGGGAACATCTACCTCTGCTCTCAAAGTAAGCTGATGCTTGTTTTTCTCTGAAATATTTTTTTAATATTTTAATTTTCATGTTCATTTTAAGTCTTTGCCTCTTAAAAATTGAAGTAAATATTTGTTATTGTTAATGATGGAATTTTTGCATGGAGGTAGTTTGAATTTCTTATTTAAGATATATAGTTAACATATGTATTAAGATGAATGCTTCTTGATTTTAAAAAAGACATTGTTAAATAAATCTGAAATATAATGCTGCTTTAGAAGAAAGTTAATAATTGAATGATTATAAGGAAGACAAAATGGTTGAATGAGGACAGCAATTAAAGATTGGACAATCTCTTGATAAAAAGAAACTTTTTAATTGTACATACATTTTGTATGAGAAAGTTAATTGTTTCTTACATGTTTTGAGATTGTGTACATTTTTTCTTTTCTGTAGGCCCGTGGCATTAATTTGTCTTGTGTCAGAACATGCTGTGTGATTGCCGAAGAGAGACCCAGAATTCAGCTGACAACATCTTTCACCAAACTTTTTGCCAATCTGGGTCTGGCCCCACGAGCTGTCAGCACAAGTTTCGGCTGCAGAGTGTGCATTGGAGTTGGTTTACAGGTAAACAACAACAAAATTTGTTTAAATTGTAAAATGAATCTAATAATGCTGACTAATTTTGGGGGACATTTAAATTTTACAAAACCTCTCAAGCTTCTTTGCCAAAATGTTCAAAAGCAGGGTATTTTTTTTTCTTTTTGCTCTGGACTTCCAATTATCTTGTAGATTTTCTCATATACTTTGAAATGTTAAATAAAAAAATTAGCATCTCGTCTTATGAATTGATATAAAATCTCTTAATTCCAGAGGTAAAATAACTTACTATTACCATTACTCTAGCTGCACCTGTCCATGGCTACTGCAGGGGAATCTTGTAAGAGATAGGTTAGCAACTGTAAAAGTCATCATACAATTAATTTTATCAGGAGGTTCACCATCCTGATCCAAATATTATAAAATAACTTAAATAAAACTAATATGTTGATATCATAATGACTATCGCTCTTTTATAAATTTTTAGTATACAGCAGTCCTGGGTATGAGGATAAACTACATTGGCAGCCAGGCCTATGATCAGAAGATTGGAGGTTTTGAGGAGTGTGGAACAACCTCTTAATTGCCATTGTTCCCAGGTCCATCCTGACCTAGGGTGGTAACACCTGTTAGGGTCCCAGCTATGTGCAAATAGTGAACCCCTAAACAAAAAGAAAACACTATGAAAGTATAAAAATACATTTTTATAGTAAAAAATACCAGCAATACATTTTTATAGTTAAAATACCAATGATAAATTTTATAGCAAAGTGACCAACCAGTAATAAATAACCCATAGAGGTTGATATGCTGCTAAGCAACAACATTTACTATACAAAGTTCTTTGAAGGCATTTGCATGAATTTAGAAAAAGATGCATGAGCCAAGAAAGAACTTTATTTGAGAAAAAATTGGCATTAATAATCTTGAGACTTTTCTTGACTTAATGAATCCACCATTAACATTGATGATTGCTTCAATACAAGATCTGAAATGTTGACAGAATCAGATGATCTTTATCTTTTTTGAACATTGTGCTAGTTATGGCGGACTTCAGAGATTTTATAGTATTATCGAATCAATGACTGACTTCCCTTTTAACTACACCCCTTATATAGTAGTCCAAAAGATTCAGGTCTGAAGAGCTAGCAGACCATGTTTGGAGTGTGATGATAATAGAGATTGTAACTCATCCATTATTGAGTCAGTTTGGCTTCATGAGACAGCACAATTTTGTTGATAGGTGTACAGTCTTCCTTTGCTCACACTCTCTATCCAGATCCTCACAACCCTCTCTAATACCTCCTTATAGTCAGCAGCATTGACCCTTAATTCCTAACGAAAGAAATGAGGAGGCATGCTCAGTTATTGCTCACCCATTTCCACTGAGTGCAAGTACACACTGCCTGACCCAGGGATTGAACTCACTGTGTCACCAAATTCATGAACCAATGCTATAATTCACTAAGTCATTGTCCTGTAGGTGATATAGTGATTGGGAGTTCAATCTCTATGTGCAAGCAATAACTGAGCAGTTAAACAAGAACTAGATAATATTTCTAGACATGGGCAATGGAATGAGAACAATCTATTCTTGTAGATTAAATAACGGGTTCAGTTCAGAATTCCCAGATCAATATACACCTGAGGAGAGTAGGAGGGCACAATGGCTGAAACACTGTGAAAACAACCACAAAGATGAGGATAATAGTCCAGATATAAATAATGTAAATAAGGAAAATTATTGTTAAAACTGATTTTTTTTTTTTTTTTTTTTTTTTCTCTCCTGATTGATGAGGGTAGGTACAGTGTGTTTCAAGCCCTACACTATACAACATATCTTAATAAAATGTAACAACTTAAGACTGACTCATTTCAGATATTATCAGGGCTGTGGAGTCAGAGCACAAAACCTCCAACTCCCCTATTTTTGGCACCTCCGACTCCTCTTTATGTAATTAAGTGATTATGGCCTACAAATCTCATAAAACCTATGCATACATTCCTAACTTGTGTAGGCCTATATCATTATAACTGCTTTATATCAAAGAATAAAGATATTGTGGCTTTTATATCATATCTATTCATTCTTCAACAATACCAAACAGCTCTAATACCGATATAAATAAAACAACCACACACAGGCAGACAGATACTCTCTATGTCTGGACATTAGGAAATGATAAGGTAGGGTAATTTAATTTGATTTATGATGCCCACTTGTCTTCAGATATCTCAAGGAATTTTTCCTCACACAGTTTTGTCTTTCTTTTATTTTCAAAGTGTTGTAGAGTTATTTCCTCAGTGGAAACTGTATTTGGACTAAATTCGTCCTAAATAGGTTCAATGTACAAAAACGTTAGGAACTTGTAATAATCAGTATTACGCAGAGTAATCGAGTTGGTCGCTGACTACTTTTCGTATTCGACTCCTACTGACAATAGATGGGAGAGTCTATTATCTATAGACTAGGTGTCTTTCACCATAACACAAAGTGAAGAAGCCAAAGAGAACAGCCACTTTCTCTGGTGAAGCGTGTCTTTGATAAAAATTTTCTACTTCCTCTTATCATCTTCATTTTTGTTTCAGATACTATTATATATCCTAAAAACACACCCACACACACACATATATATAATGTGTGTATGTGTGTGTATGTATATAAAATAAATTGTCAAAAAATCATAAACCTTTGTGACAATATAACACCAAAATGTCATTAAATACAAAATCCAGTTGACAAAACTTGTCTTCTGTATTGCACAGATTTGCAGCTTCAAATGTTTTTAAAAGAAATAGAATTTGCTAGTCAATGTATTTAATGAGATTTTATTTTAATTATGAAACTCAATGAATTTGTAAAAGAACCTTTTATCTCTTGATTTATTGTTGAATATCATGATCTCTCTTTGCCTTTCAGGGAGCTTCCAGTCCAGAACCTTCCACTGTGTATGTAGATTTACGTGCACTTAGAAATGATAGAGTGACTCTGGTGGAGAAAGGAAGCCCTCACAGTTTGTGTTTACGGGAATCTGGGAAGGCAAGTCTCTCACTTTTAACAAAACTTCATGAATCACTTTTGCTTTGTTTTCATTTCAGTTAAATCTACAAATTTTATGAAATTCATCTAGCAGATTTTTTTTCTGTTCACCAGTACAAGGCCTAAGAGTCACTCAAGGTAGTGGGGTTACTGAATGACATTGTTGAAAGTAGATAACAGTTGACCTGAGACTTGAAGAGGGTATCTGTTCCACAAAGTAGCTGTTCTTGAGAAGAAGCTGTCTGAATGGAACTTCCTCCTTACCAATGGAATACAAAGGGAATGTGGATAATTTGTTATTCAACCCTGTATATGTGACATGGCGAGTTTTAGCTGTAATGTTCAGAACCAGTGGAACTAAGGGATGTAACCATGAAGATAGAGATAGTAGCAAGAGACTTGCAATGTTTTATCTGTAGTGTAGGGTAGGAGTTGTATGGTGGAAAATATTTCATCTCCCAAAAGTTCATATAAGTGCTTTTGAACTTGGTCAATGCTAGAAAGTGAGGATTGTGCAGCTCCAGGCCAGATATGGCAGTAATACTTCATTTTTGGTTTGATCTGACTCTTGTAAAGATAGAGCAGGGCAGAAGTTAGATGCTCTCTGGACTGCAACAAGGAACCAACCAGTTTTCCAGCCCCCTTTAGCAATGGATCATCTATATATGATAGATTTTTCAAGTATACGAGAAATTTTGCCTCTGTCATAAAATTTTCACAGAATTTAGTACACTTGACAAGCTGAAGAGGAATTTTCTGATGCAACTTGATTTTATTGAGTAATATTTAAAAGATTCTCTCTGATTACACACTTCAGAAAAATGTCAGGTGAAATGTAATCTCTCCTAAACTGTTACTTTGGAATTTTTTAAATTAATTTTTTCTTACATATTTCCCACTTGCACCAGTTCAATATTCAGGTTCAGCTAAAAGCCAGGATTTTATATACTGATCTTCCAGGCAGAAATGTCCTCCCAATTTGAAACATTGGTACAACACAATCTTTTAATGTCCTTCTTTCCAAAATTCCTCTTGAGGCAAAAAAAATTTGTGTAAAAATTTCAATTTATTATTTTTGTTTACCTGCAAAAAGTTGACCTTTTATTAAATGAAATGACTTTAGTTAATTCCATTTATTTATTTTTATTTGCAAATTCTTAAGGCTTATCTTGTTTGGTTTGCATTTGTTCCAGCTCCTTCCAGGCGTTAAGGTTGTGATTGCCAACCCTGAAACCAAAGGGCAATGTGCTGATTCCCATCTTGGTGAGGTACATGTTACTTTTTATTCATTACTGCTTGAAAATTGATTCTCTCTCCCCCCCATCCATCACTCCCCCCATTCATCCATCCATCCATCCCTCTCTCCCCATCCAATCATCCCTCTCTCCCCATCCATCCATCCATCCCTCTCTCCCCATCCAATCATCCCTCTCTCTCCATCCATCCATCCATCCCTCTCTCACTCACTCTCCTCTTGCTTCGCTCTCACTCTCTTGCATCGCTCCCCATCTCTCCAATTTTTGTTATTATTTCTCCTATTGTTTTGTAGATCTGGGTGAGCAGCCCTCACAATGCCACTGGTTATTATAGCATCTATGGTGACGATTCTCTGCACACTGATCATTTTGACTCAAAATTGGCCACTGGAGATATTCACACTACCTATGCCAGAACAGGCTTCCTTGGCTTTATTCGTCGTACAGAATTGACTCAGTCTGATGGAGGTAAGACTTTTTGTCTCAACATCTATGATTATTAGCAGTAAATATTTTCTATTCGGTCTCTAAAAATAATTTGATATACATCTTTATTTTTCTTTTTTTTTTTTTTTTCTTTTTATAAAGACTACTATTCTGCTATACTTGAATCTCATTTTTTGATACCCAATCAAGATTTCTCATTGCAATAATTATACACAGACAATTTCAATATTCTTTTTTCCTATTTCCCTCTGTATAAAAACCTTAATTCCCTTTGCTTGTCAGTTGAGATTGTAATTTCTTTCCAAGAATTACTAACTGCTCCACCCACCCTCCCTCATTATACTTGCACCCACTCACTTTTGTGCCTGACTTTCTAATATTTACTAACATCAAATCACACAGAATTTATCAATTTCTCACCACCTCTTTATTTTTTAATCTTTCCATTTAAGAAAAAAATCCCTGTATTTTTAAATGAAAATGCATGAATTCTTTTCCAGTTTTTATCTTCTGTATGTTCAATTCTTGTGATACTTGATTCTTTTTTAACAACAAAATCTCTACCTGAAAAGCAAGCATCATGGCAAATAAATGTTCCTCTGATTGACTCCCCCTCTCTCCCAAAATGTAATGGATTGAATGAATTGTGTGCATTTTTTTCTTCTCTCTCTCTCTCTTTTATATTCTGTTTTCCTATTTGGAAGATAGTTGAAAAGTTAAGACACTTTTAGCTCACTGGAAATGGTCAAGTCCAAGCCAAACTGGTTTAAAGAATATGGCCTGCCTCTAACAGCGACATAATGCTATACTGTTCCTCTTTTATTTGAAATGGCTTCAATTTTTTTTAGTTTGAATTGTCTCACAATTTCATTTTTTTTTTTTTTTTATTGATATAAATCTTTTATGATTGGGATTTATGATAGGCAATCTCAATTATTTATGTTTGAAGATAATAGATTTAGGTAGAAATGTTGCATTATTTTCCTTCACTGTTCTTCAATGTATCAAATGCAAACACAACAGGGATTTCTTTCTGATGATTATGGAATGTCTTCCAATTCAATTGTGATAGGAAAGATTATTTGCAGATAAGATTTTTTTCTCGCTAATAAAAGAAAAATAATGTTTTATATTTTTGTGTTGGAATTAAAATAAAAATAGATTCATCTTTAATTCTGAAGCTCTTAAAATAGATTAATTATTCATAATTGCATTAAAAAATACTAAGCAAGATTTGATTTGATAAATGTTTCTGCTAATTATTTATATAATAAAAAGAAATGTGAGAATTTTTTTTCTATTCAAAGCACTTCTTCTAATCCTCCTGTTCTCTCTTTAAAGCATTTGTGTCTTAGCGGACAAAATATCTCCTTCAAGAACAGGGTTAACATATTTAGCTTTCTTGAAGAATTTCCATTCTAGGATTCTTTGTCAATTTTTATTTACCTCCACCTTCTACCACAGCGATTTTCAAACAGCCTTTCAAGGGAGTAATTTCAGCCCAGAAAAGCATTTGAACAGATTTTCAATTATTGGTATAAGTACAATTATTGTAATAAATAACTAACTTGATTATTCAAAATAGGGAAGGAATTGGAAAAAGTTTGGATTAAAAGACTCTATTAGACTATTTTTATAGGTAATCCATTTGTGTAAAATGTTAGTTCCTCATCAGAATGTACTGTTGATTTCTTTTCCTTTTTTTTTTTCTAAGTGATATACTGTGGGGGTCAGTCTGCTGTATGCCATTGAACTTTTCTCCCTCCCCACCCCTTCCAAGCATGCATGAAAATAACCCATCACCATGCTCTCATTGTCTCCTCCTCACTCTATTTTACAACATTCCTTTTCTCACAATGTGTTCAGTTTGTCTTCTTGCTACACTCAGAATTTCTTTTTGCTCCAATGTTGTTTATTTTGTCAGTTCTTTTAATATTTTTTTTTTTTTTATAAAATATTTTTTTCTTTTTGTTCAATGAAAAATTTTAACCAAAAAGTAAATTATTTTTCACTCTGCACACAAAAAGATAAATCTTAATGCTTATATTTGAAAACACAAATTTATTGTTTAAAAAAAATGATGGTTAAGATTGGACATTTCAATGGAAAGTTCTTGTCTGCATTTCCTGCTTCTTTCTATCAACTTGATGAGAAAAAAAGTTGTTTTGAACTAATCTTTGGTGTAAAATGAGTTTCAGAGAAGTACTCAGCTTCGCTTATTTGCCTCTGATGAAAGTAATAATTTAACTGAACATGAATAACATTGGTTGTGCTCGGATTAATGCAGATTGTCCAGGAATGGCTTTTTCCATCCAGTGCCGGATTTACCTATACACTTAGCAAGCTTAAGCCTAGAGCCTCAAAATCTAGGGGTCCTCCAGCCAATGTGTATAACATTTTTGACACTGTAATAGTCCTTTTTTACACGTGCTGTTATAACACATTGTAGACTCTAAATAACCCTTCAGTAATTTTAAACACCCATAATTACCCTCAGCTTTTGTTTAAATTGTTTCCATTTTTCCTCTACTCATGAGAATGGGATACTTGGAGGGGCCTCACAAGTGGAATAGCCTAGGGCTTCTCTTCATCTAAATCTGGCCTTGTCTTTACCTTTACCGAGTTTTTTCACTCTTGACCATCGACATGATGTTGGCAGAAATCTACAGCCTTGACTTATTTTAAATTGATTGAATCCCAGTGCCAAGATTAATCCAAATTCTTTTATGATACAAAGAAATCACACAAGTTTTTTGTCAAATTATCTCAGAATATGGTTGCTGTCAAACCTCTTGGTCTTTTAATATTTTATTCATGATGCAAAAACTATCAAGACCAAATGTGGCCTTTTTTAATTTTAAACTCTTATGCAATGTGCCCACCTATCCTAACTTTGCTGTGCTCAGTCTACATTCACCAAAATTTCTACACACACCCACATTTATTTCTCTCGCCTTTGTATTGGTCCCACTTTTTAATTTTCTTTGTTTTTACATACATATGCTGTTTTTGTTTTTAATAATTTTTTTTTTTTTGCACTTTTCTTCTTGAGCCTCTAAATTGATTTCATTTAAATTAATTCCTAATGCAATTCTTTTTTCATCACCAAGGTGTGTGTCACGATTTTTGTTTGATTTCTCATCTGTTTTATTTTCTTTGTCTTTAGTTATGCAACGCCTTTCATTTGTAGCAATGCTTAGGTTTTTTTTTTTTTTTTATTTGTTTATATTTTTTAGTTTTTAATGAGCAGAACCCTGGCCAACCACAGACTCTTCCGTCACCATCAGGTTCACCATTACTATTTGTTACATCTGTTATATATCAACATCAATATATTCTTCTTTCTGCTAATGTTATCTTCTTCTCCTTGCTCTTTATTCCACCCATCAGGATTTTTATCTTTTAACAGCATTCATCATCATCATCATAGCTGTTGCTGTTAGCAATTGTTTTTCCTTACTCTCTACTTCCCCATCCTTCCAGCAAAATGACCTTTGCTCCTTGTCTATATTTTGCCTCGCCCTTCCCCTAGCCATTCACTTCTGCACCACTGCTCTACCTATCTTTCTCTTCTCTTTTTAGTGACTGCATGGCTACAATTTGGGGGTCATCATTTTTCTACCATCCACTAATACAGTACAAAGCATTAATTTCTAAATTTGTAAATGTAACACTTCCAGCGTCAACAACAACTGCAGCACCACCCTGACCAAATATTTCCTGAGAAATGTCTTTTCACAAATTCTTTATTTTCAGCCATGATATATATTTTTAAATCCAATTTCTCTACCCTACCTAAACTGCCATTCACAAAGTACTTTTATTTATTTCTAATAAATAATTGTGTGGGTATGGATGCCGTTTCTTTTGTGTTAAACTTTTCCTTCCTCGTTGCCCTTTCTCACAGCTTTGAACAACACATCTTTTAATGGTCTTCTTACTGATTGAGACTTCAAGGTAGTCATTTGTGTCCAACCTCTTGTTATATACAAAATGTTCTCACAATTTTATCTTGTATTTCAAATTAGACAAAAATTTAAAAAGTGCAAGGTATTAAGATTTGTGTGGCTTCAATGACAATTTGCAACTTAATGTCTGAAGGCTGGAGTCCACAACAGCCATAACAAGGTAATAGCAGCAAAAATGAGAATATTACTTTGAATGTAAATAACTCCTCATTCCAGAAATGCAAACAAATTACAGTCTAAATAAAAAATAATAAAAATCTTTAAATATTTGTGTCCAGGATATCAATCAAGGTAGGTAAAGTGTTAAGATCTGTGGTAAATCTGGATCAGTTTTTTAATGCATACATGAAAATTTCTCAAAGGAGTTTTTAAGTTTGTTTATATCCTAATCATTTTGGCATAATGTTCCTTTGTAATAAGAATAAATTAAATAAATTCTAACTGTTATTCAATGATAGAATAATATTTATTCACGGTTGTTATCATGTGACTGTTAAATACTGAAAATTCTTTTAGTTTTCTTTGGATGTCAGTTTTTGTTTTCCAAAATGGGAAAATTTTCACTTAGAGGAAGCAAGAAATAATTTCACAAAAATTAGATGGCCAAATTTAATATATATTTTAAATTAAAAAATCTCGATAGGTTTGAATACATTTTCTGATTTGGTTGAGTGTTTTCTTCAGGAATGATTAAATATCTAGCAACTACTTGATGGCAATTTGAATCTTTTTCACCTTGAAAAATATAAAGTGTATAAACAAATACAAATAATTATTCTCAGGTATTTGTAAATTTAACATTCCAAAATCTGCCTTTGTCAGCATTGCAAAGAAGGAAAGAAAGAAAAAAAACAAAAAAACAATGAATTTATAAAATTTTGGATGTAACTTGTGAAATTACTTGATAGAAAATAATGGAAAATGTCCCTACTATGAGATAGTATTGCAGTAACAATTTTAAATCTTATCGAGTGTTACTTTCATATTTAATGATGAAAAGTGTGTAATAGAAAGAACCAAGTTATCAAAATTTCTATCATCATTTCTTGATGCATCTCAGATTTTCACACAAGTATTTTATACATCCATTCTTTATTGCCATCCATTCTTTATTGCCATCATGTATGTTAATTGAATGATAACTGTTTCATAGATTGGCACTGTTTTCATTCTTTGTATTTTTGTTAATACTATCTAACCAATTGTATTTTCTCTGGATTAATCCAACTCTTAGGGCTGCTGCTCCTCTTGCAAACCATGATTGTGTCTGTTATTTTACAATTCTTCTCTTTGGTTAATTTGTTTGTAGATCTCTAGTGCCGATGTCTCAAGCAATGTAGCAATACCACTGTTCATGTTGAGTGAGCTGTGGTCAGTGTTGTGTCTAACCTATGCCCCATCCCCTCACTTTCCCCACTCCCACTTTTCCTGATGGGTAGCACAGATCATTGTTACACTTTGTAGGTTTACTTCTTTCCCACACTCTTCTTCTCTACGAAGTAATCGAATACAAATGATTGTTGGAATTCTTTAATGTTTTACATGTTTGTATGTTATTCTTGTTTGTCTCTTGTCTTTGTTGTTGCCATTTATGTTTTTGTCTCTATGTTGTGGCATGTCAATTTTGGTGGTGTCCTCTTTCTCACAATCATTGTGCACAGTATTTTGGTTTTATGCTATACAAGCAATGCTTCTCCATACTTGTATGGTTGTTGTGAAACCAATAATTTCACTAGTCGGTCAGTTTTCTGACTTCTGTGACTGTGAAGGAGATGGATAGAACACTGGAGAGGGGATCCGTACAATAGGATGCACACAAAAATCAGGAAAAAATAAAAATAAATTGATTTGATTACTATAGGCATATTTATTACTCAATTTGATCTTTGCCTATAACAATGTCTGTATATAAACAGAAAATGAGATATCCAGCAAAGGCATGGTATGTGGAACTAGAAAAATCTACTCCAGTGGACTAAATAAAGGGTTTGATTCGAAATTCCAACATATATCACCTGAAGATATCACCGGAACATACAATAGCTGAAATGTTGTGAATATGACAATAAAGATGGGGACAACAGTTCAAACAATGTAAATAGTTACAATACCTCATCTCAGAAATATAGACAGATGTTCTGTCATGCATATATTTAAAAAAACAAAACAAAATAAAACTTCAATATTATAATCAACATCCAAGTTGATTTGTTTTTGTTTTTTGTTTTTTTTTTTTTCCACACCCAATTAAGCAAAAGAATTTTTGCCATCTTAAAGAAACTTGTGAAGTTAGGTTTGTAGTTGCGTGACTTTCAGGCTATCATTTTTGTGCAAAAATTTCCCCTTTGTGTGAAATAAATCTTAATCTTTGATATTTAAGTACAAATATTTCATTTTAAAAAATTGGGTCTAGTTCCAGAGGATCATGAAATGTCTCTGATCAGAAATAGAAATCCTTGGACATTTTTATGACACATGCATGTGCGCGTGTGAGCAAATTTTCTACATGCTAATGAAATGTTTTTTTTTTTTTTTTTTATTTGAATTTTTCATGTAAACAATATACTTATATTTTAAAAATATCTCCAAGATTTACTGATTTGAAATGAGTAATTTTAATTTACAGGTGTTTCCTTTTGTGTATTGGCTTCTCTTAACATCTCAGTTTCTCTAAATGCTACTTTTGTTATGGTTTACTAAAGTTTTAAGCAGTAAGAGTTGAATTTTAAGTTTGAAAATTTGTCAGATTTTCAAATTTGAACATATTTCTTTTCTTTTCTTTTCTTTTTTTGTCATATGCAAATGGTAGAAATTTCTTTCATTTCAAGAAGTTTTCTTTCTTCAATCTAATTTAACTATCTTTTCAAATCACAATCTTACAGATTGTCAAGACCGATTCTTTCCTTCTGTACCCACAGAACATTAACCAGTTCTATGCATGCACACTAACATTTCAAAATTCTAAGATGTATTTTGCTTCTTTCTGCCCATTCCCCGTTGTCATGTCCTATTTTGAAAACATTGTCTTTTGTATGAAGTCAGTTATTTGAATTGTACCCTCATTCAAATTGAAAACTGAAGCATTGGCCAAAACCTTTTCAATGTCAACTTAAGGTTCTGCTGAGTATTAAGCATGAATAACTGCAGTTGCATAGAATGTCATGTTATTGTTTGCTGAGCATTCAAATTAGCATGTTCCATGATTGTAAAATACTCTATTAATTTGCCTTGTTAAAGCTTTCTATGGCTCCTTTCATGGCTATTCTGCATTCTCTTTCTATTCTAACTTGCCTCCTTCATATGTACAGTGTTTACAATGTACAAGAATCTGCGTGCGTGTGTGTGTGTGTGTGTGTGTGTGTGTGCACACATATAACTGCCAAATACAAGTGACTTGAGTAATTTCTACAGATTTAAGATGTGTTTTTTATGTCGAGTTTTTAACATTGATTTGCTCGATGACTTGATACTCCTGCTAGTAAAGAGACCGTAAAATAATCAGAATGGCTCTTTCAGATCTTGTCACAGGTCTATTGTGGCAAGCATTGTTATATTTTAGACACCTGTAAAACATTTTCAGTTTGCTTGTATTTGTCAAGATGTCTGTTGATAGTGACATTTATTTTGTATATCTGTAAGGTAGGTATGTCGTTCATATACTTTTCTTTTCTTCAAATTCACCTGCAGGATTTTGCTTTTGACTTCAAGAGTATTTTGTTTTACTTCACACTATTGCTGTATGCAATAAGCATTTATTTACTTTTGTAATTATATTTAAATAAAAAAATTTATTGTATCTAAAATCATTGTGGATTCTCCAGAATTAAAATTGCTGAAATTGCCTAAGTCAAAGGTTTGCAAAAAGAAAAGTCCCTTTGACTCCCAAACAAATAGACAAACCATAACAATTCTTTTTTAGAAAAATCTACCTGGGACATCCTTAATAAACATTCATAAAATTTCCTCATTCATTAATTTAGACTGTAAGCATTTTAAGACAAAGTACGTCATTTTTGGAATATTTAATATAAGCAGCCCCTTGTCTTATAAGGGAGGATCTTGATCAATCCTTGATGCTTGAAGCATTCCAAAATGCTGAAGGAAGCTGAACAATTTTTGTTTTTAATCCCTTGTACATGTGGGATTCCCACTTTAAATACAGCCTTGTGCCATATTCTGTTTGAGTGGGTGGATAAATATTAATTCATGTAATTGGTTGGTGGATATATGCAATGGCAATTCTGCAAATTTAGAGGAAATTGAATCTTGTGTTTATAAAACTGTCTGGATACAGTTAAATAGTAGAAACCATCCTCATGCCACTAATTTCATAAAAAGGCTTACTTTGGTGAATCAGTTAATTTCTAAGACTGATGCAACTTTTTGTTGGTTGTCTTCTGGGGGCAAACAAGAAAGGGTGAAGAGTGTCAGATTTGACTGAAAATTAGAAAAACTGAAATAAGTACAAGTTACTTAGTTCTTGTGCCATTGTTTCAGAATGCAGATAAACTAGACAAAAATGAGCCTGAAAAACATTCTGTAGATAAATGTTAACCAAAAAAAAATAAAGTAGATTTTTTATTTTTAAATGTTTATCTCAGTCAGTTTTCAGAATTTTCCTCTTAAACTTGACATATTTTGATTTAAAAAAAAAAAAAAAAAAAAAAAAAAAAAAAGCAATGACAGACATTCTTGTGTGTATGTGGAGGGGGGGGATGAATGGATGTTTTCATGGCTTTATTTGTCAGCTTATTGTTTAAATAAGGCAATGACAACTGGTTGGACAAATGTATTTTCTTCCAAATAAGGAAATAATTGTTGAACAGTTGCATTATGAATAAAAAAGATTTCCTGTTTTCTTTTTGCTTGCTATGGTTTATCTTTTTTTTGCAATGGCTATTTGCTTAATAACATAGAATGCTCAATTCAAATATCTTTTGAGCAACAATACAAAAACTGAAGCCTTGCTTTTCTGCATCTAAATTAACATAATTTTCTTTCTGTGCAAATGCTGGATATTTTTATCAACACTGGATCAAGTGAAGACAACATTCCAGATTGACTGCATTAAGAGACTTTTTACCAAGATTCTATGTACAGTGTTCTACAGGGGAAAAAAAAATCATTTTTTTGGAAACCAATATAAGCTTTGATTAGACCCTGTCATATTTTTTTTTTTTTTTTTTTTTTTTAAACTCTTTGGAAATACTTTTTTGTTAATGATGCAATAGCAAATGTTCTCATTCTTAGCGATTTTCAATGCTGGAATTCCTCTAGAATGTTATCTTGATTGAAAGAAATTTTGAGTAGACACTTTGAACTTTCCCTTCCAAATTGTCTTCTTGCATTTCTGTTTTATTGTTTTTCCAACCCTTTGTTTTCTTCTATTGCTGCTAACTGTTTTGTTTTTATCTCTAACAGAGAGACACGATGCCATATTTGTGGTTGGCAGTCTAGATGAGACCATAATGTTGCGTGGTATGAGATACCATCCAATTGATGTAGAAAACAGCGTCCTGCGATGTCATCGCAAAATCTGTGAATGGTATGTGTTAAGAAAACATTTGTTGCTCTGAATATAAATATTTATCTGCCTATCTATTCCAAATTAATGTATCATGTCAGGGAGAACTGACAATTTTAAACTGCTTGCAGAAATCAAGCAGATTTATTCACTTACTAAGCAATTGGTTGCTCTTTAGGAAGATTGACCTTAAATGTTCTTTAAATTATTTGATGCAGTTCATCTTTTTACTTGTAAATGACTGAACTTCTCTCACTTTTGTGCTGGTTAAATGCTGTATCAGGTTGAGCTCTCTTAAACCTCTGCTTGAATCTCAACTGCTGCAATTATGTTGATTTGTGGTTTTGTTTTAACATTTATGCTTTTTAAATTGTGAGTTCATTCTTATTTTCAACTTTATTTTCTCCATTTCTATTTCAAGTCTGTTTGTTTATTTTTCAGTGCTGTATTCACGTGGACCAATTTACTGGTTGTCGTTGTTGAACTGGATGGCAATGAAAACGAGGCTCTTGACTTAGTTCCATTGGTCACTAATGTTGTCCTGGAGGAACACTACCTAATTGTTGGCGTTGTTGTCGTGGTCGACCCAGGAGTTATTCCTATCAACTCTCGTGGTGAGAAACAACGCATGCACCTTCGAGATGGCTTCCTTGCTGACCAGCTTGACCCCATCTATGTTGCCTACAACATGTAGATGCCAGGGGAGATAACTGCTCCCAGCAGTTGAACATCACATTTTAATCCTCCTCTTCCTCTCGCCCCATGTCCCTCATCCTTAACCCACATCTATCTTTTGATGGTTTATCACAAAAACAAACAAAAAATAAAATGAATACAAACTATTTACTCTAATTTACAACTTCAACAGAAAAAAAAAAATCAACACTGCTGTCAATATTATTAAGGGGAGAAACATACTTCTACATTGGGTACGTGGGTGGGTGGGATATTAGGTAGGTAGGTGTGTGTGTGTGCGCGCGCACGCGTTTTATTTTTATTTATTTTATATATATATATATATAACATTACATAATAACTTAACCCAATGATTACACAAATACATGTATACATACATATATATATATATATATATATATACATATACACACACATATATATATATATATACACATACATATATACACACACACACACACACGTAAACTTGATTATTCTTCAAGAACTGTAAAAAACATTTTGTAGAATATTTTTTTTTAAATCAAGTCCATTGGACATTCCTGGTGCTTTTTTTCCCCTTTCTTAATAGAATTAGCTTTCAAGCATTTTTTTTTTTTTTAAATATCCAACTTGAATTGTTGATTATTATTTTGCTCTTGTTGTTTCTTGTGATCCTCACTTGCTGATATTTACAGCTGGCATTTCGTAAAACTTACGACTTTTACTCAGCGCACGCACACACACACACACGCGTGATTTCTACACACCACCACTCTCATGTACAACTGATAATGCTATACTGCTACTATATATCACGAGTGCAAACCTCTACGCATACTTGACACTATACGACTGGTCAATACTATTCTGCTACAATGCACACAATGTATGTAGCGATTTACCATCTGCATAAGTTACTCATTGTGTGCATCAGCTCTATATGCGTACATACCTGCACTATCTACCCCCCACCCCACCTTTCATTCAACTGTGTATCCATTTTCAGTGATTACACACGTGCGTATGCTCACACATGGTGTGAAGTAACTAAATAAGCCACATGTTGTTGCCATTGCTGGCATAGATGTGGTGATGAGCAGTAATTTCACAGAGCCAACCACATACAGCAATTTCTTGCAAGTTATATACTCTTAATGTGCAAGGAGATTTTAGGATGTGTATGACAGTTACCCGTGTAAAGGCATGTGCACACACACACACACACACACACACACACACACAGTGAGTGGCAATTACTCCTGCATATATGCCTTTGTAAGTAATGGTAAATGAGTATAATTGTAAGTGCAGTAATTATCGAGATGTGTCTATGTGTGTCTCAGCAAATAATTTTACTCTTATCATGGCTACTGCTACAATTGAATACACACACACACAAACTCCTGCTGTGAGAAAGACTGATGGTTGGTGTATCTCATTCCATTCTTTTGCTGCTCTCTAATGATTCCGAAACTGCTTTTACCTCTTGGCACTTTTGCTTCACATCCTCTTTTTCTTCCCTTTCCCTTCCCCAACCCATTCGGTTTTCATGATTCTCCTAAAATTTGTACTGAAATTTCTCGGTTAAAAAAAAAAAAGATATAGAGAAAATTCTTCAGCCTACAAAATATAAGTGAGAAACCTCCTGGGAAGATCATCGTCATCATCTTCGTTGTCGTCGCCATCTTCATTGTCAACAACAACAAACAACAAGCAAGAACAACAACAACAATGTACCATTGTCGTCGTCGTCGTCACACTGTGCTGAACATTATCTGCTACCTAACCACTATTATTACCACCACCACCACTACTATTACTACTACTCCAACCACAACAAACCTGTTGTGTTTTAAACAGCAGTTTTGCTTGTCTTGTAGAAATGTTTCCTTTTAACAAAAAATGAAAAAAAAAAATTTATAATTTTTTTTTTTTATGCTGCTCTGTAAACCGCAATCTTCAACTTGGGATGTTTTCTGTTTCTTTTTATTCTAAGTTGTTGGGTTTGTTTTATAACTTTCTCTTTTTATTTAATTTTTTTTGTCTTTTTCTGCCACCAAAATTTTTTATTTAACACTCTTTCTGTTTATCTTCTTCTTTCTTGTCCTCTTCCTCCTCCTCTTTCCCGTGTTAGTCAGCCTCAAATATTTTCCTTCCAAAATTTGCTCTAGACTGCTCTATTTGCACTGGCCGGCCGAGCTCCCCACAATCACTGCTCTTTTTAGGTGATAACAGCCCCTCTACGTTTTTCCTCTTTGTCTCTCTCTCTCTCTCATAAAATGCTCTCTCTTTTCATGGCTTGTCCACTGTTCCTTGGGCTGGTGGGACTTAATGCACCAAAAGAAGAAACTTAACAATCTTGCTTGGAGCCCACATCTCTCTTATTCACTCTAGTCAGTCTAAAATCTCTTCTCCAAGGAGTAAAAGGGAATGTCATTGTTGTCTTGTCACTTACACACTGCCCCTGCCTTCTAAAAATAATCCAAAAAAGAAAAAAAAAAAATTATAAATATATATATATATATATATATATATATATATATATATATATATATATATAATGTGTGTGTGTCCACATTGCTCTCCTCCCTCACCCCAGTAAATATTGGATGTACAAATCGTAAATGATAGAATTACTAACTTCTCTTTCTCCACTTTGATTTTTTGTTCTCTCCTGCTCGGCCAGTCCCTATTAATGTTGTTGTCATGGAACATACAGTTTTTAAAAGGGCTGACCACCCCTGCCCCATGCTCCATCTCCCCCTCACCCTCCTGCAGATGGGGGAGATTTGGCTCATTTCGTCTGTTTGGTTTTTAATTTTTTTAAATTTTTTTTAAAACATTCTTTTTAATTTTTGTAAACATTATGTAAGATATTTCCTTTTAAAAACATTTTGTCACAGTCCCAACATCCTCTTTGGAAAGAGAAAAATATTAAGAATTGAAACAATTTAAAAAAAAAAAAACAACAAAAAACATTTTTTTAAGAAACCCTAAAATCAACAAATATTGCCTGTTGTTATCAGGACGCTGAGTAGAATTGGGTCATCTTTCTTATCTCTCTCTCATCTCTCTCCTCTCTCTCTCACTGTAAAACAGTAACTTGAAACTGTTAATTTACAGGGGACATGAACTGACGCTGAAGTTGTCATATTGAAAAACAAAAAAAAAACAAATGTATGGACAAATATTTTCAATTCTTGTAAGACCCAACCACTGAGAAGAGAGAAATCTCTTGTGATTCCTTAAATAAATTTAGTCACCAAACTTTCCACAGAAATGTGACAGCATTTTCTCTTGTTGTCTTTATTTCCTGCATGTTTTGCATGAAACTTGTTTTTGGTGATCTATATTGCTTTGTGAACGTACCACACATAAATTTAACTTGTTTTTAGCTAAATTTATAATTTCTGATTATTGTCTTTGTACATATTTGTTTTACATTTGATAAAAAAACTCATTTTAGTCTTTTTTTTATGTTGTTATTTTTGCCAAAATAGAATTTGTTTTTCAGTTTTCATCTGAGTATGGTTAAAACAATTTCACACAGACATTAGCATTATTATCATAAAAAACAGGAAAATTGTAAAGGAAATTAAAAAAAATAAAAATGCATGAAAATTCAACCAAAGAAAAAAAGCAACTAATTTCCAATGACGCCTTTCAACTCATTCCCTTTATGTATACAGTGATTACAACAGTTTTTTTTAAAATGTCTGTATTATTATAAGTCATCAATTGTGATACGAACAAGTTTCTTTTGTGATTCTGCCTGGATCTCTTCAACCATATCAACCAGAATTAAATCTTAGAGAATAATAAAATGTCACAGTGAGATCCTGTGAATAGGGAAATGAATGTTAGATTTTGGGGGAAATGTGTATGAATGATTTTGAAGTTAGGTTGATTTTTGGTTTGATCTTTGAGTTCTCTAGGCATATTTTTCTCTTGTCAACACTCAAGTCTCATCACAAAATTTCAGTAATTCCACTCCTGTTCAAGCCATCTGCCAAAATTTAATTGTTCCTGTGCAACAATTCTTTCAACAATCTGAAATTATCAAGAATAACTTTGCCTGAAGTCTACATGGTTAATCTTAAGCACTTTTCCAACATAATCCAGTGTCATGTAAGTCAACAATTTTGTTGTGCATTCCATTTCAAAATTTGAATTTGAGTGTTAAGCACTTTCTACTGCTATTTAACTTTGATATTCTGCTGTGTGTTTGGAATTAGTTATTTGCAGTAACTGTCATTGCAATGACGAACCTTTTTTGGCAGAAGGAAACAAGCATTTTTCTTGTTGGATACTGAATTTTTCACTATGACCCCCCCCCCCCTTACACATATGCATGCACACAAACACACACTTTTACTTTTCATATTCTGTGCCAGTTGAGGGCTAGTATATACAAATCATCCACCAACACAAACATTGAATATTAACAACAGTTTCAGCATCAACTTTTTAATTCTAGATCTGATCATTTGAAGTTTGGTTCTTTGTAATATTTGAAAGTTTGTAAATTCAATAAATTTCTACATTTTACTCAATTCATCTTTAGATAGAGAAAATTTTAGACTTAAAATTGCTTGGCTGTTTCTTCTGATATCCCAAATAAAGAAAATTCTGCTAGAAAAAAATTACTTCTTACAAAGGTGGTGGGAGAAAAACATTGTTAAAAAATATTTACAAATAAATTAAAAATTTTCTTTTATCAAAGTATAGAAAGTACTTTGTGAATCAGTTTACCTCAACCAATTTTCCCCATTTCTTTTCATTTTGTATGTCTTGGTGGATATAAAACAAAAAGCCTACTTGATAAAGACCCCAAAAGATGGGGATTGATGTCAAACAGCTGATAAGTAGGTCAAGAAGAGTTATCAATCATAAAATTCTGATCAAATGTTTCATTCCTTGGTTTTGAAACAAAAATGAACAGAAATTGAAAAAAAAAAAAAAAAAATGGTTAAGATTTATTTCTGCTGCAGTTTACTATCATCAGCATTTATCTTTCAACCAGTCTACTTTGCCGTTGTGACCAGTTGTAGGATTTGCTTTTCTCTTGGCATTTTATATACAGTTTATTCTGTATAAGATTAAATGTTCCATTAGAACACATTGGCATAATGAATTGTTTTTTTAATACATAAAAACGATAATTTCTTTAGAAAAAGTACATTCACTGAGAGTAATCTATGGTATCTGATTAAACGTTAAACTACCAGATTGAGGGAAGAACATTCAGTTCTTGATAATGACCGAGATGTACAAAGGAACTCAAATGTGAACTTTAGACAGTTCATCCACAATATTGATTTGTATGTATAAAAAAAAAAATTATTATTTCAAAAATATGAAAAGATGAAGCAGAGAAGCCTAGTTAGTCAAATTTGAAGAAACTATCCTCCTTATTTATCCTCATAATCTTCACTTCCTACCACCACCCCTTCATTCATAGTACATGCCTCACTCATCATAACCATTTTAATGGTAACCCTTTATCTTCAATGACTCCCTCTATATTTTAAGAGCTGAGTCCCTGTCCATCACACATTGTGTGTGACTTTGCATATGTTTGTTTTGTGCATGAGTGACTTACATGTGCCTGTGCCATGTACACGCTCACAATTGACCAAGTTTGAAATAAGACAATGGAATAATAATGCTCTACTCCTACTGAGTCTGGACAACCTGTCTTTGGAGTAATAAAATTAAAGTTTAAAACAAAAGTTTTAAATTTTTAAAAATTTGATAACTATCAAATTTTATTGAACATTTCAGAAATTATTCATTAATAAATAGAAATATTTTTAGGTCTGCCATTGAATTAAAATATACATGCATACACATGTAGACAAATATACAGGAATGAAATAGTTGTGTTGCAAAGGTTCATTTTCTTTTCTATCTGGCAACAACCCTTTGGTAACAAAAGAGTATAAACTGGCCCTTTGAAGTCATTTTTCCGACTCCTGTATTTAAACTCTATATATTTTCTAAGTGTAGCATTTTAAATGAACAAACCGTTTAAATTTGATCATCTTGCTGTCAGTAAAGAGACAGGTACTGAGCTAGTTAGTATTTAAAAAATGAATGCTTGCTACCTAATTGTATTATATTATAATAATAAATATATTAATGCTACTGACTAAAATATATTTTTTCAGAAGTGTGTGCTTTTGTATGCTATCAGATACAATAAATAATCTTCACTATATTAACAAAGGGGCATTGAATAAACTGACAAAATCATTATGAACAAAAACAAAGGTCAGGATAGTCCAAAACACAAATTCCTTGGGTATTAACAATTCACAAACCAGTATTAGCATTAGTAATTTTAAAAAATACCATCACTCCTCAACTTTCACTTGTTATCCTTTTCTATACTTTCATGGTAATTATTTGGATCTCTTCACTATAATACCTAGACCCCATAAATTTAAGCACAGTACTAGGCTATCATTACACTCTCATCAATTTACAGTTGAGCTGGCTAGATGTAGCTGTAAGTTCTATACTAAGTTTTTTTTTTCTTGCACTTCCTGCTTGTGGAACTCCTTTCCAGTTTTAATCTGCAAAAATTTAAATGCAATATCAATTGCTATCTACTGTCTTCCTGATTACTCTTTTTCTCTTCCAGCTCATTATTAATGTTTCTGTTCCTAATTCCTCTGCACCCTGTAACCCCTAGTGTTTTAGTAGCTTTACTGTGTAGCTTGGGGTGATACTGTTTTAAAAAATATATAATATTATGACACTATTTAGCGATGGTAATTGGTTAACTAATTAACCATAGAAATTAAAACAAGAAAATACTGAGAACAGAAAAGAAGATACCCCGAAATTTTTATTTTTTTTACTTAAGAATAAAATCAAGTTACTTTCTCAAAGACCTGTAAATTGGCATAGACAGTGGACTCGCAGAAAGGCCATATGCGAGCTTTTGACAGTTGATTAATGGTGTCTGTAAAAGTGCTTGCGGAGAAAAACAGACTCAAAAAAAGCGTTGAGATAACAAGCGGCAGGCCATATGGTGATTATGAAAATTTTGGCATGACAAAGTATGCCAAAATGATTTGCCGATACGGGGTAGAGAGAATCAATATTAATTATCTTTCCAAGATGTCATGTTTAAGTGCCGGCAAGTTGAAAAGCCATATGTTTTTGTGAAAAATTTCAGCATGAGAAAATATTCCGATACAAGGTAGAGAGAATTGATATTTACTTTTCCAAAATGTCTTCAGTACTGATACGTTAAGTAGCCATATGTTGATTATAAAATTTTGGCATGAGAAAAATATCTCTGAAGAATTGCCGATTTGGAAAATAAAGAAATTTATTTTCTCAAGAAACCAAAGGTTCCAGTAAACGCTCACTTCATGAAGGGACCAGATGGCAGACTTTGACGATTGATGGAGTTTGTAAAAAGTGCTGGTTAAGAAGACACAGAGTGACCAAAAGATCTGGGAGATTTTAAGTGGCAATGTGTGATTCGTAAAAGTTTTGGCCAATGGGAATAAGAATTTTGTAAACAAAAAATTCTGGGTTATAATTTTAATGATGCCAGTTAGCCACGCCCGCACGATCAGGATACCATTGGTTGAGTGGTAGCAATGGTGATAAGTGGAGGTAATTTGATGAGAAGGACGGGGAAGTTATTAATGCCCACTGAAGGTATGAGAAGGGGGGGTAGGAGGATAGCTCTCCTCTAGCCTCTCTTCACGGACGAAGGGAAACCCCCAAAATGGAAAGTGATTAATTTTCCCAAATGGGAAGTAATCAATTTTCCTTTTCAATTTTTTTGTCAGAAATCGGGATTTACCGAAAACCCCAGACTGTGCCTAACCCCACACTGGTTTTTGGTCAGTATCCATATAAACAAACGCCCTCGGGCCATTCGACAGTCAGTTGACTTTGAGTAGTTCGCCAGTTAGAGCCTTTGGAGTTGCAGGAACCAGAGTGTTGCCTCGCAGAAGCTGACTGAGAGATTCCATGACCTCCGACTTCACCAATCCTACCAATAGCAAGTTATACTGACAAACGAAGCTAAGCCAGCACTTAAAACCTAAACCAGTTGACTTAGAACTTGCCTAAGAAGCATAAAAATGTTACACTCCATAGAAAACGCGTTGGAAGTAAAACACACTCCTGTATATAACAGACGGATAAAAGTTAATTTGTTACTTTCAACATACTTGAACCTCTTGGGTTTTTATTTGCTTCTTTTCTTTACGCTTGTGCAATATCACCTCCAGTCTAGACTCATCTTACACTACGGCCCGATGCCTGATTGATTTCGTCGACCTAAGATCAAAATCACAATATGGGTAGGTTAGACTTGAGATTGAAGCAGTTATTTCGGTAACCAGATGTTGAAAGTGAGCTGGGAATGTACTTAGAATCAGTAAGAGAATTGGACTTTCTAGGGCACATAATGAGGAAAAAGGTGGCACTTGACATGGTTAGCAAGTTTATCTTGCTAGATCAATTATGACTTACTAGCTTGATCCTCACTGAGTGCCTCATACTTTTGGCCTAAACTGTGCTTAGAAAACCACCATAATGAGGAATTGGAGAATTAGATACTCATAGATATATTGAAGATATATTTAAGTAAGCTATTAGATTGGCAACTAGATTTCACTGTTCAACTAGCTAGATGCAACTATGTTCTAGTCTAATAGTTTCTTTTCATCTGTGGAACTGCCTTCCAATTTCTTGCTTCCCTGCCACTTACAAGCTTCAAAACTTTAAATGCAATGTTAATCGCCATCTTCTGTCTTCCTGAATCCTGTTCTTTTATTGTCCTTTCCCCTCACTAAAGTCTTCTCCTCTTCCACTCACAGTAACCCCTTGTGTCTTAGTGGTGTCATTTTAAATTTTAAAAAAGTGTTATTAATACATATTTTAATAATCTTAGATTTCCAAAAAGAATCTTGAAAGTCCTCAAGCTATACCTAATTTCTATTAAGTTTCTGTCCTGTTTGATAGCTGCGGAGATTTTTTGTGAGGTTACCTTGTCATTGCCAGTACTCTTTGGGGAAAACAGATGTATTTTATTTAATAAAGTATTACAGCAATATTTTTAAAAAAATAATGAAAATTGTATAAATTGGCAAAGTGAAGCATTAAAAAAATTTTACATTCACTAAGTTTTATCTCTCTCACTCTCACACACACACCACTTTCTGATTGCTAGAAATGCTACTAAGTATAAGCTAACAATTTCCATATTTGGAGCTGAAGCAAACTAGAAAAATGAACAAAATGAAAATTTTCCAGTACAATGCTTATCAAACTTTTAAATTTCCAAACTCCACTGATATTTTACTCTTGGTTTTCCGAGAAATGTTCTGTTATGGCTCATTTGAATTTGATCAACAATGACGACAAATATTTCAAGGAAATGTCCAGAAAGCAGCATTGAAAGGCTAATCTTTGTTTCTTGCTGCTGTGTCATTTTGCCAGCTGCTCCTCTGCAAATAAAAAAACAAAAAAACAAAAGGATAAAATCTGAAATTTCAATATTCATGTGTACATCATCACCGTCAAAACAACTGCTTTTATAGAAGCGGATTTTGGTTCAAAACTGCTGAAATGATTACAAATGAGATTCTTTTCATAAGTACTTCTGTGAATCAGCATAAGTGGAATCAGTGTGCCAACTTCAAATTCCACTTTTGCACAAATATCCTCTGGAAAAGCATGAATGCGTCACTTCTCCTGCCAGCTATGGGTTAACTAGTCTAGGAGAAAACAACTCAGAATTCAACTCCACTCTGTAAGTGAAAAATAAAAAAACCTACATGCTACAGAAAACACATCAGCAACAGCCAGTGTGGTGAGGCTGTGGGTCTATATTCCGCCAGGAAGATTAATGACACCAAGGAAAAGAGAAACATTAAAGTGAGTTGCATTTATAATTTTACAGTGATATTCACTTAAGAGAAATTTTAAAATTTCACTGAAAATGTTGCTTAAAAGAATTGTAACTTACCAAGTTAAAGAGAGTCTTCAGCTGGCTTCTCTTCATTTACTGTAGTTTCGGTGGTAGAGATTTCAGTAGAAGGTGGTTGTGGAGATTCCGGGAATTCTACAATTGGCACTGCAGCATCGGTATTATCTACTGACTCTGCAGAAACATTTGTCTCCGAGTCAGCTGTTACTTCCTGGATGCCTGCGTTATCCTCAGTTGATGTTGAAACTGGTTCACCTTCACCTTCACCTTCACCTGGTTTAACACTCTCTGCTGATTCTACAGCCTCTCCAGTGGTGGCCAAATCTACATCTGCTGCTTCTTGTGTTTCGCTTGTCTGCTTTGCATCTTCAGCTTTGTCTCCTAAAAAGGAGAAATTAAAGATGACGTTTTTAATCTATTACAGAACAAAGATTGTCATGTAAGGAGTCATTTTCATAGATCAATTTTTTTTATTTATGATTCACGTTTTTGATGATTATCTAATAATGAATCATTTTCATCTCCTATATGGATTATAAATTTCATATTTTATCTCGAGTGCCAAATTGGTGACATTGTCAAATTACTCTGGTAGAACAAAAAAATATTTAAAATCCAAGGTAAATCAAAGAATACTATTCTCTGCAAGCCAGTCTAGCAATGTAAAATGAGTTAAATATTTTTGCCAAAATACAAATTTGGCCTTTTGTTCCCAAATACACATAAGTAGTCAATTCTAAAATGATACCGTGCAGCAAGAAAATAAATGATCAGCTTAGAAATGCCTTCTTTCCTTCCAGCCTTTGGTTTTAAAAATTTTACCAAATATTCATTTTCTTTTTTTTTTACTCATGAGAATCACTCAAAGTTCTGATACTCTTTTACATTTGCAATAGACATCCATACACTTACAACAATGACCCTCTAAAAGGGAAATATCCTAGCCATCCTTTAATGGCTACAGCTGTCAATATATAGCAGGCATTACTGCTTACATGCTTATTTACTAACTAATTCTATTCTTTTTCTTTCTTTCTCTTCTCTTTCTCTTTTCAAGAACTTAACCTTTTGCTGTTTTTCATCTTTCTTTGTCTCTAATCACCTTAATTAGCTTACCAGCACCAATTCCTTCAGACTTACCATCAAGCAAATGTTCTTTGTCTTTTGAATATTCATTCTTGCTTTGAATATTGCTGCTACATATGGTCTACTGCTCTTGCTATATATTTAGAGGTTCTGCAGTGTTATTGGTCCTGACCTGGCATCTTAGCTTCAGTCCCTTTCCCACTGTCATAATGTAGCTTCCCTGTGCTTTTTCTATAAATACTTTCCTGGTAATTGTTCTGATGAAATTTCTACTATGATACCTAGACTTTATGAATTTAAATGCAGTACAAGTTTGGCAGCAATGTCTCATCATTTTACAGCTGCAGTGGTTAGATGTAACTGCAAGTTCTGTGCTAACAGTTTCTTTTCTCACATGTAGAACTTTCTTCCAGTTTCTTGCTTCCCAGTCAACTTTGTATTTAAATCTTTGAAGATCAATGTCAATCGTGATCTCCTGTCTTCTTAATTCTTGTTCTTTTATTCTCCTCTCCCCTTAATAGGAGTTTTTCTCATATTTTCTAACACTCAGTAGCCCCTAAGTCCTAATGACTTTATTGTCTTGCTTGGGATGAAATGATTAAAAAACAATGTCAAGTAAATATTAATCTTAACCTCGTTCTGGCAACTCCTCCCGTTATGATGCTAGTACCAACCAGTATCAGCTGCTGCCCTTCCCTTGGACAACATCAAGGGCATGAAAAATGGGGAAATGTGCTGCTTGAGCAACTGTCAATCTCCCATAAAACCCTGCACCCAGCAGGATCCAACATCAACATTACCATGGCAGCAAAAAAGCAGCATCTACCAAGTCTGTACAGCCACAACAGATGTTCCATCACTACCACTGGCTGAATCAAAGCTCCACTCCACAAGTGCAGATCCATACTCTCCCACAACTGACAAATGTCACCATAAATACTAATTATATATAAGTTATACAAATATTAGCTTCTATATAAAGCACTCTCTCTCATACATATATATATAAAATATTTTTTTTATTTTTAGTATAAAACAGGCTTGAAATTTGCAGTCAATAAAATAAAATATATATAAATAATTGACAATTTTTAATATTATGATAGTTTAAGTGTCCAAAACTTTGATTATTCATCATTGGCGAATTTCTTTATTTTATTTTACGAAGGTTTTTTTTTTTTTGTTTTTTTTTTTTTTTACACAAATGAGTTTTTACAACAGCAAAATTTATATAAAAATCAAACAATTTAATCTTATGTTATAATACATTAATTTTTAAATATGATCACAACATCATTTATTTTTAGCATATTCCAAAGTTGAAATTCATCTAGAATCTGATTGGTGTTCCTTATGCAGTGTATATAAATATATTTGCTAATGAATTCAATAGATTTATCTGACCCTGACATGCAATGTATCTGCAAAACTTGAAATCAGTCCTAAGATAAGTCTTTTGGACTTTTTCTTATCTTGGCACACACACATAATATAAGCAGTTAGTGGATTTTTTAAAATTATTTCTTATTACTATAAGCATATTAATTAGTATATATGTTTGAGTAGAAATTCCTGATTTTTAAACTGAAAATTAACCTAGAAAATCAAATCTTTAAAAAAAACAAAAATCAGAAATTTTTTTTCTTGGTTTAAAAAGGAATACAGGTTTAATTCCTGTCGAGTAGGTATATTTTCTTTAAGACTTTTTATCTCTAGACCAGTAGATATTAATTTTACTATTTAAAAAGTACAGGGATGACTACACACATGTATCCACAGAATATAATGTTTATAGTAATAAGAAATATGTATGCATATGAGAGAGAATTTAAGCACGACTTTCACTATGAGTTTTAAAATGGATGAGTAAGTGGGAGCTTGTAATTGATAACCTGACAACTTATTTGATTTTTCAACTAACTTAATTAAACTTAATCACTTCACAGCTTTTCTGTTGCTCTCAATTTTACATTTTAAGTTGAAACTTTTCTTTTTAATTATTAATTTTATTGCTAGATTTACTTCAGTACTATTTTTGAATGTTAAAGCAAACAGCATGAAATTGGAAATAAAATACCATCTCTTTAGACTTGAACTCACATCCTATATCTTAGAAAGCATTTGTAAACATGTGATCATTGAGAAATCTCAACAGTACTCATTAACACATAGTTTGATTTTATATTAAATGTCATTTTTAAAGGAAGAAAAAAAAAAAAAAATCCAATCTTACCATTTTCCTCATCAGTGAAAATTGTGTTGATTATTTCCTCAACTTTCTCACCTGTAGAACAGCCATGCACAGCATTATGCATTATGTCTGTGCCATATTTAGCACGCAGACTGAAAAGAAAATAGTTTCTCTCAGATCATTGAGAAGATGTAAATGCTGATATTTGACATGTATCTTTCCCCTGACAAAAATAAACTTAATTTTGTGATTGTTTATTTTGCTTTCTGAGAATAGTATTTGTAAATTTATATAAAAGTTTGTATGTACACTTTTGTATTAATGCAGTTGCCATCTGAAATACTCAAACAGGGGAGAATTTTTCAATTTATGTCAGGTAGGAACAAAAGTTTGTAGTGCTTTTAAGTGAATTTCAAAATGAAAATATTTAGATATTTGTGCACAGATTTATTCAAATATATTCAGCATATTTTCTGAAAAGTTTTCTTGAATATTCAGGCTGGTAGATGTTATTAAATAAAAATACTGCTTAATTAAATAAACAGCATTTACTCGAATACAAGTATTCATCTAAAATAACATTTAAGCAAAACAAATTAAAATATGTCCGATTTAATCCATTTCATAATATAAAAATGCCTTTGTTTATGATACGGTAGAAAACAGCAGATATTGATGTTTTTGAGAATTGGCAGAGAAGGTGAGTTCAAAGCACTATTTTGGTCTTTGTTTAACTGCAAATACTATGTGGCTGAATTGGTTAAGCACATCATATATATATATATATATATATATATATGTGACATTTTGTTTTACTACCATTCACCATCTTTAAAGCAGCTTCATAATTCCATCCTCCCAGAATTTGGTATATTTCTGGGTGATGAATTAGTTTAAATGTCTTTTACAAGTTTCCAGAGAAGTGAAGTTGTTCACTTTAGGAGAATTTGAAAAGAGATCAAAATAAGTAGTCAGCCAAAGGTGCAACATCAAAGCTGAGCTGTGTCAATTTCTGTGGTGTCCGTAAAGTGATGTGAGGTGGTGGAAGACAACACCCATTCAATTGGCCAATTTCAGATGCTTTTCATTAAATGCTACCTTCAATCAGCCCCAAAACAATACAGGTTTGAATTCAATATCATAATTTATGAAAGGATTTCTTAATATACTATGCACTTCCAATTCCACTAGATAGACAGCATCACCTTCTTCAGATGCTGACTAGCTTTTGGGAGTGGTTTATGGTAGCTGATTTTATTTTTCCCAGGATATTTTTCCCTCCACATTTTTGTAAACAATCCATTTTTCATTGCCTGTAATCATTCTTTTAAAAAAATGGGTTATTTTTGTTGCATTTGAGCAGAGAATTGAAGATGGCAATGCAGCCCATTAAGTTTTTCTTCTGTTAAATTGTGAGGTACCCAAACATAGTAGGGATTCATGTAGCCGGGTGTTTTCAAATGCCATAAAATGCTCATATATGTGGAGTATCTCTACTTTCTGGAAATAAGAGACTCAAATGACGAAAATGCATCTCACTTTTACTTGTGATGTCAAAACATTTAAAATTCATAATCCACACATAAATCATATAAAAAGAAGTGTTGAAATGTCACTTTTTAGAATATGTATATATAGCATAAATTTCAGTTATATTTTAAACAAAATCATGTGCTTAAATAATTGAAAATTACTACAAAGTACATGTATCCCTTGCAATTGTAAATTTCTGTAGATATTGCAGATTAGTGATTTTGGTATTCACAAGGAAATCTGTTATCAAGTACTTTTTGGTAACAAATAAATGTTGGCCCTATCATTTGTTAATTTTGGAATTTTCTACACCCATCCTCTGCCACTTAATCATTTTCCAACCACTCCACTTATATTTTCTTATTTTTTCCAACCCGACATTCTATTTAGCACCCAAGAATACTTGTACCTGCTTTATGGATAATATGTATGTTAATGCTACAGAATCAAATAACAATAATAAAGACAAGAAGCAAAGAATAAAACCCTTTCTTTCTGCTTACAATTCAGGATTTTCCTCTTTTGCTATTTCAGGATCTGTAGGTCCCATGAGGGATCGCCATCCGTCAATGGCACCTTCTCGAGTAAGGACCATCAACATGGTTGGCCCACTGAAATGAAAATTATATGTTGATGCAATTCAGGTCAAATTAGTACTAGTGTCTTTATTCCTTGTCTAAATCATTTGTTTTTTATTGAAGATCAATTTGTGATAATCAACCAACTTGACATCTCAACCAAAAACCTCTCAATTAGACTCTCCACTGGTGATTTATGTTCAAAAAAATTATTTTCTTGTAAAATACATCACATTTCTTGTAGAATGAAACAGTTTTTTATATGATGTTAAAACAGTGCTGATTATGTTGTAATGTTGTGACAGACACTGCATAACTTTCAGGGCTCAGCCTTAATGATGAAACCATATTCTAATATTAAAGGCCATTGGTTTTGTTTAGGGAAATAATATATTTAATGCTATTTATTCTCAAGTGGAGCTTTTCAAATTAAAAAGGAAAACAATAAAAATATTACATATACTGGCTTCAAATTGATAAATACAAATCCATTCAGAGACACAACTAAAAATTCCCAAAGAAAATACCATATTGCCTAAATTGCTTTGTACATATTCTATCTACTTACAAAAGCTCCATATCTGGGGTCTGATTGATGTTTTAGTTGCATATTTCTCACAGGAGTTCAAATCCAAAAGAAAACTAGGTTCTTGATTACTGATTTTATGTTGGGTGCAATACAATCTTCCACTCTCTCATTCACCTCATTGGTTCTTGTGTCAGACTAAATTTACTAAACATCTGGTCTGATCTACAGTTGATATGGTTGTCTATTTACAACTGATTCAACCTGTTGGTGTTCAGACTCATGTAAAACCAGGATCTTGGATGTAGATTTTCCTGGCAAGCACTTTCCACTGTCAAAATTGATGCAGCACAATTTTCTTATCCCTGTTTTCCCTTGTGTCAGCTAAAATGAAACTTTTTAAATATCAAAAAGGACTTTATATTTATTACAGAAAAATGTCATCATTTGAAGATCTATTCTGTACAACTATATACATTTTTTTCTTATTTTAAAAATCTTTAAATCCACCCCCACATGACTTGTGATTTAAACAGCTTGACCATCTTATCCCTTAATATTTTAGTACTTAGGTATGGATATATTACAGCAGTGATTTTATAAATGTCTGATGACAGATGGATACTATCAAAAGTTAAAAATCTCTTCCCCAATCATTTAGAGTAATAAGCCTCTTCCACCTGGCACTGGAGCCAGGACCATTGACCTTGTAGCTTCTAGTCTACTAATCTACCTCTGAGTTTTCCCAGAATGTACACTGATTGTATTATCAGAAAATGTTATTTGGGTCTCCTTACTTCTCTCTTTCCCAGATAACATTTTTAAGTCAATTTCTAAAGGTTAAACTTGTTACCAGGAGTTAACACTGAACTTTTGTCCAGGCAAATTAAAAAAAAAAAGTGACATTTAAATAAAAAGCAGGCAAAAACAAATTTCTTTCACTCTTGTGACATTCATGGGTTTATTATTTACTTGTTTATTCTTTTGTCTTCTACAATCAATTTGGAAGAAATTGCTAACTTCATGTGTGTGTTTAGTTGGGAGGAAACTCCAGCCTGAACTTGAGTTATAAGACTGCTTTTCTGAAGATGGCTGGAGAAATTTCTCCCAATATATTAAAAATTGATATAGGAAAGTACATATTGCCAAATATTTCTATGTTCCCTGCATTAGGTAATTTATTAAGAATGCATTGTATTTTCTCTATATACAGATGAGCAAACTTTCTAGGTATATCATTTCACAAACCTGACATGAATTTTTAGGTGTCCAGAAGAAAAATAATTCCTTTTGTTATGAAATAGAAATTAAGAAAGAATTTACTAAATCTAATCTTTATAGAATTTGTCATTGTTTTACTGAACTACTGTTGTTTTCTAAAGTCACAGCCAAAGATGGCAGGATGCATAAATTGGTGGGAAAAAGATGGTGAATTTTTAGAAAAGTTTAACAATTACAGATCAAATCAATAAGTAGTGTGAAAAGTCAATAAATGAACTTAGTAATCTTTTGCTTACCTGACCATGTAATTGACAAGATCATCAAAATATTCTTTTTCCTTGTGGTTGCCATAGAAACTTTCTATAATGGCAGGGGTCAATAGTGTTTCTTTCTGGGCAGCTATTTGGAAACCAGCTTCATGGATTTTGTTAATTATCTCCTCTGAAAAACAACAAAGCATTTTTAATTGTAACTTTTGAAGTTTAAATTCATTGACTTTTCCAAGAAGAACCAGTGATTTTGGGAAGACCAGGATGATCTGAAAATATAATCAGCAACAACTACATAAATGTCATCTGAAGCCCCAAAATGGTTTATTATTATTATTGAGTAAGAGAGCAGCATGCCAATAAATTGATGCTGGGGTACAAGTCTATAAAGCCCAATATACCCATCTTGACACCCAGTCTGATAAGGGTATACCAAGCACATGCATCACATCCAAATGTGCACCATATGGTGATAGGTTTTGATAACAGCAACATATAACCTTCAAGGTAGGGCCCAGTTAGAAATATATTCTAGTTAGGTAAAACATTTTGCTCAGATGTTCTCCAATTGAAAATGTTACTAAGTATCTACATCTAGTTGCTTTGACTAACATCCTTTAAACTTAAAAAAAAATTCAACACACAGCCATGATCCTCCCTTGTTATTCCTGCTCATGAACAGTGATGCACTGTGTGTCATCCCCTAGGGGACATAGACAACTAGTTATGGTCAAGCATTTGACAAGCAGATGTGTGGTACTTAACAGGATATTTACTGTAGCCCTTAATTTGCCAAGACAAAGCATGTATATATTAACCCCTCCAATCACTTATGATATGGAGTCATGCCCGGTTGTAATATCAGGGCATCCTCCTAATCATCTTTATTATTATTTTAATAATTCTCTGTATTATTTTTCTTTCAAGATGTCAGCAGGTTAAGCATGGAGATTAGTGCTAAAGTAGGTTCAAATTTCAGAGGAATTATAAATAATATTTTTAGATCTGTCAAAGCTCACTATGAGAGCAACACATTTTTGATGCTGTGGTTTGGGCATGTCAGATAGAGAAACATGATTGATTTATGTACTCACTTTCTCTTTCCCCATTAATTATCATGGCATGCCAGTGCAGAGATATTTCATCAAGATACCTGCTAATGAAACAAAGCACAAGGAGAAATGGATTCATGCTTTTCTCAATGACATAAAGGCACAAGATAATATACACAACTTGAATTGGAAGTTAATGTTCAGTGTTTTTTTCTGTACAAACAACCATTGCAACACTCCACATAAGAACAAAAAAAATAATCATCTCTTTATTCTTTCAATTTTGTTCTTAAGTGGTTTTTGAAGACATTCTCGCTGAGAAGCAATAACAGACTTACTCAAGAGCAACTCTATAAAAACTATCATATATATTACCATGAAAAGTTAACATATACATTTCTTGTAATTTTGAACTTTAGTTAAAAAAAAAAGTTTTCAGACTATAAATACAAAATTTCTAGTTCAGCACGAATCTTTATTGCTTGGATCCGTGAACTGTAATTAAAAAGGTAAAAGTTTGCTAAAAGCAAATAAATTAGGGCACAAAATGTGAAAATCTGTAAGATACACATGAGAAATGCTGGAGAGAATATTGACCAAAGAAATATTGATCAAATAAACAATAATGAGGTTATAAGTCTAAATAATTCATAGAATAAGAGTATTTTTAAAACCTATTTGTATGGCACATTGACTCAGATAAACAGAAAACAAGTTTGTTTTAGTACAGTGTTTTTAATGAATCTTTCAAGATTTTAACACTGGAATTTCCTCAAATGCCTGTAATAAATGAATTTGATCATCTTTCATAGGTTTATGGTTTAATTCTTACTATAGCACTATTTTTCTAAAAGTAACCTTTTGTGTTTAAAAGTAATTTTCCAGACAGACATTTCTTTTGATATCAGGATTATGATAAGTAGTGCCAAATGGAAATGAGTTTTAAGTTGGCAACACAAAACACTAATGTTTTCTTCTTTTTTTTAATTCACTGAGCCAACAGTGCAAGTTCAGTCATAGCAGATTTTCATAAAAATATTTGAGTTCAGTCTTTCAAAAAATCCCACTTTTATTTGTTAATTTCAACATTTCCATGTTGATTGCTGAAGGGAGTATTTTTATTGAGTTGTAGCTGTTCAATTAATAAGCATGTGATTGGCAGGGCAAAGCTAAAAACTGTGAGTCTAATTTGAAACATTAACTAGTTGGAAGGAAAGTTATTGCAGTTTCTAGATAAATTTAAAGTTTGTATGAACCATGAGAACTTTCCTTTTGATCAGATAGAATGAAGAAATAATAGAAACAAGTTTGGTGTAGTTCAAAGAAACTTTAAAAAAATGAACTTTAAATTCTAGTAATGCAAACTTACGCCATTTTCATACTAATACCTCAAGAAAAGGAATGAACCCAATTTTCTCATTTATATTGATATGAACTAAACATTTTAGAATGTTCCAAGCAAATGGAAATATACAATATTTGCCCAAATTTCAACTGATATTGGAGAAGAATTAAGTACAGCACATAATTTCTATATATAAAAATTCCAGTGGGTAGATTTTAGGGGGAAAATGGTATCCATAAGTCTTTAACAGAAAAAGGAATGCTACAGATACAAATGTAAGCAGATATTTTTACCAATCTTAGCTTAATCTAGCACAGGTCCTTAATAGTGGTGCACATTGTGAAGATCAAATTTCCTCAACTAGCAACAGTCCATAAGATTAATTTTCTCTGCAGCTGATTGCCCTTAATTTCAATATTGTATCAGATTTTTGTAAGACTGAATTTTATCTGATTATGTTTCTAGTTTCAAGGATTTGCTTTCTTTTTTTATATATTTTTTTAAGAATGCAGTTTTACAAAAATACTTGATGTTTACTGAGCTTAGGTTAGTAAAACTAAAACATCAAAGAAAGCAGGATAGGAAGAATATCTTGTGTCAGTCAGCTAGCTTTTACCAGGGCTTCAATATTAACCACTGCCTTCTGTGGAAAATATGCAACTACCTCAGTCATAAAGTAAACCACTAATCTTACATGAAAACAAACTTACGTTTGACTGAAATTGGACACAACATTTCAGTGAAGAAACATTGATACTGTTCATCAGTTATAGATGTATCTACTTAACCAGGTTCATTGCCATAGTGTTTTTTTTTAGAGTGGGAGAAAAGCCTTTAAGTTAAGAGAGTCACAAGTAAAAATTTGTACACTAAAATTAATTCCCATCATTTTCAGTGGGAGGGGTGTAAATAACTGGGGTTAGGACAGCAGCCATTTCGCAATGGGTTTGCACCTTACCTTTAGTTCCAAAAGCATCAGGTTTAATGGCAGCCACTGTTTTCTCCACAGGGAAGAATTGATTGATTTCAGCTTCAGCCTCTTCAGACGTTTTTGCTCCATGCAGCATATTCACTTGCAAACCAGGAACATTGTACTGTGCTCTGAGACTGAAATATATTTACAAAAGTACCAAGAAGATCTGGACAATTTTGTGACTCTAGATTCTTTAAATAGGTAACAAATCTTGAAAATAAATACAAAATAGGCTTATCTAGTGATCACTCCAGATATTTGATTTGATTGTACCTAGAAACTATTGATGATTGTTGAATTAAAAATTGACAAGCACGAACAAATAATAAAACTCCCACAGGTTAACAGGACAGTAAGTCCAGAGTCATATTGTGGCTTCTAAACTATTTTTACCTCTTAAGGTCCACTAAAAATTTGGTATTAATTATAAAAATTAAAATTAAAAGCCACTATTAATTTCAGTTTATTAATTATAAATTTATAAAAATCTGATATTAAAGTTTATAAAATGTGATATTATAAGTTTCTACCCATAATCCATTATGGTCCACTGTCCCATTTTTGGAATGGTGTCTTCTAAGTGTAGCTTAGATTTGGCACTAGGCTGACAGTATGGGGCACCCATTTTGGAGATTGTTGTGTTTCTCTCATTCACTCACAGAGAAAGTACAGTAATAATTCAAATAAGTTAATTAACTGTCTCTCCAACAGTGTATGACGGACAAGGACAAAAGCAAAAAGACAAATAAACTGCTCCACCTGCATTGCGTATATAGCAATGCAATTAGAACATTCTAAGAGTTCTACAACTTGCCATTCAATTCTATTAGACAAATTTGCATGCCAGCAATTTGCATTGGACAGATCTAGATGCTAGTGATCTTCACAACAGGGATAGTGGGCAGTAATCAGTTAACATTTTATGAAATCAATCAAATATGCAAAATAAAGTTCCATAATAAAATAGAGAGAAGTTTAAAGACATTAAGCCTTCAACACAAAATCCTTCTCCACATTGGACAGAATCTATGAGAATGATATCCTTGTTTTTAAATTTCAACCAACCATTTAATCTACAGGCAAATCAGAGGCTTGGAAAATATTAACTTTTTTTATACTAAATTTCACATAATACAATGGTCTGAGGGCCACACAAAGTAGAGGGTTACAATCAATGAAATGGTCATGCCAAATGAGGTGTTTTATATGAATGGAAGAGAAGGTGATAGGAAGTGGAGATTATGAGGATAAGGTTGGAAAGATAATGATTGACCCTTGACTTGAATAGGTCAAGATTGAAGTGTTTAGGGAAGCAACCATGTGGAAGTCTGTTCCACAAAGTAGAAGTCCATGGAGCAAAAGCTGTCTGAGTGTAACTTTCTTCTTACATTTGGAATACAGAGAAAATGTATATGATTCAACTCTGTGGGGATAGCATGGCATGTTCTAGCTGTAAAAGTCTGAAAAACTGGTAGAACTAAAGAATGGAGCTGAATATTTGCCATGGAAAGAGTGAAGTAGTGATAGGCATGCAACAATATTCCTGTGGGAAAGAGTAAAAAGTAAGTCATACTCAACAAGACCATGTAAACAATTTTGAAGTCAAGGGTGGAAAGTGAGGATTGAGAACCTCCAGCAGCAATACTCCATTTTCCATTTTTGAACTAATCTTACTTGAGTAAAGATAGCTCATAGCAGAGATCAGATACTTCCTGGAGTGCAAATTTGTTACAGAAATTAAGTACAGAAAGGGGCAAAGAATTCTCTCTTCTTTAACATGACCATCACTAGGAAACAATGAATAGATTCCAAGTAGACAGATGGATTTTACATGTATGTTACCAACAGCACCATGACCTTGATCAACCAACTCACCAAACATACCAACTCCAGGCATTCCAACTCTTTAAACATTGAAAATAACCAACACCTGTTAAACCACAGCTATAAAAATGGCATGCCTCACCAACAAAGAGCAGTTTGACTTAACACCTCGATGGTGCCATATCAACTTGACCCTCATGACTGATGGCAACAGCATGTCTGAAACCAATTATTTGAATTGCCAACAGGAATCCAAGATGAAGCTTAAGTGTCACATTATTTACCAGTTTGGATCTTTTTCTTTGGCTTCCTCAATATTTGGTGGACCAAGCAGATCTCTCCATTTATTAATGGCATCTTCCCGTGCTAAACCCAAAGCCAACAGAGGTCCACTATAAACGAAAAAAGAAAAACTTTGTTTTTTAAAAAAACTTTGGAGCAGCAACTCAACCTGGACTGAAACATTTAATATTAACATTGAAAAAAAGTCAAATAAAAATTGATAAGGGAATGTTCTAAACAAATTTATTCTAACAATTAAGAAAACCGAAGCCAAATTATGATTAATATTAAAGTCTTTTCTTCATTTTAATTTCAAAACATTCAGTTTATTTCAGTTTATTTGTTATTTTAAATTTATAACATTTTTTTTACTTTAATTTAGAGAAGAATTCAGGACATTCTGAAAATTTTTACCAGGAGAAAAACCTTAAAGATTTCAATCAAGAAATACAACCATTTTTGGTTTATGGAATTTACATTTTAATTTTTAAATTTATCAGTTTCTAAATCATCAGTGAGCAGCTGACTTTTGAAATTTGAATTTCATTCTAATTATAAACAATCTTATGAAGAAAAATGTTCTTGAATAAAACAATCCTTTTATTAATCTGTGATATATTAAAAAAGATCAGTTAAAACCTAGTTACCTCCCTTTCAAGTTTATCTCACCTGGACATTTGTTCAGTGAGTTCTTCAAAATATTCCTGTTCTTTATGTTCATTATAAAATTCTTCAGCTTCTGCTTTGGTGAGTTGAATCACTTTTTGTAAAGCAATTTTGAAACCTGCTTCTTTAATTTTTTCAATGATTTCATCTATAGAGACAAAAACAAAATTATTTCATGTGAAAGATTTTCTTAAGAAAATCAATAGTTAAGCAGAAATGGCGAATATCTTTCTATTTGGATTTAGTGATACTTGTATTGCTTTAAAAGATAATAAGCAATGAGAAGAAGAGGTATAGTTAAAACAAATCTTCTTAACTTGTTCCAACTACACATATTTTCTCCTTTGAAGAACATTGGTATTTCAAATTCCCAAAATGTTTCTATTAAATTTAATTTCTGAATAGAATTTCTTGTTGATTCTCAAAAAATCTTCTTAGAGGAATTTGAAACTTACTTCGTAACTTTATCCTCAATAAAATCGACCAATGAAATTTAGTAAAATAGCAACAATTTCATTTTTATTCAGTAGAATAAATTCAAGATATTTTTGCAGTTAAGTGTCTCAATAAAGAGTTGGATTTTTCTTATTTTTTTCTCTGAACTTTTCTTACTTGTGCTTCAATTTCTCTTCAAAAATGTAAACAATCATGGCACTTGAAGAATTATCTGTGATTTGTTATGACCTCTTGGGAAAGACAATTTTGAATTTTCCATCGTTTTTAATTCAGAGTGGTCTTTCTCCCACAGTCTACCTTGTTATTTAATGCATAAAAAAAATGTTGCTATTTTTTTAAAATTTCATTAATTGATTTTATAGAGAATAAATTTATAGATGAAATGTTCATGAATGAAATGACTTTCAAATTTTTTCAAGAAAACTTTTTTCAGAGAATCAATAGGAAATTTTAATCAGAAATTAAATTTAATAGCAACATTTTGAGAATGGTGGAGGATGAAGAAGAAATGAATTTGTCTTTCCTAAGAGCATTAGTACAAAAGTGAATGCAATAGACTAAAACAGAACTTGGCTTGCCAATTCCATTTTCCATGCCACTGACCATTTTGTTACTTACACTTTAATTTTCCCAATTTATCTTGACATCTACATTGTTTTAGTAATTTGGAAGTATTTTTTTAATGGATGAAAAATTAATCAATAACAACTACTTTATGGTGGGTCAGTATTATTGTTATCTGTTCTATAACTACTTTAATTCTTTTGTTGTTTTTTTATCCACCTAAGCTTTCATGTTTCAAATTGTATGAATAAATTTTTTCTCCCCTAAGAATATGTTTTTAATTTTTATTATGTGAGAAAATCCATTTTGTATGCTTTTAAAGAAGTAACAGACATTTTGTGCATATCCCATACAAAAGGTGAAACTCTTGACATTTTGTGCTAAACAGTTATCCAACCTTTGTACAATTGATAAGCCTCTGGCCGAATCAAAGCAAATGTCCTTTCCAATCGTCCAATGTGTTTCTGATAGGTTGGAACGTCGAGATTCGGGAAGAAAAAGGCCAGTTCTCTGGGAAAGAAAGGTTAGCAAAGTTTTAGGAAATCTTTTTCTAAAAAAACTAAGTCACCAACTTTTCATAGATTTCATTAAAGGCAAAGTCCTTTCACAAACTTAAAAAATAATGACGTACCTAATGGCTGAATCTGGACCATCACTACCATGCAAAGCATTCATGTAACCTTTAGATCCAAATTTAGCTCGCCAACTGCAACAGAAAAATAAAATATGTGAAGAGAAACAAATACTGTGTAGAGTTTCAACATGAAGACTACTCATTATGACAAAAAATATTTAGATTTGTATCATCAATTTGTTGTTTTGAGCAAAGTGTTCCTTAACTTGTTTAGTGTTGTCTAAAGTTCTGAGATGAAGGATGATCATTATTCTCTGAAATATTTGGAATAGTATCTGAATCTGTGGATGCAGACATAGCATAAAAGTTATCAACATGGAAAGTTGGATTGGTGTGCTGTTCAAATTCCAGCTGAGGTTGATGCATTTGCTTTTACACAAATATCCTTGGGAAAGATATGAATCTATCACTCATCACCCCACCCTGCCAACTATAGGTTAAATTGCCAGGCGGATTGGGCTTTCTCATGTTCGTTAGCAACCAGCCTGGGAGAAGCACAGCTCAAAATTAAAAATATACAACAGCTGGACTTGGCTTGTTTGCCCAGGCAGCAAGGTGATGATATTTAATGGCTAAAACAGCAAAATATGGTAAACTGTAGAGCTGAATCAACACCTGAGAATCTGGTTAGTTAAGGTGGTCAAGGTGATTCTCATCTGAATAGTTTTGATTACTATGTTTCAATTAGTGAACACTGTATGACCATTTTAGTATTGCTTGACATTCTGAAGTGAAATATCAACATTCCATTAAGTATTGATTAGGGTCTTCCTCTTTGTAATTTGGATCAACACATTTTGGTCAGTGGGTTCTCAGGCTTTCCCTGGGCATATGATGTGATCTTCATTTATTCTGTCTCATTCTCCCTATCTTCCCCAATCAAAGCAACACTTGCAGAAGGCTGGAAAAACTATTGGCTTAAAATAATGATTAAAACAACTAGCCTTGAGTGGCAACCAGTCTAAGTGGAAAATTCTGAATTCCTAACTTTGGAGAAGGCAATGGAAAACCCTTCCACTATCTTTCCCAAGAAGTTATGGCAATTCACAGATAATAAATCTGTGGAGATCCTATGTTCTGAAGGTACATGAGATTTAAAAAACAAAAATTAACTACTCTCTGCCATATGCTACAAAAGCAATGAAAATCAACCAGATAGGTATTCTTATAACCAAGAGTCCTTAAAATATGACAGCTGAAACTTTTGTGCTAGTAATGCTGCATAGAAATATATTTTTTCAGATGAAAAAAAAACAAACACACTGACAACTTATCAAAGAAACAAAATAAATCTTAAAGCTATTGATGCAAGCACCTACAAGATCTGATGGATAAATTGTCATCTAACTTACACAAAAATGAAAATAACACTGGTATCTCATTTTAACAAATATATTTACCAAAATTACACAAAAATATCTTGAAATAATAAAGAGTAAATTTATTCAATAAAATCGCCATTAGTTTCAACCTCCAGATGACTTTAGAATCTCCTGCAACTCTTATAGACAGTCTCCTTGCTTAAGTTGGTGAATGCTACCATAATCCTTGCCTTAAGTTCATCTTTGATGTTAGAAAGAATTTTGTTGGTCTTTCACTCAATTGTGCCCCGACATAATAATCAAGGGAGTTGCAGTTTGGGGAGTTAGGTGGCCAGGTGTAAGGGGTGATGTGGTCACAGAAATTGTCTGAGAGTCATGACTGCATTCTCCTGATTCTGTGGCACGGTGCAGAGTCCTGTTGCCAGATATAGGGTCTTCAGCAGTCTTCCTTGACTTAGGGTCAGGGCAGCAGTATTATCGCACCTAGCCGGAAATTACTGCCGGCTACTCAAACGGCTGAAAGCGTCACCACGGAAAACTGAACGAACGCCATTAAGTTCTGGTGACTCAGCGTTTTCAGACATCAAAACATAAAAATACAAAAACAAAACAAAACATAACATATACAACTAAAATAATGACCAGAAACTAATTCATATACACATGGGGCCTAAATGAAACCCATGTGTACATTCAAAAGTAGAAGGTAATTTTTAGTCAATAACCAAAAGACATTGTTAACTAAGCTACGATGCTGACCCCGGCCGACATAAACACTGCCGATTTTTTTTCCACCAAATCTCTTGGATCCGAGTTTCAGAGCGACACGCGCTCCCCACACCGCTGACCACAAGCAGCCAGGTCAAGCCCAGCAGCAGCAATCAGCCAGGCCGAGCCCAGCAGCAGCAGCCCACATACATTCTTATGCGATAGCCCTTTTCAGGGCTAACAGCCACATTCTTATGCGATAGCCCTTTTCAGAGCTAACAGCTACATTCATATGCAATAGTCCTTTTAAGGACTACCTGACCACATGTTTATGCAATAGTCCTTTTTAGGACTACCTGACCACATGTTTATGCAATAGTCCTTTTTAGGACTACCTGACCACATGTTTATGCAATAGTCCTTTTAAGGACTACCTAACCACATGTTTATGTGATAGTCCTTCTGGATACTACCAAGCTGCATCCCTGGCAACCGTCACCCTAAGGACAAACAGGTTGCCTCAGCACTGCCTTGTCTGCCTCTGGTCTGCTGCCCTGAAACAAGACGATCTTTCAATTGGCACTCCTCGACTTCATATCGATTACTCAAACACAATACCTGTACATACTTTTGCCAAATTGTTGAATAAAATTTGGCTTTGATTTAAAACCCTTGCTTTTGTTATCCTTGCTTCGGTCGTATTATCCAATATAAATTTTTCTGTTTGCGGGGTTGATAGCACCTGCTTGACCATCCCGCAACAGTATCTCCTCAAGGTCTCTGTATTCAATCTGAGGCCCTGAAAGAAGATGAATGGAGCCATAATGTCACCATCACTAGTGTTCACCATCCAAACACCATCATGTTGACTGGATATATCATCCAACTCTTTCTGAATCCTCTGCAATGTCCTCAGATTGTCACCCAAATACTTTGAAATGTTTGTATTGGAGCTTCCAATGTGAATGCCAAGCAGTACAGCATGCCATTTCAAAATTTCTGGCAGAGTGAATTGCATCATGGTGCTCTTTTTCTCATAGATGGTGCCCAACTGACCCTACTATACTGTGCAGTCAACAAAATCAAAAACAAACAATGCACATGCACAAAATTTAGAATATAAAATGGCAACAATGTATCCATCAAATCCTGTATTTAAGCATTCACTAGATGATAAATTCCTAACAATAAAATCCCTCAAGAGAATGAGTAAAGTCTTTAAACTCCTTCATCTTACCTGTCTGGAGCTGAATCTTTTGCTGTTTCCACATCTGGGGGGCCTAATTTGTTTTTCCATTCTTCAATGATTCCTTTTCCAGTTTCACCTTTACTCAAAACCAGAATGTAGCTGCTCCCACTTGTCATGAATTGTATGTAGTCCTCAAAGAAACTCTGCATGCAAATTAAGTTAAAATACTTTTCTTTATCTTATTTCTTATCAAATTTTGATCTGTTTGGTCTTTCTAATGCCATCAGAAAAGGCAAGAACCCAACTCTCACTATGCTCATGATTTTCATGAGATCTGTATGTGTTTAAATGACATTTACAGAGAACTGTAAATTAAATTACAGAGAACCATTCTTTATAAATTCACTGCATTCCTGATCAAACCAAATTCATGCATAATTATATTGAACATGCCTATCAAGAAGACTCATGTTACACTTCTCTGAGCATAGCTCAATTGGAATTCATTTAAACTCACATGGAAACCTACCAAACTCCATCTGCAACATACTTGTAGACAATACAAGTATAATAGCCTCATTCACGTGTAACAAAAAGGCTAAAAACAATGGATGCACTAATAATAACAAAGAAAATGTCAACCGTCAATAACATCAACTATGAATATGCTGACCATGTTTGGAAAATAAAAAAAAACATTCCTAGAACTCCAGATACATATATAAAAAAAAATCTACACATTCAGTTAAAAATGAAAATAAAAACCATCCCTGATAATGGATGAAAGAATAACCAAAAGTGGTTAGATATGCAGAACATTTGGACAATTTTTCCACACTTTATGTCCAGAAAAGAAAACACTTATATAAACACAAGAAAAATTAAATAAAAAGCTTAATTGGAGTACTTTGTCAGTTGTCTTCAATGAAACTTGTATAAAAGAGGGTTAGCTGCCCAAATACAGAATTAAGTTATATATATATATATATATATATATATATATATATATATATATATATATATATTCATCGAGTAAACTCTTCCATTTCACAATGTTATTCCTAAGCCTCTGTTTGCTAGCATTTGACTCTCAACTTTTATTATTCTATTTTACAGTTAAATCACTAATACTTAAAGATTTTGCATTTTGTTGACAATTCACTCATTTCTAAAGAAATAACTGATAGGAGAGAAACGTTACTGTAAATTCTTGTTATCTGTAATTCAATGTTTTCAAGTTTTTAAACACTTTAGAGAAATAAATCTTTCATTGCTTTAACATCATGTATTCCAGTTCAATTGGAATGAGAGTAAACAATGAATTTACCAAATTGTGGTTGAAACCTTTGAAAAAGGTATAAAAAGAAATCTAGTTATGTCATTTCATTGCTCTTTCTTATTTATATTCGTTAGTTTGGTACAAAATCACTCTAGTAGGGCATCTAGTGAAAAAAATTTGTCTGTGAAATTAGTTGCTAATCATTGTGCTATGGCAGTGATGTAAATTCAACAAATGGAACATTTTAAGAAAAAATGGATCAGTTGAAGTAAATCCACTCAAAGATTTTTAATGAATAAAGGAAATATCTTGAAATTTATCAACTCATATTTTTCATTGTAATCATCAAAAAAAAAAAACTCTCAAGCTTGAAATACTTGCCTCTTCAGCCAAGTGACTGTAAAATTCTCGTGCTTCCTCTTCTGTCAATTGTCTTTCTTCCTGTGCAATAATCTCAATTCCATCTTCCTCCATCTAAAATGTAAAACATGAAAATGACCAATCAGTGAACTTTAAACAAATCAAAAGCAAAAGTTAACCAATCAAATTTAATGCGTAATATTTAAGAATATTCACTTGTCTATCATTTAAGGAATGAAAAGTAGAATTTAAAATATTGCTTAGTCAAGCTCATAAAACATTGATCATTTTAATACTGTCATAAACTCTGTAAATAAAATCTTTATTTCAATATCAGGGTGTTCAAGATAATACTATGTCACTCAGTATCTTCCATTTCAAAATATGACTCTTCACTCTAATTTGAACTGAACTTATTCTCTATATATATACAAGCTGTTTTTTTCTCAATACAAATAGCACATTATTTGTATATCCTTTCTATATAGATCTCCTAGCTTTCCAAGTTCTTTGTGTTGTACTTTATGAAATATCTTTGTATAATTTACAAAAGGTATATCTCTTTCTGCATGCTTCTGTTGCTCACTCATTCTGACAGGCTTTTGACCATGATCATTGTATTTCTTAACCAGTGTCCTGAAGGCAAGCTAATTGTTGTGTAGTTGAGATTGCTCAAAAAACGTCTCAGATCCCTTGATTTTATGAGGCTTTAAAAAAACAATATAAACAGACTAAGTTTGTTTATGACACTTTTGTTTGAGGGGAGTGTTTAAAAAAAACATTTACTAAAAGAAAAAAATTACTAACAAATATTCTTTAAATATAAAACTGCTATAATGGAGCCAGATGGTTAATAAAAAAATAGCTTGTATAAAATTTGATGTGTAAAACTTTATATATGTAAGGCTCAAACTGATGTTTTAAAATAACTGCCAAAATGAAACCTGACAGTTTATAAAAAAGAAACATGTATAAAATTAGATTTTCAAAAATTTGTAAAAAAAGAGGGTCAAGTCTATAGGATCCAGATCTGATATTGTTCTTAAAACTGAACAAACATAGGCTCCAAATCAAATATTACAACTAATGTAATTTGATTGGTCCAGAAATACTAATGTCATGTTGTTGCCTACATCCGCACATCTGACCTTGATCTGACCTGTTCAAGGTACAGCACACCAAAAAAATTTAAACATGTTCTCGAGCCTATCACGTGGCTTACATTGCTTATAAAAACAACAACACTTAAGGAAAAGGAGTTGGAGAAAATTTTGGCAAAAAAGCAGATATGTTATGTGTCTGCACTCATCATTGAAGTCCAGACTAAACGTTAAGATATTTTCTTAACACAACCACAGTCTATATTTCTTCATTCAATGCAAAAAATGAAGACAGACACTCAAAATGTCACAAAGTGAGTTAACCACACACACATTATTTTTTGCAAAATTTTAAACTGTTTATTTTACATACAAATAACACTACATTTAACTGAAATTCTCCAAACTCACACACTTTATACTATAACTTGCAGTTCATCAACAAGAACATTTTCTCACTCAAAAATCCAAAAGGACAAATAAATTTCAGCATTTTAAATACATTCAGAATTCCTGTTTTGTACATTTTGTTATATATAAATTCTATTTACTTGCACAACTTCTCTTGTTGAATTTCCTTTGTTTCTACTTGTTGTTTCATATTTTGTGGTAATTGTGTTGAATATAAATTGGTGAGGATATCTGACCTCTAGAAGTCTTATGGTTTCAAAATCTGTCTAAATAAAGTTTCCAAACAGGCGTGGTTTAAAGAGATACATTTTGTGATTTTTATCCAATGGGGAAATTAAGTTATGCTCATAAATACCAGAATTCTGATTCAAATTGGAACCAATTTGTGGCTATGTAAAAATTATGGCTTGTCTGACAGGTAGAAGTGTTTGGATTTCAGAGGCAAAAGATGTTGGCTAGTTGCTGGAAGCTAAACTTATGTGAAAAAGCAGAAGAAATACTTTGGCTTTCACAAGGACAATGCTGATGACAATGATGAAAATAAAGAAGCTGAAAGAAAAGGAAAAGGAAGTAACAGAAGAAAAATAAAAGCAGAAAGGAGAAAATTCTACAAATTTAAGGACGTACTGTTATCTTTCTATAGATGTTTGTCACAAAATCAGATGTATTAACCCTGATTTTTAACACACTTGAGTAATAAGAGTCTTGTGTTTTTTCATTTGCGTCTTTCATAATACTCAGGATAAGAGATTCGATGTTCTGTCTTATCTTCTTTCCTAAAAAATCCTTTTTGCCATCCCAAGCTATTGAGAATAAAAATCTGTATCATTAAATATTTCCTGCTCTCTGGAATAGTCAGTTTACAGAGATGTTATGACAAATATTACACTGTGTCTAATGTACTGGTTTTATAGCTGGGAAAATGTTCAATGAAACCTAAAACAGTAGATATAGTCAGTTTGGAGGATTTGTGATAAATCAGAGTTTCCCAACCTGGGCGATATCACCCACTGGTGGGCAATTTCAACTGTTGGGTAGGTGATGAGCAACTGAACTGGAAATGGTGGTAAATTGGAAATTTTGGTGGATGACATAGGATTTTGAGTATTAAAATGTATTTCAATATATGCTACCCGAAAAAGTTATTCAAAGGAAATATGCAAAGAACTTGTACCAAAAAACAAACAAACAGGAGGCTAAATGGGTATAACTGGGTCTCATTCCTAAATATCTGCAAAAAACAAATATTTTGGTATTTTCTATAGTTTTGAAAAGCGTCATTTACATAAAAAATTTCTTCAGTATTAGACATAACAAAAAAATATTTATTGAATTTTTATTAGTTGTTAGCAGTGTATATTCTTTTTAATTTTATAATTGTGAAAAAATTTGTTGAATTCTTTGTCAAAACTTGCAATGCTAACCCTAACCATAAAACTAATCTTGACCATAAAACTAAGTTATATGTAGTTTTCAATGGTCAAGTTAGCTTTCATTTGTTCTTTAATACAGTAGCAGCAGCTGCATAAGTCAGTGTTATTTGTTACCTCCTTTTGGTGTTTTTTATTACATCATAAAGTCAATTAATGAACCAGTAACAAACCTTTACCAAACAATTTTTGTATACTTTTGAATATTTATTATACAGGTGGACAATGGAAAATTTTTCCATGTGAAAGTGGGTTATGATGCAGAAAAGATTGGGAACCGCTGTGATAAATAGTTATCTTATGCTCTTGTAGATTTACAACTATTCAAATGTACTTAGTGTTAAAAGTTTTGGAAGATTGTGCTAAGGTCTGCTTTGAAAATAATCAATCAAAATTCTTGTCTTAGCTGAGTTTGTATGTTAAACACCAACTCCAGAAACAGATATGCAAATTGGAAAGAAAAAGAAACAAAAGAACTCTTTTAAGACTATTAACAAAGGCTTATAAAGCCTGTAATTGAAACATATCTTTGTAGGTGTTATTAAAATTATGTTGAATTAATACCATTATTAACCAAATTTCATCCTCTGAACATACTCACTTGTTGAATGATTTCATCTACCTTTCCTTCTTGAACCACATCTGGCTTAATAATAGCAACAGTTACTTCTTTAAGCTCTTCTACAATATGACAAAATCAAAAAGTACATTAAAATCAAACCAGTTATGATTTTTTTTTTTTCGAGATGAGAATCCATGGATTTAAGAATTATAAATAATTTAAAGTTGATATCAAATGCTTGGTTTTGTTGATATCGAAAATTCCTGCTAAATTGAAAATATCTTCAAATAAGTCAATCACCTTATTTTACATAGTAGTATTGTCTTCATCTTTATTCTAATATGATCAGTGTTTCAGCCAATACGTTATTTACTCTTTCCTAGGTACCTCTTACAACTAGTCTTTAAAATTGACTTAATTTCTTTTTCTACTAACACCCAATCACATGATGCTTATTTGTATTGAAGAGATGGAAAAAAAGTAAAGAAAAATCCTAGGCATATTCTAAAGATCACCATATTCAACATACCCTTTTCAGGTGTATCAACTAAAATATTGTCATAAGAACAAAGATGAAGAGAATAGTCTGGAAAGTACATAGAATAATAAAAACACTCCATCTCAGAACTTCAGAAACCAACTAAGTTATCTATGAAAAGAAATTTTTCCTGTCTATGACATTCAAAAAAGACAAATAAATAGGAAAATTTTTTCATATAATTAAATCAGCGTGATCAATACTTCATACTTACCATCTGTTTTTAGGCTGCTTTTTCTCATTTAAATTAAAACTTGGCAAAGATAGAACATATAATTATTATTCAGATATTAGAAAGTGAAGGATAAAATGTCATTTGAAGGTTTAATAGCATTTACAGAAGTTTCTCATCAATTTTGTGCTCAAAATATAAATTTAAACAAAAACTATTTTATTCTTGAACTGCACAAAAATGCATGTCATTATTTTTATAGGAATTTAGTAAACCTAATTTAGTTTGACACAAAGTACTGTGTGGTGTTTTTAGTGATGACCAAACTTACTAAAGTTGTAATGGTCTGCTAGACTAGTTCACTAGCTCCATGGCAAGGACCCTTTCATTCTTTGTTCATGTAGACAAACTCTATTGTGCATCTAGTCATATTTTTACTTTCTTGTTTGTGTTAAAAAATAAGGAAGTTATACACAATTTTTCACAATGAATCATTTTGTCTTCCTTAAACTTCATAAGGGACCAAAACATGATTAGAGATTCCTTTCAGGTTTTAAGAGAAAACTGTTGTTATTTTGTGCAAAACACTCAAATGATTAATCATCATTCATAAAAGACAGATTAGACTGAACAACTGTTGATTGTTAAAACCTGCAAAATCCCTTTTTGCTCACCTTTAAAATTTTGTTTGAACAGTTATTTGATTTCTTTTAATTGTTTTTTTGTTTCTAGCCCAACTGAATATTTTACTGTAAAAATACTAGTAAAAGAAATTCCATCTTGAAACATCCTGATTGTTTCTTTGATAAATTACAAGATTAGTACATTTTATTATATTCCTAAGTTAATCTTTTTGTCAAAGTTGACTACAGAATATACTATTTCTTTTTCTGATACACAGTCATACATTTCATTTGATCAGTTGAAATTTTGTTTTTTTATCACTTACACTTTTTCTTTCTAATAGGTGTGAACCAACATAGACATCTCAAGAGAATGCATGATTCTATCTACATTCATTTTAACTGAAAGGCATACTAAATGATGATTGCTACACACAAAAAGCACATAAAAAGCAGTGACAGCAGGAGAAAATATTGATGCAAAATATGAGTACCATTTATAAGTTTATGCCTGAAGTAAGTGGTTATGTGAGATGAGGATTATTAAGGAATGTAAATTTACTTCTAAAACAATAAGTATATTCAGATTCCTGACTGAAATGGTAAGTAAACAGAATAAGACACTGGATGATGTTATTACATTATGCTTGTTAAATTGTAAAAACAAATGATTGAATCCACTCAAGTATCTCTGTTAAGTATTAAATAATTTATATAAAATTAAATAGTTTTTGTTAATTAAATTTTCAATAGTTGGTTTACATTTAATATTAACACCTTAAGTAGATCCAGAAAGGTAAGATAGCAAGGTTTTGAATGTCAAGAAGAAACAGCTATCATCAAAATTCTATGGCTATAGTGAAAAATTATTGTGATTTTTAAATGCTATTTATTTTTAAGAGTAATTTGAAAAATAAAAAACAGACAGAAAAGAATTTGTGATGAATTTAGTCTATTAGAATGATATTAAATTAATATGGGGGGTGTCTCTGTCTGCACATATGATAGTCACTTTCTGTAAAGTTTCCTTTATTGAATAATTAATGCTTTTAACCAAAGGCAGTTCTTTCACTATTGATAAATTTGTATTAAGAAATATCAATCTTTGGAATGGTGAGCTGTCAGAAAGATCTTCAAATGACTCCTCATATTGATTAAATGGTTAAAAAGCCTTAAACAATGGGCAGTCATGGCTGAAAGAATAGATGAATGATTAATTCAATTAATGAAATTAGAAACAGCCATTTTGCATGATACAGTTGATGTTTTGTAACAATATGGAACACAGCAATAGTAGCTTTGACGATCATTGCAGAAATGTTTTTAGGATTTTACTTCTCTGTTGATTTCTCCATTCAACTTAGCAAGTTCTTTAAATTAAATGTTCCTCAAAGCAATTAGGCCAATATGTATTTTTTAATTTCTTATGCCAGTGTAAATGCAAAGTATTTAAAATATAATTGTATTATAGAATTGAACTCTATACATTCATGGTCCCTTGAATATTTAAAAAAAATAAAAATAAAGTAAAAACTGAATAATTTGAAAGCTTATAACCAGGGAATTAAAGTGGATTTGTAGTTTTCAAACTTATTAAAACTCAAATCTTGAGTGAAGTTTCTTGGAATAGGATTTAAATGTGGGTTTCACAATTTATTCACTAGTTTTCCTATTTTTAATTCATAGCCATTACCTCAGGCAAAGCAACAATAAATTAATTGTTGAAGCAATGATTATATTTAGACACTATATCAGATTCTGTTATACAAATCAATGTTTATACAATGAAATAAGTATTAATCAACCATTTATGCAACACAAGGGTTGTTCATCATACTGTAAGTGTATATATATATATATTATAGTTACAGATATTTATTTTGTAATTTCAAATATATAAATATTGGCATGGATTATAAGAAAAATATAACATTAAAAGAGTGACAAGATATAAAGTTATTGAGTGATGAGAACATTAGAAATTTTGAAAAGGTTGAATAGAGATTAAGAAACTGAAAATATTGGCAAAAAATAGTTTTATGAATGTCACAAAAAGAGATTTGAAAAAAAGAAAGCATTTATGAGCAAGAAAAGTGGATTGGCAAGGAAATATTTTAAGAAGCTGATATTGTGAATGTAAACAAAGAGAAAAGATGAAGAATATTAAAAAGACTGGCTAAAGCAATGAAAGCAACCAAACTAATACATTTCAGCAAACATTATGAAGGAAAATTTATAAGTTGGATAATGAAGTACATGGAAAGGGATCTTTCAACAATAATTTTTTGTGACTAATGCATAGATATTGGTTGAGTTAAAGGTTAGGTCCTTCATGGAAATAGTCAACCAATACAACTTCGAAAACATCAGTAGGGAAATAGAATATTTGAGGCTAGTATTGTAGATAGTAAGATTAAAAGTTTCTTCAAAGTTGATGATGGTATTGAGATAAATGCATAGAATTATTGTAAGTTCTTGGACAAAACATTTTTGAGTGGCACGAGTTAAAACCAAGAAACTTTAAAGTAAAGAGTATATGCATGCAAGACATCCTTTCCATTTTGCAAAGCTGAAAACTGCCCACAACTATCCCAAAATTATTGGAATAGCCTCTCCACCCAACCTCTCCAGATCAGAAACGTGTGGTTCATCATTAAAAGTGATGTATATGAGAATGGAAAATGATATTCAAGCAAAGATCTTTAGGAAGCTATAAAGACTAGTGGAAGTAATGTTAAATTCAAGAGAGTAAAAAAATTATGGGTAAAAGATTACTGAAGGTTATAGGATGTCAAGGAGTTTATATTACCATGCAAAATAAGAAAAGAATAAGTTATTCAGATGTATATGATATTGTGTTAATCAAATATATGTTTCTATTGCTTATATCCTTTGGATCTATTTATAAATATGAATTTATATTGCACTTTACATAATAAAACTTGATGCCAACCCAAAATAGATTATTATCAACTTTAAAAAAAATAAAGAACAGATGTTATAAACTGAAATTCACATGATATATTGCTCTTATAAATATGTCCTGAAAGTTTTCAGTTTTATTGTGAAAACATATTTGTGTAAATATTGTTGATATTCAGTTCCAGATTTAAGTTTTGAAGATCATTCAATATGGGTACTTACAAAATTGTTACTTAATACTTTGATGTAGTTAGCATATACATTTGTTATTAGTATGTGAATGGGCATTATTTAGTGGATTAACTATAACATTATGGTAGACTGAGTGAAATGTTAGAGTATATGCCAATCTCTCTCACTAGTAAATTTATTAACATGGGATACTAAAAATGTATAAATTTACCATTTGAAAACAATTTAGTTGTTTTCTGCATCTAGCCATGTGACAGTTTATCAAATGAACAAGTTTCTAAAGTGATCAAGGTTCAAGCTTCCAAGAAGCTATCTAAGTCTGAATATCATACTGATTTTTTGAGGCAAATCATACAAATATCCAGCATTTTTCTTTTGATCTCTCAAATTATCTCCACCACCACTACCAACAACAATACTAATACCACCACAGTAATAAATAACATGAGATATTTATCAATAACTTTTGAATGTGACTTGACGGGTGAGGAATATTGAGGTTAATGGATGAAACCTTCAAGGGGGCTATGCCATCAATCTAACAAATGGCAAACAACTGGAAAAAATGTTGGAAGGTGAATAAACAGGACAAAAATAAAAATTACAGTTTTGGTTGGATAAACATTTCTCTCAAATTAGCCTGGATTGTTGATTGAAAATATTAGCATAAGGGGTTACACTACAATACTAGAGGCTATTATATCTATAAAATAAACTAATGAGTTAAAAAATAAAGATTTTTTTTTAAAGTGACAACATTGCAAATTTTGAAAAAACATTGTATCTAGCAGACAGTACTATTATCTCTTTAAAGCTAGGAGTGCCTAAATACATCTCCAAGTTTCACATGCTTACAGTTGGGAGTGCCTGAATGTGCCTGTAATTGAGTACCGACTGTAGTTCAAAAAACAATATTAACAGCCATAATTTGATCAACTAGATGCATCAGAAAAAATTATCTCGTAACCAGTAATACCAAAAAGACAAATTTGGTATCATTTGAAAGAGAAATCAATTTACTTTCAAATAAAATGAATTTGTAATACTTGATTTTCAACAATTTTTAAATATATCAATTAAATCACACTAACATCACATATTCAGACTTCAGGTCAGGTCTCTAGGGATTTAAAAAATGAAATCTCTTAAGAGTTGATAGGTTTAAAAGGATCTTCTCAAGTATATGACCATAGAGAGAGGTCTGATGTTGGTCTATAAAAAGTTTCCAAAATCACCTTATGATGAAAATTACAATTTTAACTGTCCATTTTAGCAAATCATTGCAAAATACTTAAAAAATGAAAGATTCTTATCATTTAAATCATAATTTGAAAATCTAGTGACATCTCTTTCTACAAAAGTGCATGTAATTTCCAATGCTGTGCTGAAGAAAAAGGAAGCCTAATTAAAAATATATTTAGCCTTATTGTGCAACATTTATCATTTTGTATAATTGGCAAATAAAAAGCAGTAACTAGGTTCTTTTAGTGACAGATATAATATGATTTTCAAAAAACAAAATAAATTTGCTTGGCTTAAATATTTGTGGATGTGGAAGATGTCAAAGATTTCCCATGATATAATTTTCATAAACAAATAAAGATTTATGTCCCATTTTAGTCCCTTAAGGTTCACAAGGAAATAAATAATTTATCAGGATTGGATTTTGACTTTAAAAGTGGAATAATATTGACATTTGAAAAATAATATTGTCATTTGAATAAATTTGGTATTTGCATGCATCTTGTTCTTTTTGTTTTGTTGAATGACAAAAGAAAAAATATTTCCAAATTCCAAAACCAGTTATAATTTTATTCTGAATGTCACCATTAAAAAGAAAATTTTTACGATATTTAAATGAGAATCCAATTTCCACCTTTGATATTTTTTTTCAGATGCAAATCCTTTTACCTAGTCCTTACTAAAAGCATATCCCTTTGGACACTACTGGGGAAAAAAGTATGTATTGGTCTTTCTCTTTGGATTTCTAGTGATATATAGTTCCAAACCAATCTGTTTTTGCCCTATTTTCTCTTCTTTGACAACAACAATAATCTCTTATTCTTTCAAAAGTTATTTGGACTACTGATAACATTTCTTTTTGTTGTTTGTTGCCATGATGTTTTGATATTTTTCTTTTTTTCCATGCCATGACAATGCTTGTAAGAAAAGAGACTCCTTTTGCCAGATGGATTATATACCCAAGGAGAGTTGAAGAATGAATCAGTTGAAACAACAAAAACTCAGATCAGTAATTAAAAGAAAATCTTGAAATGATGATCAGGCAAAATGAATCTTCACTTCTTTTCTGCATTTATTATTCTCTCAATAAAATCAGAAAGGGACCAAATTGTTCTTTCAGTTATTGTCCAAATGCTTCAAAAGGTATAATTTGTGAAAATTGGATGTGAAAACAGCTTGGGTCAAGAAATAAATTATTAACAATTTAATTAGAGGAAACTTCAAGTTTGATAAAACCAGAAATATTTAAAGAATTGATTGCTCAGGTGAAGGTTTAAACTTCATTAACTATAAAAATCACAATGATTTTTGAAAATGAAATCATGAATATGGCTTATCTAATTTATGGCATTGTTTGACATATTTTTGACGAGAACAAGCAAAAACTTCAAATAAGTTGTAGCCTAGTAGTTCTGAGTATAGGCACATGTCTCACAGACAATTTGAATATTTTGGGAGGCAATTTGGAATTTGGGGGAAAAAAGCAAAACAAACTGAGTTATGTCTTAATTGATGAGTCTAAAAATCATCAGATGTATTCAAATATCTAATGTTTTAGTTGTTAAGATAAGGCATGGAATAAAAAAAGGTTAGGAACCTCTGCTGTAGCTTATCATGTGAATCAAGTGAATTAACACATGCACAGAATGGCTAGGTTTGTAGTTTTACTTTCCAAGAACCCAAGAAAGTTATTTCAAGTAAATGACTTGACAACTTGCAAAGTTCAAATTTCTATCTGATTCCTGATGTTAACAAATAATTTACTATTGAATATGTTCATCAACATATCATATTTTTTCTTTTTAAAATTGGTTAGTTGATGTATGTGAGTAGTTAGGAAATATTTCTTTGTAAATATCAAAGGAAAACTTTCTGTTAGACCTCCCACCTCCACTGCTAAAAGCAACTGTGATAATAAACAAAAGACACCAAATGACATTGATTAAATGGCAATAGAGAAGCACCACAGAATACCTCCACTGGATAATTCCAGTTTGTCTGCAAAGTTTATCAGCTCCCCATTGAAGTGCAAAAGATTTTCTAAAAAAAAGAAATAAGCAATAAAGAAAACTGAAATCATAAACCACAAAAAGACACTGGAATTATGACAGAAAAGTAACACTTTTTTTCAATGTAAGAAAAAAAATAGTCACTACTAAGTTTTATCCCATCATGAAGAATATTGACAGTAGCAGATGCTGACAATATGCAAAATTTTGATTTTATCTCATGTCTAATTAAGGGACACAACTATCTGACAATGATATCCTGTTTTATACACTAATGAGTTTATCATTCCAATGATGATTTTAAAGGAATGCATTGTGGTAATATATGATAATCATATGAGCCAAATCCTTGAAATCATAAACTTCTCACCTAGATTTCTAATATAATAATGAACTGTGTATAAGAACTTTCTGCTTGGATTTTGGGAATTTGGAGTTATCGTTATTTACATTTGGACTAACGTTTTCATCTTTGTTGTTATTATAACAATGTTTTAGCTGTTGTGCCAAACAGCCATCTTCAGGTGTCTGTTGATCTGTGTAACCCTTTATTTAATCCATAGGGCTAGATTGTTTGCATTCCACAGTCTATGAGTATAGATGTTTTGTTCTGTCATTTTTATTTATTTTTTTTAGTACTGCTCAGTTATTGTTAGCTTTGTTTCCACTGATTTTTAGTCTGTACTACCCAACGTAAGGACTGAACTCACAATTACTATGCTAGCAAATTCATAACTCAGTGCTTTAATCCACTAGGCAGTTGACCATTATGGTATATATATATATATATAATATATATATATATATATATATATATATATATATATATATATATATATATATATATATATATATATATATATATATATATATATATATATTTGGTGGGGGGGTGAATATAAAGACCCACTTCAGTAAATCTTGGAAGTGATACTTAGATGATTGCTTCATTTTCTGGAAATTCTCATGAGGCAACACATTAACCAATTACACAATTTACTCCAAAACTCACACCTGAAGATCAAATTCACCCAAGAACATAATTTTAATGAACTGACATTCCTAGATATACTCATCAGAAATAGTAATAACCACATTATTACAGATATCTACCACAAACCTACAGACACCCAACAATATCTTCATTTCAAGAGCCATCACCCAAAAAGCTTCCATCCCTATTCCTTAGCATGCAGGATTTGCACTATATCGACCAACAGACACCTTTGAAAAACCCACCTAGAAGAATTACATAAAACTCAAAAAATGAGGTTAACCTATACCACTAATAAACAGGGGTTTTGAACTAGCAGTAAACCAACTATGAAACCCAAAGAAATATATACATATATATATTCTTGTAGTGCCATTTTTCCAGCTTCCAAGCCTTTAGCTTTTCTTAATGCCCATTTGAAGGTGTCAACAAACTGCCCAGCTTGACCATTTGACCTCAGATAATAAATAGGCATTGTCATATGTTCAACCGCATAGTTTCTCCAGAAATTTTTAAACTTACTAGAAGTAAATTGAGTTCCATTATTGGATACCACACTGTTAGGTACTCCAAACCTTGCAAAAAGTTTGTGTAAGAATTTAATTGTTATTGCAGTAGTAGGTTGTTTACAATTTAATATCTCAGACCATGTTGTGAAACTGTCAACCACAAAATAGTATGGGATGTTTAAAGTAAAGTCTATATGTAGTCTTGCACATGGTTTATCTGTGCTCAGCCATGCCTGATAAGAAACTATGTTTATTGGTCAAAGTTGGACAAAGGTATTCAAAATACAGTTAAAAAATGTAATGGTTGTAATTCAGCAGCAAAATCACCACCTATTAATTATCAGAAGTATTTTATCACCGTGAAAATATCTTTGTTTCAAATGTATCCTTTTTGTATCCTTTTTTTAGTGATAACAGAATTACTACTCTTTCCACATACAAAAGTACTCCATCACAAATAGAAAATGCTGCATTATTGTTACCAGGTTTAATTTTAGTTTTACTCCATTTTGACTTAACATCATTCATAGTCTTTTTCAATAAACATATCCTTTTTAGAATGAATTTTGATATCATCTGTTGAGACTGGTAATTCTTTAATAGTGTTACACACCAGGCTTTTAATTTTGCTTTCAGATTCCACTGAAGCAATAACAGTACCTTCAAAATCTTCTTTACATTTCAATATCAATCTGAACAATCCTTCTGCATGTCCCAATCTTTTTGACGATAGAAATTCCATCTTGAAATCATAGTTCAATAAAATCATACCCCAGCATTGTAGTCTGTTTGCAGTATGCATGGGAATCCCTTTCTTAGAACTGGATATACTTAATAATGGATGATGATCAGTTTTCAGTATGGATTTTTTTCCTAGTATCATTGTAGGAAATTCCTTTACAGCAAAAATTATAGCAAATGCTTCCTTTTCAATTTGTCTGTAGCATTTTTCTGTATTTGTCAAACTTCTTGAGGCATGGGTGACTGCTTTCACTGTACTGTCTTTGAATTTATAGGCTATTACCACTATTATGCCTTATTCACTCATGTTTGATGCTTCTATTATCTGATACTGCAGGTTATAATGTGTCAGTGATAATGTTGAAGTTAGTAGTTTTTTTAATTCCTTCTAAAGCCTTTTGACATTCCACTGACCAATTTCCTTTTGTACCCTTCTTAAGTAAATTATTCAGAGGTGCTCGCAATTTGTACATATCTGGCACATAAATATTATAATAATTTGCTAATCCAAGAGATGATTGTAGGATCACCAAATTTGTCGGGGGAGGCATGGAACTTGCTCTAGTGGGATTTGGTCTTCTTCCTTTTTCGTCAATTATCTGACCTAAATATTTAATCTTATCTATAAAGAATTGACATTTCTGTTCACTGAGTTTAAAACCATACTCATGCAGTCTCTGAAATGCTTGCTGAATTCGTTTTATGTGCTGCATTTTCATAGCACCCTTAATAAGTATATCATTTATGTAAGCAACAGCACCATCTAATCCAGCCAACATTGTATCCATTATTTATTGGAAAATACCTGGGATTACTTTTACACCAAAGGGTAATCTTCTAAACTTGTAGAGTCCTTTATGTGTATTAATAGTCAAATACTTCTGGCATTCTTCATCCACTTTGCATAGCCTGTTCCTTGCTTTTCCAGAATTACCTTCAACTTTTCTTAATATGCAGTCCGTTTCTGATGCATTTGTTGTAATAGTTGCTGAATAATTATCTTCAATTCATCCATAGTGTATTATTTTTGTCCGAGTAGTCCTTAACTAAGAAGAAAAAGTTTTGGTCTATGAGTGTACACAAACTCCACAAAATTCTTTTCTGTGAATTTTTAATTTTATTCACCAGCTATTTATGCTAAGCCAGAGAAATTAGTTTTCTTTTTCATGTGAATTTGAATCCTTGTCACCACTGTTATATCTTCATTCCACTGAATAAAGATGATACAATCATGAAACATAATGTCACTTGGAGTTGATGTAGTCTTACTGAATTCTGTGGTAAGGATATAATGCTCACCCCCAGCTAGCTCTCTGCTGGTGATTCTCAGCATCACTATATATGCTACTTGGATGAATCCAAGTCATATTCTGAAGAGGTTTGTTCATCTTCACAACAGTTTTTATTCACAATTCCAAAATGTAATAAAAAGAAGTAAAATTTTGAAAACTGAAAAGAAAGCTTTGATTATTTATGATTAATTATAGTAAATAAAGGTCCCCAGAAAAATCTTTTGCTATCATGTTAGAAATTAATGAACCAAATAAAAAGTTGATAATTTTCAACTTTCACTAACCTTCTTCCAATTCAATTTCTTTTTCAGCCTGATGTTCAATTACTTCATCCACAATCTGAAATTCAACAGTCCACATTCTCAATGCCTAAGTGATAAATAAGTAAAACCAAATTTTGTGCATATTAATGATTCAAAATCATTGGAACCAATATTAAATTTGTTTTTAATATTTGTGACTTCAATTAGGCAAAATATTAATCAGCAAAAATTATTTTTAAAGAAGTCCCAAGCATTTTAAAAAAGACAGAATAACCTACTTTCTTCAAATCTGGAAACAATAATGATAATTAGCACTTAATTAAATCATATCAACAATTAATAACTGCAGTATTAAGTGAGCTACAAGACAAAATATATTTGTTTCATTTAAATTTTAAATGCTAGTCATTATATTAAAAAACTAAATTCTTTTTTTATATTTGTTTTTACTAGTATTTCTTTCGTCTTATTTCTGTCACTTTTTATATAAATCAGTATTTTATAGCTATTAAGTAAACAGTATAGAAAGGAAAATTTGAGTGCCTATCTTATTGTGATGACACTTATGAATTTGGTTATGAAGTCTTCACAGACAAATTGATAATAATAATGTCTCATTAAGGTAGATTCCAAACAACAAAGAGTGCAAGTTCAAATTTTACCAGACACTTATTCTTTATTTAGAATTCAATGCTTTCGAAAGTCTTTGTCCAATGTTTTTAACAAGGTTTCAAAAGTTTTTTCATATACAGATTCCTTGGTTTTTCAAATATTCTGAAGTCATTTCTTATAAATATTACTTCAACTAAATCAAAAAAAGAAAAAAGACAAACATTTGTTTTGCAGCTGCTTCATTGAATCAGGTATTAATTTTTATACATGTATCTCCCAGTGTTGAAAACACACTGGCTTTCAAGCCATGGCCTAAATTTGTCCATGTAAATTTTTAAGACAGCTTAACATTTTTCTGTTATTTGATATTGGCCTGTAAGCAATGTAATCATTGATATTGAAGATGCAGGGTAAATTTTCAACGTTTATATTAGGAAATATAATTTTTGTATCATTTTCAATGTTAAGAAACTGGATATATTAGAAGACACACCATATTGAATTTGTCTACAAATCCTATGGATATATGATTATAAATAAATTCTTTGTGTACACTTTATTATTTTTTTTTAACTTTTTCCTCTTCAAAATGAAATAAAAAATAATCTGATTATTTTCAGAGAGAAGCCTTACCACTTTTCTTTTACATTCTCCTTTCAAAACTTTGTGTTCTTGCTCTAATTCATGAAGGATAACCTTCATTAACAATGGACTCTTGGCACCTCTGATTACATTTACCAAGGATCCACCCTAGAATGAAAAACAAGAATTGGTATATCAAACTATTTTGAGGGAATAACAGTTACAATGTTGAATTCATCATAAACTTTGATTCAATTTAGGTATTATTGCATTTTTTCTATAATTTTTGGATAGTTTTCTCCCACTAATGTAGATTCTATTAATAAGTACTAAATGGATGATTGAGAGTGAATAAATGTTTACCTTCATATTTCAATTTGGACTTTAATTTTCAGAAATGCTGTATCATAACAGTTTTTCTTTGCTTTGCAGTAAAAAGTGAATTGTATATAATTAAGTGATTTTCAATCAAATTCTTCACTAACTGATTCATTGATAAAGTAGGTGCAACTATGGCATAATCTATTGCCTCACTTTGGTGAGACTATGGTTTTCAATATATCTTCATTTGTTCACAATATTTTTATTTCTATAAACAAAGTATCTTTTGGCTCAATGGCTGAATATACACAAGACAACAATTTCTTTTTTACTGGTCTTCTTCACAAGGTGAAAAGTTTAAAGGTTATGGTATTTCTGGACAAATTTTTGAACTGATTCAGTCTTTCTTATCAAATTGTGAAATGAAAGTTGTCTTAAATGGCCACTCTTCCAGATGTTTTTGCATTAATGCAGGTGTCCACCATGGCTCTATCTTTGGACCTATGTTGTTCTTAATTTTCATCAATGACCTTCCTGATAACATCAACTCAGTATCTATGCTGTTGTCTTAATAGTAAATCTGAGCAATTTGATAAGGTCAAAGTGGCAGCTGATCTCAGAAAGGATCTGCATTTTATTGTTAACTGGAGCAAAGAATGGCTTGTTAATTTTAACATTTCCAAAATGATACTGCTATCTTTTAATCATTAGAGAGAACCCGTTCTACATTCTATCAGCATGGCTGATGCTAAACTCCAGGAGAGTGATCCATTGCACTTACTTGGTCTAACATTTTTCACTGACATGAAGTGGAAAGATTATATTGAATCAATTGCTAGGTCTGCTGCTAGGAAAGTTGGTTCCCTGTATCATGCTAGACAATTTTTTTTCGCCAGATACATATTTATAAGTTCATGATTTAAATATTGTTGCCAGGTTTGCTCTGGTGCATCTGCTATGTATTTAATGAGTCTGGATAAAAATCAAAGAAGAATCTGCAATGTTATTGGTTCTAACCTGGTATCTCGCCTTCAGTCACTTTCCCAACACTGTAATGTAGCTTCTCTGTGTCTTTTCTATAAATAGTTTCATGGTAATTGTTCTGATGAACTTTCTTCTATGGTACCTAGGCTTTATGAATTTAAGCGGAGTACTAGATTGGCAACTAGGTCTCATCATTTTACAGTTGAAATGGCTAGATGTAACTATAAGTTCTATGCTAACAGTTTCTTCTGTCACACTTCTAACTTGTGGATCACTCTTCATTTTAAATGCAATGTCAACGGTTATCTACTGTCTTCTTAATTCTTCTTCTTTTCTTGTTCTCTCTTCTTAATAGTGTTTTTTTCTCATATTCTCTAATACTCACTAACTCCTTGTATCTTAGTGGCTTTATTGCTTTGCTTGGGTTGAAATGATTAATCCTGACTTGAGGATTAATTTTTCCTAGCTGTAAAAATATCTGATGATGGACAATAAATTGTGTTGGCAGGTCTGTCAAATTGATCAGTCAACATTATTTGAAATTCACAGGTAGATAAAGAATATTCTCTGGGACAATTGGTGGAGCAATAAGCAAAGGATTGTTGAATAAAAAATGTTATGAAAACTAGATGGCAAGTTCAATCTCTAACAAGAAAAGGGTAAAAAAAAATATATCCCTATGAATAAAATGAAAGGTTCCATTTCAAAATTATCAATATGATATACAAAACGAGTCAGAGAGAGAATTGATCAAAATATTTTGACTGAAGCAAAAAAAGACAAAAATGCAGATGCTAGTAATTCAGGCAATAATTTTTGCATTAAAAATTGTTGGCAACAGAAAAAGATTGAGAGTTCAGTTCCAAAAAATGGACAATCAACCATAATAGGAAAATAGTTTTTCTGCTATTTCAACAATGAATGCTTTTTTGAAAGATGAAATCCAAATTGACGAACTGCAAAAATTGATGACTATATCTGTATTGTTATTAAAGATAGTATTTAGAATAAATGACTTTTTATTAATAAGTAAAGAAAGTAGGTTCTTCTTTGGAATCTGATCAGTTTGGTAGAAAAATCTCAATCCTGTTAGTTTCTATTTATTTAGGTGAGAACTCTAAGAGAAATAAATGACACTATCTACTTTTATCATTCATGTTCCAAACATTTAATCCAACCTAATATCTATGAGTCTTATCACTTTTTTTGGTTTTAAAACAAAGCTATATTTTAGAAAATGAGCCTTTCATGCATGTATTTTAAGAAGGAAAGTAGTCTATTGTAAGTTATCTACTGAAGTAGAGATATGCTAAATGGACCATATATGTTTGTATGTATATATAAATTTGATCTCATTTCATTTTTATTTTTCTGAAAATAACCTAGAATATTCAACTGCTGGCCTATGACATACAATTTCTCTTCTTACTCAGGTTAGTTCAACCTGGACAGCTGTGTGCATGTGTACAGATTGTTTTGCTGCTATTTTGACTGCAGATCAATGGTTCTCACTTAAACAAGAGTTTAGAGATGAACCACACAGGGCAGAGATGGGTTGAAGTTGCCGATTGGCACATTTACAAGACTTTACATTTTTGTTACAGGATAATCTTTACCAAAATCAATATTAGCATGAAAATCTGCCCAAATGAAACTGGATAGTAGATCAAGGAAAGATAAAAGGTTATAAAAGTCATTTATACTTTCTTGAGTCATCATCATCATCATGAGAATGATGGTAATCATCATCATTTCAGAGTTGCTTATATTGTCTTTCTGCTGTCAATGTCTGGAAACATACTAGAAATAGCATTTCAAAATCATAGAGAAAATAAATATCCACATATATATATATTGGATTATTACAAATAGGACTTGCTCTGCATCACCCTAATCCTTTTCTACTCTGTTTACTTTTATGATATATCTAACAAGCTCCTGGTGAAGATGACTGATGACAGGATCCAATACAGAGGAGGATAAATTCATAACCTTTGTTTGAATGTTGTTTGCATGAAAATCATTACAAGTGACTACAGCCAAAGTTAGAACACACAGCTCACTAAATGTGAATAACACAAGAATTTGCAAAAATATTGAATATTATATTGAATTTCTTATACTCACAGCAATTAAGAGAAAGCAAGGTTCACATTTGCCACGGTATTTTTCCAAAGCTTCAATCCGATCAGCTTTGGCCTAAGAATAAAAAAAGAAATGATTCACAAATTAATTTTTTGTGCTTTGTTCAATGAACTGGTTGTTTATTTTGGATTGGTTCATACATTAACAATCACACACAAAATTTGGTTTGAAGAGCCAGCAAAAACAATGAACCTCTTCAAAAACAGAAATAAAGTTTCAACTAACTTTGATGAATGTCAAAAAGCCAATTTATAAAGCATCAGTTGCCAAAAATTAATTTATTTTTGATTTCTTGATATTTAACCAATATTTCATTTTGAACTACTCACCTGAAGACTATATAGACGTATTTATATACATGATATCAGTTTAACACATCAAGTTTTTATAATAAGGATTTACAAATCTAAAAATTAATCTGATTTCATTATTTGATGAACTGAAAAATTTGCTGTGCTTGATAAATGATGAGATTAAATACACTGAATTCTCTGGTCTTGAACCACAAAACAGAATGAAATGTCTTTTTTGATTGCAATTAAATTTTCTCTCTGAAGTTACTAACTTTTCTCTTTACAGATTTCATCTTTATCAAAGAGAGTATCTAACAAGCAATAGGGGTTTGATTTTATTGACTTTCATAAATGCCATTCTTGTTTATATTTATAAAACATAATTAATCAGGTATCATCTCATTTTTCCATCATAGAAAGAAATGAATTGAGATTGCTACCCAAGTTATTGATTTCCTATTATTCCATACAGGAGGTTGAAGCATTTAGGACATTTAGCATAATCAAAAATTGGTAAGGTTTAACCTTACTTGCAAAAAAGTAGTGTGTCAAAAGGATGTTTTTTTCTTCACACCACTATTATTGTATAGTCTCTCGACTCCCTTGGCAATGTTTATTGTTTGAGAGAACCATATTTAGAATTTTAATAAAACCCAAACATATGAAAGTGGATTTATACATTTTCTTTGTTCTTGAGAATTAACAACATAAATATTGAACACAATTTATTAGATTGTTTATTTACAAGAATAATTTTATATATACAAAATTAAAAACTTACAAAATTATATAAATATGTGAACCAACTATAGTAAAATATTTATTATTTACCACTTTATAAAGAAATAAATATGAAAACAATTTTTTTATTAAAAAATTTATAAAAATGTTTGTGAACAAGAAAATAAACACATAACAACAAATAACTGCAATTATAAATTTTGAAAAATTGCATTTTCCTAGCATTTCTTTTATTTACCCTCACCAATTTTTATAAATCTAATAATAGAAAGATTTGTTTTCATAATTATTTCTTTACAAAATGGTAAATAATAAATCTTTATGAAATGTGAAATAATGCATTGTAGTTGGTTCACATATTTTTATGATCTTAGAAATACAGGATTAATATTGTAAATAAACAATCCAACAACTAAATAGTTGGTAACATTTTTGTTGTTATTAAAAATGCAACAAATTACACAGCACTTATTTTGATTAACAGCGCTACTTAGAATGATTACTTCTCTACTTATGTAAATGTAAAAACAGTCTTAGTTGGTAATAATATAAGTGACAGATGCCTATAAAAAGGCACTGTTGATTATGGTTAATTTGTTTAAATAATTCACTGACTATTGTTTGCATCATGTGGCAATAATTGTAAGTAAAATAATACATTAAATTAAGTAATCAAGTAAACGTTTTATAGCTTTTTAAACAATAAACATTACCAAGGGAGTTGAGGGAATATACAGTAATAGTGGTGTCAATAGAAAAACTGTCCTATTGACACATTGTTTTTTGGGGAGTACTTCGGTTAAACTTGCTCCAAAATCTTTAATTATTAATCTGATTTTCTGAAAAATTGTGCATGTTTCTTTTTCTTTCACTAATAAATTTAATTCTTTATGAAATAACAATATAATTAAGCAATTTTATTTAAGTTACCTTTCTCATTCCAATTATTTTTTCTTTCAATATTTGCAGTACAATTTAAATAGCTTGGTGTTTGGATCAGTTGCAGCAAATTTAATCTAAGAGATAAGAAAGTTGAACACAAGGTAGTTTGCACTAGGGATACTTTTGTTCAGCATCAGAAGATGCAATGAAACCAAAATATTGACCTGAAAACTCAAGTCTTGTACTTAAATAAAGTCATCAGATCTAGACTCTCATATGGATGTCATGCATGGCATTCAAGTCATTCAGAAATATATAAACTATCATCTATATGCAATTATTTTATCAGGTTATCATTGGTTAAAAAGAGATTCAAATGAATTAATTCATAAATCTTAAAGATGATCCTTCATCAGTGCTACAAAACTGCAAATAAAGAGCTATACCAAATAACAAAAGCTACATCACTTGAACACTTCCAACAGCAGCAACCAAAATAGGTAGCCGTGTAACTAAAAGAGAAAATAATTATATAATCACATTATTAACCTACCACACTAACAAAAACAAAAATTTTGGAAAGAAAATGTCATCAGTATTAGAAAGTGCTACAACATTTGGCAGACTTAAGAAGTTGAATTTCCTGAAAAAAACTGTTTTTTAATAAAAAGATTTTATAAATTTCAACCAACTGCAACACCAACTGTTTGATCAATAAATGCTGAATGTTTCCTCTATTTTACTATGCTGACATTCCATGCTACTTCAAGTAATAGATTAGGAAGGACCCCTCCATCTATACTGGAAAGATTTTTTAAAATTTCAAACAAAGGCAGTACTGGCTGCTCGATCAATGAAAGACAAATGTTTCTTTGTAGGGAAATGGCTAATATTACCATTACCAGTGCTCTTAATATTTAGATAGTAAATTTTGCATGTTCCACTGTAAATAAATATCTTTAATCTACTACTTTCACCAGGAACTGATTTCCTGGAAGTCACTGTCACAAGCAGGACAGAAGGCTTGTTCATCTGTCATTTAAAATTCTGTCATAAAAATGAAAACAAAAACAAAAAATAAGTAGAGATGTAAGTTTCAATTGTATTACAGTCAAGCTGATCTTTAAACACAAAAGGCACTTCTATATTCAGAGTACTTTTTTTCATGAACAGATTATAAATTTTGTTTTAGGCATTCAAGCTGCTGCTGTTATTGCGCTTACCCTGGTAGTTGGATACTAAAGAAGAACCATAGACTAAATCAAATTTTGAACTTACAGTGACAAAATGAAGCAAATCATCAGTCACTTGATTCTTTATCCGTTTGAAGTTGCTAACCATTGAGATGCATGGGCCAGCCCATTCTTGATAAATGTCCACCACTATTGGGAATAAAAAAATAACATATTTAGTTTAACAAAATGTCAATGACACTTACAATGAAACTATATTTACACACTTCATGACTGCCAAAGAAGGAAATGCTTCCAAATTAATTCTGTTCAAGTTTAGTGTTTGAAATCATTAAAATATAGTTCTTTCTTGATTGTTAAAATTAAGCAATACTTTAACTGGTCAATACCAGTAATCAGGTGAGCATTTGAGAAATCGATATGGTCTAAATAAAAATGGGAAGAATAAGTGATTTTAAACACAAAACAGGTACTGGTCACTGATCAACCACTAATGTGATACTACAAATTTCAAACAGCTTGAGGATGTTAAAGGTTTCAAGTTCTCTATTTATTTTGATAATGAGTATCCACATCATTTCTTGTGATCACAAAAATTTAATAAAAAAAAAGCAAAAAGAAAAAAAGAATCTTTGTTGTTTATATTTGTGAATGATCCTAATTGGAGTTTTGGTAAAAGTTAACTAAAAAGAAATTGTGATCAAAATAAGGAAATCTGTTCAAAATTCCTTGAGGATGACTATGTGACATTTGTTTAGAGAATGTCTGTGAACACACTAAAATTACTTAAGTAAAGCAAGAAAGATATTAGTGTAAATAATCCAGAGAATAATAAAACATACTTCAGACAACAGTAGAAGTACTGGAGAGTACATCAGTTGAAACTTAATTAAAATAACAAAGATGATAAGATGGATCTGAATAATTCATAGATGAATAAGTTTATATGAATACAAATGATTATGATGATGATGATGATCATCATCATCTAAAAAGAAAAATGGAAGTTGATAAATGTTGCCCAAATTCAACCTGAACTTGGGCAATTTTGAGAATTCAATTCCTTAAGGTATTTCACAACATATGAATAATGATTTAAAAGTATACCACTCCAAATAAAGACAAGAAAATTTTCCTGAATTAAAAGACATTGTGTTCGGTAATCCAGAGCTAATTCATCAAATAGTTAAAGATAGATTCTTTCAATATCATGAATAATAAAAAAAATAACTCATTATGACAGAAAAAATACAATATAGCATTTTAAAAGATAAAAATGTTTATTTAAATTGTGATTTTGATGAGAACTGGAACAAAAGCATGATAAACCTGTGAGCCCTTCTTTAGCCAACATTTGTTCCCAATCTTCCTGTGTTTCCAGATCCTGCTGGAGTGATACTTCTCCCTTGCGTCGTGCCATCTGAGCCTTCAGCTGACTCTTCTTTGCTTCTTCAGAAAGTATTGACTACAAATAAGTAAAATATTAAAAATAGCTTGACTTTTTAAATAGTCAGTTCTTTTGCTCCATTCTTTTGTTTCCATTGAAACATATTTTCTGTTCTGTTCTAAAAGTTAGTAAATAAAAAGTGGTAAATAAGTCTTACTTACCACAAAACTATAGTTAAACAATAAGGACACTGAATGGACAAGTGGACATATAAATTATATATATGAAATGAATAAATATATAAATGAAAATCAGTTTATTTTTATTGGTAAAGCAAGAAAAAGAGTGATATCAATGTACAGTGTGGATAATTTAATTATTACATTATGAAAATAGTAGTCAGGCTTTCCCCTTTGAATAGCATGAGAACATGATAATGTGTGTGTGTGTGTGTGTGCCTATATATATACATGTGCATGTGTTGCATAATCAAATCTAAAACAAAAAAATTATTTAAATTTAAAAAAGGAAATTTTTCATTATCTCTGTTAATGCACTTAATTCAGTGGTGACTATTAGTTACAAAGATTGAACATTTTACAGTGAAAATTCCAGATCAGTCAAAGACTTATTGATCTGTTCTTACACACACACACACACACACACACACACACACACACACACACACACATATATAATGTACACATATGTAGCAAGAATTTCTTTAAATATGTTTTAATGAATTCAACTGACAAAGACAGCATTTATTCCAGTTTGAGTATAAGTTGTGAAACATTCAGATCAAATTTACAAAGAATGTGCCAAAGTTCATGATGTTTTTATTTGAGTACTTTTAACTATTGCCAGTTATTATCAGAAATGTTAATGTTAACAGTTACACTAGGGATAAGTTTTTATGAAACACTATAATTTTAATCTAAATATATATGTATCAGATACAAATGCTATTATGTATAGAATGTTATATATAAAATAAATGATATACATTTTAAAAATTAGTTTATAAGGAGCCACAAAAACAATAAAATCCTTTTCTTTGTTGTTGTAGTAAACTCTAACAGTCATAATTTTACTACTTCACTATGAAGGTTGCTGGAAAATACTTAAATGGTGCCACTTTCCAAACTGATCAAACATGAGAAATTTTTGGAAGGTTTTCTTGGGCAGGTCATGAAACTTTCAGCACCACCTCATACTTTTACCATTATCTCCTAATTGTCTTGAATCACCATTCAAAAACCCATTACAAGGAAATTTCTCTTACTAGCTACACCCAAATGATTATAAAATACATCCAAATTTTCCCAGATGACTATTCTGCACACACTGTATTATTCTGTGCTTTTTGCCAACAACAAATATGACATATGACAACTTGACAAGGAATATGAAATATGACAACTTGACAAAGAAAAGCAATGTTGGTTCTGTATTTGTCAGAGGAATATCATGTACATCAGTTAGCACAAACTCAATATAAATGTTTGCTTTTAATTTCAATTGTAAAAATGACAACTTAGAAATTGCTTTAATTCAAGCCATATAGAAAAAAATTATAAACAATTTTAAAATGGAATAACTGATAAATAAAAGATTTTTCATTACTACAATTCATCTATATAATAAATGCAAATGTCACTGTGTCACTGTGTCACACTTTCTCAGCTTTACTCTTAAAGTCTGTAGCTAAACATATCATACCATTTTGGAACCAGGCCAACTCTGTGAGCAAATGAAAAACAAACTTTATGTTTGATCTATTGTGATTGGCTGTCATCATTTTGTGATAAAATCTTACAAAAATTTTCACCCAAACACAATAAAGTTTTTTTTTGAATGTTTTGTTTCTGTTCTAAAAAAAAAAGAAAGAGAGACCAAGAACAAAAAATAAACTTGTGGTGAATTTGTTGAGAAAGTAGAATAAAAAGTGTGAAAATAACTGAATCCAATATTAGTTTATCAGTTGTATTTGCCAGAGAATTTTCATGGATATTTTGTTGAATATTTTCTATTTTTTTACTCTGGCTATAAATTTCATAACATTCAAATTGTTATAAATGCATCTTATTTTCTAAAAAGTGAATTTAATTCAAAATATGTTGATAATTGAAGATTAATAGTAAAAAAAATTATTTATTGTTTTTGTTACTGTTCATTGAACAATGAAATTGGACAGCAGTTCCCAGGTGTACCAACACAAAAAAATCATATATATATATATATATATATATATATATATAAAAACAGATGAAACAAATATACATACATTTTAAAGTACATTTACAATTGTTAGTGTATGGTAGCATTCATTTTACACAGGGTCCCAGGATAAAAGCTGCTCCTCAGACACTTTGTTCTAGAACTAATACATCTAAAACATTGCCCTGAGTTTAACAGATCAAGTGACACTTGGGATGCATACTGTCCTTTATCATGTTTTCTGCTCTGCTGTAACAGAGAGAATTAGAAATGTCCTCCAAGGAGGGCAGCAAGTGGATAATTATTTTCTGAACAACCTGGAAATATGTGTAGGTAGGAAAAACTGAAAAGGTGACAATAAGTGGAACATACTGGATTTCAATTTGGGACAGAAACAGCACACTCTTATGTATATATAATATAAATAGAGAAATGGATATACAGAGATACGCATGCTCACACACACACATATACACAAACAGTGAATTTACATATACCTTCATGCATGTATCATGTGCATATATATATATATATATATATATATATATAGGGTGTACCAGATATTTGAGAACACATCTTTAGCAGGCCATAAATTAAAAACAAATTAGTATAATGTTATGCAATATATGTAAAATGTTAACATTCTGTCAGCTGAAAATGACAAAGTGTGCCATGCTTGTGGCACAAACTTCCAATCAAAGCAACTCGTCTTGAAAGTAGCCAGGTGAACAGGAGGAATGACAAGTTGCTTTACACAGGCCCCATGCTGATGTACCATCTGTGGTGATCCTGAGGGTGATGAGTAACAAGTGCAATATCATGCTCCTTTCTCAAGGCTTCAGACTAAATGCCACCATTTTCATCGATATGTTGGTCAAGCTTTAGAATGAGGAGTAAATATACTTCTTTGAGAATTTTTATGATTATGTCACTTCCACAAGCCAATATATGACTCCCTTGCTTCTCTGATTTAAATCATCTAGACTACTGTATCTGGGGTGTTGTCAAGAGATACCAAACAGTGACTTCACAATACCAAGGACTTATTGAAGGCTACTATCTGGGATGTGATGGCCAACATGAATAAGAACCACCTAATACAAGTATGAAGTCAGTTCTGAAGCCACATGAAGATTGTATCTGAGGCTGAGAACAGTTTTATTGAATTAACTTTTACTGTTTTTTAAGTTAAATGTGTTAAAATTTTCTTAAAAATATACTGACTTTTTCTGTTGCATATCTTCATAATTTGTTCTCAATTACATGGCACACTCTGTATATGAGGGGTATGCGGAAAAGTCCTTAACCCAAAACACTTCACAAAATCAATATTTCAATGACTAAAAATCAAAATGTTTTTTACAGGAGTAATAAAAATTGAGAAATAATCTGCAAGATGTGAGACATCATCTATATTTCAGGGTTCTAAGTCAGTCATTTTTCTTGAATTTTCTTTACAGTACCCCCTTTATATGTACATGCTTTTATGCACATCTATAAATATACACATTTATTTATTTAATACACAAGCAAGCAAATAAATGCAGACAAGTATGTATACATAAATAAACTTTTCAATAAAATACACAAATAGAAATACATCAACTGAATAATGAGTAAACACTTTACCTACCTAAACATAAGCATGGTATACGAGCATGTGTACAAATGCATAAAACTTTCAAAATATATATATATATATATATATATATATATATATATATATATATATAGGAATGACAAAATGGAAAAATCCTATATGACATGTCTCATCCTTCAAAAGGAATTCTTTAAACAATTTTTTATTGGTGGGTGCATATATATGTAGAAAGAAGGAACAAAATAAAAGCAAATGTTTATAATTATATGCCAATGGAAACACTAAAAATGCAGGGTTGCTTAGCTCTAGATTTAAATTTTAGATTTCTAGCATCCAATTTATCTAGATGTACAACTTAGTCATTCTCATTCAACTTCCTTCTGCTTCTATATTTATTTTAATCCAGTAGCATGCAGAATGGGGGCACAGAAGGTGTGATGGCCCCAGGCATTGATATCGGGAGGACATCCAGTCACAGAGTGAAATAAAAATTTAGTTTTTAAAATCTGAAAATTGTTACTGTTAACTTTATTGTACAAGTGCCCTACAATCACATCTGGTATGAATGTGAATCCATGTTTTGATAAACAAGACCAGAGTAGAAAAGTGTTTATTTCATGTTTGATCTGTTTTTACATATTTGAAATGTCTTCCTTTCTCACATTTCTCAGTACTAAGCCCTATAGGAACTCCTACTTGAGTCTTAAGGGCATACAATCAAGGAGTTGGCCCCAGGCATCACCAAATCTCTGCACACTACTATTTTAATCACTGTTGTTTTTAAATACCTCACATTGTATAAGCAGCAGTTTTGTTGAGAAAGGTGATATGCTGTATGAACCTGGATGCAAATTTACAATGAAGGTCCTTTTGAAGGATGAAATACATCACATAGGATTTTAGTTTGATATATAGAGTTCATATATCACATCCTCCCATATATTTGGCACATAAGCATAGACCTGTAAACAGAAACATGTCAGCACACTCATAGACTTATGAATAGATACATATATACAGAGAATTTTATATAATTTCAAACCTGCTAAAACATATTGCTTGCTATATACACAATTTCAAGCGTACACACACATACACAAATAAATTACATAAATATGTGAATTTGTAAACATCTAAGCACTCACAAGCACATATATGCAAATGTATATAATCACACATGTGTACTAAATACTAAAACTCATAATTTAGTAAATTGTGAAGGATTCACACAGCCAATTGTGACAAATCACTAAATGTCTTCATGCATTGATTAACTTGTAGACTACAAACATTTTGAACTTTCAAGCAAGATACAATTTATAATCTTACCCGATCCATTAGGAATGTTGTCCTAACAAAAAAAACTAATCAGTTACATGATTAAGGTAACATATACATGCATGCATACATACATACATACATACATATTCAAGCATGTTTGGTTAAATAATCTAGACATATTTATTTTTATTTTTATCCTCTTAAATTCACAGATCAATTTCTTACTGCTGTTACAAAACTGAGTAAGAAAGATGCCATAGTTTTGTTTATTTCTTTTATTTTTCCAAGTACTTTCAATCTCATCCAAGATCATCTTCAGGAGTGAATTGCTAAGACAAAAATTAATGTAATTGATACTTGTGAATTTTTTGTAAATATGCATGAAATGTGCTCCATTATAGTCAATTTACATTAAGAATATGTAAGGGAGGTAGCTTAGTTTAAATTTTTTATTGTTAATATTTTTAAAATACTCAACCTGCAGTTCTTTCAAAAAATATTAAAAGAAATATTTTTTTCAATTTCAGCATACCAAAACATTGCTTTTATAGACATTTTAAAACATTGTTGCTATATATATACTCATAATTAATTTTATTTAGTGTTGGTTTCATTTTTTTTATATAGAATGCTTTGAGAATTTGAGGTTTTTGGTTTTTATTTTCAAGGTGGAGTATACTTGTATTGTCAATTAATATATCTCTAAAATGTGAACATGAACAGGAATGTTCTTTTAAATGTTGTGCAATAGAACTTGAATTTGACTGAACATGACATGTATAAAGTAAGCCTTCTTGACAGTGTTGTTGTGAAACCAACATATATATATTTATGTTTTTGTCAGAGATACAATCTCCCAAAGACATTTTAAAATAGTTCCATACATATATCCTGGTTTGTAGTCACCAAAAATACAAAATTGAATCAACTCATGAACTAATCCAAATATTAAAAACACAAAAATCTTACTAATAATGAATCCATAGCCTCACTTCATATTGAAAGTTTATTTACCAATGTCTCAGAGAAACAATTGATATAATTATAAAGTATATTTACAGCAATCTATCTCTGCCTCCATTAAAAATTAAACCTAACATATTACGGAAACTATTCTTTTGTGTACTACTGGTGTTCCCTTCTATGACAATCAAAATGATAATTGTGTACAACACAGTGGTATTTCTATGGGTTCAGTTCTATGACCAACATTTAGTAACTTCTACAGGGCTAACCTTGAAAATAAGATATGTAAAACCACTAAAAAACCTTTGAACTAAGATATGTAGACAATATTCTCATCTTAGTTAAAACCATAGATGAAATACATGAACTACAAAAAAACTTCCAAAAAACTCTGTTCTAAAGTTCACATATGAACTTAACAATAACAACAGAATTCCTTGTCTTGATATAGACACCAATAATAATACATTTACTACCTCTCCATATAAAAAACTAACTAGCATAAACACGTGCACTCTCAACTATAAAAGTGAATGTCCTGATTATTAGAAAACAGTGATTATACAGGATTTAATAAACTGTGCAAAAGTTAACTCTTACACAAAACATTTTCTACACAGAATTAAAAAACATTAAACAAACTCTCATTAATAATGACTTTCCTAATTACATTGTTGATGAACAAATTAGACAAGCTATTAGAAATATTAATATAAGCCAAAAAGAACATAATACTTCCTCAAATAACCTTAAACATATCAACCTACTATACCACAATCAAATACACTTTAACTACTATGTGACACTGGTAAAAGGAAGGGATTAATTTAGAATATGAACTGGAACAGACAGAAAGGGTTAAAAGTACAGAATAATATGTAAACTGAAAGAAAGAAGAAAAGACAGACCTGAAAAAAATTACTTTATTGGTTTTGGGAAAAGATATTATCAAGGACCATATGGAAGATTTCAACCCACAAGAGATGAGTAGGAATAGTGAAAGTGCATTCAAACTAGTTAAGAATTTTGGAAATGAAAGCAGAAATGGAGAAATTGATTTATGTCCGCTTACTTAAAGTGGAATTTATGAAAACATGTCTCATGATTGCCAGATGGAAGAAATGGTCAGTTGAGTTATAATATTTGGTAATTTCGAAGATGAAAACAGGATCAAGAAACTGATTTATGCTTGCCTGTCAAAAGAGTGGAAATACCTTCACCAAATTTGGAAATGTAAACAAATCAAGAAACAGAATTTTTATCCTTTGCTCATAGAAATTGAGATAAGAAACAAACCTGTAAGGTTCATAAGTATGATTAAGCAAACAAGATATGAAGACAAATATTTGCTAATAGCGGGTCAAAGGAAACAGCTGGTAAATCTCTGATAGGAATCTTCTGTAGGAAGAAGGGATCTCCCAAATTAGGAGAGATAATTAATATTGTGAACCAGACAACAAAGAACTTTTGTTCAAATCAATACATAAACCTAGGGAACCCTCCAATTCCCAAACATTATCAGCCCCAACTCTGGTCTTGAGTTGAAGTCAATATAAGCAGAGCATTTAAGTGACCCAAAGAGAGAGAGAGATAAGAGACAGCAAAGAGCAGATTAAGTTGCTACTGAAATCCCTGTGATTTGCTGCCAAGAGAACTCTTGACTTGAGCCCTGTTCCAAGAATTAGCACCAATAGGCAAAGTGTCACTATAGAGGTTTTAGTGGGAAGGGTTAATTTTTGTTATACCAAGAACTACATAAACCAAATCAAAAATTAACCTGAAGAATTTTTTGTTTTTATTTTCATCTGCAAGAACATTTCTATTTTTTCCTTCATAACACAGCTTCACCATGGTTCAAACCAGTGCTACAATTACTAATGATATTCAATACCCACCATCTCTGTGATCAAGCAATACAACATGGGCGGAGCAGGGTGTGGACTGAGGTAGTCAGCAACCAATGACCCACTGACCAGCAACAGTACCAAGCAGCATAGGATTGACCCTGCAATCAACTCATCATCCTATGACCTTGAAGACCAAGTCATCTTCTGGTATAGGTAGCATGTAGCAAGGGTCATATCATCTGGTCACTCATGACTAGATTGACCCAGGATCAAATAGAGTATTGTGTTATACTACAAGCAAGATGAAAAAAATCCTAAAAAAACTCATAAAAGTACTAATATATACTCCAGTGATCCTAGTAAAAAGAATAAAACTAATTGTATATTATACTAAATTTAATACAATCAAATAATCATCCGCTTAATCATAACTCTTCTCTGTTAATTAATATTTTGTAAAAGACCAACATCATATATCTATTTAAATGTACTTTGGTAGATTGTATTTCTGACAAAAACATAATATATATATATGTTGGTTTCACAACAACAACACTATCAAGAACACTTATTTTATACATGTTGTATTCAAGTTCTATTACACATTTAAAAGAACATCCCTGTCCACATTCATATTTTAGAGAAATATTAAGTGACAATACAAGTATATTCGACCATGAAAATAAAAACAAAAAGCTTCAAATTCTCAAAGCATTCTATATAAAAAAAAAAATGGCCCAACACGAAATAAAATTAATTATGAGTATAGCAACAATGTTTTAAAATGTCTATAAAAGCAATGTTTTGGGATGCTGAAATTGAAAAAAATATTTCTTTTAATATTTTTTGAAAGAACTGCAGGTTGAGTATTTTAAAAATATTAACAATAAAAAATTTAAACTAAGCTACCTCCCTTACATATTCTTAATGTAAATTGACTATAATGGAGCACATTTCATGCATATTTACAAAAAATTCACAAGTATCAATTACATTAATTTTTGTCTTAGCAATTCACCCCTGAAGATGATCTTGGATGAGATTGAAAGTATTTGGAAAAATAAAAGAAATAAACAAAACTATGGCATCTTTCTTACTCAGTTTTGTAACAGCAGTAAGAAATTGATCTGTGAATTTAAGAGGATTAAAATAGACACACTATGTCTAAATTATTCATCCAAACACATTCTTGAATGAAGATATGCTGTCTAAATACACACAGAAAAACACACACACACACACACACACACTCATATATATATATATATATATATATATATATATATATATATATATATATATATGACAAATTGGAAAAAGTTTACTTGTGATACATTTCATCCTTCAGGACTTCATCGGGCTAATTTTGTTATGTTGCTAGGACTATACATACATGTGCACAGGAGAGGGGTGCTGGGAATTGTTGTTTTTTTTTACCTTAATTCACTTATAGTCTTTTTCTTTTTCTTTTCATCAGTTTTGTAAGTAGGTTTTCCACACTGTGATATTAGAAGATCTGCCAGGAATGGTGAAATGTTGTAAGAGCCAGGGCGCAAATTTACTGTAGATGACCTTGCAATTAAAGCATTCTCTAGACATTTATGTCATAGTGAATTATTTTCTCCTTTGATCATGGCACCATTTTTTATGTCAAAGTTGTGGTCAGTGTCATTATGGTTGGTACCCAATGCATTTGATATATTATTTTGTAAAATGTCCCTTTTGAGTTCATATAATCTTTTATTTAGATTCCTTGAAGTTTCTCCTATGTACTTTTTGTGACAAATATTACTGGCGATTGAGTAAACTCCTCCTTCAGGTTTTAGCTTATTGTTTTGTTTAGTATTGACTAAGTCTTTTATTGTTTTGGATGTAGAATTAATGACTTTTATATTGAGTTTGGATAGATTCTTTTACACCTACTTCAAAAGTGATGGAAAGAAAAAAAAACTCTAATTGAATTCGTCTGAAAAAAAAAATTCTAAAATTTCCAGCACCCATCTGCAATGTGCATGTGTAGCCCTACCACCATAACAAAATTTGTCTAATAAAGCCCTGAAGGATGAAGCACGTACAAGTAAACTTTTTCCACTTTGTCATAAAATTTACCCAATACTGTTCTTGAGATATAAAAACAGACAGAGTAGTTCTGAAACAAAAAAACACAAAAAATGTTCAAAAAGCCTGTTTCTCAGCCATAACTCCCTGGTTTTTCATCCAATGCTTTCCAAATTTGCTATGTATATGAATTGTCTTGCATGAATGTCTGGTTTAGATTATTTCAGTTAAGTGGACAAAATCTGCAACAAACTTGGTTTAAAATTGGCTTTTACCATTTAACCAATAGTTTTTTCATATGATTCCATTTTAAATTGGCACTCAAACAACCTTTGATGCAAAGAATGTTTGAGAAGGATTATTGAAGTGTTAAAAGGGAAAAATTCCCAAAGGACCTATTATTAACCCCCCAGCTTTACAGTAAATGTGCAAAGAAAGAGGTGAGGGCATTTATGCGTTTGCACTTGCAGTTGAATCAAGCTCTGACACTTCATCCCTGTTTTTGTTTGATTATTAGATTTGTGAACAATGCCATACTATTTGAAAGTTATTACGGCCATAAGAAATTTACTGAATATCTAAAACACTGAAACAATTTAACCCTGAGCAATGACCCCCACAAGAAGATTTTATCGATGGAATTCCTTTAAGAATAATCAAACACTTGCAAAGGACATACTGTAAAAAAGATGAGGGGGGTAGTAGCTTAGTATACCAATGGAAGATGCATGCAAGCGGGGATACAAGCAGACATTTCTAGACAGGGTGCGCAGATATACAGGGGGGTGCAGTTATACAATTGCAGCCATGTACACCTGGGCAATACTGGGCATCTCGGCTAGTATTAAATAAAATAATTTTGTTCATTTCTCTTATGACTTCACAGAATTGTATCTAATCTGAGTTTTGAAGAATTACATTCACTCTTTAGAAGAGTGATAGTAAAATAGAACTGACCATCAAGTTTCCCAAAAAGTAGATGTAATTCTACAAAACTCAGATTAGATACAATCATACGATCAGTGAACAAATTTATTTTATCATATATATATATATATATATATATATATATATATATATATATATATATATATATATATATATATATATATATATATATTTCATTGATGCATGTTTCATTAAATAATATAGACAAGTTCTGTCAATTTATTTTATGTAAATTCTTTTCATATCGTCTGATAAAATTAATAACATTATCATTAAAAGACGAAAGAAAATCACCATATTGATACATATTTTTTAATCCTATCTAAGCTTTTGGCTTACATAAGCCATTATCAAAGATGACAATTACATTACAATATATTAAACAATACATGGACAAAACAATAATGATAGTCTGTTTTTGTTTATATGGAAGATTTCCAAGCAACGACAAACTTGTGCACGTTTGAAGATGAATAAAATTTTAATGGTAACTCTACTGTTTTGCTCAGTTGTAATAATTGCATGATTTTTATTTTGTTTTCTTACGTTTTTATTGGCTCATGTTCTTTTTTCCTATTATTTTTCATTTAATTTTAACCATAGCTTGTTTAACCAAAATAATACCTCATAAATATAGCCTAGGCTTTACCATTTACTAATAATTTTACTAATTTTTTTTTTCTCTGCTGAAATTGGAGTGCATCTTATACACCCGGGCGTCTTATATGCCGTCAAATATGGTACTTTGATTTATTGATAAATGAAATTAAGATTGTTTCAATTTCCAATATTGTATTTAAATCTAAAAAAAATATTTAATAAATCTGAAATAATAAATACTAACTTTGTGGACATTCTGTAGTATAAATAAATTTTTAAAAAACTAAGGGACAATTTCTAACTCTGAGTTTAAAAAAAATAAAAGTCGTCTCTTAGTTTTAATATTTTTTAATTAATTTATTCAGTTTATTGACAATTGAAGTTATAATGCCAACGGTGATATTCGATTTTTTTAAAATCAAATTTTAAAATAATAAAACTACAAAGATAACTACGTAAATAGATATTTTTTATTTTAATTTTTTAAGTTTTAAAAATCTAAATCACGGAAAAAAAAAAATTTTTTAACTGCAATTTCTTTTCAAAATCCATGTTTACACTTTACACACCTTTCTTTATTATTTTCCATTTACTTTTTTCCTGAATGATTAAAAAAATGAAGAAAAGAGAAAAAACACCTCTGCAAAAGTAAAGAAATCAGAAAGTATTATTATTCATATCATTTTAATTTTTGTCATTCATTGCAAAATTATGATTTTTTTAAAAGTTAATATTTTTTTAGAGACTGAAATAATTTTGAAACTACAAATAGATTAAAACTACCAGTTTTGCTCAAGTCAGCATGTTTGTAATTACCATTAAATTAAAATAACGAAGTAATAAAAAGAAAGAGAGAGAAAGGAAATAGAGCCACATGTCTTCCTACCTGAAAATGCGATATCTACCATAAATATAAACAAATGCGTCAATGGCGTCGTTCGGTTGTCATGGAAACAAAGCGGGGTTGGTTGTTTTTCTCTGAGTCCGGAGCAAAGTTATTCAGTTTAACTTTAAAATTAAATCTTCGCAATTTATAAAAACTGAATGCATTCTATTAAAGAAAATTTTTAAAAATCAAAATTATTAATAAAAATTTAAAAAGAAAATCATATCCGCTCTCTTAGTCTTCTTAACTTTTTTTAAAAATTTACGTCTTTTTTTAAACACGAGGCTGAGAACGGCGAAAAGGTGTCAACATTGATGATTGCATTTTTGAAGTCATTTTCTAAGTAATGCCTACGACAGAGAATACGGGACAATCCCATCACAAATAAAAAAAAAAGAAGAAATTTGAAGCAACAAAGTCTCAAAGATGTGGTTTGAATGCTGAGAATACCATGCCTTAAGGAAAATAAAAACAAGGAAACATACAATTTGATTTGAAAGAGACAGTTGAAATTTCTGGGATACATAATGAGACAAGAGGGCTTAGAGAATTTAACACTCACAGGACATTGGATGCAAGAGAAACAGGTGGAAACACCAAGTAACCTACTTAATGAGTTTGTATGAATGGCTGGCAGAACAGAGACAAAGTAGTATGGTAAAGGATCAGAAGTTACTTAGAGTAACAAAAGAGAGGAAGTTGTGGAGAGCCATGATCACCCACATCTTGAGGGGACATGAGAGATGAAAAAAGAATGTGTAATGGGGTCAATGGGTTGTGATTATTAATGTAAGTTAACCCGTTGTTATATGTATTTGCAGTTAATAGAGGATTCCTCTTATATATTTTTTATGGAAAATGAAATAAATAAAACGTACAACAATAACATATGTAGGGGACCGGCGGGTTAATGTGAGGATAAAATTTCTGGACTAAGACTTCCTGCTGGCCAGTCCCGCTACATAGTAATGTTGGACTATTATGGAGTCCAAAGAAAGCAAAATAAAACGAACAAGACAGATATATATGTACAAAACAAATATATATTAATGACAAACAGATTGATACAAGAATTACAAATACATCATTTAAAACATGAATAAAACGTTAGTGTCTGTATGGAAAGTTGTTTGTGTGTGTGTTGAGTTGAAATGTCCGTACGGTTGTGAATTTCGTTTTAGCGTGTTCCCAGAATATGGGAAACGCTGGTTGTGTATTAGAGTTCACATATTGGATATGTTAGAGAAAGTATTTCAGTACCTCGCACCACGTGCGAGTTTGCCGGCCCCAGGAGAGGCCGTTTTGTCCGCACGTGTGCGAAGCCGTGGAAAGAGAAACAGGCGAAAGGTCAGCCCGTATTTATACTCCCGGGAGAGAGAGACCCCTGTTGAAAGGGTTACGAAACGAAGAGGAGATAACCCGATACATACAACAATAAGACTTTGAGACACGTGTTGAAATTAATATGTATTTATTTTTTGTGAATGTTATTTACAATATTGGTTTTGTATGTGTTAAATGTTCGCAGGGTTATTGTCTCTTTTTGTTTCTTTTAAAAGTTTGGGCTTACTTGTTTTTACTTGCTCCAAGAATTTTATGGTTAAGGGAAGCATTTGAAACCATCAACTGTTAATTTTTACAGAGCAAAGAAGATACATCTGTGTTGTTCCTTTTTACTACTGCTACTGCTACTCTATTCTTCTAACCTCTATTGATTTTGCTTGTAGTCAAATGGTTGTTTTTATAATGATGAAGTTTCAAATTTTAGAATGATTAAATATCATCGTCATATATCATCACTGGTGGCCAGGTTGTTTTTAAAATTATGACATATCATCATCATTCTGGGTGATAACAAATGTTTTAATTGTAGTCCATTAAAGATCAATATTCACAGTGTGCCCAGTTCTTGTTTCCTTTACCAGACTATGTGTAGGAGCATCAGTTGTCCAGGTTTTTATATTAAAAATCTGAATGTCTGAATTCCAAGCAATAATAAAATAAAAATAATGAAAATATGTGTATGTGTGTTAAATAAATCTTTTGTATTTACAAACATATACACATAAATTCAAAAGAGTTAAAAAGTATTTAGTTGAGTTAAAGTCTTTGGGTAGTTGGTTCACAGAAATCATTGTCATTTAGACAAGACTTTTAAATAATTGGTTCAAAGAACACACTTGTGGTTGAAAAAAAACTTTTATCATTAGCAAGAATTTACTGACCATCTTTGTTGCAATTGGAGATAGTTTATTTGAAGTCGCCAACTGACTGTCTATGTTGTTGTTGATGTAGCTAATCTGTTTGAAGTTGCTGACATAATGTTTATTTCAACACACATTGTAGAGAGAAAAAGCTATGTAGCCACACCATGGAGACAGTTGCATATCTCTGTTCTTGGTTTGAAGACAATTGCTTCTCTGCTCCTTGCAAGTCACAATCTATGGGTTTTTATAAGAAAAGTTTTCCCTAAAGTAGGCTTGAGAAAAATAGGATTTTAGTTTAGTCAGTTTGGTCAAATATTTCACATGGTAATGTTAATTTCTAACCAACAGACACTTTGATTTAAATGGTGTGTGGTGAATTGAGAAATTTAATGTTTGTAATATTGTCTGTTATTGGGTAGAAACTAAAGTTTGTGCATGTTTTAATATGGTATGTATGTGGATATGTTATTGTGTTGAAAATAGGGGTAAGCTTGGTAAATATACATGGTCAAGTGGATAAAAACATTGGTTGAATCCAGTGACTTGACCCAAAGAGTTGTGAGTTCAATACCTGGCTACTGCAGTGATGAACAAAAACTTGGAGAAGTTGAGTTAAAGAGAGATAACTGAGACAATCAGAAGAGCCATGGCATGTGGAACTAGAACAATCTACTCCAGTGGACAAAATAAAGAGTTCAGTTTGAAATTCCAATCACCTGAAGAAGGCCAGAGCATACAACAGCCAAAACGTTTTGAATATTATAACAATGATTAGGACAACAGTCCAAACAATGTAAATTGTGTAAATAAATATATTGTGATTTTTAAATAAGCTTATTTAAATTAATTCTTTTTTGTAAAACAAAAACTGTATTCTTTCCAACAGCAGAAAATTAAGAACGCATTTTCAATTATTTCTGTTTGTTTATTTTAAAGTGGGTGTGTGATTCAGGAGTTTAAAATTTTGATACAGATACACCAATGATTTTTAGCAACTGATGGTTCAGCATCTCTTTGAATCCAGAAAAATTATGAGCAAGCATTTGAATTTCACATGATTGCCAAACTAATTAAGTCATTTAATCCATATATAATTTACATTTAATAATAGTTTAATAAGTTTCTAACAGTTGAAGATACTGTAGAGATGCAAGAGAAGCAATAATTTGTTGGTCAGAGGTGTATTATTGAATTGTTATAATGTGACTTTTGTTGGTTTGGTAAAATGGATAATCTAACACCAATCTGGAACTAAGGATGTTGGTAAATTTATGTTGTACCTGTATTAGTGAAAAATATATAAAAACAAAGCCAGCATCAAGAAAAAAATCCATGTTATTTTTGTGATCTAAACTTTTCATTAATTTATCAATACTCAGACTAAAAATAAGTACACAATTAATCTTTGGCTAATTTTCAAATGTAGCTTTCTTCTTCTTCTCCTTTTTCTTCTTCTTCTATGTGCTGTGACTCTGTGACATGGGGGATCATGGTTCTTCACCACTTCCCATCCTTTTTATCTCTTAGTAAGGTTTGTCTTGTCACTATCCCTCTTACTCTCTAATCTATCATCCATTTACATGAGCTTGTTAGGTAGATTACTTTCTGATTCCTCTGTCTTTCTTGTTTGTATTCTGTGAGTGTCAATTTCTCCAAGCCTGCCTTCTTCATTATGTGTTGTGGAAATTTCAACTGTCTCTTTCTAAGTATAAGTGTCTTTTTTTCCATTATCATTAAAAATTCCTCATTACTCACATGTTTAGTCCGTGGTATTCTCAGCACCCTGCTGTAGAAGCATATCTCTGACGCAATTTTCCTGTTTCTTAATGCTTTGCTTAGCTTCTGGAAGGTGTCATTTGCTATTCCAATGCACTTTCAGATTTTGGTGTCACATTTTCTGTCCTCTGTTATAACATTTTCCAGATATTTCAAATTTTAAAATTGCTTTATTTTGACATCTCCAATTCATAGCTCACACCTTGGGCTTTACTTTTTGATGACAACCATACATTCTGCTTTCTTACAATTGATGTTTAATCCTTTCTTCCATCAAATGCAAAAATTTTACCTTCATCTCATTGCATTCAGTGATCATCTTTCATATCTTACCTTTAAGGCATTTATTCATATTTTGTCACCTGTATTTCTTAATGGACTTGATATATTATATATATATATATTCAGTAAATTAATATTATCAATAAATAGCCTGCTTAGTTCAATAGCAATTTTAGTCTCCTCCATTTATCACAGCATTTCTTCCAATTCTCAAAACAGTCTGAAAAGTCCTTTTTTTGGGATTACCATCATCTGCAATGTCTCATTCTCCTTCATCCTGTCTACAACATTTCAATGGGGGTTTTAGTTTTGAGAGAAACCAGAATTTGCAGGGAACCAAATTTGAACTGTAGCGTGAGAATCTTACAGATATGGGTGATGCAGTATTTTGCTAAAAAACTTACACCAAATGTAAGGAATTTGCACACTTAGTTGTTGTGAATGTGTCTGTCATATAGTACATTGAATGTTTTTTCAATGAGAATTGAGTAACCCCTACTGGCTGGAGAGTATCTATTCACACAAAGGTCCTTTTTGATTTCCAGAAAATTATATCAAGTCTATTCAACCATTTCTCAAGATAAAACTTGAAATTTCTGACTACATTCTGGATACACCTTGTGTGTGTGTGTGTGTGTGTGTGTGTGTGTGTGTGTGTGTGTGTGTGTGTGTGTGTGGTGACAAATGAAAATGGCAAAACCAGTTGGGTCCCTACATCACGCTCATATCTTTTGCCTTATATCACAACCAAATCATTTACAATACATGAACTCACTCCCTCTGCATTTTCAGAATCTGTAACAAGCATTGAAGTTGCCACCTCCACTTCTGTCTGGGAGCACATAAAGACACAAGACTCAAGATTCAGTAAAATCACACAAACACTACCCAAAACTAGTGCAAAACAAATTCTGAAAAGATAAACATGCTGAACTCTCATAAAATCTCAGCTCACTTCAAACACTTCATCGTGTTCTAATATAAACAGTATAAACACACCAAACCAACATAAATAGAATGACATCCTTTTTGCTCATGTCCACTCACTAGCCATGAATCAGAATTAGATTTGGAGAAGCTGTTATACTCTGCTTCAAATTAGATCTCTTTGTGATTTACTCCACATCAAAATCTGTCGGGCAGATATGAACTCTAAGCAAAATTAAAAATAAAAAGGCCGTTCCGTGGGTAACAGCTCCAAGCATCACATCCAGCTCCCAAAACAACACTCCTCCAATATAAAATATAATTTAAAAGAAGCCAATTGTGAATACTGCCAATAAAAAGCAAAAGCATGACAAAAAATGCCAAGTCATGTATCCACTTTGATTGCTTAAAATGACACCATTTGTGATACTCAAAACAGTCACAGATGAGCAGGCAGGCTGTCACTGATGCCTCCCCTGGTCTCGGTCAACTAACCAGACACAAGTTTCAACATCAGGCCTGAACTGACTCCTACATCCTACAGGTTGCTTCCCTTGATCATCATGGCACTATATTGGGTCCTGCATGATATCTCTTGAATAAAGGAATGATTTGACAATGCCTATCTTTTCTTCTTAACACTGCATGTATAGTACTGCTATGTATAGCACAAGAGGGAAGAGTTCCTGATCTAACTTCAGTCTTATGATCTTGGAAATCATTAGATTGTTATGCTCCTCTCTTCATAATATTTCTAAAGCAAGTGAAATCAAGTGTATGCATCTAATCTAGTGTATTATGAGAAAGTATGAGTACTGAGGTGCATAGTACCAGTAACAATGAAGAGTCCATGAATTGAATGCACACTTCTTTGTTGGCTATTATGGCATACCAGTGATGAGACCTTTGTCAAGACAATTCATAATGAGATATCATTCAGAAAGAGTGAAATTAATCTTTCTTAAGGATGTTAGTATGAAGTGAACAAAGACAGCCTTATCAGAAATTCAAACCCAATACATTGACTTCATTTTCAACACTGATTACCAAGTTATCTTGCACCTCCCACATAGACTAACACTACTAATATACACAAAATCTACCAACCAACTTGCAAGGTATTTTCTGCTATAATTTACTTAACACCAAGAGATTGACTTAAACCCACCTGTAGTAGTGTTACTAATTCAGTTATACTTCATAATAGTGTTACTAATTTAGTCATACTTCATACTAGTTACTAATTCAGTCATACTTCATACTAATTACTAATTCAGTCATACTTCATATTGGCATTACTAATTACAGTCATACTTCAGCTCCCACACATACTTGGGGGAGTTCCAATTCTTTGTGCATAAATGCAGACAATAAATCAATTGTGTCTGGACTAGTATCCTCTGACATTTGCATAATTGTTAACTGTATATTCAAAGCATCCAAAATTATGTTCTTGAGATATTTAAATGTTTATCTAAAAACTGCAATTCCCAAAGTGGGTGGTACTGCCTCCTCCACTGGGGTGATGGAAAGATCCATTGGAGCAGTGAGGAAAAAGGTGGTGGTAAGTGGGTGGTTAGAAAAATGGAGGTGGGAGGAGCAGCAGGATGGCACTAGAATCAAGTAAATTTTTTTCTTACTAAATCTATATGATAAAATCTAAATCACTTACACTTAAGGAACACATTTGCATTACAAAGAATAAAATTAACATAACAGTTATATATAAATGCATGGTTTTATTTTATTTTGATGTTAGAAGTTAAAGGCCTCTGATCAGGAGATTGGAGGTTTTGAGGAGTGTGGAACTACCACTTAATTGCTGTTGTTACCAGGTCTGCCCTGACCCAGTGTAGTAGCAACTGTTAGGGTCACAGTCGTGGGCAAATAGTGAACTTCCAAACAAAAATCAACAGTACATTTTCATAATAAAATTACCAACAATACATTTTTTATAGAAAAATGACAATCAATACAACATTAAAAAATATAAAAATACATTTTTATAGTAAAATTGCCAACAATACATTTTATGAAGTACAAAATATATATCTAAAAAACATTGCTTAACTCTGAAAGCATAAAATTACATACCAAATATTTAGATTTCAGCATTAAATAACTCATAGAGGTGTTCATATGCCACCAAACAAAATCAACCAATCAAACAACCAACATAAAAGAACTCTTTTATGACATTAGTTTATATAATATCCTACAATTTCTTAAAGAAATTAAAGTGTATTTCAAAATATAACTTCAACAAAACTACAATGTAAAATACACATATCACCACCTCTAGTAATCATGTTCACAGAAACATATATATGCACAAAAGCTATCATCTACCATGTATTCAATTGTGAAAGCAGAACAACATATATCATATTTTTATTACTTCAAAGCTCCCAAGAAAATTAAATTTCAGTATTAAATGACCCATAAGGAGTTGATATGCTGTTAAACAAATCAATCAATCATCTTAGAAGTTAAATGTTTGAATGTTTTTTTTATCTTACTAAAATTATGTCATGGGATGCATCACAAACCAGCCAGTTCAAACAGCCCACATCTGCAGAGGCCAATGCTTTAGGTTTGTAAATATAGTGATATAGCTATGGATATTTGTCTGGTGACATCTTATCTAATGGCACCTAAGAAAAGCTTAAATGCATGTTTGTTAACAGTGTTGGATAATTTTTTCTTCAATTTGTGCTATACCTGTAGGGACATTATCTCTAATTTAAAAAAAAATTAAAAATAATTGAATAGCATACACAATAATCATATCATTTTTTGAAAAAATCACAACTCACAAGCAGCCCGTAGAAACAATCAAACATGCACAAAGACTATCTACACACAGACAGCAATCACCCATGCACAAAAAGTTCTAGCATGCCTAAACAGCCAGTCAGATATAAAACAAACCACATGCTGTTTAGACAGCAGTTTCAAACTAGCTGGTCAGAAGTCACACACAGGGCTGCTCAATGAACCTAACACATGCTACTTAATGAAAACTTTCAATTTACACACTTAAATTAAGTCACTTATAAACTCTACATGAAACAAATACAAACTACATTAGACACAAGAAGGAATTTTCTCTTTTCCTTGGAATCCCTCTTAAATTGTTATGTAAAATGTATTTATTATAAACCTTGTTCATAAATATTTTTGATGGAGTTCTGATACTCATTATTCATCGAGATTTGGGTTGACAAATCATTTACTCATACTGAATGCCAAGAAAGAAGTGTTTTCATATGGGTGTGGGTAGGGCATGTTAGGGATGTAGCCTGGAAGCCAAGTAATTTAAAATTCTAAAAATTAATTCATATTTTACTTTATATATGTGGATGTGCGGAAAAGTTATTGGCCCAATCCACTTTCCTAAATTTGACAAAATGATAAAAACATTAGATTTTTTTGGAAGGGCTTCTTGATTGGGTCAAGAACTTTTAAGCATCTTGTTGCAAAATATGCTCCTAATTAGATTAAAAGCAGTGGCAAACAAAATTTTCACATGTAAATGACAGGTTGTCATTATTAGTAAAGGTGAAAACAAATGGAATAAATTTCAACTAGCTAAAAGAAAAATTTAAAATTAGGAATAATGTCTATCTGTATGTAGGTGTTACACACTCATGTGTGTGTGTGTGTGTGAAAGAGATCAGTCTCTCAGGGGAAAGATATCCCTATGCTGGGCACAGGTCCTGTGTTGGTGTCGTCACTACAGTATGCTGCTGAAAGGAAAGAACAAAAAAAAGGAAAATACAGGAAGAGTCCAGTTTTATAGCTGTTTAACAGCACCACCTAATGGCATCTTAGTAAACCTGGCAAAGCCAATTGGGGATACCCACAACCTCCTTACATTATAGTTGATGAAAAAATTTAAGCATATTTTGACAAAATCTTTTATTCATATACATTTATACCATCATTATTCAGTCACTGGTTTTCTATGACTTTATACTACTTTTTTACAGCAAAAATAATTCCATTTTTGATTTAATGAATTCCTGGAGGAATCTTAAACTTGTTGGAACTGCTGACCAAACATAGAATATTGCTTGGAGTAAACCTCAGGAATATTCTATATCTCAAAGATGTTCCAATCCCAATTATATAATCATTTGCTGTGTTGTATTTGCAATATGAGGACATATCAACAGTTAATTTCCATGTCCAGAATAAGACATTTTTCTATACAATTACATGTTTCAGATAGGTCAATATCTAGTGTTACACATTAACAATTTTGCCCAGGTTCCCTTTAAATCTAATATACTGAACAACAAACTACAGTTGAATGATTGTATAAAAAATAAATGGCTAAGTAAACTTCAAAGACACTTCTAAGGTCTCCCTAACATTATGCAAAAGATGTTATTGAGAAATTTTGCATTTCTTGCCCAGAAAAATGTCTATTTTAATGCTTCATTCAAAGAAGCCAATTTGCTCATTGTTATCTCATGCAACAACAGTTTGTTTACTCTCTGATGCCAAATAAACACATCCACTTAGTAATTTTTGGACCATCCCCACACTGCTAGCATATATTAGGACCCCACTGCTTATTAACTTTTTTACTTATTTTGATGAACATTTATTTATATTTTGTTACACAGGCTACTGCTGATTGTGACTGGCCTTGTTTTTGATGGTTGAGTAAGAAGTTTACTGCTAACCCTTTGGGGAAAAAAGAAAAATGATTTTTTCAGCTGACAACAGACAAGAGAAAGAATGAGCCAACAAAACTTTACATGCCAAAAACAAAAAATAAAACATCATCATCAAATTTGGATACAATTTAATAACAACAACAATTATGACAATTAAATGAAAGAGACAAAAGACATTCTCAGAAGATTTAAAGAAAGTCTGTAAAGACTCTTAAAGAAGTGAAGTTTAGGAAAACAAATGTTTATGTGTGTACTCCTGTGCGTGTTTACTGTGGATACTTTTGATATGCTCTTATATAGGCCAGAGACAGGCTTCAAATGAAAGCCAAAATTTAATATTTTTTCATGCTCCTGTTGGTTGAGAAAGATCACATGGTATGCTTACTACTACATCCATCTGAGGTGACACCAAGTTTGCTTTTACTTGTCTATTGTTAGGCTTGATGAAATTGTAGTCATAGAGGGAATTTGAAAATGTATTTTTATTTGTTCATTTATTTTTGTGCATTTAAAATAATATTGTTGCTATTCAGGACACGGAGAACTGTACTACTACGACGACAACTACTACTACTACGCAGAGATATATGCAAAACATAACAATTAGTTTTATATTTACAATATTCTAAAAACTAACACAATTAGAACTAATGCAATGCAATATTTATTGTTTAAGAACTTATAAATTTATATAACAGAATACCAGAAATCTGCCAATATTCAAAATCAGAATAATGGAGATTTTATTAAAGACTTTACTTATTTATTTATTATAAAAAATCTATTTAAAGTAGATGTACTAATTAATTTGACACTAAATGACCATTATATACAAGTTAATGTGTCATAAAATAAAATTATTTTTTTATATTTGAATTGGCAGATGAAATTGAATTTGGTATATTTGACTTGTCTGATATAAAAGGATCATCTCTAAGGAAACAATTCATTTCTAAAAAAAAAAGTGACATTAATTTTCTTTTTATTTTAAAGTGGAAAAATATTCTTTATGAAGCCTGTGCATTTAATTAAACTGTTAACATTGGAAAATCAATGTCTGAAGTATCAGCATTATTAGCTTAGTAGTCACAGTTGTAAACTTTTTTTGTCTGTTTCTTTTTTTTTTGGTGGGGATCGCTGAAGTTCACATAATTTCCTCTTTTTTTTTTATTTTAACTTCTTTCCCAACAGGGAGGATCAATGTCTTAGTTCGTCTGCTTAAAATGTTATTTCAAGGCGATCTGTGGGCAGATAACTCGTACACGCGCGCACTATAATAGCGACATGTTGGGGTTGTTGTATCTCATTTGGCAATCAGAGCTGTATCGCGAATGAATGGATTAAGTAATAAAACATAAAAGAAAGACGATGGCCGACTCTCTTCACCATATCCGTAGCTGGACTGAGGCCGACAACAAAGACACCTGGAAAGTGGTTAGATGGGGCAGTTTAAACTATATTAACCTGTTGTTTAAAGCACTCGTCTTTCGTCCTATCTCTGTCACGTTTGTAGGTGTTATGCCGACATGTGTATATTATTATTTTTACCTGGATGCCGAACACCGTCCCTCGCTTGTCTCGATGCTTTTTGTCGTCGTCTGCTATTTTGCTGTCATATATATTCTGACCATTATTGGCTTTCATTATTATTTATACGGACCACCCCTCAGCGATATGACTGATGTAAAAACTGTATATTTCTCGGATGCTGATAACCATTTTTGGGTCGCTGAATGCAAGGGACGTGTCGTTGGTACCATAGCCATAGTGAAAAAGCCTCGACCAGAGTTTGATCCCAGCTTGGCAAAAGTGGCTTGGCTTCGTCGAATGTTTGTCCACCCTGATTTTAGGCGGCGGGGTATCGCCAGGCAGCTACTGACCTTCTCCATTAATTTTTGCCAAAGACAAGGTTACAATGCCATCGAACTCATCACCACTGAGGTGAATGAACATGCCAGGCAGCTATACATGAACACCGGTTTCAAATGTGTCGCTTTGAAGCCCTATTATTATTTTTATGGACTAATATCAATTTGGACCTACGAATTGATTTACTACCTTTGAACTTTGTGTGAAACCGGGGAAAAATAAAAGGAGATATTATTAGCGTACGTTTAACTTTTTTCACGTATGTGTAGAGAAAAGTAATTGATCTCTGTAGCTGATCCAGGCAAGTGTTTGTTATCAATATACTTACTTGCTCACTTTATGCACTGCCAAAAAGAAAAAAAATCCTACACGCATTTCAATTTCAATTTCATTCATTCTCATACCGCAAAGAGGAAAGAGGTCTGTACTTTTAACTTAAAAGATAAAAAAAAAAGGTTTTACTGGATTTTTTTTAATATTGTTTTGATGAAAATGACTAATGATTTATAAGTTATAACGAAAGTATATTTACGTTGAATTAAAACAAAACAAAATTACGAGCAAACCTTTGCCAACTTTATAAATTTTTGTTTTTCAATGCAGTATTGCAAAATGAAACAATTTAACAAGGCTGTCAGAATTACGTCCCTTGGTATGTCACCTGTCCTTAAATGACATTTTGTTTTTCTAGAGAGATTTCATTCATTCATTTTTTTTTTTGTCTTTTTTCTTTGTTAACGTTTACTTGTGAATGTAAAACTACCTACTTTCAGCAAGTTACTGGTTAATAACTGACGCACATTTAAAGTAAAATATTTGCCGAATCTATAGTACTGCCGCTAAAAATTATGCTATTATTTTCCCCAAATAGTAGTTTCAAATTCAAATTTAATTCCATCGGAAACATTACTTTCTTACTTTCTTTTTTTAAGTAAAACAGAAGAAAAAAAAATTAATTCATGATGCTAAATTTTATTTTTGTCAGCGTTTTCTCTAATTTCTAAAGGATAAAGAAAGAATTACTAAAATTAAAATTTATTTATTTACTTTTTTACCTTCAATTATTGTTTACTTTACAGTTTACAGTCCTTAAAACGAACTCCCCACTTTTTAAAAACTTTTTCAGGTGGTATTTATTAGATTTTTAACATTATTTCTTTTAAAAAAAGAAAGAAAAAAGCGAATGCCTCATTTCTAGACATAGTCATTATTAAACTTTACAAAAATTTAAATAAAGATAGTTCTAAATTGATTTTTTTTATCTGCTGATGGAGAAAGAGAATCTCTAGTAACCTCTAAAAATATATCTAAGAGTCTATATGAAAGATTTCTCTTTTTCTTTTTTTTTTTTTTTACTTCATCACTACTTAGTTTTTTTTTCATCTGCATATAACGGAAAAATTCAGTGGAAAGTATGTAAGGATTCTTTTCTTCTTCTTTCCTTAATGGGTAATATTGAATTACAAGGAATTTTTAAAAATAAATTTGTTTGCCCATTTCCAAAGAGGCGAGGGTTTTGTTTTTGTTTGTTTATTTTTTTAATGTTTAAGTACCAAATAATTTGTTTGGGTGGTGAAAAACTTGTTAAATTTCTGGATTTTCAATTTTTTTTTTTTTTTTTTGCCTGCTGTGTTTTGTTAAGCATTGTTTTTGATTGCTGATTTTTTTTTTCATTAATACATTGTATGATATTTAATTTATTTACTTTATTTTTAAATATGTTACAACTAATGTAATATGTTAAATACTAAGATTGAAAACCTTGGCTATTCAACTAAATTACAGAAATGATCTCTCCAGTTATTGTAGTAGAGAGTCTAAGAGTCTAAACTATATCCCTGATTACACTTTAGTGAGGCATCTTCACATAGGGTCAAAACACCTTTTCTTGAAATCAACCTATTTGTAAAACCATTTTAAATAAAAATTGTATCAACTTGGTAATATTTCAATTTAACAAGTGTTCTACTTGTAAAACCTGCAAAAACTCTGTGGCACAAATATTCATAAGAATATTTTCATGCAGCAAGACTGTCTTCATCAGTTATGGGTTGAGCTGGAAAGAATCAATGTTATTAAATGAATATATGAATTAAAAAAATTGGTTATTTTTGGATGATTGTATATCTACCTCTTGAAATTTTTTTTCTTTGGTATTCATATTTTCTATCTTAAGGGAATTTGAAGAGTTTTATGCCATTCCATTATAATTTAGATTTTTTCTTTTTCTTTTCTTTTTTTCTTTAAGATTGTCAATTTTGAAAATGTGCAATAAATTTTTTTATGTCCAAGTTCAATATTTTCTTGGATATGTAAACAATATCACAATTCTGGAATATTCAACATGAAATTGCCAAATTATTTAATGAAAATGAAGAAAAATTATTTATAGAATCTAAATATTTTTCTCCACATTTTTATCACATCACAGTATATTGCCTATTCCTTACTAAAGAATTCCTTATTCAAGGAACTGATAACTTCCTTGAATTTTTTTAAGTGACCCATACAAAAAAGGTCAGATGAATAGGCAGAATGAAATACTTTCCATCCTTTGATCCTATTTAAGATGCCACATTTTTGTAATGAGGTGGGCATTATCAAGCAGTAAAATTGTATACTTTCTTTCACTAAATTGAATGTTTGGTCAAATGTACTATTTTAACTTTGTCTAAATATTGATGCGAATTGTTTGGCCACTTTGAAGGAAACTGATGTATCTTTGACCAGTTGCTCACAGTAATACTCTAGTAATAAGTTCAATTGCTGTTGCAGCTTTTGATTTACATTCATCTATTGTATAAATCTGACCTGATTATTATAAAAAAATGATACAATAAAAAATCAATTTCATACCATTTAATGACTAAATCAAGCCACTACATTTTTTATTTTTATTTCTCCTTAAATTCAAAGGAAACCTACATATTGAACTTTTTTCTTTTTACTTGTCTCTCCTCATTGTATCAACTGAAAGTGTTTTAAATTACTTAAGAGTTTCTATATGATTTTCTTTTTACTGTAGCAATCAAGTCAACATTGACTGCTTTTTGCTGACTTTTTTTTTTTTTTTGCATATCATTATTTAAGTGAGGTTGATCTTCACTGAATATCCCACACTTGTGGCCTTGTCAAACTAAACTTAGTAAATGTCAAATGTATTTGAGCTGTCATATTTCTTTATGCTAGAACTGAAAAACTTTTTATGCAAAAACAAACTAAGAATATCACAATAAGCTGACTGTATCATTTATACTATTCTGTATCCATAATTGGTATAGTCTCTACTAGTTTGAGCTGGGATTAGTTTGTTAGTTACTTTCTGACTGAGAAATTTAAATCACATTCAACTGGAGGGGGATGAGTAAAAGTGGGAGCTAAGAAAGCTGGAAAAAAAGTGGGTAAAAGGAAATCGGGTGAAAAATTAGAGGGAGAAGTGATAGACAGAACACATAGTCTAGCCAGAAACAATGAGTGAAAGGCAGGGAGATATGGAAAAGTGTAACAATAAATAAATATATCACACATATACACACACCTTTTTTTTAAGAGAGAGATGGATAAGAGAATACAGCAGAAAATATTTGTGTGTAATCCATTATCATTTTTATTTTCCTTCATATGTGAAACTAGTTTGTCTGACGTTCAGATAAAAACATGGACAAACAATGATTAGAAAGAATAAAGGAGAGCCTAAAAGCAAAGGCAGGGAATAATGAGATTCTTAGTGTCAATACTCCTGGAATTTCCCTGGGTCAAGCTACCTATTACTGCTGTTACTTGGGATATCACAAGTATGATTCATTAAACAATTTTCATTCGCTTTTATGATGCAAATCAGTAAACTTATGGCAATAAAGAAAAATAAAGCAATCACAATTGTATTTTAGCACTTGAATCCTCATGTGTGTGTGTGTGTGGGAGGGGTCATTGGGACTGAGGATTTGAGTGTGCTGGCATTGTTCATGCTGTTGATCATGTCAGATAATGCACTCTCTCTCCCAGAAATTGTAAGTAAGGTTCACTCAGCATAGTTGCAGTATTACCAAAGGTGGGCTCTGTAAGTGTTGAACAAAAAAGTATCTGAGCTGGTGTGTGCAACAGCAATTGTCTAGCCTGCCCTAGTAGACAGGCATCCTCAGATATGAGTGGCCAGTCATTATATATATATATATATATATATATATATATGTGTGTGTAATAATACAAATCCATAATACCTAATGAAATATGTCAAATTACTTAGCATATTTCAAAGTGAGTTCAATAAAGAATTAGAACAACCAGTCAAATTAATAAAGATTCAAATAACTTATCTTTTGACACACTTCAAAGTTTTCCAGACACATCACTCACTCGTCAATTTTTATCTGATTCTGATGAGCATGTGTCTGCAAAACTTTCAAGTTTGTCGAAAGATAAATCATTTGATCCTTTGATTACTTTACTAAATGTACAATATAAGATTTTGACATTCTTTATTGTTAACCACTGACTTTACTACTACTACTACTCCTCAACTTCCAAACTTAGTACAGAAAATGTCTAAGCTACATGACTTTTATTTATTTATTTTTTAAACTTAATAAAAATTAACTATCAAATCTTTGTAGCTTTTAACCACATTCCCTTTGTATTCGATTGGTAAGAAGGAAGATCCACTCAGATGGCTTCTTCCCAAGAGTGCTACTTTATGGAACAGACTCAAGAGGATGCTTCCTCTGAACTCTACAATCTTAACCTCTTTAAGTCCAGGTTCAACCATAAAATATTTGTACATATCCTTATAATCTGCACTTCCTTCCCTCTCCTATGTCTATACAACAACCCCTTTTAGTAACCCACTACATTGAGTGGCCCTTGGGCCTTGTATTGGGTGAACATTATTTTAAAAAAAATAATTTTATAAATTTCAATACTGAATAATGTAAGCATTACTGAAAATCAAAACTATTATATTCATAGTTTATTAACTGATATCAGTGTTTCTCAACCGGGGTTCTCTGGAACCTGAGGTTCCACAAAAGGTCCCCAAGGGTTCCATGAGAACAGGCAAGATAAGCTAATGCACTTTTGACATTTTATTTAATTTCATATATGTAATATTACTAAACACACAATATATTTTTGATTAGTATAATATTGTAATATAGACATCATCCTATCTAACTTATGCTATTAAATAATATAACTATCATTGGGAATATATTTAGTGATGTCTGCAGGGTGCCAGTGTGAAACCACCTTTACCCACTCAGTGTTTGAGTTTAGAAAATTTTTGTGTGAATGAAAACTCCCTGATGAAGATATTATAAATGAATAGTATGAATTTTATTTCAAATTACCAAAAAATTTGACAAAGAAGCATTAATTTTTCCTTAAACCAGTTATTCAAAAATATATACTATGATATTTACCATGTGAACTACAATGAAAATAAAATGAGAAAGATATAGTATATAATTTTGTTTTTGCACAGGGGTTCCTTAAGACATGTAATTTATTTTAAGGGTTACACAAGGGTAAAAATGTTGAAACATTGATATTTACTAAGTTTAGCTTAGTATGACAGAAGTGCAGAGCACCTAGTAAGGTTCAAACTTGCTACATTCTTAGATTAAGCAGAATGACTCTGAAGTCGGGGCTCGTTTTACAATATAAGAATAATGCCAAACTGAACTCTGTCCCATATTTATGATGCCAGTGTTAAAGTTAAGATATGAATTGATTGTAAAACTGAACCCTAATTGTGTCCATCTAGGCAACAATGGTTGGGAAAGGCAAAATATCATTGGAATAAGGACAAATATAAAAGCAAAAACATAAGGGTGGGTGTAAAATATCCAATTAAAATAAAATCTATAATTAAGTTTTTTTTTAATAACAATGACAGAATTAGGATATGCTTTTACTGTTATATTTGTGTAAATAGGCACAAAATGAGAGCCCAGTTTTAATTTAAGGTTTATTTTACTGCCAATGTTCAATGTTTTGCTAATGAAAAATTAATAAAGAAATAAATATTATTTATATTCAAACAAAGCAAAGTAAGCTACATGAGAAAAATGCATTTCAATACAAATGCCTGTTATTAGAGTTAACAAAATCTGGTTTTCATTCTCTATGATGTGTTAACAAGAGAATAATTAGTAACTTGCTTTACAATTTATTATAGCTCATTGATGTTTTTTGTTTGTTTTTTATTCTTTTTTTTTGTAAGGCAGAGTAATCAATGCCCAATGTATGTAATCAAATTTTTTCCTTGGTGATTTTCTAACTCGAGAATTCAAATGCAGATCTGCCATAGAATGTATTTCAATTGCAAAAATACTGATCCTTTCTTTTACCATGTCGGAAAAATATTAAAAATTTTTAAATTCTATCAGTGGGCCAAACAATAAAATTCATGAATTGAATTAAACTTTTAAAACATTAGGCAGGAAAGGATTAAATTGATTCCATTTAATGTATTTTGTTTATGAATTGACATGTGTATTTATTGAATTAAGAAATTCCATGGACCATTCAGATTAATGATTTTTTTCTCTGATTTTTATCACTTACCAAAATGTAAAATAAAGACTTCACTCATCTGAATTATTAATGATAATTTTTATTTTTAACAGTTTAAAATAAAATTTCTCTAAGCCATTAAAATTTGAATGTTGCTAAAAAAAAAAAAAAAAAAATTGAACTGTGATCTGCTGGAAAAATTCCAGTTAAGCTTTTACATATCAAATTGAAATGAATGGAATGATATTTTTTTTTTTCATTATTACTTTTCCTTATGCATGCACTATAAAAATTAATCTTTTTTTTTTTAATTATTATTTTTTTAAATTTTTTTTCAAAGCTATTTGTGCATGTCTATATGAATATTTACATACCTTTTGTCTGGTATAAGGACACCCTTGTAGGGCACACAGTGAGGATCATTCTGTATGAGTGAGACCAACTTCCTAATCATCCATCAAAGGCAGCTGCCTTAAATGTAGCTATATGCTAAGCTATACTCACCAAAGCCACAAGTATTGGGTTTCAAGTGAGGATTGAACTCCCTACAGTAGCAATGGTGCATAAACTTGGTAACCTAATTTACTACATTTATAATTGTTAATCAGTGTAAATAATAAATAAATTGGCCAATTATCTTAATATAGAGATTGAAAATATGCTATTAACTTTCAATACTAAATTTATTGAAAAATTAATGACATTGTGTGCCTATGGTTAAGCAACTTCAAGGTAACTTAGTATATTATTACCAAAGAAAATTCCATATTTTGATAAGATTTTATTGTTATCAAAACCAAAGTTAAGATTGTATTAAACAGTTTAAGGAAAGATTACTATCTGATAATACCTACATATTTAACTGTAAAAGCAAGCATTTTCTGCTGACCTTTTAGATTTTGGAGTTACATAATTTCCATTATCTACTTTTCAATGAGATTTTTGTCAAATTTGACTACATAAATTAATATGGTTGTTAGAATATTAGGTATAAATTGTTAGAATGATTTTTTTATATATATTTTCCACTTGTACATATATTTTTTTATAAATGTGCTTAAATATAAAAGCACCTTATTTGAACCAGTGGCTATTTTTATTTATTTTGTCACTCTGCAAGATGGACATCTTTTTCCATTTTTTTCTTCCCAATATAAAAGAATTTGTTCAGCATCAAGGCAATCACAGATAACATTAAGAAATTGGTGAAATGTATACTTAGTTGTGTCAATTCAGAGCACTCCATAAATCTAACATTTTTTTTAGGATAATAAAAGGCCTGTTCTCAGGCGAAACTTTGACAAATCATAATAGAATGTACTCCAATCAGCTCCAATTGTGGGAACTTGGACAGCAGTGTTTCTTCAAACATTTTTGGCTATGACTCTTGACAGAATTGTTTTTTCTGACCATCAGGACAGAAATATTTTAATTTCCTCATGTAGTTTTATTCAATAAATTTTATTAAATTTTACTTTAATGATCAATATGGGAAGGAGGAACTGGACATTTTTTAACCAATCCAGTTGCTAAAATGTGACTCCCCCTTCACTCTTATTTTTTTTTTTTTTTTTTAATTTTATTCTTGGTTAGGCCAAGCCAAAACTGTGTTAGTACCCCAATTGTAAATCTTGAATCAATTCCAGGAGTAAGAAATGATACTGTGGTTGCTCCAGCTACTTCAGTATCCAAATATTTGTAAACACTTTACAATGCAGACTATTGTCCTCATCTTTGTTGTTATCATGTTTTGGCCGTTGTGCCCTCCGGCCTTCATCAGATGTATGCCAATCTGGGTAACTGCCAGGGAATTTTGAACTAATCCCTTTATGTATTGTGGTAGATTGTTCTTGTTCCATTGTCCATGTCTAGTGATATCTTATTTATCTGTTCAGTTATGGCTCACCCCATTTCCACTGAATACAAGTACACACTGCCTGGCCCAAGGATTGAGCTCTCAATTACTGTCACCAAATTAACAAACCAATACTTTAAGCCACTAGGTTATTGTTCTGTGCTTTATTATTCACAACTATTTTCCTCTTCTAGAGTTTCAACGATGCTTTATATTCCAAAATTGTAATATATTTACACTATTGAAATTTAGTTTTCCTGATTTGCTGTTTGAGATACACACACACAGTGTCCCATAATGATGAGACACATTTTAAATGCAAGTATCTTGGTTTGTAAAAATGACAGCGTACCAAATATATTTATTACATAACTGATATACAAGAGTTCAACGTATTATCTAAAATTTTAATATTACATCCCTGAGATGGTCACCACCCTGAAGAGGACATGCACTAGCTAGCTCTCTCATTTCAAATACAGTGTGGCTTAGCATATCAATTGGAATGGCTGCAATCTCTCTATGGATGCTTTGTTTTAGTTCCACTGCTATGTTTTTTGTTTAATATATGAGGTAAAGGAAGATTTTTCTTGAAGTTGAGGTTATTATAATTATTTAATTTTTAACTATCTTGCACCCCTCATTTGGGGCAGGAACATTTTGGGAGCCACAACTGTAGATATAAGCTTAGAGAATAAATTTCCCACTATACCTTTTCAGACTGTGGGGACCCTAGACTGTAGCTTATTTAGTTTATGCTTAAACATGACCCCGCCTACTCTAGGCAGGTTAAGTTTTATAACATTTTAAAAATTAGTTATTGTTTATCTTTTATATACAGCAATTTTTTAATAAACACACTGAAAAATATTACTAATCTAGCATGACATAATTGTATAAAATATTTGAATTTATCTGAAAACTAACTGAGAATTATAACTGTAGTTATTATAAACCAAATGACTAATACATATAGCGTAGAGCAAGTAGTTATAGTCTTTTGTTTCGAATTCTCAGACATTTTTGACAAGACAGGCTGATAGGTGCTACACTTTCATTGAGGTCAATCTGAAATTTCATGTTTTTTTTTTTTTATTTGACTTTTTTTCTACACTTGGCCTTTTGATTGCTCTTGCAAATCAAATAGAGGTATATATTTTGGTCTCATCTTCACAGAAATAGATGTGGAAAAAAACTTTCAGTAGGAGGAAAAAATAGTTTTTATTTTATTAGAATTTAGATAGCCTTAATGTAATTTTATTTTGTTTTGAAAGTTTAAAAATTTCCTTTTTATTTTTTATCTTCACACTTTTTCTGACATTCTGTTTAAAAACTAAAAATGTTGGTGATATTGTTGACAATAGTATTTATTTAGTAATTATAAACATTCTTTACATAGTTTATCTTTTGTTTTACTAAATAAAATAACTGAAGTTATACAACATAAAAAAAATTTTAAAAGAATTAGTCTTTAATTCTACCAGAATGTTTTTGATTGGATATTATGACAATAGTAAGAATGCTACTCTAGGCCTCTAAAGCCTGAGCCTTGTTTCTCTGTGGTGAGTAATTTGTAATTCCAAAATTGTAAAAATGCCCAAAATTAGATATTTTTAGTACATACACTGATAGATAAATGACAATTTTTGTCTGATGGCTGAATTTTTTTTTCTTAGACAGAATCCCTTTCCATGCTGAAAATGGTCACATAACCTCAGTTAGGTTGTGTGCCAGGCCAAAGTGTGCCAAAGTTTGATCAATATTTAAAGATTACTGTATGTTAGTTTGTCTTGCAGGCCATCTTCGTAATGAGTTGTCTCTGAATTTTTTTTTTTTTATAAAACAAGAGAAACTATCAAAAATATGTGAAGAACATAGGTACTAATAAATTAAACATTAAAAAGAGGGAAAAAAAAAATTTTTTAAGGAGTGCATTGTAACAACAATGCTAATGATATTATAAAGCATATAACAATTCAGTTTAACTTCTTGCAATATTTTGAAATTTTACTGGCCTTGTGCTCATCAAGTGTAGGGAATATCACTATCAATGACTTTTCACAATTGTAATAAACTTAATACAATAATTTGATTCCAAAGTAAACTTTATTTTATTTTTTAATAATGACATATCCAATAGTCCATGGGTTTCAGATGCTTATTTATTTTTTAAATCTTTTATTTGTGAATGTAACACAATTTTTAATGTATCTTGTATAACAGCCGTTTCTACCTGGTGTAGCTTTTTAAAGAGTAAATACTAAATATTGTTATATTTTATATTTTTATAAGAAAACATTCTTTTCATTGCAATACCTCTTTTAATTGAAAATATTTATTGGAAGTGACTTTTTTCTTTTTTTATATATATATATATATTTATAGTTATTTTAAAATGTTTGGTTTGTACAACTTGTAATTGTAAATCTAATAAAATTTCTGTTTTTATTTTTTATTCAAATTTATGCAATAAAATTTAAATTCAATCCTCAAAAACTGTTTATTTTATATATTTTTTAATTATCACATGAATGTTCACTGCTTTTACAAGAACATGTTGAAACACTTGTCTTTAGGACAAAACCTAAATCAGATTTTTAATCTGTTTGTACCTGGGTTGTACAGATGTGATGCATACAGCCTTGCCTGAATATACTTATCTATAAATTTTCGTTGGGGTGAAAGAGATATCATCAGTCCTATAACAGAAATATATAAATTACGAAGAAATCATATACAAGATACAACACAATGTGTAGACAAAAACAGTAAGTGGCTTTCATCTACACTTCAGAGAAATGTTTGTACATTTAAAGTAATTATTTTTATACAGAGATAAAAGGTTTTTGCTTATCTGGTAGGAGCCACATGGTCTGTCAGAATGCTGTCTCCTAACATTTGCTTCATTTGAGTGTTGAAGGTGAAGAGAGAGAAAATTTGATTTCTGTTTTAATTGGCAGCAAAAACACCTGTCTTGATGCATGATGGGATTTTTCAGGTTTATTTAACTATTTTTTATAATCTACCTTTTTTATTTATTTATTTATTGTTAACTAGCTTAAAAGTCATACTCTGTGCGAACTTTTAATCTAGCCCCTGTGGAGGGTGAATTGGGCCTCTGTTCTAAAGCTAAAGGGACCAATCTGGTCCAGCTTAGAAAACAGCAATGATAATTTTGAAGAAATAACTTTGAATTCCTCAATTCACTCCTTGGAACTTCAAAGCCTCACTTTAACTTTGATTTGAGCTATAAGTCCAATTCTGGCAAAAAAACTGATTTGGGCTAAAACTCCAATTCAGACCGAAAATTGAGTTCTTCAAATTACAAACACTGTGTCAAAATGAAATGTCTCATTTTAACTCTGATTCCTTGGCATTTTGAAGAAATATAATTTATTTCCTCAATTCATAAAGCCATGGATATATTTTAAACTCAATTTAAAACAAATTTTTAAATTCACAAATTTTTTATTATTTTAAACTCAATAGAAATTTAAAACTTTTAAAATCACTAATTTGTTTCAGTTATTTTAATATTTGAATTTTTAACTGTTCCCGCCTTGTCCAGACACAAATCCCAATGTTGGATGTTCAAACTCTAGATGAAGGGCAGATTTTCAATCCTGGGATCATCATGATTCCAAAAAGGTATAATATGTATGTAGAGAAAGTGTGGCCAGAGTTAGAGGAGTTTCAGATATATGGACTGACAGACAGAATTATTTATTTAGATTATCATTCTTATCTATATTTTAAAGTAATTTAATTACTTGTAATTTTTTTTTATTAATTATTTCTGATTCATACTCCTATGTAATCTAGTACTAAGGGTTAGAAGTTATTGAGTGATTAATGTCTGTAGTTTTAACATATCATCATGACGAGGAAATGTTCATACAACAGACAACACAAAATAACATTAAAAAATGTTTAAGACAGAGGTAGGAGAGGTTGTTGCTCACCAAAGTGATATATGGTTTACATACATTCAAAAGTAGATGAAGAGATTTTGAAATACTTAGCTTTCTTGGAGTGTTGAGAGAAAATCTTTGAAGTGCTGCATGCCAGTTAGAGGCCAATAATATAATTGACAAGTAATTTTACACAGGTGAGTACTTCAACTCTGGTCACAAGGAACTGAAAAGAAACCTTTCATATGACTTCAGACACTCTTTTGATAATTTTTTTTCCTCATTTTATATGAAAAAGAATTTTGCATAGGTTTGTTACTTTCTTTCTTATTTCTTGGCTCACCAGCTAATTTCTGTGAAAGCAAGGTCATTGGTCCAAAAAGAATCTCACACAAGCTCATGAATTTCTTTCCTCCTCCTTCCTTAGCTCACTGGTTAATTTCTGTGAAATCAAAAGTCTGACATAGGCTCGTAAATTTCTTTCCTTCTTCAGTTCTCCAAATGTGAAGGGAGTTATTATTTTGCACTCACTACAAATGTATTGTCTTTCTCTTTAGGTTGTGATAATTAAATGCCAAATTAACAAGGATTTAGTGTGTTAAACCATAAATTCTCAGATCCTTGTGACTTTTGTAACGTTTTTTAAAAAGAAATCAAAATTTTTATTGGATTAATATATGGAGAAGAATGAGACCGTTTCATTAACTTGTTTATGCATGATACCCAACTAGTTGGATGTCATGTATAAATGAGTTAATTTGAAATCTTTTTTTTTTTTTTTTTGTTTGGCAAGGTGGGCAATTGCAGAATATGAGAGCATTGTCTTGCGTAAATACATTCGTTTAGCTTCTTGGTTGTTACTTGCAACAACCAAAGTATATCTTGTCCAATATTAATTTTGCTAGTACCATTATTGCAGTTCTATATTACTAAGTAGATTTGGCTTTATACATTACTGTGTTTGTACCATTATTTGAGTTAATGTCCAGTTGTCATAATTATGTATTTTGTGGAAAAAATTGAGTAAATCCAAGTAACAATGAATACAAAAAGGAGACAAAATCACAGATAAAAATGTAAATTCAAAATTTATTTACATTATATGCAGACAATATGTTTAACATTATGTATGTGAATATATTTGTATTATTTGACAGCCTTTTATATATATACAACTTAAAAGTGTTTCCGAACAGGTTTAAAGTTTCTATGAACAAAAAGAATTTGTAGAAATTAAAGCAATGATGTACCTTATTAATTTGATGGTATTTATGGGTAAAATCTGTAATAATTTGTACAATGCAATTACTCCATTTTTATATTACTGATCATAAAAGTAAAAGAAAAAAAGGTCTATTATTGAAAAATGGTCTTTGCTACTGTCAATAGTGTGGTATATAAATTAAACAAAACAAAGCTCCAAATTAAATTACACAATTAATGTAATTTGATTGGTTCAAAAATATCACACAGCATGTTATCGACTACATTCACACGTCTGACCTTAATTTGACTTGATCAAAGGTAGAGTTGCACCAAAATTTTAAAACATTTTCTGGAGCCTATCACGTGACTTATATTGCTTATATAAACAATTAAGAAACAGTGGGGAAAAATCATCCGAAAAAGCTACACACTAGGTGACAACACTTATCATAAAATAACTTTCAACTGAAGTCCAGACTATAAGTTAAAAATCCTTTTTAACATAACCACAGTCTATTCAATGCAAACTAAACTCATGTCAGCAAACAACAAAGCAACAGACACTCAAACATCAAACACAATGTAAGTCACACCTACACATGCTTTTTCCACAAACTTTGAACTGTTTATTTTGAATACAAACAATATTACATTGAACTGAATTTTTCCAAATTCACACAAATTACCCTACAACTCGCAGTCTATCAAACTGGAACATTACCTCACACAAAAAATAATCTAAAAAGACAAGTTTATTTCACTATTTTAAACAATATTCATAACTATTGTTTTGTACATTTGTTATATAAAAATCTATTTATTTGTACAATTTCTCTTGTCAGAATTTTCTTGTTTCTTCTTGTTATTATTTTGTGGTATTGTATCTAATATAAATTAGGGAGGGCAACTGACCCCCACAGTGGAATCTACTTTGTGTGATTCACCTTTTGTGCATATTGTAGTTTGAATGTAGGAATCCGACATAGGAAGTAATTTGTCCAATGTAACAGCACCAATGTCTCATAGCACCTATTCAGGAATTCTTAAGGTCTTCCATATCAGAGGTTGGCAGTGGATATTTGGAAAGAATAGGAAAACGTAGTTTTGCAGGTCTCCTCATCTGACAGGTTAGCAGTAGATCTTCCGAAAAAGAAAATGGCCGCCTTTATACACATCGGGTTGAATATTTCTAGTCTTCTGATTGGTTAACCTTCTATGGGTGTACTATAAAATGAGTCAGCTCATTTTGGTTTGCTCACTAGTACGTAATGTACTCAAAATAACCTAACACATATTGACTGGTTTTCTATCTGCCTTTGGAGTGTTTTTGATTGATTGTAAAGCCTTTACTCAGAGTTATATGATATACTTAGTTGTGGCATTGTATTGGTTTGCATAAACTAATTAAAACTATAAAAGCTTAGCAAACCAGTTGTTGGATTATCCAAACATAATCTTCTATATTAATAGCCAATAGTCAAGCTAAAATATTAGTTATACTATCCTCACATGCATGCACACCTAGTGAAACCCTAATAGACAGCACCCCTACTGTTTTGAAGTTAAAAATGTGGCAAATCTTCAAGTCATAAATTTGATAGTTCTTCCATTGGATCTTTGGGACCCCAGTGATTCAGTTTGAATATGGCTAAGAAACCATAACACAGCTGATGACACTAGAGTCAAAAAGCATCATACTTCTGAAATAATGATGAGAACAGAATTTCAATCTGGAAATATCTTAATAAATAAATATTTTCTATTAAATTATCAAAATGGTTTAATTCTTTTTGATACTATAAAGTGATTTGTTTCCATTCTCAGATTGAAAAGAAAATAAGCAGACTAGGTTTCGTAAAGGATACCTGCCTTTATAAAACCAGTTCCTGGAAAGTTAGGATGCCACCACTGGATATACTTGCTACTATATCTGCACAGTTTTAATTTTTTCCCCATTAGAGTTGATAATCAGTGACTTATTAGTTTTATTTCCTATCAGGGCATTTGATTGGCCCAGAATTATGTTTCTATTTTTGGAGGTGACAATACAATCATTAACTTTGAAGATACTGATAATTTTACTGCCTACAAACATACTCCACCTCCCCATTGTTGTCTTTTAAGTTTCATTGGTTGACTATTTCTATGATGGACCCAGCAGTTAGTCCTAATGTAGTTCTACATTTATCACAAAACATTACTGTTTTGAAATCAATTTTTATCTACTTCTTTGCTCATCTTACACATTTCTCTTTGTCATGCTTATGTTGCAAGATGCTTGTATGATTGGGTAAATGTTAGTAACCATTATGTTGCAGGAATCAACACTTTGGATAGTAAATATTTACAGGCTCCTGTAAAATTTATCCCACAAACAATATCGATAGATTCAATGTGAATCCAAGTGAAAAATGTATAACACAAAACAATAAATATAAAACAAATAACAATGCATGTATTTACAAAAGGAATTACATGTAACAAAAGGAAAAAAACATGAAACTAGATATAATAAAAATGTGCTTGTTTGTGTGTGGTGTGTACAGAAGCCAAGAGAGAAAACCATGAAAATGAATGTACCCCAGAGTTGAAAAGCTGTAAAAGAGGCTAGGGAGATAAATGCACATCTTTTTATAGGCTTAAGGAGCACTCGCTAGTGATGTTTTGTTTTTTTTGGCAAAGTCAAGTGGGATAACCCACATTTACTTAAAGGTGGTAGTTTGGATAAAGACATGAAAGCAATTTTTTTAATAGTCTACATCTTTTATCCCTGTTTACATTTGTCGATACCAGTTTCTTCAATTATTTAATTTCTGACAAAAGCACTTTCCTTTCTTATATTCCTTTCCCTTTTTTTCCAAATCTCTTTTTAAAACCATTTTTTCTTGTTCGTATTTTGCCATTGTTTTAAATTTCTTACTTGATTGTTTTTTTATCAACATTTTTGCAATCTTTTACATTGTATTTCCATCCATCAATAACTTTGTATTATTGTTTCTGTTTTGAGAGTATATCTTTTTTTTTTTAATCCATGCCAGTCTTTATACAAGTGAAATTAAAGAATAAATATCAACTAAACCAATATATATATTTATTCGCAATATGATGAATAACCCTTCACTAAACTAACTTACTGTGTCATCAGTTGGGACCACCCCCCACATATGTCATCACAGGAGTTTCAGTTGCACATATATTAGTAGACACAAGGTACTATGGTATATAGAGATTAAGTAAAGGCCAAATTTACTGTCTATAGTACCATTTATTGTTGACTCCATTTGGGTTATAGTGTTTAAAATGGTTAACTATCATCATAGTTGTTTTTTGTGATTTGAGAGTTCATACAGGGTTGTTGTTGTGTTCCTTCTGGTTGATGGAAATTAATTTGTTGCATTCATTCATTCTACTTCTTTCTCTTTTGGAGTTGTACGTCAGTTCAAACTCACAGCCGATGAATCACCAACCCTTGTGTCTCAAACTGCTACCTCGAATCAAGTTCCTCACCACTGCCGCCTCTCTAGTCTCATATGTGGTTTTCTTTTTTTTATTGGGGCTGACACATCCATGTTTCCTGTTTGATTTTTGATGGGACGTGTTGTCATCGGTTGATTTTTTTATGACGTTCATTGACCCACATAAACTAAGTCTGGTTTCATGTCTGTTACCCAGGATAGGAACAATAGAAGGAAGGAAAGGAGATGTATAGAAGAGATGGGGAGAGAGAGTTTTCTTTGTCACTCACTTAGTAAATAGGAAATTGTATATCTTCGTATGGTGTTACTACTACCTAATCCTACTACAGTACTACTCAATGTGTTCCTGCAGTTTCCATCTAACTTGGAATAGTTAGGTCTCAACCATTGTCCAGTATGAAAAATCTTCTTTTTTTTTTGCATGGCACCATTGCAGTTCAATGCCACAAATCTAGTCTGTTGTTAGATTCTGCTCTTGACTACATCCAACACCCTGCTGATGTTTTCACCATAACTCTCGCTGGAGTTGCTTCCAAGTGTTATGCCTTGCCAAAGGGCAACTTGTGATTTGGTCCCAAGGCCAACTCTTCAAGACTGGTTGCTAATCATGACTAGAGAGCCCAGTCTATCCTGCTATTTAACACATAGTTGGCAGGGGAGGGGGGAAAACAGATTCAAACCTTTTCAAAGGGACTTTGCATGTAAATGAATGTAACAAACTCGACTGGAATGCAAACATAATTTCTCATTCTGATCTGCTAGCCATTACACCACCCTCACATATAAACACTTCAGTCATATAGAATTTCATACCACTAAATAAGCTATTGTAAATACTTCTAATGAAATAGACATTATAAGCCGATGTTATATTAATCTAAATATATCTTGAAGATTTTAGCAACATTTATTGGTTAATACCAATTTTATTGTGAAAACATTGATTTGTATGCCTGACATAGTAAAAGGAATTTTTCCGAGAAGGAATGGAAGAGAAAATGTTACCTCTCTTATTCTGGTTATAGAAAAAGGCACATAGAAAAAAAAAAAAAAATCAAAATAACTACTATGTTAAATTTGAAAGGAAGAAACATTTATTACAGTCATTAAAATAATATAACAAAATAAATTTTTTACAAAATTGGCTTGCACAAAAATAACTTTTTGTGCACCTTATTACTAACAAAATACAGAAAGTTATAGACTCTTAAAGATATACAATACAAACTTCCAATAATGGAAAAAAAACTTGAGTAGGTAATACAAAATCTTTAAAGAAGTTGGAAAATACTCTTTAAAAGAGGTGCACCAATTTAATTGAAAGATGAAAAAAACAGAAAGGTGCTTTGGCAAAATTCACTTGCAACACTGGGATTTTTAACAATTTTTGTTTCTTCTTTAGAACAGTTCTATTTACAAGTTTCACTTCTTTTTTTCCTGTTTGCTTCTTCTGTGAGAAACAGCCCAAGTCATTCCACAGGTGACAGCTAAAAATAGTTTTTCTTTATGGAACCTTATTTTTGTACCTTCAGGTCGAAATTTTCAAGTTTTCTGACTTCAAAATTTTTGTTACCTTCTGACTGATCCACTGACCTGTTTTCTTATAGATCCTCGAAGAGGTTCCACATGAGTCTCAACTTAAATTTATGTGGGTAGAAGCCACCCTTCTGATCAAAATATATATTTTTCAGATCTGAAAAAAAAATCACAAACACTCCAGCTTGACAAAATTATTTTTGGCTGTTCTTTTTTAGCCAAATTTATATTTAGAAACATTTAACAAATTAATGTATCACATAAAATTTATTTTTTATAAACAGTCTGGATTTTTTATTTCTCACAAAAGTAAGTGTAAAAAACAAACCTAAACTAATATTCATTTATTTAATTATCTCCAATTTTTTTTTTATTAATCATTTATTTTTACTTTCTAATATTTTTTTTAATAGTTCATTTCTACTGCTAAGAGAAAAAAATGATTAAACACGAAATTTTGTAATTTTTAAAAAATTTATTTAACTCCCAGAATGTCTGTATAATTTGTGCTTAAAACCAGGAAGAAAGAAATTATCAATGGTTACGAATTAAGGTTAGTATTATTGACAAAATACAAGATAGGTCTCTAAATTTGTTTGTTACTGTGTCACTTGATTGAAAATAATATACATATTTTTTTATTGAATTTCATACTTGTAAGAAAATGGCACTTATGTGAAAACAAATCCAGAGATTCATTTCGATATTTTTCCGGTCAATAAGCTATATTTTGAAATGGATATGTCAAGTTTTTTTATAGGTGCATCAGAGAAATTTCTGAGTGTTTCTAAACAGAAAATAATCATTTATGTAAAATTTAAACTCAACTCTTATACTATCAATAAATGAATTAATAATCATAATTATATGGATTATCAAATTTTTGTAAAGATATATTGTTTGAAATTAATAAATCATTATACTAAACTCTAAAACAATATATCTTTTGTTGCTGAGATCGCTTACATGAATAAATAAATACATTTTAAATAGATTGAAGGGGCATAACTGCTTCTTACCGTCAAACTAAGTTATGATTGTTTCCCTTTAAAAAATTGCTGATGTCGTTGAGGCTAAAAAAACTAGAAAAATTATTTTTGAAAGATTATTATAATCATTTTGTGTGTGTATGTGTTTAAAATATGTCTGTCCCCTAACATATTATTGCTATCAGAATGTAATACATAATTAAAAGGGTCTCCATTTTGCAATTTTTATAAAAATAAAAAGCTAATAATTAACAAACAGAAACTGATGTAAATTTCAAGCTTCTTCACTCTTCAAAACTTTTCTTCAGACACTGTGAGTTCTGTGACACTAAAAAAAAATTAACCCTAGACTAGAAATATTTTTTTATCCCTGTGTACAAATATAAAAATTATACTTCAATTTTTAAATTCAAAGTATAATCATAGGAGAGCAGTAAACCTAAGTCTTTCTCTTTAAAAGCCGTGGCGTAGAGACTGAGTGACATTTTTTTTTAAATTTCTTTATAAACCAGAATGATATATCCAGTAGTTTAGCATAGAGGTTGATGATTTTTACACTCTAGTCACTAGAGATTTACAAATTACTTTTCCAGTGATAGATCAAGTTTCTTGAAAACAAAAAAATGTCAAAGCTCCGTCATACGGTCATACTCATCTAAATAAATATTTAAAAATTAAGCCTCATTCAAACAAAATTTACTTGTTTAACACTAGTTATTTAGTTTTTAATTTAAGCCACATAATGAATTTCTGATACGATTTTTTATTTTAAAATTTTACATGTTATTGAAATTCAGCAATTTGCCTCCTCGTACATTTTTGGAGGTGGGGGATCCTTAACATTTCTGAATACGAAAAAAACTGTATGAGTGTTCTTTTGTCATCTTTTATTTCTGATTAAGCTTATCTATGTTGTTTAAGAATTAATTAATTAAGCTCCTTATCCATTGTTTAGGAATTAGAGTGAGAAATTCAAACAAAAGCTTCCAGATTTCAAAATCATTCATGCTTTTATACTTGACAAACGTATCATACGTTTGTCAACAAAACGTAAGCAGCTTCTGCTTACAGCTTACTACACGTTTGTCAACTAATCTCTCCCTCCCAAACTCCACCCTACCAGTCAGGAATACCATCATAATTTTTGGCTTTATTTGTTGCTGTATATATGCCATAGTTTGGCATTATTGAAAAATATGTGAAATATTTGACGCCAAATTCACGATACAGTATCCAAAAAGAAAAATGAATGAGTGTGTGTGTAACTGAGTAACATTCCTAAGGAATCTAGCAGCTAGCTCTAGCAAGTTGTTAGCAAAGTGAAAATAAGTTATAAAAAAACACGTTAATTAAAATATGACTTGAAAATAGGAACGAATAGACATAGAAATCGCATATGAACTAAAAAAAAAACATTGTGGTTATTTAGTTCACCAATGTCAATTATTGGTCAGACAAAAAAAATTTTTTTCTTACCAATAGCTTAATTCTTTGATATTCCCTCACCAAATTCAAATATGTAAAATTATTTTTATACCTTCATTTAAATGTTGTTTCATTCATTAAAGTAATTGAGTATTCAATTTAAAATACTTTTTAAAAAATGTCAACCAATATTTCTAGTTAATTACTTAAAAAATTAAATTTAAAATTCAGCGGACGTAATTTTTGAATCATAAGCAACTCAATGCAAAGATTAAAAAGAAGAATAAGCACATAATTTCTATGAACAAAATACATAATTGATTTTTTTTTCTCTTCATAAATACTACACTAATTTCGACTCGGTTAAGAAGCTAATGCCACATTTTTTTCCCGTCTTTCTACACATAAAGAAACCAATAACGGTGCACGCCCGCTTTTTATACTCCTAAACCGGAAGTGAAGTGCATTGTGGACATAGGACGACATTGTAGTTATTAACAGCGTGTTCCAAGATGGATGAGTAAGTAATTTCCTTTAATTTTATATAATTTAAAGAAACAGTAATTATCGATATTTATTAAAAATAAAGTATTTTATTTATTTTTCTAATGGCATCGTTTTCTTTCTCGTCTCTTTCTAGCCTGAAATCTGTGGGAATGAGCTGGGCTGAACAGGTCGAGCAAGAAGGCAAGTTTCCCCCCCGATCCTCATTTTTTTTTTTTATTCCCGGTCTTTTTCTAATAGGGATTACTTCGTGATAGTCTAGTTTTCACCTTTCACCGATTTATAAGCAATGGTCGAAGTGATGGTTTAGGTTCTTATACTTGGATATTATTGTGTATAAATGTAAAATTAAAGGCTTAAATAAGTTTTTAAAACAGCTGTCCGTGATGTCACATTGTCTTTTTTATTCAAGTTCTAAAAATTAAAAGTTACAAAATTTGATCTAATGCTCACAATTTCTATATATTTTTATCAATTTCTAAGTTTATTCTTTTCTTAATCTGAAAGTTGTTTATTGTAATAAAAGCTATTAAAAACTAAAATAAACTGATAGTCTTGTCTAAATCCTCCATTAATTATGGCTGTGATGATTAAACTAACTCGCACTTTCTTGTCTTACATGCAAGAAGCAGAGGCACGTGCACCACTATGTCATTTTTAACACATTTGCCTCCTGTATTTTTATGTATTAACACGTATTAATTTGAAATAATGGTCACTTCCCAAATAAAATTTGCTTTAAAAATAAAAAGTCAATGCATTTGGAATTATGGTAAGTAACCTATAATTTGAAATTAAATTTTGGACTTATTCATACATCTGCTAGTACCTTAAACTCAAAAACTAGCCATCTCCTTAATCTACGATCAGTGTACATCATATTTTCTCAAAAAATCAAAGCATATTGCATGCACAGTCAAGCGGCAACACTGCAGTTTATCAGAAAATCAGACTACGTTTTGATGACTTTTTTTGACAATTCAAATTTTAAGTTAAAAAATCTTTCACCTGGTAGGAGGGATTCGAAAAATATGCATAAATTCAGTAATTTTAATAATAAAGTGGACGATATTTATATTTATTTACTTTATGAATTCGATTTATATTTCCTTATGCAGCCTCATATTGTGGGCACACATTTTTCATAAATAATTTTTTAAAAAAGTATAATTCAACTTCTCTAACCAATAAAAAATTTAAGAAAATAACTAACATCTATGCAGCAGAAATAAAAGGAAAAATTGCGCCTAAAATATAATTTAATTTATTTAACCTTTTAGATCTCAAAAGAGAATTTTATTTTAATTATTTTCATTTTAGGTAAAGATTACAAGTTCTAATTTTAATTAGTCATAGTCATTTTTATTTATTTATGGAAAAAATGTTTGCCAAGAATATGAGGCTAGGTAAAGTAATCAAAGGGCGGTAATTCAGCATTTGATATGAAAAACGTTGGAAGACACTAAAATGGAGGATATCCATTTTCCTTTTATTTCTGAAATTTTTGACATTCAAAATCTTTAAAAATTTCTTTACTTTAAGTTGTTATAATTTATTCTCTATACAAAATGTACATTTACTCATAAATATGAAAATAAAGATTTTATACTAGTAACACTAGTAATTTTATCAGATAAATTGAAAAATATTTTTTATTACTCTGTGTAATAGAGAAAATAGTAGTGTATAGTGAGTATGGTTCAGTTAATTTTTCAAAATGCTTATCGACAAATTAGGACTTGTCAGATTATTTACCTAAGAAGCAGAAATCTGTAGTAGTGAGAAATTGTTGTTTAAAAAATGTAAGAAATTCCTCAGAGGATATTTATACACATTTTATGAAAAGTTTTAATTGAGCTTACTACTTCACAAATTGTTACTAAACCTAAATGCCAATATGGAAAAAAATACTAGATTACTTTTTAAATAATAAATCTATAAACATTAATATGGTACTAACAAATTTGTATTCTATTTCAGTAACTGTCTCAGGTATACTTTTAAATTCTTAACAATCATTGTTAAATGCTTAAAATTAAAAGAAAACTGGCTTATGAACATTCATTTGCTGCTGACTTTAGCTAAGCTTAGTAAATATTGACATCTAGTTTCACAAAATATGAAAATGGATTTTAATTCTAAAATAACTAGATATTTGCTGCACTTTGTAACAATTACTGGTGTGAATTTTACAAGTAAATCTGCACTTGGTAACTAGTTAGAATGGGATTCATTTTGATAAGTTAATGTGAAAAGCTTGGCAAAACTATGTAATTTGAATTTCATTAGTATACCAAAAAGTACCCAGAGGTTTGTTTTTTCTTCATCTTCTACTTCGTAGAGGTTTAACACTTGGGAAACTTCTAATTCAAAATGTCAAATTCCACTTTAAATAAACAGTGACATTTGAAAATAAGGTGTTCAAAAGAAAAAAAAACAACTGTTAAGGTGTTAAAAAGTAAAAAAAAAAACAACTGTTTAGATGTTTATCTGAGACAAGAAACTAAAAAAAAGAGTCTAAAGAAGATTCTCTGAAATATGGCTACACTTTTTTGGTTGGCTATTGGAGAAACAAAATGTCTGACAAATCTAGATAGAACTTCATAGATTAAAATATAATGATCAAAACAAAGATGAGAATAATAATACATAAATGTTGTTTGAGTACTTGAGACATTACTGGAAGGTTTTCAGAGCATGTCAACTAAAATGCTTTTAAAAGTTTAATGACCAGGTTCCAAACGATTTGCATGGGTAAAAAATCTTTTTTTAAGCTTTTTATTTATTCATTTACATTGATATTTTTAAAAAAAAGTTTAATTTTTGTGTATTAAGTAATTATTGAATGATTTAATATTAATTTATATGTTTTTTATTTCAAGAACAAATATGTATTTTAATTAGATCCTTTTAACTTGTGATTTATTCCTGCAGATGAAATTGTTCCGGAAGTGGGAGCAGAAGATGAGTCAGTTGTTGATGAGAAAAATGGTATTAAAAAAATCTTTGAGGTCAAATGGAATGAAGAGGAGGGTAAAGAGGTTAAGGTAAAAAGAACATTATCTATTTAAAAAAAAAAATTGTTTCTTTGTAGTTCAAAAAAATGTTAACATCTACATTGTAACCAGTTTTTAAGCATATTGCATATGTCCAGAATAGAATAGTTCTTGAATATTCTCAATGATGCCTATTGTCAGAAACCTTGAAGGAAAAAAATATATATGCTTTAAAAAACAAAAATCAAGTCTCAAATTTCCAAATATAACTATAATTTAGCGGGGTACCAATCACAACTAGTCAGTGCTGTATAATGTGATGACTGAGGAAAATGATGCACAGGTTACATTGTTCTTTCACTCATCAAATTAATAGAATTGAAAATATAAGAGTTTATTTCTCAAAATATAGAACACTAAGAAAATTTTAAAGCAAACATAATTTTCTTTTTCAATCTCCTATTGAGCAATAACCTAATAATTGTCAAAAGAACTATTGTTAAGAAAATAACTGTTGCAAGCTACATACGTTTTCTATCTACTATTATAGTTGGTGAGCATGTCACATCATATCAGTGGAAAGTTTTAGTAGGGTCAAATGCTTTTAGAATTTTTGCTAACCATATCAATTTTGATTATGCTGTCAGATTTTATTATTAAATGTTTTCACAATTGGTATTAGTATTAACCAATCAGTATTGATAAAATGTTCAAGATATATGAACAATGTATCATGTGAGTTCCTATACTTACTAAAAATATTGTTATGAATGTGTCAGGTTTTGTTATTCAAAATGCAGCATGAATGTTTATTTATCAATAAATTCTTAAGATATAAGTAATAGAAACATTAGCACAATATTCCATATGTTTGACTATTTCATGTTAATATGCAATCCTTAACATTCTATAACCTTCATCAGTCTTCCAATTATTGATTTTAACTACTGTTTCAATTTTAATATTACCAGCAGAAATTTGTTTCCCATTTCTCATATACATCTCTTAATGGTGGCTGACTTTTTTCTTGGATTAATAGCTAATAAGGGTCATTCCATTATTTGAATTTTTTTTTTCAAGATGGGCAGACTCTAATGGGACATTGTCTTGAATGAATATGCTCTTTACCTTAATGATTCTTGATTGTGACCTGTTGCACTCTAAAAAAACACATCTTTTGCATTTTATTGTCATTTTTAACATTGCTCTTGTCACTCAATAACTTTACAATATCTTATTTCTCTTTTGAGTTTATATATATATATATATATATATATATATATTACAATTCATGGCAAACTTTATATATCTGAAATTAAAATTATCAATAACTATACTATTATATAATTAAAAATTCAGATATAACTAAAAATATCTGTAAAAGGTCTGAATTGTTGCAAAATAAAATCCTGACATTCACATTGATAAAAGTCCATCAGAGGACAGTGCACAATGACTAAGACAAGTTTCCTTTTTTGTCTTTATACACACACGCACACACACACACATATATAAGTAAAACAATACTCATGTTATTGCTTTCCACAGATGTTGAGGTTATTGTTTCACAATGCTCAGGTAGTGAGAGAAACAAAATATTCAGTTCCTTATTTTATATTGCCTGTTTTTTTGTATATTTTTTTTATATTGAGCACTGTTTTTATAGCAGCCCTGTTTACACATACATACATACATATATATATATATATATATATATATATATATATATATATATATATATATATATATGTATATATATAAATATATATATGCAATATGAATAACGATTAAGTTGCATAATAGAATCTGACACAACCAAATAAGTTATTGTAAATATTTCTGATAAAAAAAATCAGGCACTATATTTATCATTTAAATACAAGTATATTCTGGAATTTTTTACCAGCATTGGTTAGCTAATATTAATTGTGAATAACATTGACTTGTATAATAAAATTTGGCATGGTATATATGGAAAGCAACCACTCAGGTTACAGTATTTTCTTTCCTATTTTGGTCTTTCCAAGATTTTAGATGAAAATTGTTCCATCTGATAAAATTGATGTCTTTACTTAAATGCCAATATGTCAATTACCCTTCTCCTATAGCTGAATTCTGACATTTTCAAGTAACATTTCTCTGGTAATTATTCAAACCTTTAGCATTTATCTTATGTAGTCCTACTTTTAGTAAAAATCTCCAAAGGAACAAATCTTCCTTAAGCTGTAGTTGGGATGTTTATTTCTTGATGGAATAACCTGGAAATATTAAACTATGGACATTATATAAGTAAAATCAAATAATTTTATTGATTTATAAATGGATGTGATGCATTTATTTCTCTTTAAATTGAATATTCCTTTAAAGTGTACACAATCATGGCTTGCCTTGACTATTCTTGAAAAAAGTTGTGGAATGATTTCCTCTTGTCCTT